>OX336389.2:732316658-733057646 GCA_946902985.2 Meconema thalassinum | reverse complement strand
AAGCCAACTAACACTCTACCGTGGCTGGTGTGGTGAACTACGAGGACATGCTTAAATTAAGAATAAAAGTCCAATGTCCTTTCAGAATATATAACAGGAATCCTCTTTTAAACGATGATCGTGGTATCCAAGAATTGTGAGTAACCTTGAGCCATTAATGGGGAAATTACTTATCTGTAAAGGGCCATAGGTAGACTATCACGAAGACCATGGGTGAGCCAAAAATAACTGGATGTTTTCAGTAAAACACCGGATTGAACTAACAGTAGTCGTGAAATATAATTTTTAAAAAAGACAGCGTAACACTTAAAGAAAGACTGATTTATCGAAAAAATATTTCACAACTACAATTATTTAAATGTTGCATAGGACAAAGAATCATATTTCGTACTGAGCACGTATGGCTCATGTTGGAGATATATTATTTGGGAATAAATTGGTACACTACCCAACGACACGCTGAACGCGACGTGAGAGCTTTGAGCTAGTTCCAACCCTCTGTTTTGGCTTCTGCATTGCATTTCGAGTCAAAAAGATTTGTTTCACTCACATTATTTCGTTTTTACTGAGACTTAATGAATATTTGGAGGCGTTTACCGTCATTTGGATTTAAGGCAATGTGGGATGCCAAATGTGCATCGCGGAGATGGGAAACACGCTTAAATAGTCGCTGCACAAGTGCAGTAATAGTTCCTCGAACCCGGAACATTGCTAGGGGTGACTACACAACCTGGTCTGCTGTCTTCTAAGCAGCAGTGTTTCTTTTACACGTTGTCAGTACAACGGTTGAATATCCCGATATAATTGTGTGAATTGAAGCCATGATTGTTGGCTAACATTATAAGTGTACTAGGTTTATTAAGGCCAACAGTTTGGCATGTGAATAGGTAAGTTATAATTTAAGTGAGAATTGGATTTATTTTGAATCGTTGAAAGCTGACTGGACCACAAGGCCAGTATAATTTTCAATGTGGCAAACCACGAGGTGTGACTGAATTTGTGAAACTGTATTAAATCGCTTGTGGCTTATATTTCTGTGTACAAAGCCCGTGAGACGTAAATCTAAATTTCTTTTGAACGATTCTTCTACATGATCCCGAGGATTTTTCTCGATATATTTGCACTACTTAGAGTCTGTTAGTTAACACCACACGCGTGTTATAAAGCCTGTGGAAGACATAAGGGCCATTCTTGATAAGGGTTTGCAATGTTTAGATCCAGTGAGAATTGCTAGTATAAATGTAAAAGCAGCGCTGCAACATACTTCAACTCTGACAGAATTTACTATTCATCACGTGGGAGCACATATAACTATTCCTGAGTTGTCCAGTATAAAGTAGGCCATTGTGTTGAGAGAGTTGCTGCCGATTTAATCCCTAAAGACGAGGAAAAAGGAGCGAAGGAAATTGGAAAGTCCGAGAGTCGAACGGAGGACTGAGGAAGGATCCTCATTCGCGGGTACCATAAAATCCAGATCGCCGACCATGTGAATTATAACCAACAGTCAAACTTTGTTAAAGGTATTTGCTTCAGTTGATTGTGTGAGAACCGCACTCTTATAGGAACCAATTAGTTAGGGCATGCCTAGCTTTAAACTAATGTCAACTTTTCCTTAGAATTTGACTAGCCCTGGTCCTAATCTCGTACTTGTGAAACATACAGTGGCGTGGGAATGTCGCGTGATGTCCATTATATGACAACGATACGGGAGAAGCATCCGCAAACTTCTATAGACAAAATAATTTGCTTTTTCTGGTCTGACAATGTGAAACCAATTTTTGAGACATCCTATATGAGCCCATTTCAGTACTGATTTCTTTTGGGAAATGCAGAAGCATCGACACACCTCCTTAGTTTATGCATTACTCAGCGTATCGGTTGATAGGATTCAGGTTTGAACTGTCGCTTTATTCTTCATGATTTATTTTCTTCAGTTGAGCTCAGAAGCCACATAATTATTCCTAGTGTATTGGAAACCTGTAGGAAGCTTGCATCTGTCTGTTAAACCACGCATCGTATCATTTCACGACAAACAGTGTACAGTTGTTGTGCCATTATATTTTTGGTTTAGTGTCGAGATTGACACGCACATTTTTATAAAAGACTGTGAGAGTAATGTAGAGGTGACTATAGAACTGGAAGGACCTCTGATGTGGAGCACGAGGCGTGCTAATTCTACGATTTAACGTTCCAAAGCACTTGGAGTGCACTGGAATATCTTTCTTTTAGGGCTATTTGGATTTTTACTTTGTGTTATGATGAGCTGATTATATGACTAAGTTCATAGTGTACAGTGAAGAGACATGTGATGCGAACATTCGTTGAGAGCCACAGATAGGACTTTCATGTATTGAAAGGCTCAAACTTACAATTCATTCTTATTTCTATCAGCAATATCCGATAGCGTTTTGGATCACAATAGCCGAGGTTTTGACCTAGACTGAACGCCGCTGTTGAGCTTTTTATCAGCCAGTGTTATTGTTCTACCCGTGAGGAGGTAGCGTATTGGTTTATTGTAGCGCCATCACTTTTGAAGTGGCTGTTATGGGTCTTCGACATGTGTCTTAAATGATCATTATGTATTCGTGGAGTAATGGTAGTGCATCCACTTTTCAAGTTTGTATTACTGTTTCTACGACATGTGCCTTAAATGTTCATCAGGTATTTAAACTACACTGTGAGGGAATAAACATGAAGTAAACTCATAAATTAAATCACGAAACCTTAATTAACCTAAATCGACGACTTTAAAGAATAATTATAATTAATGATTCTAAATTATTCTAAATTTGCTTTACCATTTCTGTCCTTGACCGACACATTGGAACGACGTTTTATTGGAACAGACCATTTATCAGGATGAGCTGATACTTTATTTTGTGACGACGTAAGGTAGCTGGAGCCACGTTACTTACTGCGTTCAATGCAATGTCAGACGCAGTATTCACTGTGATTTTGCCACCATAACCACATGCACATAGGTGACTGTCGGGTACAGGAGTATTCCGACTGACGTAGGGAGGATTGCTTAGAATATAAGAGTGTATTATTCATTGTTGTTGTTGTTTCATTTTTATTGCACCCTTGCGATCATTTGATAGTTAGTGTACTTTTTTTTTAGATTAGCAACTGGTTGCTATAGTAGATTTGTTTATTTCTTTGCTACGGATGCGTCTCATCCGAAATTAACGCAAACTCAGGTCTCAGCTAATTGGTTAACGTAATAATGTGACACCATCATAACTTATTTTATTTTCTATTGGTGCACTAAATGTAAATAAACCTAGCCTTGTGAACAAGTTAAATGTTTTGCTTCGCAGTAGATTCAATTATGTCACTATTATTATTTTCACTGAACCATTGTAATAATTGCTTAGGGATTTTTTTACGCGCCGTAGCTGTGATTGTGAACTTCATTCGGATTTTTAATTAGGTTTAAAGAGGGTCTAACTTAACTTCAGTTTAGGGAAAGATTATTTATTTTTCTATTGTTATTAGATTTGCAGACTAGCCGGATTTCGACCCTCCGAAGTAGGATAGGAGTGTGTGTGATTATTGAATAAGATTTTAATGAATTTTACCTCAGTCTGGACATGTAATTGCTAGCTTTAGTTTTGGGGGACGTGTTTCCTTGGTTTCGTCTATGACCTACCCCTCATTACACCTGATACTTATCTGTGTGTCAGTCTCGTGCTTGAGCTGATCTGAGGACAAGCCCGATCCCCTCAGCGTGTGTGTCAGGAGGATGGGGGCGTCTGGAATATCAGTTGCGGTTAGTGGCATCCCGGCGGTCTTGTCTGACGGGTACAGTACATTTGAATATGAAAATATCCGGTTTATGACGGCCACCTGTTACTTAGGGCTTGATTAGGAGTTTTGTATAGATGTTTGGCTATGAAGATTTACATCTTATCCATTCTGCTTTTATTGAGATGCAACAATGCGGCAGTGTAGGACTCTTATTTAATGATTTGTTGATTAGTATTTCCTAGGGCATCGAGAGGTTTAGTTCAAGTAAAGATGCCATTGAAGTCTGAAGCTTCTTCAAGAGCGTTAGTTGATAATAGGCTCAGTTATCGTTATGGGCAAACAGCCTCCGGGCTATCTACGAAACATAGTTATGATGCAAACAACCACACAAGCTGACAGCCGGTTACTGTAGGGGTCCAGGATCCTGTCAACGTGTATCAACGGTGGCTGATGACCTTACAAATCTCGAGAAACCACAATTTTACTGCAGTGGATATAAGTAATGAAACTGGAACAAGATCGCAATGCTAAACTTAGTACATAAGGCTGCAGAAGAATCGAATCTGACATAAAGAAACCCTGCTACAGGGCCGTATTTGTAGCAGGGAAGCAGTGGAGCCAAGTTCTCTAAGGCGTGTCCAGATTCAACTTCAGGTTTCGAGGTGGGAGGAAAAGAGTTTGGACAAGACCATACATTTTCATACAGAACGCCATGTGGAAAAGGTTCCCTCATGGTGTCGGGTGGCATCAGGTCTGACATACGAACGGAGCTGTTAATCGTTGGAAACGGAGCTTTGATTGCGCACTGGTATATTAAGGAGGATTTCCTAAAATATAATATCTCTAACGCTCTTCACATTGGCGGAAGATTTCTGCTGATTCAACGCTCGTTTCCCACGCTGCTTGATGTGTATCGGACATTCGAAAGGAGGGGGAAATTGTCAGTTCAGAGTGGCCTCCATGGAGACCTAACCCAAATCCCATCGAGCATGCGTGTGAGATGGTTGATACAAGAGTTCCCAAAAATCTGGGTGAACTTCAGGCAGCTAATGCTGAGAAATGGGAAGCAGTTCAGCAAGATGACATTAGTGCCTACTTTTAATGATGCCAACAAGGATGAGAGCTGTCATTCGAGCCAGGGGTGCTACAACACCTGTTATTGAGTTAAGACTGAATATGAAAGGTTAAGGCGAGAAGTTTTAGTGTCAGTAATGTTGGATTTTGTGTGAAATACTGGATATCAATTAGCGAATTCCGTACACAAAAATTCACATAAAACTTCGCTGTCAGTTGCAACTCTTCAGTCGGTCAAAATGAATTTACACAATGACAAGGTGAGGTACAATGTATGAATGTTGTTCGAGTCTTCAGTCTCTTGACTGGATTGGCCGATAACCTAGATGTTAGGCCCCTTAAAACAACAACAACAACTCTCTTGACTGGTTTGATGCAGCTCACGATGCTTCCCTGTCCTGAGCTAATCGTTTCATCTCTACATACCTAGGTAGCTACCACACCTTACATCCGAGGCAATCTGCTTAACATATTCTAACTAGCGCTCCCCATTACCCGTGTAACCTTGCTCGAACATCTATTCACGGCGGTATCGTGCCGTTTTTACATGAATTTATAAATCGTGTTTGCTTGTACAATGTGTCCACGCGCGTTTATTTGAAGCAATGTGAAATTAATTATAAAGGTTCGTTCCGAGGATGAAAGAGGAGTAGATACAAAACTACGAAGTACGTTAAGAAAGTAAGTTCCGTTTGGTAATAACATTAAATTGTGTACAGATACAGAAAATTTATTTATTTCACAAAATTCTACAACCCTTAAACTACTTTTCCACATAACTGCCGAAATGTTGCAGGCATTTGTCGTAGCATGGCACGAGTTTTTGTATACCTTCTTCATATACGTGTGCCGCCTGTGTCTTCAACTAGTTGTACGTTCCGCTGCAGCGCAGTTCCGCATATGCGCGGTAGACGCTCTGTATCAAGGAGAAGAAACGTGCGCCATTTGGAGAGCGCTGTCAGCCACGTACGCGTTGTTGTGCATGTTTACTCGTACAATGACGGTGTTGATTGAAAATCCCGCCGCTTGTGAAATCATATCTGTGATTCGTTTTCTGAATGCTAAGAAAGTGAAACCAATTGCAATTTATCGACAAATTTGCGAAGTGTATGGACAAAATGCGATGAGCGATTCAAAGGTGAGAAGATGGGTCCGACAGTTCAATGAAGGACGTAGTGAAGTGCACGATGAAGAACGAAGTGGGCGTCCGTCCATCTTTGGTTACAGAAGAACTGGTTCACGCAATTGACGACAAGATCCGGGAAAACCGCAGGTTTACAATTAGTGTTCTCGCTATGGAATTTCCCCAAATCTCACGATCACTATATTCATGAAATTGTTACCGAAAAACTGAACTTTCGTAAACTTTGCCGACGTTGGGTACCAAAGATTCTTACGGAGCAACACAAAACAAAACGGATGGGTAGTGCACTTCACGTTTTGACCCGTTACAATGAATGCGGCGAAGAATTTCTGACACAGATAGTCACAGGAAATGAAACTTGGGTTTCTTACGACACCCCTGAAAGAATGCGGCAATCAATGGAATGGAGGCACACTTCATCGCCAGCAAAGGCTAAGCCGAAACAAATCTTGACACCTCGGAAAATGATGTGCACAGTGTTCTGGGACTGGAGAGGCATCTTACTCATTGATTTCTTACCGCGTGGCCAAACAATCAACGCAGATGCTTACTGCGAGACACTTAGGAAATTGCGCCGCGCAATACAGAATAAGCGCCGAGGGTTGCTGTCAAAAGGTGTTGTTTTTCTTCACGACAACGCACGACCACACACTGCAAATGTGACGAAAAACCTCCTACAGGGATTTGGCTGGGACGTGTTTGACCACCCTCCGTACAGCCCTGACCTCGCTCCTAGCGAATTTCATCTGTTCACACATCTCAAGTCTTTCCTTGGCGGTCAACACTTCAACAATGACGACGAGCTGAAAGAAGATGTTTCCAACTGGTTGAAGACACAGGCGGCAAACTTCTATGAAGAAGGTATCCAAAAACTTGTGCCACGCTATGACAAATGCCTGCAAAAGTTCGGCAGTTATGTGGAAAAGTAATTGAAGAGGTGTAGAATGTTGTGCAATAAATATTTTTTCTGCATCTGTACACAATTTAATTTTATTACCAAACGGAACTTACTTTCTGGACATGCCTCGTATGTAGTACGGAATAATAATTTATTTTTTGCACTGTCATTTGACCAGAATGTAACTAAATAACAATATGAGAATATCAGGAGAAGGAAACGAAGATAAAATAATAACAGTATAATAAGAACAACAATTTCTAGAAATATGACTCATTGACAAATTAATTTTAAGAAACTTTTATTTTGGAACAAGAGGTTTAAATGTTCCACCAGAATACAATTCCGTTTGCCTGTGACAATGTTTCCAGCAGAGGAAAATCACCTTTCGGAGTTTGTGGATGTTGCTGGATTTTTTTCGCTAGAGCAATAACCTCAGGATATTTGTGTTCCCTTGCTTTCTACCTCTCGAACGGGTTCATGTCAAAACGTATCTGTGCCTCCGAAATAAAATCTTCAAATTGAGATTCAGGGCTGTTCCTTCTCCCACATGGCATTTGATACAAGAACTCCAAGGCACTACTGGTGGAGGGTTGATCGGTATTAACCACGACTTCAGCAGGTGCATCGCTCTGAAGCTTCTGAAGCACTCTGTCGCGAATTCGTCGTCGAGTCTCTGCTGTCTCATCTACCAAATCCTTGTACCTTGGGTCGAGGAAGGATGCAATCTGTCTGGCTGTGACAGTACTATCATTTATCCATAGGAAGCCGAACCGATCGACAATTCACAGACCAAGGTAGACTGCACGTCCTCTAGGAAGTTGTCGTCCGACAACTCCTGGGTGTTGAGGTGGTTTTTAATTATCTTCTGTATTAGTGGCCGGACCATCGATATGGGCGATTTATCACCGCACAAGAGAGTGGTTACCACTTCCACAGGTTGAAGGAGCTTGGTTAAAACCTCCATGTAATGCCACTCCTGTTCAGTTGCTTGCAGCTTCTGTGCTGTTGCCTTTGGCGTTCATGTCCCGTCACCTGGTACTTTGCTGACGGGATTCCTGTTTTTCAAAAGGCGCTCGATCGTGGCCAAAGTTGAAATCCAGTGGGTGTTGCAGCTCTGAATCAGGGGATATTCGGGCATTGACAGTTGTGCTTGCATTATTGTCAGAGGCAACGTTAGAGTGCCGAAAATGGCCAACAAACTTGCTTGCTTTCAGACATACATTAGCAGCCATCTCATGAGCAAGAGCCTTGTTTGCAGCAAGCTGTACAGAATGTGCAGCACAAGTCACTTTATCCTTCTCCAGCACATCAAGAGCGCACACAGCGTTGACGACGTTGTACGCGTTGTCAGTGACGATGGCGGTGATCTTGTCCTGCACATCCCAATCTTCTGCAACCAATTGCATTTCCGATGCCAGATTTTCTGCAGTGTGGCGATCTTCCATTTCATGCGTGGTAAGCGTCATAGCCTTTGGAACCCACTGGGAGTTGATGGTCTGAGCCGTTACAGTCACGAACGACGTTTTTGAGTGAGATGTCCAACAGTCAGATGTAAGGGCAACGCATGATGCTGCTGATAGTTCACCCCATACATTCTCTCTGACACCATCGTCCAATAGGGCCAGTCTCCGCTTAAGGGCATCCTCTGAAATACACAAGCAATTGGGCTCTAAAACTGCCATGAACTGCCTAAACCCGTCACTGACACAAAATGATAAAGGCAGTTGGTTCACAGCAACCATCCTCGCAAGAGCCTGGTGCATTTCCTCTGAGCGTACGGTATAGTAGGGACTGTGTGCGTTACCTTCCTCGTGTCGCCTGCGTCGTCTCTTGTCTCGGGATGACCATACATGCTCCTGCTCCTCATCAACAACATGGCCACCATCTGCAGTGTCCTCCTTTGTGGCCTCAGCTTCATGCCTGTAATATTGCATATAATTCTTAATTTCGGTGCAGATTGAAAGCCTTCACAACGAGGAAGGTCCTGTGCATCATAAGCGCAAATCGTGGAAAGGTGAATTGGAGATAAACAAGTAGGCTACACCGCCTTTCCAATTCGCCGGTATTGAAGTCAAACCAGTGTGGCGTGAGACGCGCCACCACCGCGAATATTGCACTGAACAACGAAATGCGCACCCGCTCTGCTATTTCGGCGTGGAAAGCAGGATGACTCAACTGATTCGCTAATATCTGTAAAATTGTCTATGTACACAGCACCCGTCTCCAGGCACAACCAGACACCATTTCTCCATTTCTCCACTAATACGCCGCGCATGCCAGCTGTGGTTTGACTACTATGATCGTAGTGAACTGAACGCGAGTTCTTCGATCAGGTTATAATCCTGCCCCGCCCAAACGATTAAGGGATACGCGGTGCCGGAAAATTTGAATCACGAGGTATCGTGTTCATAGTATTTCAAAAACATCCTTTTACAAAATGCGAAGTGATGTCGTTTCACTTATTCTTCGTAATAGCAAAACTTTTATTTTTTATTTTTGTTGTGTTTTTTTTCTTCCTGATTCGACATTTGTTTTCTATTAAATGGGGCATTCGTGCAACAAAATGTCAAAAACATTCTTCCAAAGTTGTGAAAACGTTTCAAGCACCACTCGGGTATACGATAAGACATATTGAGCCCGTCATACGAGCTGTTAGGATTGCCACTAACCGAAATGACTTCCCGGACAACTCATCATCCGAACACATAATGCCGAAGAGGTTGCGATGTATTTCTTATAGGTCAGTGCGCACGAAAACGCATCATCCCGGGGCGATCTGGGCAGACAAGGTATGTGTCAAGAATGACCCAAGAAGTACACCGCAGAAACACTTAAACTACAAAATAATAACATCCAGACGTATGTAAACTCGGGTAAATTTTATATTTAAATTACCAAACACCTAGCCTAGTTCGGAGGGTTTGTTTCGGGCTAATCCCGCAAGCTAATGAAAAAAAGAAAGTAAAGGGTCAAGAATCCTACACTGATTGAAGTTTAAAACCCTCGCGAAAGATCTAATTAAAATACAGCAAAAATAGCCCAGCTAGGGCAGTGGCACGAAACGTGCACCCTACACAGATGAAACGGGTTACTTATGAAAAGAGAAGTTAATTTAACAACAATCAAGCAAAAGAATTTACGATGGTACCACTCCCGAATATACATTTAAACAATTAATGAATCTAGCTAATTCCTAACATTACAACAAAGTTTACGGTGACTGACTGCCGTAACAAGCAAACAATGATAACAAAAGCTATGTGACAACCAGTAATAAAAAAGAACATTAAAGCATTTCTTACTGGCTACAGGTACAATGGGTGGTTATACAATGTTACACTCAATAAATAAATAGAACACAGCACTCACAATGTTTCTTATTAACAGCCTGCGTACTCGCAAGAATACTGTTTGTATCCTTGGGTCACCTATCAATGTAATTATGTTGGCAACGGCGCGATTACAGTCACGTTTTATGTCGCATGAGCGTCGTGTGCCACCAGTTGTAAACTAATGGTCCGAACGAGCTCCGTCGTCCCAAAATAGTGTATAAAAAGTCTACCAGTCATCTCCCGTTGTAAATGTGACACATCCACAGAATTGGCCAGCGAGCGACAAATTGAAAATCAAGATTAATTCACAGTCATTATTAGCATATTATTTTTAATAATAAGTTGTTATTATTATTTGAAGCACGGTTTAAGTTGTCGTAGATTTATGACGAATTCTGGTGATTCTAAGTGGACACCTCGGTTTAACGGCGTGAAGTCTACTGAAAGAACAACACTAAACAACCTTGGCTCAAACCTGGCCGGAAACACAATAACACGAGTTGACAAGACTCGGTTGCAGCAAATACTGTAGGGGCGCACAGCTCTCCTATCAGTCCTCAGGCTAATCCTGGAATAGGGTGGTCGCAGGTCTATTCCCTGTACGACAGCTCATCACGGGCCCTCAAATCTAACATAGAAAGCCTTCAACAGGGTGTCAAAATCACCTTTAAATAATAGACAATGGCTTCCTTCATGCACTCTCAAATAGTGCTCAAACAGCTTGCTTCCTGAAGCGTTAACAAAAATCTACTAGCTCGTCCAATGACGTAAGCAAAACATCTGATCACAACATAACACTCTATAGCCTTGACCTATAAATAGACATACCTTCCAAACGGTAAAATACATGAGTACGCATGCACGTCACGCCAAACCGTACAGCAGTGTCTAGCTGAGAGCGGGACGGACCCTTGGCTTGGTAAAAGCCGTTAACACTGGAGTGTCATAACACACTTCTCATATGTGGTCGCGTCTAGCGACGGATTACATTTAGCAGGCGTTAATTTACTCAAAATAAATCCAAATGTGAAATACGCTGGTTCACTAATCATTAGAAATAACTGTAAATGGTTCGTGGCTTCTCTACCACGTAAAAATACGGAGTACAATCATGCTATGTTACAAAACTTCCAAAGGACAAATTTCAAAGATATTCCACTGCTAGCGGAGTGCTTTGGAGTCGGCGAAAGATATGTCGCTCCATTCATATTTACATTCTGACTTAACAGAACTTTCTTGTGTCCATAACTTGACACTGAAACAAAATATAATGACATTTGACAATCCTACAAGCTGCTAGGATGTCGGAAACGATACGAAAGGTATCCGGGGTTCAATACTTAAGTAGCACATTTACTACAATTCCCCACTTTGTTCTGACTTGAACACATGTGGCTTCTGAGCTCACATAAACAGTAGGACTTAATGACATGAATGGGTAATGACTACGGTTGGTCATTAACTGATACGGCCAAAATAAGACCAAAATTAAAACAGTGGCGTCAATGGAAGTATCGCGAAAAAGGAATCTGAATAAAATGACAGAATGATGGTTGTCCACCCTCCAAAACTAACTTGGCCCACATGAAGGGTCGACCAAACCAAGCCCAAGTGGTTTGTGGTCATGTCTATCTGAAAAACTTAGGACATAACGTCCTGCGGACACCTCCAGGATGTACCATAGGAACATGGTGACTAACATTCACTGTAAAGAAAGGTAACAGTTCTAACTGTAAATTCCTACCAATCTGGTCGCCACGAATTCGGTTAATTTCTGCCAACTACTCTACCACAGATCAACCCGTACAAGAAAGAGAAATTGTGGACTCACATTGCAGTCACCTTATGGTAAATCCAAGGTAATCAAGGTGCTTCAGAGACCTGGATGGTTGGCAATAATTTTCCAGAATGGACACGGGCATTGAGTCTCCCTCGTTCCAGTCTCCTGCTTCTGCAATTGGTCTCACGAACAAGATCTCCTCCTCGTGGTCGGATGCTGGGTTGATGGACTTCTGGGCTCCATCTCCCACAAAGTTGCGGTCAGATCTCCTGCCACGATATAGTCATCTCTTCTTTAGATATTCCTCTCACATGATGGGGATTTACTCCATAACACTGATGGATTTCACTGGGGTAATCATCATGTACACGTGGTCGTCGTTAAGATAATGCATAGTGATCAAATTCACACTTGTTTCACAGAATCTATTTGCTTTAGCACAGTATAAGAATTTATGCACTGGGTCTAATTTTCCAGACTGATAATAAAATGGCCTTCACTCTCTGCTCCACTGATTCTACTCGGCATGTCGTGTCGGCAATCACTGATTCTAGTGGTAATTTATATCAGAGAAAATCACAGTAATCTAACACTGAAAATCTCTTGTAAAGTGAATCGAAGAAATATGATTAACATGTGGTGCATGTTCACACATGGCTGGTTTGTGAATCGTAATAATTAGGCAGTATTTCAGGCACTTCGTGGACTTTGGTTTTATGTGGCCCACGCGAAGAAATGTGGTGTTTCTGAACAACCAAAAATATCCATGAAAATTCACTGAAATATTCTGCACTTTCACACGAGCACTAGGTGAATAATTATATAGTTGCATTTGCATTCACAGATTAAATTCACTTGTAATACATTGATGATGTTCGTAGATTCCACCATCGCCTCATGGACGGAATAACGTGGTCATCGCCTTGCAGACGGAAATAATCACTTTTCACAGAAATAAATATACTTTTCGGCTCGTAGCACTGCAGACTTGTGCCAAAATATACTTTTCAATTCGACGATCGTCGATTCGCAAATATCTTCACCCCTTGGGTGGACTTATAAATTTTCGTCGTCTCTAGGACGGACAGTACTAGCACGTCAAGCTACGACGGCTTCTCAACAGGTAGTTAACGAGCATCGAGCTCACTTGCAGTGGGCGAACAAACACATGAGTCGTTGATAGTCTACTTCCTCCCGCCAATCTGCGGTGTTAATACCTTTTATCGTATAATAAAAATTCGTAAACATCCTAATGCTTCATTTATGCAGAGTTACTTCTTGGAATGATCTGAGACTTTTAACAGCAATATGTGTAATAGTTGGTGCTCAGAAAAAAATTATAAGTGTGAGTGTCCAGAGTCAATACATCATCCAATTTTATCGCATGCGCGCGCTGCTTCGGGGCGCGTTCAGTGACAACACATGGCATGCTCTTCATCATTCTCATAAATATCACCGAGCCATGAGCTCAGGCGGGCTCAATATATACCCGCGAACCTGTGTACGCGGACCTTCATACACGGGTACATCGAAGGTACTACTCGTGTACCCGTGTACACGTGTATTTACTGCTACACGGATTCTTCGAGCGTACCTACCCGTGTACATGGGTCCCGGGGTACACGGGTGCACGTCAATCCGTGTCCCATCGGTAGCCCTAATTCTAACCTTGGTCTACCCCTACTGTTCTTGTCCTCGACCCTTCCTTCCATAACTAAGATTGCTATTCCTGGCTGTCTTAGTATGTGTCCTACCAACCTATCTATTCTATTCATTAGCAGTCGCCAGAAACATCTCTCCTCTCCCAATCGGCTTAATACTCCTTCATTTGTAACCCTATCTACCCATCTGATCTTCATTATTCTCCTGTAACACCACATTTCAAACGCTTCAATTTTATTCTCCTCTTTTCTGCTGCTCCAATAGTCCAAGTTTCACTTCCATAGAGTGCCATGCTCCAGACAAAGGCTTTCAAAAATGACTTCCTGTAACCTAAATCTATATTCGATGTCAACTGATTCAGTTTCTGTGGAAATGCTTTCCTTGCCTGAGCCAAACTACTTTTATATCCTCTTTGCTTCGTCCACCACTAGTTATTTTGCTTCCTAAGTAACAGAAGTCGCCTACTTCCTTTAGTTTTTCACCTGTCAATTTGATGTCCATAGAGGTTTCTGATCTCTTGCGGCTGCATTCCAATACTTTTGTTTTACATTTATTACTTTTCATCATGCATACTTTCCTCAAGACGGAGTCCATACCATTCAAAAACTCATTCAAATCCTCAGGACGATGTCATCAGGAAATCTCAGAATTGAAATTATTTCTCCTTGAATTTTCACTCCCACTTTAAATTTTTCTAAAATTTCCGTCATTGCTTGTTCAGAAGATTGAAAAGTACGGGTGATAAGTTGCAGCCTTGCCTTACACCTTTCAGAATACCAGCTTCTCTCTCATGCCCTTCAGCTGGCATGACTGCTGTCTGGTTTCTGTATAGATTGTAGATCACCCTCCTATCCCTGTAATTTATCCAATCATTTTCAAAATGCCAAAAATTTAGCCCAATCAACGTTACCAAAAGCCTTTTCTAAGTCTACAAATGCCATGAACGTTCTCTTATCTTTCCTTATTCTACGTTCCAAAATCAGCCTAAGACTTACTACAACTTCCCTTGTTCCTACATTTCTCCTGAAACCAAACTGGTCTTCACCCAACTCTGCTTCTATCTGGCTTGCCATCCTCTTGTAAATTATTCTAGACAGGATCTTTGAAGCATGAGTAATCAAGCTGATTGTACGGTAATCTTCACATCTGTCAGCTCCTACTCTCTTCGGTATAGCATTCTTCTTGAAATCAGAGGGTACGGCGCCTCTCTCATAAATCTTACACACCAAGTGAAATAACCTGATCAGCCCATCATCACCTATGCAGCGTAGCAACTCAATCGGTATATCATCTTACCCGGTGCTTTGTTCCTGCTTAAGTCTTCCAATGGTCTGTCAAATTCTGATCTCAATATTAAATCTCCTTTCACATCCTCATCAATTTCTTCTTTCCTTTCCATTACATGATTCTGAATCTTTTATACAAACACTCTAAGTAAGCTTTCCTTCTCTCAACCTTTTTTCCCTATCTTTTTGAGGCTTTCCATCTGTGCCCTTAATATTACTGCACTTAGTCTTCTTTTTCCAGGGGCGTGGTGGCTCAGCGGTCTAGCTGTATGCCCCTCACCAAGGCGGTCCGGGTTCGATTCCCGGTCAATGCATGTGAGATTTTCGAAGTGAAATGCCATGTCCTGTGGTTCGGATTCCACGTAAAAAGGAGGTCCCGTGGCTTATGATCAACAGATTAACGGTCACGTTAAACTACAAGCTTCCTTTTTCTTCTTTTTCCCAAAAGTATTCTTAATCTTTCGATAAGCTGTGTCTACTTTTCCTAATTTCAGGCAATTTTCTATACCTGCACATTTCTCTTTCAACCATTCTTCGTCAAATTTACAAACAAATATTATCTAACTTCATATAAGTTTAGTGCGTTTATCTGGTGTTTGTATTATGATTCGCAGTTTAAATTTCGTTGTACAAAGATGACTGCTAGTTCGAGAAGAAAATATTGCATGCGAAGCGAGGAAGGAAGCTCACTTAGGAACTGTCCCGTCATGACTTCAAATCTCCAGATGCCAAATACTGCAGACACTCACTGTGCAGACTGTTTGAGGTTCGAGAATCCATTCTTCGTGCCTCCATCACTGCAAGAAGAATTTCTGAATGGCCTGCAGTCAACGCACTTCAAAACCACCAAAATGAATCGCACGGCCCATTCTTTTGTATTTTGGCTTGGCATCCTAGTATACACTAATAGTACTGCCAAATCATTCACCCAGTGCGCTGCACATGCACACGCTCGACCAAAGTTCCTAAATCATAATTGGGGGTATAACAAGATCCATGGGAACGCGTCCACGGTGCTTAGGTGGGCCAGATTGCTGGCAAGATGCTCATGATCGTAGATGATGCCTCCAGAAAAGGGATAGAAGTCGAAACAACAGAATCAATACCGACACCCTCCACAATTGCTCTACCGGACGAACTAATTTCCAGCCTATGATGTACTGATTACGCCGTTCTCGGACAATGTTCGACAACATACGAAAAATTCATAGTGTAGCTTCTTAGCAGTGGTGCTTAATTACCACAAACAAATGACCCCATACCATACATCGACAAATGGTCAAGCTGAGAGGTATGTGTAAATTAGATGATCTGGAGGAGCATCTCGAGAGATGGTTTCCATAACGCAGCTTCACCGAAAATCAACGCGTCTCCGACCAGCAATCATAAAACTTCTGACGGTTGACTTCCTACTGGATCAATCTGTAAACATAACTGGTTACCATATTAATAAAACGTCTATCATTTTGGATTGAACGCGGCAGCCATGTTGGATTTCCAGTGCTGTCAACCAGTGAGTAAGAAAGTCCCCTATATCTCCCCTAAAATCCCACAAATTTGAATTCTGCCACCATGAGACAGTTAGGCTTGCCAACATTTGAGTGTGTAACATCCCTAAATTTCCTCAGAATTGAATTTCGGATTGAAGTTTTAATATCTGTGCGAGATTTTAAAATTGGCTTCAAGTAAACAAAATGAATTGTCGTGGTGACCAAACAAGTTTGCGAAACTACGAGTGTGAAATGTTCCTAAATTCCCCAGTTATTTTTAAAAGACTTTACATTTTTGTCAAGCATTTTTTACGATAAATTATCATTTTAAATTTAGTTTTGCCCGTGTAATTGTGTCATTCGTAGATATATTTTTAGGATTAAAATGACTTATTGCGTTCAAGGGAGGTTTTATTATGTGTTTTGAGACCCAGCGTTTTTCTATTTACCAATTAGCGTCAAAGAATCAAATCTCGTGCCAAAATTTAAATATGTGTATATATTGTGAATATCATAACCCATATTCGAGTGTTTGAATCCATTTTCAGTGCTGCCTTAGTAAACGAAAAGTTGATGCTTTTCAGTCGGTCAACACTATTGTACCCAAATGAGATGGTTTATTCCCTAATCCAGAAAAAAAACCATGAGATTATTAAATACACTTGGATCCAGTATCGATCGTCAAGCGATTGCAAGCACTTAGGCTTTAACATTTATGTCTGAAAGTATGGATGAAAATATTTACAATATGTACACTGTATTAGTTGAGGTAATTCGACTCGTCGGAATTTGTTAGCTATAGTCTATGTGATGTTTTGTTAAAACACCGGAAGTGGCGATTGACCTCCAAACTTGCTTGTTTAGAGTGAATATGTGATGGTAATTAAATGGTCAGTTCAGGTTGTATTGTTCAGGCTACTTAACTGATCGAGTCTTGCGCTGTCCCGGTGAGAGCAGTTATCTTTGTAACTATGTACTCTCAACTGGGGGAGCTTCCAGTGTCCCAGGGTCTCTTATATACCTGGGCATTTCCCTTCTCGCATTCCTAATTTTCTGTGTTCGTCGTACAAATGTGACCGTGTGTTGCCAAGTCTAGGCTCTCTAATATGGTGTAGGCCTATGTAACTGTATTCAGGATAATCTTCAACTATTAAAGACCTGGTTTCATCCTCGCCACGCATAAGCTAAACAGCCCTCTCTACGCGAAAACGGTCCAATGAGGATGTCCTGACACCTTTAATACTGACGTTGATACCGGCCTCGGTTTATTAAAGAAAACGGTACATCCTGATCCAATAACATGTTTCCCTTATTATTCCCTTATCTAGGTTGGCTACCTCGTTATGCTGTGTCTTGTTTCCGACGGGTGATTTTTCTAATAGAGTTAAGTGGGGTGAACTCTCTATGAATATGTGTTCGTTTTAAATTATTGGGGTTTTTATTTTAGCTAAGTGTATTTAGATTGCTTCCTTTATGTCGAGAGCCCCCTTTCGGTTCGTAATGAATTATTTTAAAGCCGATTTCAATGTTAGTGAAACTGTGTCCTGCGTCGCACGTGTGTTCGCAAACGGTCGAGTGCGTCCCGTATTTTATCGCATTTCTGTGTTCATTGTATCGTGTGTCCATTCTTCTCCCACTCTGTCCGATGCAATTTGCTTGACACTCGGTGTCTTGCACGTACTGGAATATACCCCTGACTTTCAATACGCATCTTGTTTATTTAGATTACTACTGTGCAGATGCTTTCCGGTTGTGTTATTCGTAGTAAATGCTATTTTCATGCCTTGTTTATTGAACAGATTGGTGATGTTATACGTATTCGCGTTCACATAATTGAAACGCGCGACGTTTTTCTCATTATTATCCAGCTATTGAATCGTTTTATATGAATCTGGCTACAATTAGATCTATTTTGCTGGAGGGTTTAATGGTTGCCATTTGCTATTTGGTTCATTATTCTGATTTCCTTATTGTAATTGTCTTACACACTTTTTATTTGCTTTTGGAATTTGTTGGTAATTTTTTGTTAATCTCATGTAATTTTTTTTCAGGGTTAGGGAATAATCCACCTCAGTTGGGTACAATCGTGTTGACCGACTGAAAAGCATCAAACTTTCATCATAACCCTTACTGTAGACATAGATTTAATAGCCTAAGTGTAAGGAATCTGATGATGATTGACAATCTTATCTCGTTATCCAAGTGTATTTATTAATCTCATGTAATTTTTTTCAGAATTATGGAACCACCCATTACAATTGGGTACAATAATGTTGACCGAATGAAAAATATTAAATTTCGACTACAAAAACTACTACTGCTATTACGCTTAATACTACTACTACTCTAACATACCACTTACTTACAGCTAACCTGTTCTGTAGAAGAAGAAATTGAATGAAAATGCTGAAGGAGGAAAAGGAGAGGGAAATTATACAGGTAGGATAAGGAAAGAGAGGATGCGATCCGAAGTCAATGCAGAAAGGGAAATAATGGGCCCATGTCAGAAATCTCTCAATCGTCAACTTGCGAGCAATACCAAGAGTATCGGCTAAAGTTATATAAATGTTAGGATCCATGTATAGCTCTGAATGTCTATCTTCAGGGTCCCTCACAGGCATAAACATTCGCAGTTGTCTGTGGTTGGCGGTAAACATTTGCTCTTGACTTAGACAACACTGTTAACATATAAAAGCGAAGACCTAAAGACAAAGGATACCAAAGGGACGCAATTGTGTCACACAACCTTTACTTAAAACATTTTCTCTCGTTCATATTTACGCCTATAAACGTTTTAATTTGAATCAGGACATAAATCACAAAGGACAGTAAATAAAGATCCCCGCGTGCATTTCACCACAGGCCAGAACTCCCCTTCTGTCAGAAACATATCACCCGGCTTGCTATCCCAGAGATACAAAATACCGTAGATATATTCTGCTGCTTGACACGTGCCAATGATCCTGGCACTCAAATCCGGGAACGAAACTAGTTACATCAACAAATTTCAATTATCAGCTTTGGGGGCGATAACCTAGATAACCCATAAACAACGAAATCATCATCAACTCTCAACTTCGTAATGCATTATAGGAGCATATGCATACGTATGTTTACTCCTTATTATTCCCGTTATTTTTCGAAGTGAAATGCCATTCCACGTGGCTCATAATCACAATATTCATGGCCACGTAAAACTACAATCTTCCTTTCTATGTGAAGGATTGGTTTTACGGCTGGATGCCCTTTTACGTGGAATCCTAACCACAGGACTTCGAAAAACTCACATGCATTAACTGGAAATCGAATCCAGTCCGCCTTTGCATTTGTAATCCAAGTAATAATTTGAAAAAGAGACAAGTGTGGCCGGTCTTAAACATTATCCCTGCTTTTTTGCATGTTTATGACATGCGTATTAACCGGAAATCGAACCTCGGTCTACCTTAGTTAAAGGCTAACAGTTTAACCACTGCGCCACCATGCCCTTCTTTCTTAGTTTGGTTCGTTCTAGTCCTCAGAGCTGGAAATCGAGTTAAGACCTCCATTCCAAGAGCCTAAAGTGCTCGCCACTGCAGCACGAAATGGTCAATCTTGGTTAGCTGGTAACATTAGACAACTGGAAATTTATTTATTTATTTATTTATTTAATAATTATTAGATACAACCATGATAGGTCATTTTACCCTAATATCTTAACAATTTCAAATAATATTAACAAAATAACAACAATAACAGGTAACAATTGGCAGTGATGGCAGCAAGGGACAAATCTCGGGAAAGATGCAGGGAGTGGTTGGGGTAGTGGGTGATTAGGAGGGTGAGGGGGTCGGAATCGAGGATGAAAGGGGTCTTCTAATGTTATGTTTGAATGTTCTATAGGGAGAGAATATGTCAATATTTGGAAGGGAGTTACTAAGGGTAGGTAGACGGTGGAAGATAGAGCGCTTCTGTACTTCAAGTCGTGGGCGAGGTATATGGTGTAAATGGTTCTGACGTGTTGAACGGGAGGGAACATGGAGTAGGAAGTAGCTTAAGAGCATGTTACATTTTGTGTAACCATTCATAACTTTATGTAGGAAACACAGGTCAGTAAATTGTAAGTGGCTTCTCAGGTCGAGTACATTGAGCTGATTTAGATTGTCAGATTTGGCAAACTGCCTTAGTGAAGGATTGCGAGCTTTGACTATTGATATGAAGAAATTAAAGACACTGTTCAATTAAGAAATATTGGTTATAGCCGAAGTAGACCAAATTGGGGAAGAGAAATCTATGATAGGGAGAACATATGTGGTGAAGTATAATTTGAGTGCAGTGAGGTCTTTAATTTCTGTGAATCTGTATAGAATGCCGAGACTGCGCATTGCGCGAGATTTTATATGGTCAATGTGGGGAGAGAATGTCAGTTTATCATCGTGAATAATACCTAAATCTCCTACCTGAGAAACCGTATCCAATTTATTTCCACATATTTTATAGTCCGCTTGATTTCCAGATTTCAGTATCGAGAAAGAAACTTTGAAGCACTTCTTGGGTTTTGGAGATAACATCCATTTGTTGAACCAATCAGTACGTGTATTCACTGCTTCCTGAAGCTCAGCGTGGTCGTCAGAACTGGAAATTTATCTGAATATCTTGAGGTCATCAGCGTACAGAAGAAGGGAACACGGAGAATTTTGCACGCATGTGTTTATATCGTCCATATACAGCACGAAGAGAAGGGGTCCCAGGATAATGCCCTGAGTTACTCCTGATAAGACTGGGAGCCAGGACGATACAGACCCTTGGAAGCACTACCCGTTGTTACCTATTGGACAGGAAGCTTTGTATTAGGGATAGAAAGGATCCATGTACGTTGTATCGTGAAGCAACCTTGTGGAGGAGAAGGAAATGGTTCACGGAATCAAATGCTTTGGCCAGGTCAACGTAGATTACATCTAGCTGAGATTTTTGTTCTAATGCAGAAATTATGTGATGGTTCAGAACAGTCAGATTTGTTAAACACAATTTTCCAGGGACGAAGCCATGTTATTCTTCTGAGAGGTATGGTTTGGTGAAAGTGAGGAGACGGCAATGTATTATTCTTTCGAAGACTGAATAGTGTATAGGGACGATAGATATAGGTCTGTATGAGGAAATTTCGTGCTTGCTGCCTGATTTAAAGACAGGTGTGACATTAGCTCTTTTCCATGTGTCAGGAAAAGTACCGGAAGTAATGCACCAGTTGAGTATTATGGACAAGGGGATACTGAGAGATGCAGAGGTGTTTTTCAGGAATATAGGGCTTGTATCTGATGGTCTAGTAGATCGGTTCATGGGCAGAATTTTTAAAATATTTTGGATTTCATCGGGGGTTGTTGAAATTTGAGACAGTGAATCAGAACAGACACTAGTAAGTTGAGGGGGACTGGGGATTGGTACGGGAACTGAAAAGGTTGAGTGAAAATATTCATTGAAATGTGTGGACCTCGATTCAAGTGGGATTTCTTCACTATGGAGGTTTAGGTTAAGTGGAATTATAGGAGTCTTTCTACGGGATGATATAAGTGTCCAGAACTTCTTCGGGTTATTCTTGAGATTTTCTGTTATGGAAGAAATATAGCGGTTGTAATCTTATGTCATATGAACACATGATATTTTCCGTAGGTGAATAAATACATTGCGTGTATGAGGATTAGGAACTGATTTCCACAGCGACCATGCACGAGTTTTATTTTGAAGAAGAAGTTTGGTGTTTTGACTTAGCCAGTGCGGATATTTTTTGGATTTGGGTAGGGAGAAAGGAACGTGTTGTTTAATAGCCCAGTAGAGTAAATCCTCAAACAAGGTTACAGCGCTATTTACGTCTCTCTCAGCTGTTAGAAGGCACCAGGGCAGAGATGATAAATCCTGATTGACAGCTTGCCAGTCGACCTTTCTCCAAAGAGGGAAAGCTTTCTTCTCGGAGGGTGGGCAGTTTTTATGTCTGCTGGCTGGGACGGAGAGGGTAGCTTCTATTGAACTATGATCGGTGTTCAGGATATTTCTTCCAACGGTCACGGTGACATTACGCAGGGTTAAAAATATGAGGTCCAGTGTTTCGGATTTTCTTGTTGGGTGCAGGTTGAACTGTTTCAGATGTAGACCGTTTATAAAATTTGATATGATGAAAGTATCTATTGGGGGAGAGTGTATGGTACCATTGTCTATTGATGTCCAGGAGATATGGGAGTTAAAATCACCTAGTAACACTATTTCATTTTCTTGGTTGAGGGCAAGAACAGTAGAGTTGAAATATTCTTCTAAGGTGTCAATTTTGCTGGCAGGTGGGCGGTAGAAGCAACCTACGAGTAAATCCTTCCTTTTTGGGATATTAATCTCAACCCATCTTATTTCACAGGAAGTTTCTAAATCAGGCCGATGTTTTGCCTTTAATTTGTTATGAACTGCGATTTCAACTCCACCACCCCTTAGAGACCTATCGCGCCGAAACACATTGAATTCAGACGAAAACGGAAGTTCTCCACATGATACGAAGTCTGACAACCTTGTTTCTGAGAGGCAGAGGATATCAAATTGATTAACTTCCGTTACATTAGCTAAACAGTCGGTTAGGTTGTTCTTGATGCTCTGTGCGTTTTGATAGTAGAGGTTTAAGGGGTCCTGGGTTTAGATGTATGTCACCTGATAACAGTAGCAGTATCAAGCAAACCGCTCTGGAGGAAGCACGGCAACGCTGCACCGGTACACGAGGTGTGGCGGGGACATGGCGCAGCACTGGGAGACCACAAGCCGCCGTGGTAGAGAATGTAAAATGTCTCTCTGCACAGCACCACCGAACTTCTTGATCACACGACACATCACTACGGAAATGATTTCTAACACAGCTGCACACCATATAGCACACTTGAACAGGCAAAACACCACTAAATCACAGTAATATGTCAGAGCTACTGAAACACGAGTTCTATCACTTGCCGCCATCTTCTGCTGCACACCATGATTGTATTTCTGTTAGCGATGCATTTCTGTCGCCTACCTACTCTCTGAGCACTGCCGGCAAGACAGTTTAGTTTAGTTTGTTGCGAGTGCGTGTTTCTTGTTAATCATTATACGCGTGTAACAAAAAAATAGGGATATATACCCAACGGTGTTAGGCTGACTGGTGTCGAACCTGGATCTCTGGGATAAATGAGTACAGACTAGAGATACCAGCAAGAAACGAACACAAGATCTTTTGAGGGAGTTTAAGCTATAAAAAAATCCCTAGAGAAAATACACATTAAATCACTGTTGTGATATAAACAAATTCTGACATTATTTGTTAATATAATGTATAAAATATTAGCAGAATACGGCAGTATTGGGCTGTAAGATGTATACAATTCTGGACTTAGTGCAGAGAGTGAGAACTCTTGACAGATTGTACATGAGCTTGGAATAGATGCGTGGTTTCGTAGAGCCATGCCAGTCACTAGGATCTATTTATGCTGTCTGAGACAAGGCAGGACAGTAATATATGAGCAAGTGAATCCCAGATACATAGTCCAGGGGGGTGAGAAGATGCCAGAATAATTTAATGATTACACGTGAATGGAGTAACTCAGAGACGTGAGGATTGCACCTATATGAATGAATGGCCAGGAGGCTAATTATCAAGCCGTCAAACATTGAAATCGAGGCAGATTTAATGTAGCGCGCAAGGACATTGGAGAAATTAGGCCAGCGCCATAAACTGACCATGTCTTCGGGGAAAAACCAGTGACGCGGCGTTGGGACGCGCTGGCAAAGGCAATTAATATTAATTAATTGGCCGATCGATCCTCGGGCACACAGACGGATATGTGATCAGCGAGGCAAAATGGACCAGGAAAACGTTATTTCAAGACCAGAAATGTACGGAGAGAGGAGATGAAGTTCCAAGGAAATTTTAGGCCTACTTTTTGTCTCTAAACAGATATAATAGCAGTGGAGGGAACAGTCGAGGTCAGTTGAACCATACTCTAGTGCAGAGCGCACGCCGCCTGAGTCCAGAGAGGGGCGCGCGCACTTTAACAGTTTAAGTGCATCAACATATTAACCATGCAGTAAGGCACTAATTACGAACAATTAATAAGGACAGTCGTGCCATACTTTTATAGTCGGCATTACAAGTGATTACTATTGAGTACGCAGTAAATGTACCGTGTGATGTACAAGTTAACACAATGTCAGATTAGACAAATTGTACCTCATGACGAGGAGGTATTATGTGGTATCATAATAATGTACGTGGAACTGTCCAATGTTTTGTTATAAGTAGATCATTCACGGGGACTGTAAGTGCGGCCGAAGGACAATTGAAAGTGGCAATTGTACAAGTACAATGAACAATAGACGAGCGCAATATATTAGCTATTGATTAGACATGTAATAGGATGTCGAACGGCGCAGGTATAAACTTTGTTATGCGAGTGATGAAATTTCGCAGGGATACCACTGTAATTAATGCTCAGGACGATGTGGAAGCATATCTATGCTATATCGGGAAATTTATCTAAGGATAGAAATTGATAGACAGATTGGGGACCGCTAGGAATCATTAGGCAGAGAATCGAGACTTTCGAACGAAATGCGGGATAGTCGTGAAGGAAAGATCTTCAACGCCAGCATTTCTGAAATTCTGCAAGGAAGGGTCAACCATTAAGTAATGTACATAGTGATCGTGTGATTTTAGTGATGGTCATTTAAATATATGTAAAATTAACAGTGTAATAATTGATATAACGTGTTTTGTGAAAAAGGAAGCGACAGCTTCGACATGGAGAAGCAAAGTGCAGTGTGTTTTGTAATGCAAAAATTATGTAAAATATGTGTGAAAAGTGTGATAATGCCTTGCTAATTTGCAAATGATGGCGGGCATTACTGGAGAAAATGTTTGGTCGGAGCCGCCAGATTAGCCAATGTAAGTACCCAAAACCATGATTTTGTAGTGAATGTAGTCCACTGTATGTTGAGTGATTTCAAAATTTATAGAATATGCCAATAAGAGTCAATTTTGGGAGGTAGAACCTCAAGATATTAATGTTGTGTTGATTTTAGTCAAGTTGACATGTCTTTGTACATCATTGAGTGGATAAATCGTTACCACTAATGTAAAAATGGCAATAGAGTTAAATATAAAGTTAACGTAACGAACACGGATGTTCGGTTATTGATTATATAAATACGGTTACGTTGTGTCGGTATAGGGAAAAATCTATGTCAGTAATAATAATAATAATAATAATAATGAGAATAAATGAATACACATCAGGGAGAATGTTTGTAAGCAAATTATATGTGCTAATTGGAATACTTGTGTATCCAAGCAGTAGTATTATACGTGATGGGCTAAGCGAAGGAATTTAATATCAGAGTATATTATGATAATGGAAATAAATATTCAAGAATATAGGATCTGGAAGGGTTTAATAGTGAATTGAATCGCAGCTTGAAGAATAAGCTTATAAGAGTAATTGATAGAGATTATCTTACTAATTAAAGGACGGGATCATCTCGCAATGGTCATGGGAGCCAGGTAGTCTAATCGACGTGTGAAATCTCGTATAGACAAGGGCATACAGAGATATTATTATTTGCCAGAGCGTATTTAGTGAAGGAAACCCTAGCTCTGAGTATTGTTATGAAATGTTCCGGGTTCGAATCCAGTGGTGCATGGGAGGATAACAATGGACACCACAGCATGACACCTGATATCGACCGAGAACTAGCTATTGTGTGAATAAATTCAGCTCCTGGGAGTGAATTTGGACGGCAGGAAGTTGTACCTGACCGTGTTCTTTAACAAAAAGATGCCGGTTATCCCAATTCGACATGTGTTTGATGAATCTCGTTCCTTCATATGAATGTAAATGGACCTGTTGAGGCTAGCTGTTAATATCCTAAGGATAGGAATAAATGCTTAAACAATTCCATATTCCGTCTTGCATACAGTTCAGTTAGATCATCTGTGTTGTGCAGGTCATTGAGACGGCACTATTGTATTTGAAGCCACGTGCTACTGCTTGGAAATAAAAGAAAAGGAAGGGCAAGAGGGAGGTAGCAAGTGTTGTGTTACAGCCCGTCGTAGACCCATTGTATACAGGAAGGGCCAGGGGGAAGAGATTTTAAACTACCCTTGGAGGGTGACGTTAAGAGTGGAAAGACTTTGAAACCCTGTTTGTAATAAAATAATCATTGTTGTATTGTATAATGAATTTGTGGGGTTTGAAACACATTGATAATTAAGGATCATTCTGATAACTTAATACTTGGCAAACTTATGAGATGTTGAAAGTTGCATTTTTATACTGACATTGTCACCTATTTCCGAAGGTGGACACCAGATGTCATATGCTATGCCCACGCAAGGGTAGCATAAAATCCCTCCCGACACAGCAGTAACGGAATCATTGAAAATGAACTCATGACGGCATACTGTGGAACTGCAGAAAGGGGTAGAATTACAAGTAACAGTGGAGTTGCAAGTAAATCTGATGCGCCACTCATAAATCGGTTAATGCATGGTAGATCATTTTGGTGGGAAGAGAAATACAGAACATAATTGTACGCATAATGTAAAGTGGGATGTGTTGAGAATAAACAACTAGATTGTGAAATTAAAGTGATCACGATAGGTGACGTAAGATTGTAAGTACAGTTGTATGTGTATTTTATCAGTGCGTCAGCGCACTTGAGAATGAATTTCATGTTAATCTCATGGTAAATGAATCAATAATCATTTGGATTTGCGATGATAAAATGCGAATAATAGTGGATTGAAGGAATAAGTTTTGCATTGTTTTGTGTTTTATTGTTGGGATTGTGTTTTTGTTTGTGTGAAGCCATGATTTAGAGCTCAATTAAAGTCATTAGAATAGAGTTGTGCCTTATTATTGTAGAGTTGATACCTTTTAGTCTCAGATCAAAAATATGCAACTGCTCAGTGGGTGAACGGTACACGCCTGAGGACTGATGCTAGCTGGAGGCAGAAGCATGTTTTCCATGGCAATTATTCACATGGGTACAATATAGAGTTATTAGCCCCGTGTTCTTAAAGCTCGGTGTGCGTAGCGACCATCTTGCCCAGTATCCACTGCGCTAGTATTAACTCACCCTCCATAAGAATAGCATGGGATAGTTGTGTCTGCCCCGTGTACTTGGGTGTGCGCATTAGCACCATGGACTAGCTTTATTTCACCCTCTATACGTAGAGCGTCATTCCTTTCCTTTTCACATCGCCAATGACAGCATCCACGCAGGAGTTTTACACTTAGGCCCTTGGCTTGTCCTCGTTTAGGTTTCGTTAGGTTAGGTTAGCTTAGGTTAAGTTATGCTATGGCCACCATCTTGTTTCTTCGGCTACCCACTTCAACCGATCAATTAAACATAGTCTGATCGGCTACCCTCCACCACCCTTTCATGTCCAGAGTTGACTGTAGTAAGGCCTTGAGTTCCTTTTCCAGTTACCTTGTCAGCCACAATACTTGTAGCCTGCAATAATTATTTCTCTACCTCACTAAGTTACATCACTCACGGTTAACATGTACAATTATGGGTTCGCGAAATATCTGGGAAACAAAAGTCCATGAATTTTTTAGTTTAAAAAAAGCCTGCCAAAGCTATACCCCTAGTCACGTGTCTCAAAGCCAAGTACACTGGCATTTAAATGGCTCCCTCGTGTAGTTAAGTCTTTTGGCATAACATTTTGGTTAAATCCATGGTCCTCGGCAAAAGGGGAATGACAAGCTTTCGTTTGATTCCACACAAAAGTGTCTAGCGTTATTGGTTCACAAAATATAATGAGGGAATGACCTAGCTGTTTGTAAAAAAATTGTATAAATCTATTAAATAAGCGCGTCATAGCAAGGAGAGCGACACCCCGAGTCTTACGACACCTCAAATATACAAATCTGATTATTGGTTTATATAATCTCAGGTCGATGACCTTGCCGTTTTGGGTGTTTTGGATAAATTCATGTGTCATACGAAAAGGGGGTTACGCACCGCGCAAAAAGACACCTGCCATGGCCATGTACGATTATCGACTTGCGACTTAACAAGGGAAACAAAAGTCGATGACCTTGCCGTTTTGGGATATTTGAGTAAATGGGTGTGCCATAGGAAACATGAGAAAAATACCCTTAAAACGAGTCGTCGCATGACCCTCTCCGATCAATGGTTCGCAAGATAGCCGATTGCCATGAGTATTAAGGCACATGCGACCTGCGTTAGAACCGGCATACAATGACTACTGCTAGGGTTTTGTCCTAGCGACATAGAACTTGTTTTGAGGGCTAGAGGGAGTTTAAATCAAACACAATACAGTAAAACTTCCTTTAACTGTCACTCTTTAAACCGTCAGTTTCTGTTACCCGGCATTGCTGTAATAGCATAATAATACTGCAATAACAAAGTGCTTCAAGGTGCAGTGACGCGTTCGCTTTGTTTACTTACTCTATTTTAGCCGGAAGTGAGTGTACCTGCCCGCCATAGAATGGTCGAGTGTTCAAACCATGGCGAAAAACAAACTATTAGCCACTCAGAGGCTGAAACAATGCTGTCCAAGTGTTTAGAATGGTTTGAAAGTCAAGAAGAGGTCAATGCAACGCAGACGCTACCGCTACGAAAAATACGAAATATTACTGCGGTAAAAGCTCGAGCATCAAAGAGGCAGAAGAAAATGACTGACTATTTTCAAGCTACATGATCTATTTCACAAGTAAGTTTATATTACTGTACTGTACATTATTTTGCCACATTTGTAGCTACTGTACGGATGTTTTATCATGCAATAAATAGTTGTATTTGCTATTACAATCGTGTTTAATTTCTCTTCGCTCCGAAATATATTACACTAGCAGTAGTGCCCGGCTTCGCCCGGTGGATTTATTTGTTTTATGGTTGATAATGAATAATACTACAGAACTGGCACATGATACTTAAACTACCAGAAAAAGAAAAAAAATATATAACTTTTTGTGGTGGTGGAGGTGGTGGTGGTGGTTGTAGTGAGGGTGATAAGCAATACAGTATAATGGACGTAACATTTAGGTCATTTTCCCCTAATGGTCATAATGATAATAATGAATAGGGAAACGGCTATTTACTAACTACAGCACTGACACATGTAATTTACAAACAAGTTTCTAAAAATGATTAGAAAGAGGAGTAAGTAAAATAAAAGACACTGCCTAGGGCCTATATCTCATTGTCTCATTGTCATGTCGCATAGTGCCGTAGCAAAATAATCAGAACACTGTCCCGAGCTCCTGAGGTAGCAATAGTATCATTTATGGCCACATAGCGGTCAACGATAAGTTTCGGAATAAATTAAGGTAAATTGGAAAGCACCGACGCTTATTGCAGCTGATAACCTCAATGTATTGCACCAACACCATTGCACTTATACAGATGCATAATATGGTCATGATGATAACTGTTTTAAGGGGAAGAAGAATTCTTTTTCCGCGAATTACTCCCCGTGAATGCAATTAATATGCAGCGCAAGATTTAACTATTTTCGCAATTCTGCACCAGAACACTGGTAGGGGCGACTTGATGCAGCCCGAATTGCCAGTCAACAATAGACTTATTAAAATACTCGTACAGTTACACTACTACGGACATGAATGATTCTAGGGCCTTAATACATGGTTTTCATGTTCAGTTTGTTTGTTATTCTAAGCGTAGGGAATGGAAGGCGTTGTCCAAAATATCAAGTGGACAGTGTTACCAGCAGGGTTTCAAAGTATATGTATACTGTAATTTGGTGCAATTGGGAGTAACGGTGTAGATTTGTGGTAAAGGGCCTAAATGCAGGAACTGGAGTGGTCTGTCCGAAATTTAAAGTGGACAGTGTTACCCGCAGGATTCCAAAGGGTAAGTGTACAAAATGTGGTTCAGATCGGTGAAACGGTGTAAATTTGTGCCACTGGACCTAAATGCAGGGAATGGAGTGGTCTGTCCGAAATTTCAAGCAGGCAGTGTTACTGCTCGGGTTCCAAAGTGTAAGTATGTGACATTCGGTTCAGATCGATGAAACGGTGTTGATTTGTGCCAAAGGGCCTAAATGCAGGGAATGGAGTGGTCTGTCCGAAATTTCATGCTGACAGTGTTACTCGCAGGGTTCCAAAGGGTAAGTATACAAATTTTGGTCCAGATCGGTGGAACGGTGTGCCAGGGGCAATTAGGCAATTAGGTGTGCCATAGGGCCTAAATGCAGGGAATGGAGTGGTCTGTCCGAAATTTCATGCAGACAGTGTTCCTCGTAGGGTTCCAAAGGGAAATGATACAAATTTTGGTTCAGATTGGTGAGACGGTGTAGATTTGTGCCGAAGGGCATAAATGCAGGGAATGGAGTGCTCAGTCCGGAATTTCATGTAAACAGTGTTACTCGCAGGGTTCCAAAGGGTAATTATACACATTTTGGTTCAGATTGGTGAAAAGGTGTAGATTTGTGTCAAAGGTCCTTAATGCAGGGAAGGGATTGGACTGTCCGAAATTTTAAGTGGACAGTGTTACCCGCAGTGTTCCAAAGGGTGTGTACTGTTCAGCCCGGGGGCAGTACCCCTAGGACCTGACACCCCTTCACCTTTCGCCCATAAAACTACCCTCAAAGGGCTATGCCATAAGCCACATACACTTTCTTAAACACAAGCGGGCGCAGCGAGCTAGCTGTTAGCCAAAGCTTACATTATTTCACAAACAACAACACTACCAACGGAATCTGGAGCACCGACGTGACGAAACGCTAAGTCAGCAGAGCGGGAAAACTTAAAAGGTAAACCCAGGAAGACCCGTTATCCATTCGCGGCCGACGGCTCTGTCTCTCTCCAGTTCCAGCTCCGACTACGTCACGGCACCACCAGGTGAGCATATGAGTGTGTTCAGATATCCTAATAACTTTGTAACACATCACCAAACCCACATTTGTAATTGTACACATTGTTCTACACTTATTTACTGAAATAAGGACATCACATTGTCGCCGCTGACCAATAAATACTTGTTCAGTAAACACATACATTTGCTACTCATTTCACCTAGTACTACATCCCTACACCCAACCTGACCTTAGTCCTAATTGCCCCTGGCCGTGAACGGCAGGAACTGCACCGTCAGGAATCTCATTGTATTCGAGTAAGCAGCCAGACAGCGGCGTGCCGAGTTGTCGACTCTGCACAAGAGCTCGCTAACGCTCGCTCATACTTAATTGGTAAGCAAAGTTAATAGCTCCTTACTAAACGTTCATCCCTTAACGAATAGACGCACCCCGTAGGAACGCACCCCATTAGCTCACATCCTCTCACCAACACATTACACTAGTAGTCTCCCCCAATTACGGGAAACTACCCCTTTTCGGAAACCACCCCTAAAATTATACATTCACACACACACCTGTTCATCCCTTCCCCAACATCGGGATAGAACAGTATACAAATTTTGGTTCAGATCAGTGATCGGTGTAGATTTGTGCCAAAGGGCCTAAATGCAGGGAATGGAGTGGTCTGTCAAATTTCATGCAGACTGTGTTACTCGTAGGGTTCCAAAGGGTAAGTACAGAAATTTTGGTTTAGATCGGTGAAACGGTGTAGATTTGTGCCAAAGGGCATAAATGCAGGGAATGGAGTGGTCTGTCCGAAATTTCATGTTATACCACTTTAACATTTGATTGCCGCTGAGCCTGGCTGCGCCACCGTTTGTTGATTATTGTAGCAAGAGCCCCGCGGGGTGAGGAGAAGGACACAGTGATGACACAGTGCAAGTTGCACATAAGTCAAGCAGCATTGCGTGCACTACCTGTCTTAGAAGCGCAGATAAGCGTCATGTCACCACGGACAGCTACTGTAGCTGAGCCATATCCTGCTCGCGCAACTGTAACTGTCAACGAAGCAGAGTGACGAGTGACACAAGTAAACAGAGAATACTTCCCATCTCTACCGCCGGCAATCAATTCGTGAAAGGGTAATAAACAGTTTTACTCGCAGGGTTCCAACGGCTAGGTATACATATTTTGGTTCAAATCGGTGAAAAGGTGTAGATTGGTGCCAAAGGGCCTAAATGCAGGGAAAGGATCGGTCTGTCATACATTTCATGCAGACAGTGTTACTCGCAGGGTTCCAAAGGGTGAGTATACACATTTTGGTTCAGATTGGTGAAACGGTGTAGATTTGTGCCAAAGGGCATAGCCTAAACTATTCTTCTTGAATCTGGCTATCATATAAAAATCTTTCGAATCCGACTGGTAGTTCCAGAGATTAGCGCGTTTAAACACAAGAACACACAAACAAACACACAAACTCTTCAGCTTTATTATATTTGTATAGATTACTGTGAGAGTGATATCTGTCTATAATATAATTGATTGAGGTAATGTTTTGGAGGAATAATACAGTGTTTCTGTTATCCGTCTTTTCGCTCAACCGTCACGACGACGGTCACGACGAAGACGGTTAATCGAGTTTTTACTGTACTTTTAAAAATTCCTAATTTCGAAAATAAAGCCTACTTTCCAAATTGATCTGTTTTAGAAAAATCTTTAAAATATCATGTGTTGTTCTACCGATAAATGGCATAGAGTCCTTTCGTTTAAGACTATATATGACTTCTTAGAATTTCTAGTTTCGGAAATGTAGCCTACTTTCCAAATTAAACTTTTTTCGAAAAATTTAAAACATCTGGTTTGTTCTAACGATAAACGACATAGAGACCTGTCGTTTGAGCCTATATATGACTTTCTAAAATCCCTAGTTTCGGAAATATAGCCTACTTTCCAAATTCAACTTTTTCGGAATAAAATTTAAAAATGACATGTGTTGTTCTAACAATAAAGTGTATAAAGACCTTTCGTTTGAGCCATTGCGCAACGTTATGCAATTATTAGTTTTGAAAATATAACCTACTTTTCAAAACATTTTTTTTTTAATATAACAAGTTCTCCATAGGAAAAAGGGGGGGGGGGTGTCATCTCGAGTCATTTAACACCCCACATAGCCATCTACTATTATTGGTTCGAGAAATATTTGACTGAGGCGCGCGCAATTTAAGAATTGCTGACGCTATTGCTTTAAATTCTCCTCATCTCTCTACTGACGGCCGACGGTGGAGCTCGAACCCACGTCTACCGAGTCCGCAGAGAGCATGGCCCCATGGCCTAGCGCTGCACGTTAGCAGGCGTAGCTATGTATCTACAAATATTTATATAAATATTTTTTTTGTCGTTATTAACGATATCTTGGTCATCAGATCCGTGTACGTGGGTATGTGTTAACCTGTGTTTCTGTGGTGACTGTAGTATGTGTAACTGAAGTTATTAGTGTCGGCAGTGGGGTAGGGATAGGTGCCCCAGGACATGAAATAAGGTACTCTCCCGGCATTTGGTTGGAGGAAGTGTGGATAAACCTTGAATGAAAACACACTCAGGATAGCCACCGTCAGCGCGGGCTTTGACATGTGCGGCTACACTGCCGAGTTAAATAAAAGTCACTCGGAATGTAGATCACAATCTAATTCCAGCAGCAGAACTTCAGATAGAAACATAAAGACTCTTATCGACAGATTATTACCAACAAATGCAATTAAATGAAGGCATGGAGCTTATGAAGTGATGCAACTTTTTATGACATCCTTTCGTTGACTGTAACGCATTATCGTTTTTCTTTCTATGAAACCAATGTAATTCCATATCATGAGAACTACAGTATACAAATGATAAAGTGAAAGGAGTCAAGTACTTCCATTAACAATTCGTCCGCCTATTTTCATATATTATACAATTCCCTTACATCTCAAAACCCAAAATACAGTTTTTTTCTCTCACAAAGGCTCACAACTAGTAGCTTGGTGACCACGGGACCCAGCAGAGTATTGAATCGCTTCTAATCGACCCTGTTTCTTCAAAACCCTTATTCTTAAATAGGTCAAACTTCTCCTACATTTTCCACAGTATCACCTGTCTGCAGTTAGTCAGAGGCAACTTATGGAGCAGTGTATACAACTTAAGCGGTTCAGAGCCTCAAGTGCTTACGTGGAGTACAATCGGACGTCGGCGACTGAGATTATTCCCTTGTTTACTTTTTTCTTTCATTCACTTAGAGACAGATCCACCCAACTTTCCTTCCATTGCCTCTATTTATTTTCCTTTCTTGTATTTCTTTTATTATTGCATTGCTTTTTATTACCTCTTTAAACATTTAAGGTAGCTGTAAGTACGTAGTTAGTAGTATTACGAGTAGTGGTAGTAGTAGTAGACGTAGTAGTAGTAATCGTTCTCATCAAAGACAAACAAAACATTTATTTATGTTGAACCACAATCAACCACGCGACTCAAGTTGTTCTGTGATGAACTAAAGAGAGGTGTATTTCTTGGAATACACGTTTAGTTAGAGTTAGCAATCGCTGCTCTTTGCTTTTCTCTTTTCATTAGTTCTTTTATTACCCTTCTCGCAGACACCAACAGTGACCGTTTATGTATTCCCTTTTCTTTGAATATCTACTTATTTGTATGTAAGTCTGTTTCAGTTGTGTTTCCCTGCTAATTTTAACGGCGCTCCACGCGGCAACCTGTCGAAGTTTTGGATTCAGCCATTTCAAAAATGGTTCCAAACCACTGAAGCAGATGTCGTCGTTGTCGTTATCTGCAATCTCCTAAAAGACTTTATTCTATGAATCAAATTGTATCTTGTAGAGTGTTTTATTTTATCAGGTTACCCACTCTGGTTTTATTCTCCTTGTTTCCCCCTCCCTCCCCGCTTGCTCATGCTCTCTGTGTGTTCAAATTTTCTCGCTCACTTCTCGTCCAGTCGGCTACGTGAAAAGTTCAGCCCTCTCTCTGAGGCTTGCCTCCTCTCTAAATGAGGTAATTTCAAATCGACGCCATGCTCTAAAGTTGGATCTAACGGCTGCAAGAAATATCATGGAAAGCTAGGTAACTACTTTCAAGTGATTTTAACCATGTTTGAAAAGAGTTTTAATCCAAACAGAAAAGATTTAATGGATTTTATATGCAGTATTTTGATTTTCGCAATCTTGTGCAATAACATGACAATTCCCGCGTGGAGCACGCGGGAATTGTCATTCTTAGCCAACTAGGCTCGCTACTAAAGTCATGAAATCTAGCATTTCTTGTACTAAATAAGGGAATACCTTCCCTGCAACGTGGGGTTCTGCAAAAACATGTAGCTGTCTAAAACATAACCTTTTTCCTCCGTGGGATTTCTACTGCCCTATTTAACTGTCATTAGATTGCTGGAAATTTCCATTCGCAATAGACTCTAAACTGTGAAAACTGTACTGAAGTAGTTCAAATTATTTCTTAACTCCAACTCAAAGTGAACTTATAAACTGCAACATCAAGACTCCATATGCTAAAAACCCGTCAAGGTGTAACTCAATGAACCTATACATACTGCCAGCGGGATGACAGTTCATAGGGAGCGCGTGAGTCGCCGTAAAGCTCTGCTCTGGATGTTCTGCCAACCAATGAAGAATTAATTTTAGCACTAAGGTTCCGTAGTTGGCACTCATGAACGCTGACATCAATCCGACTGGTGGAATCGGGAATAGTCTGTCTTGATTGATTTTCCTCGTGGTGTTGTTGGTTGTTTTGATTTGTTCGGTATTTTGATTATTTATTTGAATTGAATTGGGAGTCAATCATGCACCTGCATGGGAGGGAAAAATGTCAAACACGGGGATGTTAGAATTATAATGATAGTGAGAACAATACGGGAATTTTCATCTTCCTGGTGTTGACCATGTGTAAAACTAGTGGGCAATATGGACTACTCTCGAATAAAAATATATAGAGAATAAATGTGTGCATTTCATCTCTTGTTTGTTTTAATACCCATTCTCCTTTGCATTGCAATAAAATTTGTGGTTTAGGGTGCTTTAGGGCTACGGAGAGGGGTGGGTGGCAGCCGGCATTCTAGGCAAAAAAGTGAGGTTATGGCAATATAGTGTGCATTTGGACAGTTTTCTTTATATTCATCGAATATCGCAACTATTCTGTAGAGTAGGAGAGCAATGTTTAATTAGCCTAAAGGTGAATTAAGCTCTAGAACGGCATAACTGTGTCCTTCGTGACAAATCTATTGCCAACATTGATATATATCAAAATGTATTATTTTCCTATCTGGACGTATATTTCAGCGCCTAGCGAAAGGCGCAGTTATGTTTTTGTTATTTTCATGAATAATCAATAACTCATCGCAGAACATACTGTTCAAGTACGTGTAATAAAGGCCACTTTCATATGGCTTTTTACTTTTTATATTGCCAGACTTGCCCGAGCAGTACATAGCCTCAGGCGTTGCTCTCTCTCGGAAATTCTATAACCAAAAGTGACGAATCTCTTATAGTTGCATGATCCTTGCATACTGCAATAGTGACAATTTACAATCATTCAAAAAAATTCAGTGCTACAAAACAGTGCCTGGTTAACGATCTTCCGCGCTGCGAATCGATGAGAGCAATAAAATTGGCTAGGACTCTAATCCCACATTTCCTATACTCCTAATTCCCTTTACTAACAATTTAGGGTATATTTAAACTATTTTCTTGTATTACAACGAGGCTTTGTCTAAAATTAGTCTCCCTCCCACTTTTGTTAGGTATCACATTTATTAATTCTGCTTAAATATCCATGTGGCTATAAACCCACATTTGTATATGTATTTTTCCTGCTGAGTCCAGGAAGATATACTTTCCCAATTGTTAATATTCTATAATTAATTTTGTAATCCAGGTTTCGTTAATGCGACCTGTCCCATTCGAATTTAGCATTTCTTAAAGTCTGTTTCAATATCTTAGTGGTTATAAATCCACTTCTTAATCTCTTTTTTCTTCTCCTGCTGCGTCCAGGAATTTACAATTAATTATTTATAGCCTTTTGCCCACTACAAAGGCATTCTTAAATCATTGGTATTTTGCCTTGCCAATCTAAAAAAAATGTTTATGTATCTCCAAAAGAAGTATTTAAACCATTTGTAAAAACTCTTTATTATTATAGGTCTGAGACCTTTGAATTGTCTAAGACCTTCTTTAGCCCAAAATAGATCTGAGATCTAAATTATGTGCTAAATAAAAACTCTATTATTTGTTTTTTTCTACTTCTATTGTTAGAAGAACTGTTAGGCAGGACCTTCCCTAATTTTTCTCCTGAATTGATTCTATATTCAAAGAAATAAACAAAATCACCGAATGATAAGTTTATTACATACTCAGTCACTTGTTGCGTTTAGAGCATAACTTCTGCTAACATCACTTAAAAAGTTTCTTTTAGCTATCATAGCTAATTCTAGTAAATTATTAAGGAAAGTATAGCTCGCTCAACCAGCTTCCTACTTGAAGTGATTTTCGCACGCTTATGATTTACTGTTTAGAATTTTGGTTTTGTTCAAGTTAGGTTTGAGTTTTTCATCCTTTCTAAACTATTAGTCGGCACCCTCCTGGGTAAGAGTTTAGCCTTCTTTAAACGCAACAATTGGTTCTCTCCAACGATATCTACTACTAATAATAAAAATCTCACCAAAAGCACGGAGGGTGCTTATCTCCGCCCACTCTGGGGAATTTGGTCTTTCTGTCGGGGATCCGACAGTGGCGGGTAATAAAATTATCCCGGCTAATACAAATCTTTCTAGAATTTCAGAATGCTTTAGAAAATCTCACCCTTTTGAAGGGAAAGTACATAAATCATTTTCATCTGGCATACCTTTGCTCACCAGCGCACCACCCTTCCCAATAGTACTAAAATTCACGCTCGGGAGGGAAAGAGCACTTAGCGATAGCTTGCCGGTAACCTCAGCTCACGCATTTCTCTCCGTTATTCTCGCTCAAGCTCCCACTTGTTCAACTTACTTCCACAAGGTTCGCGCAACATAATTATTTTTTCTCACTACGTTATCACTTATTATTTTGGCATGGATTCTCTTCCTCCCTGCCTAAGATCGTTTCCAGTCCTAAATCTTTTTCCGTTTCTTTCAAATCATCTTCCCTCAGATAGTGTCTGAGCTCAGGCTTAACCTAACAAAGAGCCCACTTTTCTTAAAACTTTTGAATACACCGGCATTTCTCAAAATATACTCTACCTCAAATATTTAGGCCAATTTGAGCACTACAGTAGGCTACACTGTGTATCAAAATGTTTCCTATCATGGATTATGAGATACTGAGAGTCTAAAGTGCAAATGCCTAGGGAGAATCACCAGGTAGTTGGAAGGACTACTGTATCTGAAAATGTGTGCCGTATTATATCTTTTGGCATAACAGTATATACAAAATTTGTTAGAAACCCATTGAATGTTATCGAAGTTACATTTTTTAATACTGGGCGTTGCTCAAAATGTATCGGCAATATTAAGACATAATACGTAGTTTGCAGAGTTTCAAATTGTTAGTAGGAACAGATTCTATGATATTGACTCAAGTGCTTATATGTTCACACAATATTACTAGGCAGTTGGTAACTCTGAGGACTCCGTAAATTTGCCTAGTTATGTCTCTTAATGCACACATTGTACATGCAAAATTTTGTATGAAACCATGAATTAGCATGGTAGTTACATGCGGGTGAACATTGGACCTAAATGCGTGCATACTATTATGCAGGTAGCACAATATTCGACGGTTAACTCTAAATGTGTCTAATTCATATTGGACGTATAGTGTGTTAAGTATATTCTGAAATATTGTGTCTAGTGTTCAAAAGTCTTGAGATCATAAATCACAGTCGTTAGCCCTGGTGACTGATAATAAGAACAGTTATATATCCTAAAGCACACATTACACGAACAAAATATGGATGAAATTCATTTGTACTATGGAAGTTATATGGGGTTTTACATTGAAACTGTCAGAAAGCGTAGCATTATTATAGCTACTCTGCCATGTATGAATCGCTCGAGACGAATAAGCAATATTAGGGTATATACGTGTGCAAAGTTTAAAATTGTTTCCCTGCATTTTTTTTTATATATATTGATACTAGCGATCAAAATTGCACAGAGCATTTATCAGCATGTGGCAGCCTGGTAACTTAAATATACCGAAGTACTCATGTGATTATGTGGAGAACAGTCTGAGTTCTTCCTCATAATGGGAGAAAGCATCAGGCAAAATGCCTGGAACCAAATAACCACTTTGGAAGGAGCTATTAAACTGAACACTTTGGAGCTTAAGGAAATGCGGCCTGATACTTTAGCTTCACACATGGACATTTGAGCGTTAATAAAGCATACACTTTATTAAATTATCTAAATTGCTTAATATACATAAATAGAGAAAAAACACTTTAAATTTGAAAAAATGATAATTAGGTTGGCACAACATGGTGCTATTTGCAAAGGTTCATAGGTCTTCAATATAAATTGGTTTTGTAGAGCACTTTGAAAATAAAATATTGTATGGATCCTAATTGGGCATCCAATACAGGGTTGGATAGGGGAGTGTGTAGTGATGGATAATGTGAGAGGGTGTGAGAGTGAATGTTCAGTGTTTGGAGTGAATAGGTGTAATTCGAGGGAGAGCTCCAGTGATTCTGACCAGCTGTATAGCTCGGGGGTGTGTTGGCGGTGGTGAGGGTTGCTTTACAAATAACCGTTTAGAGCACTATGGTGTTGCTCAGCTTGCCGGTGGCACGTATGGGCTGGCGAAGGCTGAAGCGAGTAAGCTGACGCTAGCTCAATGGCGATGCGCCAAGTGATGGCTCAGCTGCCTCAATGAAACAATTAATACTAGGATATAGAGTGTCCCGCTCAGGTGAGGTCAAGGGAATAGGACCTTATCAACTAGAGAAATGAGTCGAAAGACCAGTGAGGTGTAGACTATAAATTTAATAAATACTTCCGTAAAGATGTGTAACCGATTCTCAGATCAGTTCTTAGTGCTTTGAATTTAGATGCGCTATGGTACAAGTAACAATTAATAAGGGGTGAAAGGGTGGAGGTGTATGTGTGAAGGGATGCTCGCTGTACACTCACCTGGATGGTAGTACTCGTGACGACGCCCAGCAGAGGTTCGGCACTACACAAATAAGACTGGTCTGGTCTGGGGGTGATTCATGTGCGCTGCCGGTTTTATAGTTTACGATGTGCTATGTGTGCGGAATTGCACATTCTTGCTGGGCTAATACCCTTGCCGGGGTCATGGCGGTTTATCCGGAAGCTCACCGGGGTTAGGACAGTTCATGGGCGGTGTGAGATGTATTGGGAAATGTGTAAGTGTTTGGGGACGGAATGTGCGATGTGTGGGAAAGTGGTTGTTTCTACCCCTGCGGGTGTGAATGGTAGGGCGAGGGCGTATATCCCCTAGGGATATGACAATATCAATATAACTATTAATATCACTTAAAATGAGGGGAGAGATGATTAAAGTAATATTAAAAATGAAAACACTTAACTTTTGCGGTGATGTAAATTGCCTAGACTTTTGGCGCGGCAGGTCGGCCGTAGCTGGAGCTTACTGGCTGGACGGCGGAACCTTTTGGTTTGTAGGTGACTAGAAGTTGCGTTGCGGATGTCCAGCATCCATAAATTATGGCCCTGCTTAGAGCAAGTTTTCTCTTTGGTAATTCAGTTCTACCATTTGTAGAAGGCCACTGAAGCGTAGTGAACAAGATCCCATCTTGTATAGCGGATCACAATATGATCTAAGTTGACCACCACCCAACTTGTTTTGATCATATGCGAGGATGACGAACAATGTGTCATGCCGTAGAAACGTGGTGTTATGCTGCCGCCAGCGCAGCGAAGTGAAGCGTTGCTTGAGCTGTCATACAGCGGAAGTACACCGGGGAAGTGCTGCGTAGTATTGCATCGTGGAAGTGCTGGTGTACCGAATGAACGTCTTGTTGAAGAATGAAGAATGAGCATCTGGGTGAAGAAAGCCGCCGTTTAATTAGTGATACCATCGAAGGATCTGGAAATCCACAGGCTGGCAAGCGATGATTGGCTATAGCGGTAGATGTGACGTCAGCCCAGCAGGTAAGAAGCAGGAAAGGGAACACAACTATCAGTTGTGTTTTTGACGCTGGACACGCATAACCTTAAACACACTAAAGTAAGAGTCTTAGATTTTTGATGGGTGTGAATACTAGCAATTAACAATACAATACAAGCAGAAATATAAATAAATAAATAAATAAATAAATAAATAAATAAATATTACTCGTTCGGTGGTCTCGGAAAATAAAAGCATTTGACCAGCAAATGCGACAGCTAAGTTACAGAAAAATCAACACGTGAAACATCACGAAAGTGATCATGCTCCGAGACCCCCGAAAGAAGACAATCAAAGAATCTGTCAGAAAAAAAAACACGAAGAGCAATGAAAGAGGTTGACACTAAGCCTCAACAGGCAAAATAGCAATCATCGAAAGTGATCTAGTATAGAGACCTTTACTAGTGAGAACATCTACAACTCTCGCATGCTTATCACGGCCCAAATGGCAATGAGTAACTCTACCAAGATTCCAGACGAGAGGGGGGCTTGGATCTCGTAAAAGAACCATGTCTCCCGCTCATCAGGCTGGGAAAACCGCCACTTCTCCCTTCTGTTGAGAGAGCTGAGATATTCCAGCTTCCAACGACGCCAGAAAGAATTACGCAGAGATTCTAATTTTCTCCAAAAATCCAGTTAAACCGAGATCGCAGCGTCGACCCTGCAAAGGAGGCGTGGAGGCTAAAGAACTGCCAATTAAAAATGGCAAGGTGTTAAAGAAAGAAGATCTCTAGGATCATTAGACAAAGGCGTAAGAGGTCTAGAATTTACAATACCCTCAATCAGAATAACGAGTCAATTGAATTCTTCATAGGAATGGATAGCTAAACCAAAAGTTTTCTTCAGCAGTCTCTTCGTGAGCTTTATGCAGGATTCTCAACATCCACCAAAATGGGGGACATAAGGGGGAGTGAAATGCCATTTAAATCCCTTAGCAAAAGATAAATTAGAAAATTGTTCTTTAGCAAAAGGAGAGGTTAGCGTTGTTTTCCATAGATCAGAGGTACTAACAAAAAATTTGGCGTTGTCTGAGAAAACTTCAGAGGGATCTCCCTTTCTGGAAGCAAATCTAGAAAAGACTGCTAAAAATAGGAGGTAGAGGCACTTGTTACCAACTCAAGATGAATGGCACCTGTCACCATACACACAAATAAAGAAATGTAAAGTTCACCTAACAACTTTCGCTTAGATAAAGGGGTCATGATTTGATAAGAATAAGGACCAGCGTAATCGATACCCGTGAGAGCAAACGGCTTACAAGGTTCGGAACGAAAAGAGGGTAAATTTCCCATAATTTGCGTGACGGGACGGGGTTTAGCTTTAAAACAAGGTATACATCTTCGAACAACTGAGGAAAATTCATGAACACCATTAATGAGCCAATATTGCTCGCGAATTAAGCAAAGTTAAGTGCGGGTACCTGCATGCAAGTGCTGGTAATGACATTTCTTAATGATGAGAGTAGTAATAGGATGCTTAGAAGGGAGAATAATGGGATGTTTTTTCTCATGCGGGAAACTAGAATTTTCTAGTCTGCCTCCCACTCTTAATAACCCATCTTGGTCCAAAAAGGGGGTGAGAGGTGACAACCTACTAGACTTTGGTAGGACCATTCCGCTTAAAAGCATCTGGTAATCAAGAGTAAATACTTCCTGTTGCATAAGAGACAAGATCTTACGAGTAGCAAATCCCAACTCTATCTTGGTAAGGAAGAGTTGCGGTTTCACAGGCTGGTCAAGAATAAGAAATTTCCATCGATATAAATATGCTACAACCCGAATTAATTTAGTAAATGAAGAGTAACGATGAAAAAGATTAGTAGCAATAGAAGTGAGAAAATCGGAAGCGGTAACAATGCGAGCATCAGGAACATATTCTGCAAGCGGATTAGATGAACGAGGCCAACAAGAAAAATCCTGACTGAGCCACGACGGACCATTCCAGTACAACTTGAGAGAAATTAATTTCTTGGGCAAGCAGCCACGTGAAATTATATCAGCGGGGTTTTCTTTCCCCGGAACATGGTTCCATTGTTCAAAATGAGACTACTCTTGTATTTTAGAAACACGATTAGCGACAAAAGTGGTCCTATGCGAAGAAGGTCTTGAAAGCCAAAACCAAGTGCTCGAAAATTTCAAATTTAAACAGATTTTTAATTTACTGCCTAATTACACAGCCATCACAGCGGAACATAATTCCAATCTAGGCAAAGATGTGGATTTATGCGGAGCTACCCTTGATTTTGCACAAATTAAATTGGAAAATCCAGCTGAAGTATTTGAAGGGCGGCCTACAAAGTAGGCGCAGCAACCGTATGCCTTTTCAGAACTGTCGGCAAATAGGTGTAAATCGAAATACTGGCATGAAGGATAGGTAATTAAAGTACGGGGAATAAAAATTTGAGAAAGCCCTAATAAACTATTAATATATTTTAACCAGTCGCCCAAAAGGGGGGAGGGGACTTTTTCATCCCAACCAATGTTCAACAACCAGAGTTTCTGCAAGAAAATTTTTGCAGTAATAACCACGGGAGCAATGTACTGCAAGGGATCGAAAACTTTCGCTATTTCCGATAGTACTTGCCTTTTCGTTTGAGGGTGCAACTCAGATAAGTGTACCTGATATGAAAAGGTGTCTGAAACCGGAGACCAAAAAACACCCAAGGCTTTAATAGCCGATTCCTCAGTAGGAAGCGCAACACATTTGTCAACAGGAGTTTCTCGAGAAAAGTTAGATAAGAATTCGGTTGAATTCGAGTTCCACTTATGAAGTGTAAACCCACCGCCAGAAAGAAGGGATTTTAAATTTCACAGACAAGAAGTACATCAGACATACTAGGAAAAGAATACAGAAAATCATCTACATAAAATGCGGTTTTTAATACATCGGAGGCAAGAGGATGAAAAAGATGACCATCTTGTTCTCTCAACATATGAAGAGAGCGGATTGCAAGAAAAGCAGAGGGCTTAAGACCATATGTTACAGTTCGTAAACGAAATATTTTTATAGGTTTGGAATTGTCGTCCCTCCACAAAATTCTTTGCAAATCACGTTGTTCTGAATTTACTGTCAACGAGGACAGCAATGGGAAAAAGACGAAATTTGAGTAAGACTGACGTAAGATCTGTTTGAATAGCAGGTCCAGAATGCAGAGTGTCATTGAGAGAAACACCATTAGCATCTGGAGATGAACCATTAAAAACCACTCATATCTGTTCTCGGGTAGAAGAATTCTTCCATACCAGATGATGATTAAGATTAACTATTTCTTTAGGAGGATTATTAATTTCTTCAGATTTAGGAACCACTTCCATGTGATTCGCTGACTCGTACTCTTCCATGAAAGAAATATACTGAGCCTTTAAGAAAACATCTTTCTTAGAGCTATTTTCATAGCTCTGAGAGCCCTGGAATGCGAATCTGTAATGACAGAGGGGTTAGAAGTGCGAGAAAGAGTTACCACAAATCTGCCTTCATTAGTGCGAACAGTGGTTTCTTTGTACAATGCTTCACAGATATAATTATTACAAGAAGGAAGCGAAGTGGCTTGAATATCCTCAATGTCCCAGAATTTAGTTAATTCTTGATTTAAATCAGTACCAACAAAATAACAATGAGATTTCTGTTGAACGGGGTTGCGGTATATTTTCCCAGTGGCAATCCAACCAAAATCGGTTTTACGAAAGAAAACATCAGGAGCAACTTTAACCCTTTCCGAACGTAAACATTGCCAAAAGATGCTGGCACTTAAAAGAATTTCCACAGATGAAGCTCTGTTGAAATTTGGATCGGCAAGTTGCAAACGATGCGGAATATTCCAACTATGCACTGGAAAAGAAGTAATGGGGGCAGGGCCGGAGAGAGCGGCCGCGGGCCCCGGAGCTGGGGGGTATTTCGGGCCCCTGCCATTTATGCATTTTAGTGCAACTCAAATTCAATAATCACAGCCATGTATTTAGTGTATTATACATACACATATATTTGTAACTCTCCATAAAATGCATTACCGATTTTAAACCATTCTTTTGTCAAGTATACACGTCAAGTCATGTAAGCACTCCAATTCGTTTTAATAATTCTCACTCCCAAATAAACAGTAACCCATTCACTTTAAAAACAATGCAGTTCATATAACTAATTGTTTTTACTTAAAAATCCAAATCCATTTGTTTTTAAAATTGATGGTAAAAGTTTTCATTACCTTATTTGTAAACTGAACTGAAAGGTTAGAAATAAAATATTAAAACACTAAATTCACCATAAACTTACATCTTTAATGGCTCACAGTAGGCTATATGTACATGTGCAAAACAATCCTACCATACAAACAGGTATATTAACTAAGGCAAAGACTCCCTTTCTGGCCTTTTTCTGGGAAAAATCATCTATGATATTGTCCAAATTGGTAGAATTCACAAGTTCCGTTTCAACAGCCAAAACGTCCAAGATTGAAAGTCTGTTTTGGCACATTGTCGAGCGGAAAACTTTTGTACGCAATTGAGAACTGAGAAAGAAACTGTTGCGGGAATGGTAACAAATATTCTCAATGCTACATTAAGATTAGTAAATAGGGTTTCCAAATTTAAAGTTTTAACTTTATTGAGAAGGTCCAAGGGCGTAAGAGTTTTGCTACTAAAGTTAACTTGGTAAATTAATTTCACGTTTGGTAATTCATCAGAAATGTCGTTTCCTATGTCATTAGAATAGCGCCTTACAAGCTTAGCTGATTTTTCCGAAATTAATTCATCTGCCATTCCATTGCATTGCCACAAAACAGAAAACCTGCTACAAGGAGATTGTACTGATCGAAATCGCACTGTCATGTCCCCTATGATACTGCCAAGAATTACATTGAACACATCATTTTTGAAGTTCGTTTTTGCGTCATGACTGTCATCCTCTTCATCAGCTTGCCTCTTTCTTTTTTTCGTCTCTTTTCTTCCTCCTCAAGTTGTTGGGGCCATCCTATATTTTTAGCCACTACTTCAGCTTCACTACATATACAGTCCCAACCTTCCCAACGTATAGTTTTCAAGTCTTCTATCAGAGAACCTAAGTTCTTTGCCCCTACATCCATAGTTTCACCTCGGTGTTGAAAAACTCTGTTGACAATGTCTATTGATTCTAAAACCTGAAAGAAAGAAAGAAAGAAAGAAAGAAAGAAAGAATTCGATTGTTTCCTTATTTGAAAAACATGACATCCGTAATATTTAAATTGCCATCATTATACTGCAACTGCACGGAAGATTATTGCATTTAACTATAACAAAAACGAGACCTTCGCTAACGATTATTATTTGTAAACAACTGACATGTTCTTTTAAATGAAACCGGTATCGCTATAATTTAAAATAACAAAAATAATTAAGACAGGATTTTTTTAAAAGGTCATTTATTGTGGCTAATCAGTGGCGCACCCACGGGGGGCTTAGGGGGCTTAATCCCCCCCCCCCCTTCATGGCTTGAAAAGAAAAATTGAGAATAATTCAAAAATGTTTGCCTTTATTATTCTACATGTAGATTATTTATTTATAAAGTTTATGAACTACTAAATTGCATTTTGTGCGATTCACTTGTAAAACCTAACAAACGTGTCAACTGGTTACCGACAGACTTCATCTTGTTAGGGTGCGTGGTAGTTAGCGGAGTGGTAGCACTGCATGCTCTCACTCATCAGCTGGTCTAATGTTGATGCGGTGTGATTGAATACAACAGGTTTACTCCATTGGCGAAGGGGTGAGGGGATGGGAGATGACTCATCGTCTACGCAGTCACGATAGTGATTACAGTACAGCCCCGTCAAACAAAATTGGTCCACTCGCGCTGCCAGTATACCGATTCAAGGGACATGAACTGAGAAGTAAATGTTACAACAACAAAAATAAAAACAACTAAAACCATTCCGGGTTACGCAGACGGGCGCGTTAAAAAGGGCCGACTTAACGAGGTTCTATTGTAGTTAGTATTTTTGTGACATGTGTTTGTTTTTTATGATTTTTGTGTGGCTTGAAATATCTTAGTAGGTCAAAGAATTAATATTTTACCAGGAAAATAAATAATGTATTCTTTGGTAGTTAAGAACATTTATCCCGCAGGTATTTTTGACTATCGTTGCTACACGCCTCTTTTCTAATCGAATATATGGTATATAATGAATAATAAGTATATATAATATATGATATATTCTTACCTTGAAACAAATAAGGGCAAGAAGAAGGCAGTTGAAGGTTTTGAAATATGTTTTTCAATCCCTCAAGGTCTCGACGACATTCTGAAGTTAGGCTCAGTTCAGTCAATGCCTCCAGTTCTTCTATCCCTGGAAGGTGAGCTGCGACTGGTTTAACGCTGTCTACTCGACATCGAGTGAGGGGAGCTTGGTATCTTTCCTTTCAAAATTTCCCATCTTTGGGGGCTGAGCTAAATATGTTAAACAACTTTTGTACAGCTCCAGAGAATGTTACTGCCGCCACACAGCCCTCCGCTACTTGTTCTCCACCCAGATTCAAGGAATGACAAGTGCAAGCAGAGTAAATTGCTTCACTGTTAACAGACAGAATTCTTGCCTGAGCTCCTTTGTACGCTCCTTTCATGTTACTCCAATTGTCGTAGCCTTGACCCCTACAGTCTTTTAATGGGATGTCAAAGTCCTTTAGCTTATCTAAAATAAGCTTCTCCACTCTTCTTGGTACAGACGGTAAAGCAAATTAGCCACTCTTCGACTTGGTAAGTCTAAGTTTCATTTTCAGTCAAATAAACATGTCTCAAAAGAAACGCAGTCTGTTCAACATGTGCAGAATCTGGTGTTGCATCAACTATTATGGCATAGTATTTTGCCATTTCTCTTTCTTCTAAAATTTTCTTCGTAACTTGGGCAGCGCGAAGAGTAATAAGCTCATTTTGATTATCATGAGACAGATAATTCACTTGCATTCTTTCTCCCTTTTCTTGAAACGAGCGGACGCTATTTTATGTGCATTCAAAACTGGATCATAATTGGCCAGCAGTTCTAAAATTACCAAAAAATTGCAATTTGAGGGGTTCCCGATTTTATCAATACTACCCTGAAAAACAAGTCATCTTTCAGCTAGGAATAAAGTGACATTAAGAAGTCGCTTTAAAAGATCACGTCACCTGTCCTTTTCCTGTTGAATGGAGTGAAAGGTTAAGTCCGTTGGCCATTTATAATTTTTTGATTTGATCACCTCTGACTTCCACTCAACATAGCAGCTTTTATGACCCGAACTACTCTCATGTTCTGTAACTTTATTGAAGTGTTTTCTCCAGCGTTTTTCCGCAGAATATCCTTCAGAAAGAGCGAACGATGATCGTTTTGGTTGGGGCAACGTATTGAATATTCTGCAAGGTAAACAGTAAAACGCTTTCTTAACCTTGCTCCAAACAAGCCAATCACGAGTAATCAGTTCAACATTTGTAAGTTTCTTATGGAAGACCGACTCAGGAACGGAATAGCCTACCGATTCCACAGGAAATTGTTCAGGCAAAGGAACATGAGGGTATTTTAAGTCTCGGCTGCTATCGAAAGCAGGGTCGCCTACATCAACATATTTGTCTGGTAGGCCTAAAGGTAAAGGCGATTTGTGATAGATTCAATATTCGTAGGTGACATAGACTGAATAGGACTAGGAGTCCCTGTTTCAGTGATGGGAACTGGTTCTTCCTTGTTTGATTCGATTTCGTTTTGTTGTTGTTCATTTGCAAGTAAAACATATACTTCATTAGTAATGTTACCTTTTTCTATGACTGACGATGATGAAGGAGGACATTTTAGAAACTGTCCAAGCGCTAGTTGGCCTTTCTTCGATGCTCTTTCCTTCAATTCCCTGTCTTCTCTTTCGTTCCTCTTTTGAGCACCTGATTTTTGTTTGTAATTGCAACTCATAGTAAGTTTTACAAAAAACACACTATACGCATTCTAAATTGTAATCTGTAATCGAACAATATTACACACTGACACCATTAAAACTGACGTATACAAATCACATAAACCGTGGCGAATCACTAACATAGCGTATTACTATTGGATTAGACAATCGACTGACAGTGGATGACAAAGCATTATTTACGCAGCACAGTGCGGCCAGTACGGGGGCAGCGGGGATAACCCTTCCTCGGTGCGGGAATCCTCGCGCACGCGTTTCATAGATTGCTATGCAGTATTGCCAACATCAATTTTTCAAACAGTAAGCTTGCAACTTAAGTTTGTTTAGTGATTTGTATGGTACGGTATGAATAAGAAAGTCAAGTTAATTTAATAGCCACACATATTTCCAGTTTCCCGGATGGAACTGGATGAGGTAGGCCTAGAATTCTGTATCAACTACAAAAATTTACATTACATCATTGGGTCCGGGCCTGGCCCCGGTGCTGTAGCACCCCCTACACAGGTCTCTTGCTGGCCCTGAATGGGGGTGTCATTACCTATAAAATTAATAATTCAGAAATCCAAATTTAGATGAATGCCGAGGTTATTAGAATCTTTTAGATCAACTTTTGCATAACTTAAAGATTGTGACTTGGAGCCATTAATTCCTGTAACGTCTATAGAAGTAGGACGTATTTGTAAATCTAACTTGCGAACTAATGATTCACTGATGAAGTTATTGGTCGCAGCATTGTCTAACAATCCTCTTACAGCAATCCATTTTCCGTGAACATTCCTCACTAGGACTTGAATAGTGGACAATAAAACTTGAGTTTTACTAAACGAGACAGAGCTCTGAGTAAAAGATTGAGCATTTTTCGGCAAAGTCTCAGAATTAGCTTTAGCAGAAGATCTACTAGGTGCTGATTACCGCGGCTTCTCATGTCGGTGCAGGAGAGTGTGATGTTTTGCCTTACAGTGATAACATAACCGTTCCGAATGGCAATTGCTTATCATATGTGTCCCTGAAATACAATTGAAGCAATACTTTTGGGCGGTAATTAATCTTCGTCTTTCATCCACAGATAAAGACTTAAATTGAGCGCATTGGTATAAGATATGAGGTTGTTGACACAAGACACAAGCTTGAATTTGGTTAGAAGACCGAATATTAGTAGAAAAGGCATGCGACCTTAACACTCTGTAATGGGGCGTAATGAGAGATATGTGGGAAATAAATTAACATAAAATGATGAATGAAATGAAAATGAGACACAATTAAAATATGCACTTTTGTTTTGTACTTACCTTGAATTGTACACTAAAAATGATATGATTTGGTATGGGCGCCAGACTAATTAGATAGTCAAAAGAAGGGGATTGCACAGCTACTCATTGGCAGAAAACAAGATATCTTATCCCCGGTCGAAGTGAAACCGTAGTACTCAAACCGATTCAGCATTATGAAGGATAGTTGGGTTTGCCTTATATAATATTACTAACTACTATAAATGAGGGTCCTGACATTGGCTTAAATGAATTTAATGAATCTAGATAACAAATATAAAAAGAAGAACACAATAAGAATAGTTACAAATTTGAATTTAAAGAAAATTTACTGCGGCTCAACAGATAAAGGATAATGAATGGATTTAACTAAAAATGAACATAAGCTTGATTTTACATGGCCTGAGAGACGTGAGATAAATCATGATCTTCGCTCACCTCTTGAAGTATTGTCATATATATAGATAATATGACTGATGTCCTCGTTGATCCGTCCCGTAGTTGACATGTTGTTGTACTTCCTGCATGATGCCTCGCTAATAATTTCCTCTGAATGTATAATGTTGGATGGTCGATGCTCAGGGAACGACGGCTTGCTGGCGACTCCCAACTCACGTTACACTGACTCCCAATACGTAGGACTACTGGAGTGACTGAATGAATAATAGTAAGTGTTCCTCCTCTGGCTTGAGCTACGATATTTATAGTATTTTCACGTTTTTGTCGATAATATGGTTCTTAAAGTCCACCCTTTCAATTAGACACAGTCTATAAGTCACTGCTCCTTAACGAACAATACTCATCAGAACTACTGACATTTCCATTATTGAATAATGTCATTTCTTAAGTTATTTCTCCACATGCAAGGGTTTCTTACATTCATTTGGGGGTGAGAATAGATTTACCACTATCGGCACTAATAGTGACCGGAAACCGCATCGTCTTTGTCACGCGCTAGGACCTTCTTCAGGAAATAACATCTATTGTAGAAATGCGAGCGACCCTGTCACTTCCCAAGTCTCTCTGACAACTAACTTTACAACCATTCGTAAATGAAAATCTGTTCAGAATGATTTGAGCTGCTTACAGACAGATAAAATCTTGTAGCATGGAATACTACTTAATAAAAAATTAATATATATATATATATATATATATATATATATATATATAAATATAACGAAAAAGATTAATTATTATAAATATAAAAGCTTGGGGATCGAATCGTTACAACTCTTTGAGTAGGGCTGATGACCTTACTGTTAGAAGAAGGTTTAAAGGAGGAACTACGTTTTTGAGTAGCCACTGCAGAAAGAACTTGGCATTTCGCTTTTAAGAATTTAATGATAGCTTCATAGGTACATAGCGAATGTTGAGAAAGTTCTACTTCCCAATCTTTTAAATTTTTAGGGTCTAATTTCGCAGAAATAAGATGAATCAAAATAAAATCCCAATAACCAACTGGTTGCTCCAGGCTAGCAAGTGCGTGAGTATGGTGTTCTGCGGTATCGATAAGACTACGAAGCGATGCGACGTTATCAGCTTGAACAACGGGTAAATTGAATAAGCCCTGTATATGACGCTGAGTTTTCAAACGAGTGTTCCCAAAACGATCTTTAAGAAGTTCCAAGGCTATTTCATAATTTTCATTTGTCAAGGCAAGTGCTTGAATAAGTTTAAGTGCATTAACTTGAATGGACACGCGCAAATAATGAAACTTTTGTATTAAAGGAAGAGAATCATTTCCGTACACCAATGAATTGAACAATTAAAAAAATGGCTCCCATGAGGCTTCATCCCCGTCAAATTTAGGTAATTCTATTTTTGGAAGTACAACACGGGAAGAAAAAGAAGCAGATTTTGAAGGAGTTTGCTCCTTTTTCTCCTGCAGTGTTAAACTTTTTAAAAGTTTCTTTGCCTCTGCAAAACCTTTATAGTATAAATTTTCAACCTCACAACGATCACTCTGCTGGTCGGGGTACTGTATCTCGATATTACTTTGAACTTCGTCATACTTATCAAAGGCCTGTTCATAGCTTTTCAGCCTTTGGGAAATTATATCAATATTACGTTCTGTTTCCAGTAGCTCATTCAAAAAGTGCGAAAACGCGTTAGCTTGCCTTTGACAGAAGCTCTGGCATTAATGAGTTTCTCGTCAATTGGCATTATGAAAGTATGTTGTGTACTTACGACTGTACTGTGAACTTGTACACCTTGCTTCGAAAGAGGTTGACAGTCTGCCAGAAGAGAGAGTGCAGCTTCCCCAATGGTACCTGCTGTTTGCCTCCCATTCCAATGCCAACCATGCACACCCGAGCTGAAACTTTAGAAAAGGATTAGCAATCACAATTTTTGAAATATTTATACACTCAATGTTCAGTGTGACATTTAAATTTTGAATTAGTTCAAATATTAATTTCTGAAAATGGTTCAATTTGACGATTTTGTTAAACAGAATGTTTACAAGCATTCTCGGCGTTTCGTCACCATATGATTATGTGGAGAACAGCCCGAGTTCTTCCTCATAATGGGAGAAAGCATCAGGCAAAATGCCTGGAACCAAATTACCACTTTGGAAGGAGCTAATAAACTGAATACTTTGGGGCTTAAGGAAATGCGGCCTGGTACTTTAGCTTCACACATGGACATTTGAGCGTTAACAAAATATACACTTTATTAAATTATCTAAATTGCTTAATATAGATAAATGGAGAAAAAACACTTTAAATTGAAAAAATGATAATTAGGTTGGCACAACATGGTGCTATTTGCAAAAGTTCATAGGTCTTCAATATAACTTGGTTTGGTAGAGCACTTTGAAAATAAAATATCAATATAATTATTAATATCACTTAAAATGAGGGGAGATATGATTAAAATAATGTTTAAAATGAAAACTCTTAACTTTTGCGGTGATGTAAATTGCCTAGACTTTTGGCGCGGCAGGTCGGCCGTAGCTGGAGCTTACTGGCTGGACGGCGGAACCTTTTGGTTTGTAGGTGACTAGAAGTTGCGTTGCGGATGTCCAGCATCCATAAATTATGGCCCTGCTTAGAGCAAGTTTTCTCTTTGGTAATTCAGTTGTACCATTTGTAGAAGGCCACTGAAGCGTAGTGAACAAGATCCCATCTTGTAGAGCGGATCACAATATGATCTAAGTTGACCACCACCCAACTTGTTTTGATCATATGCGAGGATGACGAACAATGTGTCATGCCGTAGAAACGTGGTGTTATGCTGCCGCCAGCGCAGCGAAGTGAAGCGTTGCTTGAGCTGTCATACAGCGGAAGTACACCGGGAATGTGCTGCGTAGTATTGCATCGTGGAAGTGCTGGTGTACCGAATGAACGTCTTGTTGAAGAATGAAGAATGAGCATCTGGGTGAAGAAAGCCGCCTTTTAAATAGTGATACCATCGAAGGATCTGGAAATCCACAGGCTGGCAAGCGATGATTGGCTATAGCGGTAGATGTGACGTCAGCCCAGCAGGTAAGAAGCAGGAAAGGGAACACACCTATCAGTTGTGTTTTTGACGCTGAACACGCATAACTTTACACACGCTGGTGTATTCTTTGAATACACGGTACGTGAGAATCTAATTTTTAATGCTCTTTGCATGTCTATTTCTTCCTTTCTTATCAAACACCAACAGTGATCTTCTATTTTCTCTTTGTTGATCAGGTCTCTTATATCTTTTATGAGTCTGTTCTAGATATATATCTTCTGTGACCCACCTAGCGTTATCTAGCAGCGAATCTCTGAAGCTCTTCAACTCTTCCTGGTGCAAGAAGACTTACTTATCTATCTCGCCACCAGATCTTGTTACCATCGCCAGCTATTTTCTCCTTGAGCAAGAGGACTACGTCTACTTTTTCACTCACCATGCTGCGCTAGTATCGCCTACTATCAACTCTTTGAAGACCAGCTCATCAAGAGAAAATCATTTTTTTGTTATAATGTTGGCAATGTTTATATGTTCTCCTTTTGTCTCCTACCCCCCACTCTTTTCCCTTCCTTAGACCCTCCGTGCTTCGCTGAGCAGGTCTCACTTCTAAGTCGGCAGTTGACTCGGTCAGTTAAGGCTCAACTCGAGCCCGTCTCCTCAAACCAAGAGACACTCTCTACGTTCTACGCCATGTTGGCACATTAGATATCGTCAAGGGGAACTTCACCTTCGACATGAAATCAAGTTAAGTACAAACTTCAAGTTTTAACCTCATCTTCATGGTTTTAACTTCTACATGCTTTTAACTAATATTTTATAGACAGCGTGAGATTACTTATTTTGGGGCAAAAATCATTCTTCGTGGGATTTGCCATGTTGAGCTTTTGTCTGTCTAAGCCAACCTTAATAGAAAGTAGCCTTTCTTAAGCTATTCAATTGAGAAATCTTCTCACTACGTGGGATATTATCTGATACCCGCTGTCTGTAAAATACTAAGCTCGCTCCACCGTTGGATTAATTTTTGGCCCCATTCTTCTACTAAGATCGTTCTGGAACCTTCCAGATCTTGTATTTATCTACACGTCCTGCCGTCATGTAATTTTCACTAACTTGTGAGAATACTATTTAAATTGAAGAATCTCACTTCTGAATTAAAGCTCAATAGTGAATTTTCTTCCACCGTTGGATGTTCTATGGCGCATTTAACTGTAATCCACCATTTTCTCCAGCAATAGACTTTTGTTCATCTAGTGCAACCAGTCATTTTTACAAATTGAAATAACTTTCTTTGCCATAAACTTTCGTGTTTCTATAGTGAACTTTTCATCTATTCAACGAACTATAGTGATAAACAGTGTTCTCTCAGCATTTATTCCGCGTCGCGATCATCAGGTTACATTTAAATAAGGCCATGAACATTTTTCCTCAATCCCAATTTCTCTTTCCTAAACTTCTTACTAACAATCCGTAATAAACTTTTAAATTCAGGTCTGTTTCAACGAGGTGTCAATCTATAGATGTGCCCTCCCATTTTTTTCTGATGTGTAATTAATTAACTTCTGCATAACTACGTGTCTAGCACACGTTTTAAACTTACATTGTTTCTCCCTTCTAATGAGAGAATACAATACTTTCAACTCTTGAGTGGGTTATTTCTAGGTCTCACGAAATGGAAACTGCTCCATTTGGTTTGTGATTCCTATCTAAATACAGGAAGTCTAGAACCTTCCTTGTTGATCTTTTCGTCAGGTTTCACAGTAAGTGACCTGCCCTTATTTGCATAATAACTAACAGTAATTCTGCATAAACATAAGAAGTAATAGGAACTTCTTCATCATTTACCCACTTCCTTTTCTTAATCATCTTCCCTTGGTGGGTGGGTTATTCCTTAGCCTATGATCTACCCACACGCTAAGGTAAGAGTCTTAGATTTTTGAAGGGTGTAAACACTAGCATTTAACAATATGTACAAGCAGAAATATAAATAAATAAATAAATAAATATTAATCGTTCAGTGGTCTCGGAAACTAAAAGCATTTAACCAGCAAATGCGACAGCTAAGTTCCAGAAAAATCAACACGTGAAACATCACGAAAATGATCAACATGCATACTTTCTGAGGTATTAAAAAAGGGGTTCATAATTCTAGAATCAATTATTATTGGTAGCACTGATTTCTTGGTAAATATGCTTAGTTATTCAACTTTGGTTAAATTGCACAAACGCAATTTGGTTAAAATCATTGTAATAATAATGAAGCTACATTTATTTAAACATTCAACCTATCAGCACGCGCATAAACATGTTGGGAACACTGCCATATATGGGTTACTGAATATTAATCTGCAATATCATGGTCTATACATGTGCAAAGTTTGGCACAGTTTCAATGCTTACTTTGCAAGATATCCAACATTGTACTCAAATTTCAATTGAGTGTTCTAGCATTTGGCATCAATTACGTAATTTTCAAATATAGGCTTACGTTTGAGATGTATTGGAATAGACCTTCACTCTTGTCAAATTTGGTTCTGATAGCTGCAGCCGTTTAGGATTTGATCGGGTGGGACACACAAACAGATAGAAGGACAGACAGTCACACACATCAGCCCGCATTGATCTCGTAGGTCTACTTTCTCATAATTTGTGAAAAATTTATAAGTACCAATAACACAAAAATTATGGCAAGAATAAACTCAAGCTGAATTCCTAATCGTTTTAAAATTTCCATAGGCTACTCCATTAGTATTTATGTTGATGATCAGGCTGCAGTGAGAGTTGATGGTAGGATGAGTTCTTGGTTCAAGGTTATTACAGGAGTGAGGCAAGGCTGTAACCTCACAGCACTACTGTTTATTTCATATATGGACCATTCCTGAAGGACAAACTGGCTGGGTGGGATTCAATTACGTGGAAATAAGGTAGGCAGTCTGGCCTATGCCGGTGACCTTCCGTCGAAAGCTTACAAGCCAACATGTTAGAACTTGAACAGAAATGTAGGGAATATGGTATGAAAATCAGCATTTCAAAAACGAAGGTTATGTCGGTAGGGAAGAAATGGTACTAAATAGAATGCCAGATAGAAGAAACCAAATAGGAGCAGGTGGACCATTTTAAGTACTTAGGCTGTGTATTCTCTCAGGATGGTAGTATGGGGAATGAAATAGGGTCGAGGTGTAGAAAAGCCAATGCAGTGATTTCTCAGTTGCTATCTACGAAAAACGTCAGACTATTCGCTGACGAATAGAAAAGTTTAAACTCTAGTTGACACTGCACTCCTCCAACAAGACTTGGAACGTATAGAATTCTGGGTTATCCGAAATAACATGAGGATAAGTGCAGAGAAAAGTGAATGCCTGTCTGTTACTAACAGCATAAAAGGGGCAATATTTGATTATAAATTAGGAAACAAAATTATTCCACGAGTGGAGTCATGCAGTTATCTCGGGATTATCATAAATAAAAGGTTACACTGGGGTGAGCACGTTGAGAGCGTTGCTAATAAGGTGCAAAAGTTGTTATACTTCGTTATAAGAAACATGAAGGTTAGCAGTATTCAGGCCAAAGAATTGTCTTACAAATGTCTTGTGAGACCAATTTTGAAATGCGCCACGAGTGTGTGGGAGCCCTACCAATCAACTCTCACGAACAAATTGGAGATGATGCAAAGGAAAGCTGCAAGATTCGTACTTGGCAAATTCTTCCAAACTGACAGTGCCTCTCACATGTTTATGTCATTGAGTTGGGAATCCCTATACAGTAGAAGACATATAAGAAGACTACAGGAGATGTACAAAGCATACACAGGGGAGCCGACCTGGAATGAATTGCGAAACAGAATGCATGAGACAGATTATATGGGTAGGAGATATTAGGAATACAAAATTAGGCCCAAAATTAAAAATATAAATAGCTAATTATTCTTTTATAAACAGGTGTATTCAAATATGTAATGAGTTACCTGAAGAAGTCTTAGAACCTTTTCCCAGCAGTTTAAAAGTTTTCAAGAAGAAAGTAAATGTTACATTCAGGGATCACATAGACATTATGGAGAGAAATTAAGATATATAGTATCTAAATATCTTGTTACCACCAGGTTTTGCCTAACTGTAACAGTGCCTACTAATAAATAAATCTATACAGTATTCTGCACGAAAGAATTTAGTGAAACGTCGATACTCTCCCTGCATCGCTCGGTATTTAGACCGGCCTTGCTGTATGGAAGTGAGAGCATGGTAGATTCAGGATATCTGATAAATAAGCTGGAGGTGGCTGACATGAAGGTAGCACGAATGATTGATGGGATAAATAGATGGGAACAATGGCAGGAAGGTACTCGTAATGAAGAGATAAAGGCTAAGTTAGAAATGAACATGCTAGATAAAGCTGGTCGTATGAGCTGACTCAGATGGTGGGGTCATGTGAAGAGAATGGGGCAGGAGAGATTACCTAATAGGTTAATGAGTTCGGTCGTAGAGGGTGAGAGAAACCAAGGTACACTTAGGAGGCGATGGCTAGATTCAGCGTTGAACGATTTCAAAGTGAGAGGTGTAGAAGCACAGGAGGCCGCAGTGCTAACTTCTTATAGGGTATCATGGAAGCAACTTGTTCGCAAACAGAGGCTTTCAGATTAGACTAGATGCAAAACAGTCTCAAATGAAAATGTATGTATTTAAGTATGTATGTAGACTTATGTTGAACATTTTAAATGAAACAGTGATATTGCGGTGTTTGAATGAACTTTGCCTTAAACCACTCCTGTTTGTGGAAGTGCCTATCACCTTCATCGGGAAGGGTCTTACCAATAACATGGCAGAATTTGGTAGCGCCCCATAGGCGGTCCCAAGACTGCAAAACACTGGGAATTGCTGACCAGTAGTTACGAGATTCCTAAATATACTCTCCAATATGCATGTAACTTATAATGTTCTACTCGGGAATGCATCGCATACATGTATTACCGTACGGTTTGTGCCGTTGCAGTAATATTTTTGAACATGTAATGTAGGGCATACGAATACCTTACAAATTTTCAGCAAACGATCGTTACCATCCTGTAATTTGCCTGGAGTAGCATAAAATACTACTTCTAAAATGACATAAGTGTTGATTGAACCTATCAGCAATTATCTTAAAAAAATTGAGTGTAGTTCGTTCCAGCTCGCAGAAAATGGCATGTTCGATGCCTGATACACAAAAGATTAATGCATCACGGTACGAATCATATTAAATTTAATGCAACGACATTACAAATTCCTAGTCATTATATTATGGCAAGTAATTGATACTAATATTTTCCTTACGAGCATTGGCATTGTCGGTTCACAGTGTCAACCTCTTGCAGTCAATTAAGGTATGAAACTAGGTAGGTAATCCTCCCTCACTTCATTGACCACCGACTCATAAAGTCGTCCCCACACATTCAGCTAGTGCCGTTGGACTAAAGGGTGTAGCAGCAATTCCCAGAAACCCAGAAACTGGTACTCTTCGATATAAGTCGCTATCGGGTACTGTCCGAATAATGGATGGCTGCACTTTCAGAGACCAGAGAATCGAAGCCCAGTGTCCATTCAGAGTGAGATTTTTCTATGGTTTCTTCCACGCCCACTCCAGGAAATGCAGGGATCTTACCTTATTTCAAGTCATGGGGTATCTAAACCAATCCTACTTATGCATTCCTCTACAAGCAATGCAAGATTACACCATGGGCTAGGGACGATGACTTAAGTTGCCTTCACCCTCCAATGAAGCAAAAATAATCAACTGATACGTGAATTGGGAAACGATCTGATGACCAATGTCCCATTTGATTAGGACACTCACCATTGTACCACTGAAACGAAAGTAGAAATTCAAGGGCAGGTAACCGCAATGTTCTGTCTTTTAAAAACAAAACCGACCACCACCAGTCTTAAATGTATGTTTATGTAACGCTTATAGTGTCATTAATGTCAAGACAGCTCCATTTGAGATCTGAAATATTAAAAAATGCTGACCATGTTTTATGTAAGAAGAACTGTTACCGTCCAAATGGCGGTGACCCAGTGAACTCGCTTTTATTAGACATCAATTCTGTTCTCAATTTTATTATTCTTCCATCTCAATCTAAACCTCTGACATCCAACGGCCTCCGGACGAGCTTTATTATGTTCCCTGTGACCATAAAACTTCACTTCTGGCACATGGCGTACATTAAGAGTGACCCTATGATTGAAATCCAAGTGACAGAGTCGACATTTTTCTCCCTCTTGTCCCCTCTGCCTCATCGCCATGATAACTCAGGAAACATGATCAGAATGATCGTATCACTCTGATGTAGCTCATAAATTGAATACTGCACAGTTCTTTTCTCTTTAAATTCAATTATTATCAACACAAATTATATGTGGAAAATGTATGTTAGGCTTTGTCATATTGCCAGCCTTAGTTTAAAAGAAGCATTAAAATAAACAAATAAATAAATAAAAATGCAAGTTGTTCCTAGTTGTGTCATTGAAATATTCAACGGAAACATAAAATAAATCCGTTAGTGTAAAATGTTAATAAAGACACATTACAGTAGGTTGTGGCGGTATTCTGACAACTATAGTAGCTCATTATCTCTCATTTGTGCCCAAAGACATAGATGTGAACAAAATATGAGTACAAAGCAATGGCGGTACATGAACAAATCTACGATATCTCATTTACTTTCCCAAACAAGGACGGTAGAGGATTGACCATTTCTCTCCATAATTGGCTTTATAGTTGTCTGAGTCCAGGTGAGTATAAGCATCTCTATTCTGTAGTTGGCTAAAACCTGGGGAGATTCATAATCTCTTTCTGAAATTAGCTAAGGCCTAGGGAGCTGGAGAATCTCTAATCTTAAGTTAGCTAAGCCCTAGAGAGCGTGAGAAACTCAATTCTAAAGTTTTCTGAACTTCGGATAGCTTGAAAATCTCTATTCTGAAGTTACCTAAGCCCTAGAAAGTTTGAGAATATCTATTCTGTAGTTGGCTAAGCCATTAAGAGCATGGGAATCTCTATTTGGAAATTGTCTAAGTTCTGGAGAGTCAAAAAATCCCTTTTCTGAAGTTACCTACGCCCCAGAGAGCTTGAGAATATTTATTCTGTAGTTAGCTAAGCCATTGAGTGTGTGAGAATCTCTATTTGAAAGCTATCTAACTCCTGGGGAGCTTGACAATCAATATTCTGAAGTTAGCTTAGTCCTGCTGAGCGTGAGAATCTCTATTCGTAAGTAAGCTAAGCCCGGGTTAGCTTCTGAATCTCTATTCTGAAATTGGCTAAGCCTTGGATAGCTTGAGAATATCCCTTCTGATATTAACTAAGTTTGAAAATCTCTAGTCTGTAGTTAGCTAAGCTATCGAGAGTGTGAGAATCTCTATTTGGAAGTTATCCAAGTCCTGGAGAGCTTGAAAATCAATATACTGAAATTAGCTAAGCCCATGTGAGTGTGAGAATCTCTATTCAAGTAGGCTAAGCCTGGGTTTGCTTCTGAATCTCTATTCTGAAATCGGCTAAGCCTTGGTTAGCTTGAGAATATCCCGTCCGAAATTAGTTAAGCCCTAGAAAGCTTGAGAAGCTCTATTATGTAGTTAGCTAAGCCATTGAGAGCGTGAGAATCTCTATTTGGAAGTTATCTAAGTCCTGGAGAGCTTGAAAATCTCTATTCTGAAGTTACCTAAGCTCTAGAGAGCTTGAGAATCTCTATTCTGTAGTTAGCTAAGCCATCGAGAGCGTGGTAATCTCTATTTGGAAGTTATCTAAGTCTTGAAGACTTAGAAATTCTCTATTCTGAAGTTGCCTAAGCCCAAGGGAACTTGAAAATCTTTAGTCTGCAGTTAGCTAAGCCATCGAGAGCGTAAGAATCTCTATTTGGAAGTTATCTAACTCCTGGAGAGCTTGAAAATCAATATTCTGAAGTTAGATAAGCTCTGGTGAGCTTGAGAATCTCTATTCTTAAGTAAGCTAAGCCCGGGTTAGCTTCTAAATCTCTATTATGAAATTGGCTAAGCCTTGGATAGCTTGAGAATATCCCTTCTGAAATTAACTAAGCCCTAGAAAGCTTGAAAATCTATAGTCTGAAGTTAGCTAACCCTGAAGAGTGTGAGAATTTCCATTCTGAAATCATCTAAGCCCTGATGAGCGCGGTAGACTCTACTCTGAAATTAGCTAAGCCCTAGAGAGCTTATAATCTTTATTCTGAAATTAGCTAAGCCTTGGATAGTTTGAGAATATCCCTTCTGAAATTAGCTACGCCCTAGAGAGCTTGAGAATCTATAGTCTGAAATTAGCCAAGCCCTGGAGTGCGTGAGAATCACTTTTCTGAAATTATCTAAGCCCTGATGAGCGCAAGTGTCTCTACTCTGAAGTTAGCTAAGTTTGTTAGCTTCAGAACATCTATATATTTATAATACTAAGGTGATCTTTGTTACCACGAGATTGAGAAAATTGGACCGTTTGACTTCGTAAAGCACCCTGACGAATGCTCTTGGCCTGTAGATTTTCAGAGTGTCTTTAAAAGGAAAATATGTGTTACGGTATATTTTAAAATTATTGAAGAAAAATGTAATATTTGTGGCTCTCGCACGTGCGCACAATGGCTTTCCTCTACGAGAGACATGGCGGGTAAAAGTTCCACCGCCTCTTACTGTGACCTTTGTTTATGACATTTATAAAGGGAGGGGGATATTGTTTATGATGTTTCCACGAAATAAACTGGAATAGAATAATAAAATAGGGGAAATATTGAATAACATAAACTGGCAGTTGAGTGTGTATGCTGTTTACTTAACTTAATATTGCGATCTCCTTCCATTGCCTGGGTGGCCCAGGGACGAACGTTGCAGACTTTTGATTCTATTATGCATCGTCGAAGGAGTTCGAATCCCATCTCGGATATGTTTTCTTTTTAATTTCCGTATTCCCTTTTCTTGCTATTGGTGTTCCATTGTCAAGACATATTTTACTTTTATCATCCCCATAAAGTCACGAATTCTCCTCGAAATTTTTTTCCTTTTTCTGTCGATTTATCCTCCTGGTTGGCTTTTCCCTCGGACTCAGCGAGGGATCCCACCATTATCGCCACCAGGGCAGTGTCCTGGAGCTTGAAACACCTGGACGGGGGATACAACTGGGGAGGTGGGACCAGCATTTCGCCCAGGCGGCCTCACCTGCAAAGCGAACAGGGGCCTCATGAGGGATGGGTAGGGAGGGGAAGATTAGGAGGGATATGCAAGGAAGAGGGAAGGAAGTGGCCGTGGCCTTATGATAGGTACTGTGCCCTTATTTCCGAGTGAGGTGTCAGCCAAAATCCGAAGATGGAAATGGATCGCAGCAATTAGTAGTACCTGGCTAAAAATACCTACCGAGGGCTACTGGCAAACACACACTGGAATAAGGAACATAAATAAACCTTCTTCAAATGCTATAGTTAGTTCAACTCTACTGGGTTCAGATAAGTAAATACAGGAGCTTGATAAACTCTCGAATCTCGGGCGTAACGAGACTAGGTAGTAGGTTCAAGCCACTAAACAACAACTATAGCATTTTCACTTTAACCCCACTACAATAAATCATAACGCAAAGTTATAGAAAAGACTTCAAGCAAACGTAAAAACGTGCTCGATGAATTTATTCAAAAATATCCAACTCCACCATATCTGACAAAATATTGACTGCAAAAGGAAATAAACCTCATCGAAGTTAACTAACAATCACTATAAACTAATAGTGTAACGTTAAAAAAAATAATGAATTCAATTTCTGACACCAACCTGCTGTGTCCAAGTTCTCAGGATCAACGCCAAAAAAGTTTAAATTATTAAATTCTGACGTAAAATGGTGATAGGTAGCGATGGCCGGTCGCTATTACATCTACATTGTTTTAATCTATACACAGGATCCTGGTTCCTAATCCTGATTTCGAAGTAACCACAATAAGAATATCGTTCAAATTGCCATTAATATTTACAATATATACATGTTTCAGAACATTTACTGCCTCCGACGCTTTTATAAGACACCTTCTTCACGCTAAATATGATATTTCCACTAACTGTAGTCATAATTTCGGTTTTTAGTCATAATCTGGACAAATAACCCGTTCAGTTATGCCTAGATTATTGTAAAATGAACTTCCATCTTGTCTTTCCATTTGAAATAATAATAATAAGAAGAAGAACAATAATAAAACTCTTTAAATAAATACCAGAACCCAGTATTATTTGCTTACATTGAACCATAAGATCGTACAATGACCTTCGCATTCGTACTGATCAGCTGTTAACTACTGACAAGATTTGCTCCAACCGCATATCATATTATTACTCGCTCAACATCAGCGAATTTCTCATACACATAACCCCATAGCTTCCTTAAACAACTCACATCGTAATGCTAGGCCTTCCTCGTTAAACAAACGGAACATCGCCTCCAAATATCTCTTTAAACAAACATCAACCAATGCCAATGTAGTCCACTGTTGCCTCACTCATAAAAATGCATATCATTGCTCCTCCACTGCGTGGGCATACTTCACATACCACAACACTCAATAACTGCGTTGGATCTGTCTGTAACTTACTCAAAACAGTTAAATGTACTGCTTCCACATAACAGCTGATCGACTGTGAACAACTCCATAACTATTCATAGGTTCATAAATCCTTTAATCTCTGGTATTTCTAATAAACTCGCAATAACAATAGCTTCCACAAAACGTTCTAGCTTTACTTCATTGTCACTCATGACAATTAATGTGACGTATTTCTGTATTATATTTTCCAAGAACAGCAATCTCCTTTCCATATAACATTCAAATACTCATTGAAATAATTCCATTATTTTTTTAATTTATCATCCTCGATGACAATAATATTTATGCCCATTTCCATTGTCCTTTATAATAAAACAATATCGGACTTCATAAGAGAAAAGCTCTTCCTCTCTCATTGACAAACAGCTGACTGAAAATACGTGCTAACCTCGATCATGAAAATATGAGCATAGACTCAAATTTCATAAATATGAATATCTGCTCAAATCAGATAATGCAATACAATCCTAAAATACGAAAAACCCAATCGTTAAAACATTACTCCAAAGCAATAAAAATTTAATCTCAAAAGAAGTCCATTCAAAGAAATAAATCACAGCTGAACTGCCGTAAAATCAGACAAAACTGACTTACTAAAAATATTAATCAAAGCCAAGAAACTATTAAAAACAAAATCCTGCAAAATTCAGAAGATATTAAATATGTAATAAAGTTGAAAGTGGTCACTACAGATACATTCCTAGGTCGCTAACTACAATTCTGGACTACTAAAAGGGAATTCCTATCTTACGTTTTGCTGGGTAAAGTTGACTTGGAGAAAAAACATGAATTGCTCTCCGTGCTCCGATTCGTGCGTCTGGCAATTTCCTGGGTTCGAATTCCAGGACCAAGATGATACACCGAACAGTTCCAAGGTGATAAGCCTCCCAGCTTCAAGTTAGATAGCCTGCCGCCACCAAGGTGGTTCGCCTAACCGTCCTGATTCGCACGTCCTTGGCCTCCCTCCATCTTCGACTCCCGGTTCTGGATTTTCATTCTTGTTCTCCTTCTCGTAAAATTCTTCTGTTCTTCGGTTCTTGAATTCTTCCTCGCTGAATTCCATTCTCTTCTTCGATGTTCCGTCCATATTGTTGTAGTGTAGAGTGTGATCGTTTGAATTGTTACGAAAATATCTTTGAATATTCAAATGTCACCAATGACATGGCAATGTCACTCCAGATATTCCTTCGTCCATCCTGTAGGATATATTTCCCTCTGCATGATTTAGCACATGACCACCATCACTTCCGTATAATTAAATGATGTCCCTCTCAATCTCTGTTGCAAAAGCTTTTCCATTATGACGTTAAATAAAGTTCGAATGTAGACTTCCAGTTCATACACTGTTCCACGCTAACACGATGCTTCTCAGTTCACGTTCTCAATAATATTCACTGTGCTACCGCACTGCTCACACAACTTCGACTGTCCGCTTTACGAACTACACTTTTCTCAAACACGCGTCCCTAATTCTGAACTGATTTCTTGCCAATATTCACTCTAATTCCTCATTCAGCTCACACAAATAATATCTCGAAATCTTATGACAAATACTGACATATTTTCCACTGCACGTTTATACAAGTCTCCAATAGTATATCGTTCCCCTACAACACTTTCTTTGTTCACTCCCACAAACGTTTCTTTCCAAGCGCGCACTAAGGGACTGGGGTTCGATACGACCTCTCTCCCCGAGCGTGACACATACAAGAAGCCTCAAATATTCTCCCACCTCCATGCTATTCATTGCATCATCCAGGCATTTCGCGCGTACATTTGGCGGGAATCTCTTCATATCGGTTTTCTTTCGTTCTGGGACATATTTCCTCAAAATTATTTTCATAACAATTCTTAAAATAAATAATTGAAATTTTTCCATACATAAAATGTTGTATAAAAGCTCCAAATAACATTTTTGGAAGCGCGGGTAATTAGCTCCAAGAAAATTATTCATTGGTTCTCGGCTATCACGTGACCTATCATAGCATCACTGGACACCTTCCAACACCTATATTAGAAGTGCTAAAAGCCTACCTTACCCCTGGCTGTCAGGAACACACCAATTTCTGATGAGCGGATTGCCTATCTCATAGGAGCTCAAACGAAACCCGTCTCTTGCCGCCTCGGAGATTGTTTTCTGCAATCTTTTCCCTGATTGGATTGCTACTCCACACAGCGCTCGACTCTCACTAACCATTTCTCAAGTCCATTTTACAGCTTCAATAAATTTTGAAAACTTTATGCTTATTCATGTGGGCGAGAATGATATTGCTCAAACCACAAATACGAGTACAGTACTGCACCCGTATCCACATGGTCTTACCTGTTGAAATCCGATGGAACAGCTGGATCGTAGAATCTGGAAGTACCCGGCTAAAATAAACCCCCAATAATTCTACCAACATGGATCAACCTGAGATAAGGACACATCAAGAAAAGAGAATGCGTTAAGAAAGCCCCAGTGGTAAAAAAAACAAATGAAAAACTAGCTCAAAGAGAACTCAAAAAACTCAAAACAAATCTTGGGCAGATGGCTGACGTTGGGAATATTGCCCCACTGGTCCTCCTAACACATCCTGTTCTTTATATAAATCACTAAATCATTGAATAATTTAAAATGTACAAATCAGTTTATTAACTGAAAAATGAAAAACATTGTTGTAAGACAAACGTATACACGGATGATGATTAATCAGCACTCGGCTTATGCTCTTGCGGCTTCGGGTTATGGGACGTTCCTTCCCCCGCTGATGAAACATCTGATATGGAATACCCAAGGTTCACAAGGATATTAAGGAAAAACTCAACATTTTAAATATTACAAAAATTTAATTCATAAAAGAAAAATATTTCACTCAAAATCATGAAAAAATCAATCACTTGGCATAGTTCCTTCAAGTGTTATCCAAATCTAAAATTTAATCACTTGGCATAGTCTCTTCAAGTGTCATTCAAACAAAATCACTTTGCAAAATTTTATCAAGATCACTATAATGTCATTTCATTATTCTATGAACTCTATAACCTCTCTGTAATCACTTTGTCTTGCTTAAATCTAATTATAATTACTTGTATTATATTTCACTGAGGCGTCAAGCGCGCCTATCATTTAAGTCATACGACTTTCCAAGGCTTTGGATATTAATATTCAGTACAAAATCTTTACCCTTCTGGGTTTCTTTAACGTTACATCATATTCATTTATCTATCATTCATTTAGTCCTTTGGACCTTACCAGCAATTTTCCACAAAGCCTTAGATTTTACACATTTAAAATATTGTACAAGAACATGCCATGTCTGTGAATCGAACCTTGGTTCTACCAGTTTCACTGTCATGCATTAGGTGGTCTTTCTTTGCAATGTACGATGCACTCTGAAATTTATTTTTGTGGGATCTTTATTCTTCTTTAAACTATATCTTTCATAACCCGTATCTTTTATTCTTTCGAGGAAGGAATCCTTTTTTACTTGTAACATGAATGTTTGACGAACTTGTAAAAATCCATATAAACGTTTCAAACTTATATTCTGGAGAAATGTCTCCATCCCAGCATTATAATTATATACGTTAATTTCAACTTGCATCATTTTATAAAAACTTTTATCTAATGGCCTTTTTATTATGTTAGTCTTCACACAGACCCTCAGTTGACCGTGAAACTGATTTACTTTCTATCTCACTCCCACAGTACGGTAGGTCGGTTCTCAGACAGCTGTCTCGCCTCCGTGGTGGTATTTTGCTTGATTTATGGTGTCTCGACCGGTCACCACGCTTCCTACAAGGTTTATCTTTTAAACATATGATTACCAAGATTTCTAAAAGCGGTTATTTATCCCTGCTTTTAACATTATTATTATTCATTTATATTCGTTTTTACAGGATTTTTGTAACTTATTCCGGAGAGGATGCCTAATATAACAACAATTCGTATGACGCCTTCTATCAATACTATTTTATAACAAAGCCGCTAACGGTCTTATTTGCAAATTCAATTCGACGATTAATTGCCTACCACAATTAGATATAACAATGCTCTTATGGCCTTACATGTATATTTACTTACAACGCGTTATTTCGACGATTTTGGCCTTCACTATATATATTATACCAATGCCCTCAAGGTATCGGACTTACAATGTAATTATTATTTTAACGCTTCAACATGGCAATACAAATTTTTGGGAATTTCACCTACCCAATACAACAATGACGTCAACATACCACAACAATACAAAAGGGGAATCTTTCACCCACAACATTTCGATGAGATTCTCCATCTCCAGAGTAATTACCCTGATTAACGCACAATTATTAGCGTTTAGCTTCAATTATTTATTTTTCGGCCCTTTGGCATCAACTATATCTTGCTTGGTTCTTCGCGGTTTATTTAACATCTCAAATTAATATTTCATTATAGCGGTAAGACCTTGGCCTTCCTATCATCTATTTCATATTTCTGGCTCGCTAGCCAGTGATAATACATTTCTTTAGGTGTTTTAATTTACCAAATACTTTTAAAGATTTATAACATTTATCATTTGACAACAATACGTCAAGACCTTTTAATTTATTTCGTTCTGTTCATTACTTGAGTTTCTCATTACAAATTTCATTATCAATTTATTTTTAGTGCATAACCACTCGATAATGTTTATTCTTACTATTTTCACTACGAAATTTCAATTATTTGTTCTTTTCAACCTTTGTCTTATTTGCCATTTAATTAGCCTATTATTTTATATATTTCATTATTTATTTTTAACAATTTATTTATGGTGCATATTTATGTCAATTTTCTGATTTTACTATGGCGAAACTTTAAGCCATTTAAATATATATTTCGGTTCCTTCCTCCAAATCATTTATTATTAATTAATTCTTTTCTTGGTTTTTATTACGTTACATTATTGATCCCAACCCCATAATTATTTTGCGAGCTCATTCTCACAATTATTTATTATTATATTTTCAACATTTCAATCATATAAGTGCATTCAAATACCCGATGAGTTCGATCGTGTAACTCCCAGTTACGACCGATCTCATCTGGCCAGTACATCGTACATTTGCAATTTTAACGAAAAATCATGACTCACCCTCGTGATCCATCTTCTGATCCATTTGTGGGAAGGATTTCACCCACCCAACGACATAATTAGTACTCTTCCCTGGCACTTGCTATTGTGAGCGACACCTCACTTAGGTCCAATCGACCTTTACTTAAATCTACACACATCACTAATTTGTAAAACACTATATTAACACTAAAACACATATATCTTGAAGCTTATTTACACTGCTTAAATTTCACCACCTCTCAGTGACTTTTGGCACGTTTGATCGGTGTTCACGACCTGATGAGATCCCCGGACCCTGCATTGGACGTGATGCAAACTTGAAACGGCTCACATTGAGCAGATCCAACGCAGACATCATTTCTTCGTTTTGTTATGCTGAACAACATAGTGCAATCACAAAGTCTATTAGACGTACGATTAGTTTCATAAACATATCTATACACTTTAATGAAACCATATAGGCTATATTCCCGCTAAACCACACACCTTTATCACATCTTTGACCGCTTCCTGACCCGGGCAATCGTATGTTCCCGGCTACCTAGTCATACCACACCCACCCTATCTATGTGAATCAACCAACAATATTACCGGTAAGGTGCGTCCCACCTAACATCTAAATATATTACAGTCAGAGCCTTCCCTATAGAACGGGGCCTCGCAGGCACCGTGTGATGGCCGGAACACTGTGTGTAGCCGCGTGTCTGGCAAGGCATTGGCACTAGCAGCAGCGTAGCGCCCAACTGGTTTAACACTTTTTCACTTCTTAACGTACTATATAATCATACTATCTTACATGAATTTCAGATTAGTTTTTGGAACTGCTGTCTTGATCTTCTAGACATACGTTGCAAAGACTTGGAAAGTTTTGGTACACTCGCTGTAATTCATCGTCACTGATATTTCGTATTCGTTCTCGAACAGGAACAAAGACACCTCCTATTCTTCTTCAGCGCAAGTAAATATGTGCTGCCAAAAGTGATGGTGTAGCAGAATGACAGAGAGGCTCTCCGTGTGATAAGAGGCTACAAGCTCATAAATTCGTTGCTAAGGAGAAGAGAAGCGTGATCGATACGATGAAGGTGAGGGGGAATCGACTCTCTCGTGTTTCTTTCTTTCTGTCTTCAGAATCCAATTTGTCATTTTCTCAATTGATTGCCGTATCTTGTTAGCATTTCTCGTGATAACCGTGTGACTTGTTGATTCGTTTCTTTGTTTTAAAATGACTTAATGTCATTTCAAAGGCAGCTATAAACTATATTCATGTCTATAATTGGATGTATTACATTGCTATCACAGGTTTATAAACCTAGTAATTGGGGTAAGACGGATACAATGGTAGCTTAGCCGACAAACAATTAGTAGGTGACGTTAATGAAATGAGTGCTCGAGTATAGTATCTAAGCTTAAAGGGAACGTGGTACACAAGCACAACCATAGGTAAATATTACAGCGAGGGCCCTTGCTATAGAACCGAACCTCTCATAGGCCGTGCGGTGGACAGGTCACAATGAATTAAAGCCAGATTTATAGCATGTACCGACTACATCAGCAGGCCGGGAAGACCCTGATGCTGTCATGGCATTTATTACATACGCAGCTGGCAAGATACCTTACTTGAGATAATTAAGACTTGTTGTGTAGTACTGTAGTCTATCTCGTATACCGTCAACATGATTAGTTATAGAACAAAACATCGAATTTTCTTAGAGGAAACTTATCTTCTCAAGAAGGAGTCTTACAGTAAATATGTTCTTAAGTTTCAGCGCCGTGCGAATTTTACTTGTGGGGTAACCTCAAACAAAAGGTATACGGAAACAATCCACGTACTCTGGAGGCGGCACACATGTTAGTTCAATGTTGCTAAATCACTGATCTCATACGCTTAATACTCTGTTGAAGTGCCCTCTTGTTTCTGGAATACAATTATCATAAAGTTTCCCCCAGTTCTCACACACATGATGTAAGTCAGTTATTAAGAAATTTCTGAAATTCCTCTCTCATTTCTTTTGCATTGCTCGAGTGTCCTCAATTGATGGACCCGTTGTGATGTTTGATGTTGTTGTTAATGAATCTCATAGTGGCTTTGCCACATCGTGGTCTTGTAGCTCAATGCATTTTGGGTGTGTGTGAAGTCTGTTTGATAAGCTGTGCTATGGTGATGGCCGTGCGAGTAGGTGTATTTGTAATTAAGGCTAAGATTTGGGTTCGAGGTGCCCCTTGGCCTCAAGTTAGGAACCTTCACAAGTTTCGTCTGGAGTATGAGTGTGAAAACCACATCTAGAATGGCTGAGATAGGAATCAAACCCACCACTTCTTAGTTCTGGGACCACCTCGTGGCATAGCAGCTAGCAATCTTAGCTGTCACCCTGGAAGTCCAAGTTTGATTCTCCGCTCTGCCGAGATAATTATTTCTAGTCTGAGGGTTGGAACGGAGTTCACTCAGCCTCGAGAGGCAAAACTGAGAATAGAGTGGGTTCGATTCCCAATTCAGACATCTTGGAAGTGGTTTTCCGTAGTATTTCACTTCTACTCATGCAAATGTTGAGATGGTTCCAAACTTAAGGCAATGGCCGCCTCCTTCCCAATCCTCATCTCAATGACAAATACGCACACTTACACAGCCATCCCAATAACATAGTGGCGTGGGGCTCGACCCAGGACCAGAACCCGAGCTTGCGGTAATTAAATAGTGAAGTGGGTATTCAAATCATAGCTAAGAAAAAGGTTAGAGCAGTAATATATTGATGAAATGAATCATTCAATGGCACATGTAATTCATGATTGTAGTGACTTGATGTATAATATTGAAGGGAATTAAATTAGCGAGTCAGTGCTAGATGTTAAGAAATAACGTTGGCTCAGACAGTCAGATGGTCAATTCGTCACCGGCCAATATCTCATGAGTGTACATGATTCATGAGAGTAGGTTGCACATAGTTGGGTAACGTTCAATGCGTTTCGCCTGAATCACTTGGGTCACGAGTATGGACTCTGCACCGGTGTGATGGCAGATGGGTATGTCCGCCAGTGGTCGCAAGAGCACCCTATTAGGCAGAACAGTTCAGCTCAGAGCTGGATGTCTCTACCCACTGCTCTGGAGAAGGAGTTTATCAATGTTCAATTTAGAATAGTCCCTAAATAAGACCGGGGTTAATTAGGAACAAGGTCGATCTACTACAGTCAATCTTGTTTGGCCATTCATAGTAGATAATTCTACGTCAGGCCACAGTCAGGGACTGGAGGTTAAGCCTCAGTCGAATCTCCGTGAATAAAGTGATTCAACCTACATAAGACAATGGTCTGGTACTCATTAGCAAATGTTCAATTCAGTCCTCAGGGACTCAGTCTACAAGTAGTCATTCTGCGGAAGATAAGTATATCACACTCTCAGCGGACGAATATATTCAAGAGGTCCAGAAAGATGTGGGCACCCTTTGATAGTTAATATCTTTGGAACGAAATGACATACCGTTGCAATTCTTGCGCGGTAGCATAGTCCATTGTTTTCCATTGTTTTCTCAGCAGTTGGAGAAGGTCACATGAGTGGCGCGACAATCTTAACGCGTTTTCCAGCAGATGACAGTGCAGCAATGATGAAGTAAGATTGTCGTTTGAGCAACGCAAGGTCATATTGAAGTGGTACTAGAAGTACGAAAATATGATGGTTCGGTTAGCAGTTCAGCGGCATCGACGTTGTTTTGCTGCTAATGGGGGTCACTTTGAACACATAAAATAGCCTTCACCCGTGCAAAAATTTTAACGGTATTTCACTTTGTTCCATAGATATTAACTATAAAAGAGTGTCTACATTTTTCTGGACCCCTCTGCAGTACGGCACAGGTTGCCACATGGTAAAAAACATATCTACGGGCAACGAACATGGGTATTCTTGGTACCCGGGACTCATCATGCATACTTCCCAAGGCCAACATTAGCACTCGGCTGACCTTTGGAAAACTACCTCGTCACATCCAAGCAAGCGGGTCACGACAGTAGAAGTATTTTGGTGCCTGATTGTAGAGCTCCGAGTTCAACGCACCGAACAGTGTGAACTTGCAGCACCAGTAACCATAGATCTTCAAGCCCTTCAAGAATTATAAGCCAAACAAGTGGCGCGTATCCATCAAGAGTCAAGTTGCGCAAGAACGAAGAAAATAAGATCCAGCAGGAGCCAGCAGCCAGCAGCAGCAGCAACCAGAGGCCTACTAAGCAGCAGATGCAGAAGACGATACGATAAGTACACTTTAAAATACAATGGCCACTCAAACTAGTACGGTTCCCCCAACTGTCTGAGCGTCAGCTGATGCAGATCTACCTAGCATGGCAGAGGCTTATATGTCAGTATCGGAAGGATATAACCTAATAGGTAAAGTATTTGACGGCACACAGCCTGAATGACTAATGGAATTTATGGCGATCGTAGATACAGCTAGAGAATTAATTAGGGAAGATGAATTACCACTATTTTATAAATACACGTTAACCTAAATCACGGGACGTGCTAGGGAAAAAATATTAGTTAGAAGGGATATTACTAGCTGGGAAACAGCTAAGACTGCGTTGTTAGAATACTATGGTGTACAAGGTACCTTAGACTTGTACGTTTGTCAATTATTTCAGAACAGGCAAGAAACAGACCGAATCAGTAGCATCGTGGGCAAATCGCATTGACACGATTGGATCCTCATTCAGAGAAGCTATGCTAGAAGGAGCACCTATAGCAGATAGACAGGCTATATTACGCTGCATTCAGAAGGTTTATGTCGCAGGGTTCGTGCAATGGCATGCAAACCCTAGAATACAGGCTAGAGTCCAATCACGTAAATTTCCCACATTCTAAACAGCAGTAGCCATATCTAGGCAGGAGGAAACTGCGATTTTAGTACAAAAGGCAAACGATAAACTATCAGGGAAGTACACGGCACCTTCAAGCCAGTACGAACCAGAGGTAGCAAAGCCCAACACAGCAGGATGGCAGACGATGACCAGACGCAGAAACGTGAGAATTGTGTGTTACAATTGTAATAATAGTGGTCACATGACTAAGGATTGTAGACAGGCCAAGAAGAACAATAGGAGGAATGAAAGTAAAGCTCCACCTTTAACGACTTGACAGGTCACGTGCAGTTATTGCTAAAAGTCAGGTCATTTCGAGAGAAACTAGGAAAAAGGCATAGTTCAATTAGTCAATAACAAAGAGATCAGGAAATGATTTAACTGTGGCAAGGCAGGACACTTAAGAGTTGATTGTCGCACCAAAACAAGTGTTCCTAAGGCCAAACCAGAAACTAGGAAGTGTTATAATTGTGGTAAGGTAGGCCACATACAGCGAAATTGCTGGGAGAGGCAAGCAGCCCAGCATGCGGGAAGGAAGGCCAGGAATGGCTGGACCCCATGCCACACTTGTAAGAAGTGGTCTCATAGAACCAAGGACTGTTGGTTCGTCGCAGGGAGAGGAGGCAAACTCGCTACCAAAAATTACAGTTCGTCAAACTGTCAGGGGCTCATAGCTTAGGGACGACTTCGAAAACCCGAATAGGACGAGGTCCCCACAGACAGACAGACGAGGGCACTATACTTTTGAACGTAGCTAGCAGCGGAAGGCCGTAGCGTATGCTTGTGGACACAGGTGCCGACGTGTGCTCAGTTAAATAACGATCGTTACCTAAAGACTGTAACATCGATATAAAATGGCCTATTGCCATTACCGGGGTTAGTAAAGGTCGGATAACGACCCTGGGTAAACTAAGCTTCATGATAGGAAGCAAAAGCCAAACCTTGCACGTGGTGGGAGATGAGATACAGTTAACTCAGGATAGCATTGTAGGGAAGGGCACCCTATCCAATAGTGATGATAATAATGATGATAATTGTTGTTTTAAGGGGCCTAACACTATCCAATAGTATTGTGGACTATAAGGAGGGTTATGTTGAAATACAAGGAACCAGGTACCTCTTAGGTGCTGAGAGAGAACAGAGGATATACCTCGAACCCCGGTCCCAGAAGATTGTCATGAAAGAAGTTGACCAAAATCTTCCTGTGAGAAATATTGAGAGGAAGAAGTCGTTCCTGAAGTTACTTGGCAGAGCATCTGACCAAGTCAGAATAAAACGTAGTCGCTGCCTGTATGATGAATACTACAGAGGAGGCCGTCACTGCAAAGTCCAAGGGTTTACATACAGGAGGTGGCCGCGACTTGTTTAGCACAAGTTCGTAAACTGCAACAGGCAAGTGAAAACGAAGCCAGCAGACCTGCTTCTCACAGGTCTCGTTCTCAGCGGATTACAGACAGCCTAAGGGGACAGACCCGCGTGACAGAGAGGGCCATCTGTACGGAATACCACGTTATTTTCCATCTAGAGGGAGTCAAAATGACTAGCAAGGATGTCCTAGAACATGAACTCAGGACCTCTCCGGAGCAAGCTCCCATAAATATTCGTCCCTGCCACCTGTCGGAAGCGCAGAAAGGCGAAGTAAATCACCGTGGAATGCACCCCTATTGTTGGAACCCAAAACGTTGGACACGTCAGGCCAGCAAATATGGACGCTGGTGATTGACTTTCGCAAGTTGAACGAGGTGACTATAGGAACTAGTTTCCCACTCCCACTTATTTCAGAACTCCTAGACGCGCTAGGAAAGCAAAACATTTCAGCACGCTGGACCTCTTCTCTGGCTACCACCAGGTGAGATTGTATCCTGAAGATAGAGAGAAGGCCGCATTTTCAGCCCTAGGGAGGAAGTATGAGTATCAAAAGATGCCTATGGGATTAAGAGACACACCTGCAACATTTACACAGTTAATGAATACAGTGCTGACGGACCTGATAGGTATAAACTATTTATGCTACCTAGATGATATTATAGTGTACGGTGATTCAGTCGAGGATCATAACGGGAAACTCAGAGACGTCTTTCAGAGGCTGAGTGGAAATTCACTAAAACTCCAGCCCGATAAGTGAGAATTTTTGAGACCAGAAGTGACCTTCTTAGGTCACATAATTACAAAAGACGGAGTCTTCCCAGACAAACGGAATGTACAGGCAGTCAGAGATTTTCCTAGACCAAGCTCAATTCGGCAGATAAGAGAGTTCTGCGGGTTGATGGGTTATTATCAAACGTTCATACCGAATTATAGTAAGATCGCTAAGCCTCTTTATAATCTGGTAAAGATGGTGGTCGCCTTTGAATGGCGTGATGGACAGGAAATGACTTTTGTCACGCTGAAGAGAAAGCTCACAGAAAAAACAGTCCTACAATATCGCGATTTCGAGAAACCGTTCGTCTTAACGACAGATGCCAGTAACTGCGCCTTAAGGGTGATACTCTCCCAAGAGCCAGTAGGAAAATATTTACCTATGGCCTATGCAAGTCGCACTCTCAATAAAGCGGAATTGAACTACAGTGTGACTGAGAAAGAAGTACTCTCTATATTTTGGGCACGTAAGCAATTTAGAGCATACCTATTCGGGATAAAGTTCAAAGTCTTCACGGACCATCGTCCGTTAAAGTGGGTATTTAATGTACAAGAGCCATCTTCCAGGCTAATGAAGATTAAAATGAACCTAGCAGAGTACGACTTTGAAGTGGAATACAAGCCAGGGAAACAAAATGCGAATGCCGACGCGCTTTCCAGAAATCCCGTAGACAAAGGGAAGGAGGCGCCCGTGGTCAACGTGACTCGCCAGGCAGCACGATCACCCAACCAGGTCCAAACCCAGGACACAGAGAGAACGATGGGACGTTCAGGTTCCGAGGACGCAATAGCAGAGGAGTCTGGGTCTCACCGAAGGGTAGAAGCGGAGACGGAGGAGTCCGCGCCCGAAGACAGCACGCCTGTAGAGGTCTCTGAAGTAAGTGAAGCTGAAAAACGAGCCATTCTGCGAGAATGTCACAACTCTGTGGTGTCCGGACACCAGGGTATTAAGCGTACGTACGTGAGAGTGCGCGAGCGCATTAGTTGGAGGGGGGATGAAGGCAGATATTGAGCAATGATTGTAAAGACTTGATGTATAATATTGTAGGGAATTGAATTCCTGAGTCAGAGCTAGATGTTAAGGAATAACGTTGGCTCAGACAGTCAGATGGTCAATTCGTCACCGGCCGATATCTCATGTTTGTACACGATTCATGAGAGTAGGTTGCTCATAGTCGGGCAAGGTTCAATGCGTTTCGCCTGAATCACTTGGGTCACGAGCATGGACTCTGTACCGGTGTGATGGCAGGTGGTTATGTCCGCCAGTGGTCGCAAGAGCGCACTATGAGGCAGAACAGTTCAGCTCAGGGCTGGATGTCTCGACCCTCTGCTCTGGAGAAGGGGTTTATCAAAGTTCAAGTCAGAATAGTCCCTATATACGACCGGGGTTCATTAGGAATGAGGTCGATCTACTACAGTCAATCTTGTATGGCTATTCATAGTAGTTCATTCTACGTCAGGCTACAGTCAGGGACAGGAGATTAAGCCTCAGTCGAGTTTTCGTGAATCAAGTGATTCAACCTACGCCAGACAATGGTCTGGTACTCAATAGCAAATATCCAAGTCAGTTCTTAAGAACTCAGTCTACAAGTAGTCATTCTGCGGTAGATATGTAGAGCACACTCTCAGCCGACGAAAGGACCATGTTGAACGAGAGCAAATATTTAACGTGTATATTTGTATATAGTACGGCACAGGGAGCCACATGGAAATAAACATACCAGAATTAAATATCTTGGCAGTGCCAGGAATCGAACACTGTCCTCAGGGATTACACATGGGTGATGGGTCGACACTGCAAACACGTTTACAATACGCTCTGTACGTCATATTTAGAGCCACACAATGATTGTACACCGTACGAATCATTCAATATTTGTCCGCTAGGAGGCACATCTCATGTCCGTCCGTTTAACTTCTCCACTTGTGCAGTTGGTTTCGAGCGCCCGGGGAAGACTGTAGCCCACTGTAAACATGGCAAGAGTTCGCACTCGTACATCAGACCGCATTCGAAATGTAACGTTGTTTCGGGAGGGATTCCGAAAAGTAGATGTTGCTACTCGTGTTGGAGCGTGTCAAAGTGATGTCTCGCGGGTGTGGAAAATGTTCAGGTAGACCCAAAGAGTTGCTGATCGACCATGAAATGGACACCCCCGCAAAACCACTCGCAGGGTGGGTCGGTAGCAGTTGCTTTCAGCATGTCGTAGACCCATTGGTACTGCCATGTCCTTCCGCCAGGATCTTCGAAGGGCCACTGGAGTGCATGTGTCCGGTCAGACAGTGCGTGATCGGCTGCATGAAGCCTGCGCCGAAACCTCCTCTGAAGCCACAGCATAAGGCAGCTCCTGTAAGGTGGGCAACAACTCATCGGATATGGCAGTAAGATGATTGGAAGCGTACTCTCTTTAAGGGTGAGATATCCATTGGTTTGCAGTCATACATTAGGAGCATTCGAGTGTGGTGATGAGTTGGTGAGATATTTCACGAGCCCTTCATCCAGGAACGACACCAACAGCAAGAATGTTCAGCCATGTTTTGGGGTGAAATCATGCATGGTCGACATACGCCCCTGAGTTCTATCCACGGACACATGAGTGGTCTTGTGTACAGAGACAGCATCCTTGAACCTGTCGTTACAGGATTCGCTGCCACAATGGGTGAGGGATTCACACTAGTGGACGATAATGCTCATGCTCTTCAATCTAGGGTGGTCAATCAGTTTCTTCAGATGCATGGCATACAGGGAATGGAGTGGCCTGCTTATTCTGCGGACATGAAATGTATTGAACATGCATGGGAAAAGCTCAAGAGGTCAATTTCGCACCGTCTCAATCCTCCAACAAACACACAAACAGCAACTGATTGAGGTTTGAAGCTGCTGTCAGGGAGTGGGATAATCTGCCCCAAACCACGTTGGATTCGTTGGTGCTCAGAATGCCCCGTCGTCTGCAAGCATGCCTTAAAGCTCGTGCTGGCCATACACGGTATTGATATGCCCCAACATGAAAAGGACATATGTGTGCTCAGTCCCACATTATCACATTTGTTATTCGTTGTGTGTTTCTGCCTCTTTTGCAGAGAAGATTGTGTGTTGTTTTTCTTTGTATGGACCCTATATTGTATATAATTGTATATATAAGAAAATTAAAATCCACTCGTAAATAAAAAGAGTTCGGTGCTAGAGTCAAGAGTGTTAGCCACTACGCAAGAATAAAGAGATTGCCGTGGCATTAAGTTAGGGACTATGCCAAGAGCATTTTAAAATCTCTTTTTAGTTTTACCTCTCAATGCTGAATGCGCTCTCTTAAGATAAAGGCGCGAGAATTTAAGAACTGCGACTGGGACGTCATAAAAACATATCCTTGCCTCATGTTAACTAGAGATATGTCTTCCTGCCTGCTCAGCTTGTCCATACTCTCTCCGCAGCCAACAGACCTGCATGTTGCTAAACTATGTTTAGTGTTTAATATTAACGTTTGCAAATAATATGCGATAAAAGTCTATGTGTTGTGTGGTTATTACGCCCGGATACCCTTTCCTAATGGCTAGCTCGTGAAAAACAATTATAAATAACTAAATTTTGGTTATATAATAATATATAAATCATTAGCCCCGTGTACTTGAATGCACATAAATCATATTATAGGGTTTGCAATATTTAAGTCGTTATAACCGTTTAACTGTCTAGTTAGGGTATTTGGATATTATGGCTATTAGCCCTGTGTACTTGGGTGTGTTACGTTTTGCGGCAGTCCCGTAACTTGGTGTTAAAGGGTTAAAGCCATTTTAACATAATTTTAGGAAATTTAAATAAATATAATGGGTTTTAGGGATTTAAGTCAATGTAGTAAATTGTAGGTGCACTTACGGGAATTATGCTAAATCTAGGGAATTTTAGGAAATATGGGGGAAATTAGGGAATTTTAGGGACATTTAAGAGAGTTCCAGGGAATTTTAGGAAACCTCTCAGGTACCGTGTAATGGTTTTTAATAATAAGTCACCCCCTGTTGACTAGCGTCTACCGTTAAACAACAGTATTTTTGGTATGGCTATCCTAATCGTCTCTGATATAATGCCTCGTTTTAAATTTAAAAAACAACATGGTCGCTTAGTTTCTATATAAACATTTGATGTATATGAACCAAAATAGCTAGCCGCCCTCTGTAACCCTATCCACTAATCAAAAACAGGTATAGTCGACAAAGCGTTTCCTGGTAACTAACTCGTGTCTGGTCAGCAAATTTTTATTGCAAGGCCACTCAAGGCCAAAAACAATTAGTCTTAACGTATAGTGTATTCGTTTGTGTGTAAAAATAAAAATAGCACCCTCGCATATCGTTAAGCCCTTTGGTTAAATTTGTAAAAAATCAATGGTTCATCAACTAATAAAATAATTATTTAAAGAAAAAACACCACAGGTTTGCCCCCTAGTCACGTGGCTCAGCGAGGTATCGTTGCATGTAAAACAAAATTACACCCTCGCATGTTGTTCAGCCCTATGGGTAATTTTGTAAAAAAAAAAACAATGGTCCATAAAAATGCGTGTCAACGCGAATAAGACAAGTCCTAACATGCCTTTTCAAAATTACGGATTCCAAACATACTAATAGGGGGGAAATCAATCACCTTTTAGTTTTGGGTATTTTCGGTAAATCAGTGGTCCATAGGAAAGAGGGTATCTTCCTGAGTCCTAGAAAACCTCACACGTTCAAATCCGATAAATAGTGCGGGAAATATTGACAAATTTAAAAACTGCTGACGGTGTTAGTTTAGACCGGTGTTAGACCACTACTGTGAGGAAATATTCAAGAAGTTCACGAGGAACAAGGTTTGTAGAAGACTACAAACCTTGCACGAGGAATGGCTTAGGGTAAAGACGGGAGAGATGGTGTATCAGGAGAAAGACGACTGTGGTGGGGATAGGTCATTTGAAGGTAGTTGAGTGGAAACGTCACTGATGGAGAGTTGTATCGGTAGTCTTGTAGCGTTTTTTGCAATATATTTTCGCTCTGAGACGTTGTTTTCATAATAGAAGGGAGTTGGTGAGTGCAAAAATTGTATCTGTTCGTCGAATAGCTAGCACACTGATCTCACTGGTATTTGTTTTGCACGTTCATGTAGCCGTCTTCAGCATCCCATTGGGTAAGTTCTCCCTTCACCAGCACAGTTTCGAATGCCGTTAGCTTTATTCCGAGGGATTAGGTAGGTGCGCCATCTATCCCCCCGGTTGCAGATAGTTGACGCGTTGCCAGTGCGTCGGGTACCTGCGGCCTTTTATCTTGGGCCGCTACCCCGTTGTCACATAGCTACTCAATTGCCCTCACGAGGCTGAGTGCATCCTGCTCCATCCCTCACGTCAGTTTCTAAGACCCCTGACGGAGCCGGGAATCAAACCCGGACCTCTGGGGAGACATCCAAGAATACTAGCCTTTACAACACGAGGTCATCGAAATGTGATTATCATGAAGGCAAATTCTGAAGATAAAGGAAAAAGTACGCTTTAAGTTGAGAAAGTCGAGTGTCAGTGAGTGTTTTCACACTATTCATCTCTCCCTCACAATCGCGTCATCTAAACCAGTGTTCCGCAACTGGTCTGCCGTCGCATGGTCCAAGGTGGCCGCGAACTTTTACCTATTATTGTAAAAAATTAATTGTCGATTTTATGTAAAAAGGTGCTTATTATTATTTAATACATGTTGATAACTGTAATGTTTTCGTAGAAATTTTGTGTAATTTACTTACTCAATATTTTTATACAGTAGTTTTTTTTTTAAGTTAGGGGTTAGACGGCATGCATTATTTACGTGAGGCGATTTTGGCGATTTTTCGCCCCCCCACTCCCCTTGGTGAGATGTCGTGAGATTTTGTTCGATCCCCTCCCTTCTCCTCTAATCTCACGTGAGATTTTTCAAAATGCGTATTTTTAAGGCAATTAGGTTAATCTGTGCTTGATTGCGTTTGATATTTTTAAAGAAGAATTTGCTAAATTATTTTTATTTAAGACTAGTTAAGACTAGTATTTAAGACTTCTAAGAACGTAGTCTAGAATCACAGTGAGAAAATTAAACAATAAAATACTTATGTAAGAACTACTAAAATTCGTAAAAGAATATTCATTCTAATTCAGTCCACTGAGACTCATGTATGGTCTCAAGAGTGACTACTGGAACCAACAAGTCCATGTAATTTTCAGTAAAATCATCTGCTCTTTCAACCTCGCTCTCTAATCCAGAGGTGGCCAAACAACACTCCGGGCGCGCTTGCTCGCTGGCTGCACTCCTGCCTTTGCTGTGTCGAAGGTCAAACGGTCGTGGTGTGCTGTCCCTTATATTGCTATCTGTAGTCTCACTTGACATTATTTGATCCCAGGAATTAGTAACGTTTGACTATGGCCAGCGCTGAAAAGAAAAGGAGAAGTGGAAGTGCGACTTCTTTTAGGAAAGAGTGGGAACAAATGTCATTCATCTAGCACAAGGGAAAAGGATGTGTGTTATATGCTAATGTGTTGTTGTTTGCTTGCGAAAGCATTCACTGGAGCGGCATTTCAATCAAATACATCAGCAGGAATTTGGAGTGCTCGAGGGCGAAGAGCATCGAGCTCTGGTGTCTGACTATAACCTGCGAAACAGTCTCCAGTGGATTGTCTCACGAGCAATCGTACCGAACATTGAGCATATTGATACGGCTGTGAGTTTGTGTCATCACTCGCCGCATGAGTCACAACTGCCCCAGGGCTGGGCTGTGGCCTGCCTCCTGTATTGCGCGCACCTTATGCAACAGGGCTACTACAGACAAAGGGATAGTCCAGAATATTCGTGACTGGACCAGCGATGGAAACCTCGAGAAGCCGTGGACCCTGGATGGATCTAGAAGCATTTATTGAGTCACCGGCCTGCTATATAAGAGTGACCCGTGAAGCAGTGGTTGTTGTTGTGTTTTACGAGCTAGTGTGAGCGATTATTCTGAGCGACAGAAGTGTGGTGACTTGCGAAACCTCTAGTGGAGCGGGGAAGTGAGACTCCTACAGAGGAACTGTGTTTTGAGCGAGTGTGCTTACTTAGTGCGAAGAGAAGTGATTGTGCTGCATTGTGAAACAGTGATTGACAGAGCTAGTGCAGCTATTTCCATCCAGCGTACGGGGCCACCTCATTACGAGGGATTAACTGTGGTCTGTTGACAAGTGAAAGGGGAAGTATTCTCGACTTGAGGAAACTGGAGTAAGGTAATAATTGCTATTTGCTGTTGAGTAGTGTATATTTCTGGCCACAATAAAGTTAATTATTTCTTTAAAGCAGTAATTGGTATTGTGCTTCCTACCCACCGTAATCCAGTTAACAAAAGTGCCACTAGGGGGGTGGCACGTAACAACTGGTGTCAGAAGCAGGATTACGAACTCAAGCACAACACCTGACGGTCCTGGTTTCAAAACCCGAGCAGGTCATTTTCTCTAATTTTCCTGTGAGTGCATGCCCCTTACAAGACAAACATCTAAAATGAAAGAGCAATTCGCAGCATTGCTAGAAAAGTTAAATGGCATGGACACCAAGATGGAAGACGGCCAGAAGAAATTAGCCAAGGACCTGAAGGATGACCTGAAGAAGATGGAAGACGGCCAGAAGAAGATGGAAGACGGCCAGAAGAAGGTGGAGGACGGCCAGAAGAAGTTAGCCGAGTACCTAACTGCCAAACTAGAAGACGGCCAGAAGAAGTTAGCCGAGGACCTAACTGCCAAACTAGAAGACGGCCAGAAGAAGATGGAAGACGGTCAAAATAAGCTAGCGGAGGACCTGAAGCGGATAGAGGACGGCCAGAAGAAGATGGAAGACGGTCAGAATAAGTTGACACAGGACCTGAAGAAATTAGAACTGGGTCTGCATGAGGAAGTCACGGCAGTGGAAAAGAAGTTCGACGCCTTACAAAAGGAAGTTGCCGAGCAACGCCGACGCCCGCTGCCGGGGGTGGAAGAGAGATTCAACGCTCTACATAATGAATTTGCTGAGCTGCGCCGACACCCGCCGACAGGGATGGAAGATAGATTCAAAGCCCTACAAGAGGAAGTCGCCGAGCTGCGCCGACGCCCGCCGACCGGGGTGGATGAGAGAGTCAAAGCCCTACAAGAGGAAGTTGCCGAACTGCGCCAACGCACACTCACGGGGGTGGAAGAGAAATTCAACGCTCTTCAAGAGGAAGTTGCCGAGCTGCGCCGACGCCCGCCCACAGGTACACCGGGGACATCAGGAACGGGACAGAGCAGAGTGACGCCCCCAACCTTCGACGGAAAGGTCCCGTGGAGCACCTACTTACGTCAGTTCGAGGCGGCCTGTTCCATAAATAACTGGAACAACACAGAAAAGGCTACAGCTCTCATTGTAGCGCTGAGAGGTGACGCCCTTAACGTCCTTCAGGCCATCCCGACTGGATCCCAGGACTACGCTGCACTGATCGCCCATATGGAGTCCCGATATGGAGATAGCCATCTTCAGCAGGCCTACCAGATGCAGCTCCGGACCCGGGTACAGAAGAACGCGGAAACCCTGCAGGAGTTCGAGATGGACATCGCACGCCTCGTAAGGCTCGCCTACCCAACAGCGCCGGCCGACTTTCTGGAGCAGATAGCGACGCAGACTTTCACCGACGGGCTACGGGACTCGGACACTCAACAGGCGCTGCGTCTCGCGCGCAATAAGACCCTGGCAAATGCGCTGAGCCACGCATTTGAGTTCGAGACGGCAAAACAGGCATCCAGAATGCACGCGCGGGTGCGTCAAGTGGACGTCGACGAACCAGTAAAAACCAACGAGACCAAGCCCCTGGCCGACGAATTAATGGAGGCGCTAAGCCGTTTCTTCGATAGTCGCAGCACCACCAGCAACGACACAGCCGGAAGGCAACCGGAGAGGCGGCCCGGAAGAGGACTACCGACCTGCTGGACCTGCGGTAAGAAAGGCCACCTGAGCAAGGACTGCGGTGATCGCCGCCGCCGAGGGTATCCGACGGGAAATCAGTCGTCTGAAAATCGCGCGACCCAGGGAAACGAGTATTAGCCAGCCTTGGGGGGCAAAGGTTGGCTTGTGACAGTCGTCAAGCCCCAGCATTCCAAGTGCGTGTGACGAAGTTACAGAGGGACAATAGCAGCCTGATGGTCGACGGAGTCGTCAACGGAGTGAGCTGGCCCATGCTGATCGACACGGGAGCGTCGAGGACCATCGTCAGTCCCACCGTGATCCCGAAGTGGAGAGTTCAACCCACACAAAGGAACCTCCAGCTAATAACCGCGACCGGAGAGACCGCACCGGTACATGGCGAAGCATCACTGGAGTTCGTCATTGGTCGACGGGCGATAAAGCATCCAGTGCTCTTGGCTGACGTATCAAATGAAGTGATCATCGGACTGGACTTCCTGGACCAGAACAACATCATCTTGGATATGAGTACCAACACTCTGCACTTCGGAGGTGAGGAACTTGCTTTGCAACGTGCGCACGAGTCCATCACCGCACGACGAGTAAGGCTGAGAGAAGACGTCATCGTTCCCGCCAAGACGGAGGTCACCGCTGCCGTAATTGTCGACGGAACTGCCGAGGGAGTGGCAGCTGTCATCGAACCGAAATATGAGGACATCCAGACAAAAGGATTGCTAGTTGCCAAGACTCTCATCAACACGACGTCTCGGCCGTACGTCCGCCTGTCCAACCTGAACGACTACGACAAAACGGCGTTCTCTGTGGGCAGCGGGCTCTGGCAGTTCACCGTCATGCCATTCGGTCTGTGCAACGTCCCTGCGACCTTCGAAAGGCTAATGGAGTCCATTCTGAGGGGACTACACTGGTAGACCTGCCTGGTCTACCTAGACGACGTCATCGTTCTGGGGAGAAGCTTCGAGGAGCACTACAGCAACCTGAAGGAGATCTTGTTGAAGCTACGGGCTGCCCAGCTGAAGTTGAGCCCCAAGAAGTGTCAGCTCTTCCAGAAGCGGGTCCAGTATCTTGGGCATATCGTCTCCGAGGAAGGGGTGCGCACCGACCCAGAGAAGACCGCAGCTGTGAGGGAGTGGCCAGTTCCGAAGGACAAGTCCCAACTACGAAGCTTCCTGGGACTCGGCACTTATTACCGTCGCTTCGTGAGGGGATTCGCCGACATCGCCAAACCTTTACATCGACTGACTGAGAAGGACCAACTCTTCACGTGGACAGCAGAATGCCACAGTGCCTTCGAACAACTCAAGCAGGCTCTGTGCACTGCGCCTATTCTGGCCTACCACAGACCTGGAACAAGGTTTATCGTCGATACCGATGCCGGCGACTTTGGCATAGGGGGAATCCTGTCGCAGGTAGTGGACGGCGAGGAGAGAGTAGTGGCCTACTTCAGCAAGGCCTTGTCAAAGCCAGAAAGGAACTACTGCGTCACCAGGAAGGAGCTGCTCGCCATCGTGAAGACCATTGAACACTTCCACAAGTACCTGTACGGGCAAGAATTTCTCATCAGGACCGACCATGCATCCCTGCGGTGGCTCCTGAACTTCAAGCAGCCCGAGGGTCAACTCGCGCGGTGGTTAGAGAGGCTTCAACAGTACAACTTTGAGATTCAGCACAGGAAAGGCCAACTGCATTCTAACGCCGACGCCCTGTCACGAAGACCGTGCCCCGAAGACTGCACCTTCTGTGCCCGAAGGGAGGAGAACACCGGGATACTGTGCCGACGGACTACTGTGGAACTTCAAGGGAACTGGAGCCGCGAATCTTTCACGCGGGCACAAGCAGAAGATGATGACCTGGGACTGATAGCCGAATGGAAGGGGACTTGTGTCCCCAGACCCGGGTGGAACGTTGTGAGTGACTGCAGCCCAAAGTTTAAGTCCTACTGGGCGCAGTGGGACTCGCTGATTGTCAGGGATGGCCTCATCTGCCGCACCTGGGAGAGCACCGACGGGAAGACATCTCGGGAACAAGTCGTCGTTCCAAAGGCTATGACGGAGGAAGTCCTGAAGGAAGTTCATGGAGGATCATCTGGTGGACACCTAGGGATAAAGAAGACTCTGGAGAAGCTGAGAGAGCGGTTCTACTGGATCGGATGCCGAACAGACGTGGAGAACCACTGCGCGAGGTGACACGATTGCGCAGCCAGCAAGGGCCCAGGACGAAGACGACGGGGCCCACTGAAGACCTACAACGTGGGCGGCCCCATGGAGAGAGTGGCCATCGATGTTGCTGGGCCATTCCCGTTAAGCGAGGCAGGGAACCGCTACATATTAGTCGTCAGCGACTACTTTACCAAATGGCCGGAGGCGTATGCGCTCCCTAACCAAGAAGCCGCGACGATTGCAGAGACCCTGGTGAAGGAATTCGTCAGCCGGTACGGAGTACCCCTGGAGCTGCACTCCGACCAAGGGAGGAACTTCGAGTCGCAGGTGTTCCAGAACCTATGCCAGCTGCTGGGAATCCGGAAGACGAGGACAACGCCGCTACACCCTCAGTCCGACGGGATTGTAGAGCGACTCAATCGCACCATCGAGAACCATCTCCGAATAGTTGTCAGCGAGCACCCGGGGGATTGGGACAAACATCTTCCGCTATTTCTCCTGGCCTACCGTGCCGCCGTGCATGAAGCCACCGGGTGCACACCAGCACGGGCCATGTTTGGGAGGGAGCTCCGTCTACCTGTCGATCTTGCCTTCGGCCGACCTGGGAATGATCCGATCCCGGTAAGCCAGTATTGTCAAGAACTGGTCGACCAACTGGAGGACGTGCACGCGTTCGCGAGGAGGAAACTGCGGATCGAGACCGACCGAATGAAGACCCGATACGACCAGCAGACGGATGCCGGAGGATTCCACGAGGACGACATGGTCTGGCTCTTCAACCCATTACGGAAGAAAGGCCTGTCACCCAAACTGCAGAAGTCCTGGGAGGGCCCGTACCGAGTCGTGAAACGGATCAACGATGTCGTCTACAGGATCCAGCGGAGCCCGAGGGCGAAGATGAAGATCGTGCATCGAGATCGCCTGGCAGCCTACGGAGGGACACAGACGGACCAATGATTGATCGGGACGATCAGCCTTTTTAGGAAGGGGGTGGTGATACGGCTATGAGTTTGTGTCATCACTCGCCGCATGAGTCACAACTGCCCCAGGGCTGGGCTGTGGCCTGCCTCCTGTATTGCGCGCGCCTTATGCAACAGGGCTACTACAGACAAAGGGATAGTCCAGAATATTCGTGACTGGACCAGCGATGGAAACCTCGAGAAGCCGTGGACCCTGGATGGATCTAGAAGCATTTATTGAGTCACCGGCCTGCTATATAAGAGTGATCCGTGAAGCAGTGGTTGTTGTTGTGTTTTACGAGCTAGTGTGAGCGATTATTCTGAGCGACTGAAGTGTGGTGACTTGCGAAACCTCTAGTGGAGCGGGGAAGTGAGACTCCTACAGAGGAACTGTGTTTTGAGTGAGTGTGCTTACTTAGTGCGAAGAGAAGTGATTGTGCTGCATTGTGAAACAGTGAGTGACAGAGCTAGTGCAGCTATTTCCATCCAGCGTACGGGGCCACCTCATTACGAGGGATTAACTGTGGTCTGTTGACAAGTGAAAGGGGAAGTATTCTCGACTTGAGGAAACTGGAGTAAGGTAATAATTGCTATTTGCTGTTGAGTAGTGTATATTTCTGGCCACAATAAAGTTAATTATTTCTTTAAAGCAGTAATTGGTGTTGTGCTTCCTACCCACCGTAATCCAGTTAACAAAAGTGCCACTAGGGGGGTGGCACGTAACAATATTGTAAATATGAAAACAAATTGAAAACTAGGAAAGTAGAAATGTGACCAAAATTGCATTGTCATAAAATATGAGTCCCATGATACCTTATCAATATTTCTGATTGTTTTAATCCTGGCCATCTCCTGTTATAGCGGCTGACATTCTTGGATGTTGCCCTGTAGGTCCGGGTTTGAATCCCCGCACTGCCAAGAAATTGAATTCTGGTTTGAGGGCTGGAACTGGGTACACTCAGCCTCATAAGGAAAAACTGAGAAGAGGTGGGTTCGATTCCCATCTCAGCTATCTTGGAAGTAGCTTTCCGTGGTTTCCCACTTCTACTCCAGGCAAATGCCGGGATGGCTTCTAAATTAAGGCCACGGCCGCCTCCTTCCCAGTCCTCACCTGGATTAAAAATACACACTCTAATACAGCCATCACAATTACATAGTTTATCAGACAAATTATATACACACATCCAAGTACACTATCTACTACAACAGTGTAATTTATCTATATTTTCTTTCCATTTCAAATATGGATAAGTTCCTTGTGCGTGGTAAGCCGTCCTCCTGTGCAAATAGTGTAACCATCGATCCCGAAAACAAGAAACAGAAAGTTGCTCTCCGGCAATATAGTGATGATTACTTATCTTACGTTTTTTTTGGTGTGATGACAATACATACCCAATCCCCGCGTGTGTTGCTTGTGGTGAAAAACTCAGTAATGCTGCTATGGTTCCCTTTAAATTGAAACGACACTTGTCAACAAAACAGCCCTCTCTGCTAAGTAAGGATGTGAATTATTTTCGTCGGTCGTTGGAACAGCAGATAAAACAAGTGTGCTTGACTACGTCGGTACGTGTTTTGCAAAAGGTACAGGAAGCTAGCTATAAGGTAGCCGAACTTACCGTAAAGGCTAAGAAATCACACAATAGTAGAAACGTTGTTAATGCGCGCTTGTAAGGAACTGGTATAAATAGTCTTGGGTTTAGAAGCTGCTACTGAAATTTGAAAAAATCCTCTCTCTGCTGACACGATCAGCCGCCAAGTTAGTGATATGTCCAGTGGCATCGAAGACATTACGAAGTAGAAAATAAAGAGCAGTCGAAAGTTCTCACTTCAAATCGACGAGTCCACCAATATTGGCGGTCACGCACAACTTCTTTCCTAAAAATGGTGTGATGATGGGGATGTAATTGCAACTATTTTTTTTTTACAAAGAGCCAAACCAAGCGAGCAACTGGTGAAGAAATATTTCGTACGACTAATGAAAAAGTGGTTCGTAATGAATTAACATGGTAGGATTGCATTAGTGTTTGTACAGACGGAGCCGCTTGTATGACAGGCCGAGTGAAAGGATTCGTGGGTAAAGTACGCGAAGTAAATCCTAACTTGCGAACTGACCATTGTCTCATTCACCGCGAAGTCATTGTTGCTAAGTCTTTGCCATCTCCTCTGAAAATTGCGATGGACGAAGTAGTAAAAGTCGTGAACTTCATCAAATCACACCCCCTAAATATGCGGCTTTTTAACGTTTTGTGTCAAGGAGTGGGATCAGAGCATACTACACTTCGGCTCCATACAGAGGTACGATGGTTATCCCGAGGCAAAGTATTAACGCAAATGTTTGAACTTAAAGAGGAGGTACTTGCATTTTTGACTATTGAGGGACATGAGTATGCACATTTATTGAAAATGATGAATGGGTGTCTAATTAGGTACATATTTCCGCTATTCTCGTACACTTGAAAGAACTAAACAGAAATATGCAAGGTAGAAAAAAATCTGTCTAGTATGGATAATATTAACGATTTATTAATAAGATAAATTTGTGGATACAGACAAATGAAAATGGATCGTGTGAGAGGTACCCAACTATATGGTCCCTTGCTGACGATAATAATGTGTTGATGGACTTAATTAAAGAACATTTAGTACCAAACATATTTTGGAGAGATTTTGATCGGGTTCGTGATACATTCATTATGGATTCGAAACATCTCCCGAATATAGGCTTACGAGAGGAACTGGCAGATTTCAAAGCAGACAGAACATTGAAATTAATTTCCTTAGACATGCCTTTGGACACATTTTGGATGTCAATAAGCAGTGAATACCAGGGTATATCCGAGATGGCAGTTGATGTGTTGTTACCATTTTCAACTACATATTTGTGTGAACTGGGCTCCTTGACGTTGTCTCAAATTAAAACATCAAAGAGAGAGAGAGACTTAAAACACATTGACGAAGAAGAGTCTTGTTTTGTCAACGATTCCGCCACGAATCAGCCGTCTGTGTACAGCTAAGCAGGCTCAAGTATCACACTGAATGTATGAGTAGAGTTATTTACTTTAAATTTCGTATTAGAAATTTGTATTTTCTACTGTAAATTGAAGTTAATAAAGTTAATAAAAAATAAATAACAATAACCCCTGGCACTAGGCCTAGGCCTACCAAGCAACCGCTGCCCAGCCATTTGGCCTGCAGATATTGGGGTGACACGTGGTCAGCACATCGGGTCCCCTCTGCCTTTAATATTGGTTTTCGTGACCGGGACGCTGCCTCACTGTCAGACAACTACTCAATTGACCTCATTAGGCTGAGTGCACCCCGTTCCAACCCTTACGTCAGTTTCTAAGATCCCTTACGGAGCCGGGAATCCAACCCAGGGCCTCCGGGTAAGAGGCAGGCGCGCTACTCCAACACCACGGGGCCGGCAATAAAGTTAATAAGTTGTTTATAAATACAGGAGTTTATAATAGTGAAAATGAAAATCCACAGCCCGCTTCCAGTCGACCGACCGGGTCAGGGAATGGAATGAATGAAGCCCCCATCTGCCGGCAAGAGTATAAACTGAGCCGGCTGCCGAAGCCTTTCGCACTCCCCTGGAGCAATGATTAAATGAATGACAGGTGAAATAAAATGAAAGTGGAGAGTGTTTCTTTAATGAAATTTGTGACAGGGAAAACCGGAGCAGCCGGAGAAAGACCTGTCTTCTTCCGCTTTGTCCAGCACAAATCTCACATGGAGTGACCGGGATTTGAACCACGGACCCAGCGGAGAGAGGCCGACGTGCTGCCGCCTAAGCCACGGAGGCTCCTGATAATAATAATAATCTTTTTTTTTGTCCTGTGGCCTCCTGAGAGGTCAAGTGCAGGTCTTTCTATTCGACGCCCGTGAGTGACCTGTGTACCAGGATGAGAGATGGAACGGATGAAGATGAATGAAACAGGGAAACAGGATGTGGTAGGAAGCGGCCGTGGCCTGCCAGAAGGTACCGTCCCAGCATTTGCCTGGTGTTAATAATGGGGTAACCGCGGAAAACCATTTCAAACACGGCCGACAGTGGGGCTCGTACCCACGCGTCTACCGAGTCAGCAGAGTGCTTGGTCTCATGACCTAACGCTGCACTTAAGCGATCGTAGCCACCACTGTCGGTATAATAATAATAATAATAATAATTACATAACGACGTAGTATTTCGTAAATATATTCAGATTATGGGGATTGGAGCCATTTTCAGTGTTGCCTTAGAAAACGAAATGTTGTTGCTTTTCAGTTGGTCAACACGATTGTACCCAAATGAGATGGGTTATTCCCTAATCCTGAAAAAAATGTACAAAAGATTAATAAATACACTTGGATGACCAGTTTTGATCGTCAAGGGATCATTATCAGATCCATTACACTTAGGCAACAACATGTTTATGTCTGAAAGTATGGGTGAAAATATTTACAATATTTACACTTCTTTAGTTGTGGTATTAGTTGAGATAGTTAAAGTCGTGTACTAAAGAAGTGTACATATTGTAATTATTTTCACCCATAATTTCAGACATAAAAATGTTGAAGCCTAAGTGTAATGGATCTGATGATGATCGCTTGACGATCGAAACTGTTCATCCAAGTGTATTTATTAATCTCACGTAAATTGTTTCCACTTCTATTCCAGGTACCTAACTAGAAGCTATGGCCACCTGCGTATTAATCCTAACGTCAAATACAAATACAGACACCAGATTGTCACAAGTTTTCAAAGAGAATCAACGTGCTGGGATGCAAGCCCCTCAAATAATATCAACGAATAAAAATAAACAACAAGGCTGTGGAAGACAAACAACAGAGTGAGAGTCTCGTAAGAAACGAGAGTCTCGTAAGAAACGAGAGCCACTAAACAGGTAAACATTCCAAGATAGTTCTTTTATAGTTGTTGTTATGCACTGACCCAGTTTCCTCTTCAAAGTGTTGAAGTCGTATAAACAAGAGAACATTTCCATCAAAGCTATTAAAGCTGCAGAGGAATGAAAACAGCACGTCTGGATTTTATATTACTGATTGTGGGTTATTGTGCGCAATCACTGGCGAGAGAAATATTGTCCGGTGCTTGACTAAAATGAGGGCAAGTCACATCTCATGTGTGGACAGAACGGCTTCACATATAAGGATATTGTATGTCTACCCCTTATAATTCCCGTTTCCTAGGGGCAGATGACCTCGTAGTTCCGCCCCGTAAAACAACAATAACTAACTACCTAACTAATAACTATTCCCGTTACCAACGGGGTTGGGGATGAGATACGATGTAGATCACAGGAGATTAATATATATATATATATATATATATATATTAAAGATCTGTAGTTGTTGATTGATTTAGGGGCTTTGTGACATAGTGGTCATGTATCTCCGTGTAAATGTGGAGGGGGGGGGGATTTGTCTGATAAGCAGTGCTATTGTGATGGCTGTATTAGTGTGTGTTTTTGTAATTCAGACGATGATTGGGAAGGAGACAGCCGTGGCCTTAAAATAGGAACCACCCTGGCATTTGCCTGTAGTAGAAGTAGGAAACCATGGAACACAACTTCCAATATGGCTGAGATGGGAATTGAATCCACCCATTCTCAGTTTTGCCTCACGAGGCTGAGTGTACCCCACTCCACCGCTCAGAGCTGAATAAAATTTCTTAGCAGAGCCGGCATGCGAACCCGGACAGCAAAGAATGCTAGCCGCTACACCAGAATGGCAAGGTTCTATACGCCAACGATTATCGCAAGAGTATTAAAGGACCGATTTAAATCGTGTTTATGTCGTTCAAAAATTCTCGTAACCTTCATAGAAACCCCTAAGTGGCAGATCACTTTGAAAACAGGATGCAGAATAACCACTGATTCAGTTCAAAGTCGTTTAAAAGCGCAAGCTGAGTGAATTCCAAAAATATCCGATAGTGGTTAGTAAATGTTTTTCTTTGAAACAGTTACATTTTTAAATGCAAAGGACTTGATTGCTTGTTGTCATATCAATCCACAGTACGAGTAGGCTTACATCCAGCGATAAGCAAGAAGAGTTGGAGACAACATAGAGCCGTAGCCCTTTCCCCTTTGCTCTCCGCCAGGGACCCGTAACTTAACGTAATGGGTAACGTAATGAAACCCGATGTGTAACAGAATCATTCGGTTCCACGGTTTCGATCGGTACGATAGTAACGTTATAGCCTCTTCGTTACATGAGCACGGTACAAATTGGTACTCTATTCCCAAACGTTGCACGGCGGAGTAACGTTATTCGTTTCGTTCCGCACCATTCGGTACAATTGTAAGATTACGACCTCTGCCTTGCATCGATACGTTACAGAATGGTTGATGATGATGATGAAGAAGAAGATGATGATGATGATGATAATTATTTTTTAAGGGGCCTAACATCTAGTTTATCGGACCCTAATGGTTTAGGTCAGAGGTTCCCATTAGATGGTCCACGGGCCCCCGGGGGTCCGCGACAGTTGGCCAGGGGGTCCGCGAAGAGTCGTCAATAAATAACGCAATAATGAACATGAAAAACGGAGAAAGTACAAAGAGTTTCAAAATAATAATTATGCGATTCTACCCACAGCACAAGGGGCGCACTCATTTGTGTCGCATCGTAATTTGAGCTTTTCAAGTTTCCCGCTAGAGAGCGTTCTGCTCCTTTATCTCTGTGTTCTGCTCCGCAGCCAAAGTGTGTTTACATATTTACATGAGTTTTGAAAGTTGAAACTTTTGAGTGATTTAATTGTTAAAAGTCCATTGAATATGGATCGTTGGTTGAAGAGTGGATCTTTAAAACGAAGTAAGTCCACTGCTACAGATATAGACGAAGAGGGAATCTGTAGTAATAAATATAGAAGTGAATGGGCTGCCTGCTGCCTCTCTTCAGCCTAGCCATTCGAAGAGTAAGCCTACTTCGAAAAGTAGGAAATACGACATAAAATATTTGGAAATTGGCTTTACATATTGTGAACCTGAAGATTGTCCTAAGCCTCAAACCCTTGCCAACGAGAGCCTGAAACCTACAAACCACCGGAGGCGTCTAGATACTAAACACTCGGAGCACAAAGGTAATTGCATTGAATTCTTGAAAATAAAGTCAGCTGAACTGAAATCATGCCAGAAAGTAATTACCAAAAGTTCTGGTGCAAATGTAAATGAAAATGGAACGCTTGCATCCTACGAAGTATCTGAGCTTGTCGCATTGCTGAAGAGCTCATTCTACCTTCAGCAATTATTTTGTGCAAGAGAATGCTGGGAGATGCTGCTGCAAAGCTTGGAAGTACCGTCCCGCTGTCTAACAATAATGTGCAAAGGCGAATTACGGATATGTAAAGCAAAATTGAAGATACGTTGGCAAGGCTCCACATGTGTGACATGTTTGCTCTGCAGTTGGATGAGAGTACCAAAATTTCAAAAAAGGCGATAATGTTGTCTTTTTTAAGTCATGACGAAATATATGGTGTCTCAAAAAATGTGCTAACACTTTCAATGACTATGAAATGATTATTTATGAACATAGAGACAAGTTTAAGGGCTTCAATTATAGAAGAGACATGTAATTAAGGACTCATGTTCGCAAATGTTCAAATTGATGACCGTCAGTGTCCAGACAAAGCTGATATCGCGAACCAATGGATTCGCAAACGTTACGACAAAGTTCATTTGGAATTTCGTGACACTGTCTTTCAATTTCCAATTTCAATGCATCAATTGTTCTTGGTTTGCTGCGATAAACCCTATCATTGAGGTCTCCCCATACACAGAAGTTAATTGGCGTGAGATCAATGGGACCCCTTCGTCCAATCTATGTGTCTGGATGAGCTGCATCAAGGTGAGCTCTGACATCGCGATGGTAGTGGGGAGGTTCTCCATCTTGCTGAAAGTTAACCTCGTCATCACCAAACATCTCTTCAATGTGTGGACCGACGGACTCCTCCAGCAAGGTTGGGTACCTGTCACCATTGACAGTTTCGTTAAAAGAAAATGGTCCTATGATGCCCAATGCTGATATCCCACACCATACTGTTTGTTATCCCTGGTAAGTACAAATAGTGCTCAACTGTAACATGGGGATTTACAGGACTCCAGTAGGTACAATTATGGCGATTAATTGTGCCATTTAAATTAAACGTGGCCTCCTCATATCTCGAGACAATTTTGTGTGGGAACCCTGCATCTTCTGCACATTTTCCAGGTACCATTCACAGAATTGAACTCTCCGGTCCGGTTCGTCGTCGTTGAGAGCATGGGTTCATGTTGGAATGTAGGATTTCCAGCGCAAACGCTTCATGATGCGATGGACCCTATCTTTTGAGATGTGTGTCTCTCGAGCCGTTTGTCGTAGTGATTTCGGTGGGGATCGAGTGAGGGCTTCCTGCACTTGTTCTTCTTTTCTAGGACTGGTGGATATCCATGGTCGTCCAGAAAGTTTCTTGTTGACATAGTGAACGGTTTCATCTGCTTCAAATTTACATCTGATGCGAGCAATGGTCTGGTATGTTGGTGACGGTTTGTCGAACTCCTGGACACTGACGGTCATCAATTTGAACATTTGCGAACATGAGTCCTATATTCTTTGCATTGGTGTATTCACCGGGAAGCATTGGTAACCAAAAGACTGCCTGAACTGCTACACAGCACTCTTAATTAAGTGGTGAAAATAATAAACAATGTCAAAACCAGCTCCTTAAGATGCAGGTTATTAGCATTGATCTGAAAAGACATGGGTAGCGGGCATGAGCAGCTTCTCATGTATACTGAAGTGCGATGATTTTCAAGGGGCAGGATCTTATCGAGGTTTTTCGAGTTGAAAGATGAGGTACGGATCTTTCTCCTTGGGACGATACATGAGGATTTCCTCAATGACTTTCCTTGGCTTTGCAAAACTGCTTATTTAGCTGACGTGTTTAATCACTTGAATGTTTAGAATTTGAGTTGGACAAAGGTGACTACGATGACATCTTCAGCGTTAACGACAAGATCAGTGCGATTGTAAAAGTGTAATATTTGGGCAGCAAGGGTCCAAAATGGCTCGCATGGTCATTTCCCTACACTAAAAACGTTTCTTCAGTCACCTAACGAAGGTTTGCCTTGCGAGGTAAAAGAAAATATAATCAAACTTCTTCGTAGTCTTGCAACTACTTTTCGGTATTATTTTCTCGAGCCCGATGGCGATAATTGCTGGATTCGAGTTCAGCTCCAATCTCAAAATTGAAAATATCCAGCTACTATCAGAGGACCAACTCGTTGAATTAACCTCAAGTGGTGAAATGAAGAAAACTTTAATGAAAAAAAGCTAGCAGACTTCTGGGTGACAGCTCGAAAGTACTATATGGGAATCATCGACAAAGCAATAAAAATTGTTCTTCTGTTCGCAACAACTTACTTGTGTGAAAAAGATTTTTCCACAATGTGCGTAATGAAAAGGAAATATAGAAGTAAACTAGATATGGGGCCTGATTTCAGGGTGAACATTTCGAAATTGCAACTAGACTTTCGATAAAGAATTCCGGGAAAGAATATGTTAGTTCGTCTCTTTGAACGCTGGTCCCTTTTACACGTTAATGCTGTTAGCAAAATAATTATACATGGGATTTGTTCCTTCTTTTTTTCTCAATGACTGCATCGTTATTTTTTATGTCTGTAGCACTACCTACCTTTATGACTTAGAAATTTGATATGATGTAATACGATGAAATATATAAATATTAACATAAAAATAATTGAGCACAGTACTCCAAGGCAGGGGTTCCCATTAGGAATTTAAATATTTTAAGACTTGATTTAAAAGATTTTGGAGCAGGGGTCCGTGCTTCCATAACGATCGATTAAGGGTGTCCGAGAAAAATTCCTAATGGGAACCCCTGGTTTAGGTGATAGTGAAAGATGAGATGAGAATGAAAACTATGACTAATACTAACTACAAACTTACATACTAGAAGAAGAAAGAGTAAGCTAAGGATTAGGCAAATAAAGGACAGGAAGAACTTGGAAATAAGGAGAGCCATGAAAGGCAGATAGGAAAGGGAAAGAAGAGAAGGCCCTCCACAAGGTGAGAGGAAAAATGGGACAAAACGGACCCAGCTCAGGAATCCCTCGGGTTCGCCTTTTCCCAAACTCACCAGCCGTAAAACCCTGAGGGTGTAGCACTATCCAGGGTGCACCCGAAGTGGTGGGGCTACATACACCCTGCCTCCTTGAGGGCCTTGTGCAGAAGGCAGGAGATAAAATGAAAATAAAAAGAAGGCTGACCCCTCGAAGAATGAGGGTATCGGAAAAGATGAGACAAGGGCCAATTAATGCGGGAAAGAGAAAGACTCCCTAGGTCTCGGAGACCCTAATACCGTCGGGGTCGGAAGAGAACAAGAGATGACCAGTGAGGTCGACAGGAAAGAAGACGGAGAGGAGCCCGGCACAAGTAACTGGAAACAATGCCGGTTTCAGCTGGGGTCCCGTGGTCACCAACCCACGTCCCACTAGATATGGGCCCCTGGGAGGGTTACAGGATGGAACTCTAGGTTTGTACTGGAGTATGGTTCCTTTTTGTTCCACGCAAGTGTAAGTACATGAACGCTGTTGTTATTTCGTGATATTATTGAAGTTTGGATGGAAACCATTTGTAGGCAAATTGACGGGAACGTTACAACATTTACGTAGCATTAATATAAAATCTCGAGAGGAGTGCTTAAGGTATTTTAATAATAATAATAATATAATAATAATAACAATAATAATAATTAAACAAAAACAAGCCCCGTGGCACTATAGCCCATTAAACGCATTGGTCTCGCAAAAGACCGCTGCCCAGCCATTCGGCCACAGACTGTAGGGTGACGCATGGTCAGTGCGGCTGGTCCCCTCGGCCGTTAACTTGGTTTCCTCGACCAGGGTGCAGCATCACTGTCAGACAGCTACTCAGTTGTCCTCATGAGGCTGACTGGACCCCATTCCAGCCCTCACGTCAGTTTCTAATATCCCTGACAGAACTGGAAATCAAACCCGGGACCTCCAGGTGTGGTACACCAACACCAAGGAGCTGGCAGTAATAAAATTAATAACAATAATAATAAATTTATATTATTCCTATTGTATTACATCACTGAAATGTGTCAGATTTTTCGTACGATAAGATGTGCCAATTACGCTGAGGCTTTGCGACTTTGTAGCTGCGTCAGAGACGCCCGGTATTGGTTTTCCCCACTGGTGACATTTCTCATTGGCCAAGCTAGAGCAACTGTCATCGACTTCCACGGCCTCCTATTTTAAATGTATCTGCATGACTAGTGTCATAGTGGGGTATTGAAGGAGGCCTTGGTCGAATACAAGGTATTCCTTGCCTTGCAACAATCCTTTCATGTAGTGGGGACGGCTATGTCATAGCATGAGGTGGGCATGGCAGAAACATGAGTTGCTTTTTTGACGTTAACACACTGTAAAAAGAACCTGTGCAATGTTCTATTATTTTGCTTGAAATGGACTTCTCTAAGAGCTGGTGGTGTTCATAAATGAGCTAAAGAAACATGTGCTATGATTTGCTGTCTCCCTTTCTGCTCCTAATAAAATCAAACAGCAATTCCCCCCCAAGAATTAATTGAACACGTTAAACAGAGAGTCCTTGCCGTATTTGCGAAAATGTAACGTGAGATCTTGTTGCTTTGTATGGTGTCTGTGGTTCAAATTCATCAATACCTTTTTATATATAATACTATATTTGTAAATTATGCTTCGCCTGGAAACTGAAGAGTCATTTATATGATATATTGTACCTTTGAAAGAAGCAGTTAGCAAGATTCTGTTTTCGGGGTTGTGTTCAGTTCTTGGTCTCTTCAGTGTTAGAATAATAATATCTCGCTTCAATAGTATCAAGGATTCATAAGGTAAAATTTAAACTAGAAATAATGTGAAACAGGGGTAAAATAAGCAATATTTAATGACTGAATTGTAAAACGAAGACAAAATACAAACTCCTCCCTGATCTTATTCCCATAACAACAAAAATAACAAGAAATAAAATGTGGAAAAATTAGTCCACCGATCTCATTAAATTGTGTGTGCGCTGTGACTAACTGTAGAAGGAAAATGAGTACTTAATTGACGAAGATTCACTTCCAAATGACTCAATCAGATAGGTCGCGAATCCCCGTTCAGCAAATCACAATTACGGCACATGGGAAATACACTAATAAAAATGGTTGTACAGTAAAAATCACACCACTGACACACGCTACCCTTAAGAATTCTTATACTACAACAATTTCCTCGGAAATCACGGAATGCACGAAGGCACATCAAAAATAAAAGAGCTGCCTCAAATGGCGCAATGCTCGCAAGACTAATGATCGCCAGCGTGACACACAACAACATGTTTGACCGGGGTAATTGAACTATGCATACACAAAGCAAAAACAACAAAGACATGCCCAAACAGGCTAATATATTACATGAATGCAATGCAGATATTTATCAACAATAAACTAGGAAAATAACGATATAACGTGAATAGCTCCCATTTACAGTTTAATTAACTTATAATCAGTCAGGCTTTTATGTTAAGGAAACATTCAAAGAATTACAGGGCCAAGGTCCCCAGGTACTAATGAGCTTTCTCAGTCATCTCTGATCTTCACGACAAGTGGACTCTCCCTCTCTCTCACCCTCAAACATTTGTCTCAGTCAAGTCCCAAGCAAGTGTCACAATAATAATAACAGGCTAACCATGGCTTCTAGGGTCCCGTTATCTCTGCCTTCCTGAAAACGCGTGTATCAACTCATAACTTACATAAATATCTCAACAATTCTCTCCCTTAAGAATTCTTATACTACAACAATTTCCTCGGAAATCACGGAATGCACGAAGGCACATCAAAAATAAAAGAGCTGCCTCAAATGGCGCAATGCTCGCAAGACTAATGATCGCCAGCGTGACACACAACAACATGTTTGACCGGGGTAATTGAACTATGCATACACAAAGCAAAAACAACAAAGACATGCCCAAACAGGCTAATATATTACATGAATGCAATGCAGATATTTATCAACAATAAACTAGGAAAATAACGATATAACGTGAATAGCTCCCATTTACAGTTTAATTAACTTATAATCAGTCAGGCTTTTATGTTAAGGAAACATTCAAAGAATTACAGGGCCAAGGTCCCCAGGTACTAATGAGCTTTCTCAGTCATCTCTGATCTTCACGACAAGTGGACTCTCCCTCTCTCTCACCCTCAAACATTTGTCTCAGTCAAGTCCCAAGCAAGTGTCACAATAATAATAACAGGCTAACCATGGCTTCTAGGGTCCCGTTATCTCTGCCTTCCTGAAAACGCGTGTATCAACTCATAACTTACATAAATATCTCAACAATTCTCTCAGAATTGCAAGATTCATAATATTTCAAACAATCCTCCCACAGGATAAGATTGTTGAAAATTTTGGAATGCGGTGAGACGGAGTATGCATTTGCACCTCCCGCAAGCAAAATCCAAATATCACACATATGACACAACGCTTGGACTGACTATAAATATCCACACACGTCTGCGCTAGGTCAGAGCTCCCTCAATTTGTGTTCAAGACACTCTCTAACAATTTAAAAGATAGACTTAACATGTCATTAACATTAAAAATATTTGCAACATGGCAAATTATCAAATCACATAGCCTGATTGATCATAAATCTACTATCACAACTATGATTCCCCTATTACTGCTTGAATATCCCATATTAATTCAGATTCACTTCTGTCATAATGCTAGCCTCCAGATTATATTGATCAACTGCCATACGCTGGCAATCACGCGCGTCGCAAGCGCATGAGGCCACGTAAACTTGAACCAACAAAAAACACAAAAATAGTTACATTTACAAAAATTCCACGCTGCGTCATGCACTGAATTTGTGTGTCAATCACAAATAAAAAAACAAGATTCTACATTTAAAACACACAAGGCAAATATTTACAACAACATATTCCCATGAAACCATAACCGATTTGTCAAATTAAAGAAATTTAATTTTAGTACTCATTCCTTCTTCATCTGCCCGTCAAATCACGTCTCCCGACATCTCCTTTCTTGGTATGCTGAGCTCATGTTCATCATCTCCAAGGTGATACGATTGTAGACCATTCTTTCTTCACATTCCTGGAATGACATCGTACTCCTTGGATAAAAATGTTAATAAGCACCTGCTTAAATTGCCTAGCTATTTTGCTATCTTTGACTACTTAATTCACCCACAGTCCTATAGAAAAAATACGACGAATACTGTCCCTAATTCTGTAGCATGATGACTACCTAATTTCACACTGACATGAGCATTTAAACAAACTTGGTTGCACGCACACAATTGATATGTGCTCTCAAAATATATCAAAATGTTAAAGTATATAAGTGTCTCTCTGACACCCCTAGTAGATTGTGCGTAGTGTCTCTCTCTCTCTCTCTCTCTCTACACACCAAAAAGTTGTGAGTTCAACAGCACTCAGAGCAGTATTTGAATGATCAGGACATAATTTTAAAGGTGGGAATAGCTCCGAAATTAAATTCTGCAATAATAGGGTCACTGGCATGCGACAACATTCCTTCTGATCGTAACACTCTGTAGATCACGATGAAACCAATCCGCAGTGAAATCGATCGTGGGATAATCTGCAAATTAATTCCCCTCAATCAAAAGGCTCGGCATCAGCACGCGCCGTTCCCGCCGAAATAAGCGTTGTTTCCTCTTATTGGTTCCTCAAGACAATGAATTCGCGGTGATTCCTGCAGAGACCCTCCCATAGGCGTGGCTAAAACATCATTCTGTCTCTAAATCTTCTGTTTTCTGTCCTACTCTGACGCTCCAAGACAATGAAAATAATTTCTGCATGACTCAAGTGCTGGCTGATGCTGGCTGGGTCCTTCACCTGCTTCTAACAGTATACCTTGCTGTAGATCTGCAGTCATAAATACCAGGTAGGCTCAAGTCCATTGCAACACGAAATTCCACATCCTTCCTTCTCGTCGCCAGCTTGTACCTGATGTTTCGAAATATATGTCTGGTCTCCCTTCTTGAATGCCAGTAGCTTCAAATGCAGAATGAGTAATATTAGAATCACTAATATGTCCTTATATTAAGGGTTCAATGTGGAGGAGTCATAATTAACAGCAGAATTTATTCCCTGTGTCAAAGGAACGTTTGGGATGACTCCCTTAGTCTTAATGAATTCATTCCTTCTCTCTCTTGTGACAATCGACAAATTATTTGTTATTCTGTTTCATTGTTACGTGATAAGCGTACTTTTTCTATTTCAATGAACTACGACTTATATCCGTTTTCCGGCTCGGCATGATGGGTGAAAATCACTGACTGGACTATTAATTATATTATCATGGAGATAGCACGTGCAACGAATTCTTATCAGACGTAATTTAAGAATGGCGATGTGCATGAAACACAAATCCCCCTTCCGTGCAATTTAAACTTGACTCTGTATTCTGCGGAACGAAAAGTTTACAAGCGAAGTAAAGAAAAGCCGAGTTGCACTTCAAGGGAAACTCCAAATACATCCACTCTTCTCTGAAGTCTAATTGAACACGACTCGACAGTGCCCAGTGTGATAAGCTCACTCGCCAGCCAGCTAGCTCGTAAACTGTCTCAAAGCTAGTAATTAAATGGAGATTTTTGGAAGAATTGAAAGCGTAAAAATACTTATAGTGGGCGATGTACTGTATTGAAGATAGAGATATGCTGTCACGGACATGTTTGTAGAACTGTTCATGCTGAATAATTCTTACACTCATAGTATATAGATATTTTTAACGGTTTGCCCAGCGTAAGCTTAAAAAGCGCACGGACGTCAGGTTTTTTCAACTATTTCACTGAAATCGTTACTGTTCGGCTTCCTTTGGTCATAAATAAATTATTTTCTACAGAAACCTTGCTCGAGATAACTTTCACAGAATGATGAAAACCGCATCAAAATCTATCCAGCGGTTCTCGAGATTAACCGGAACTTCCAAGAATCGGGGACGTTGTTTTATACTAAGTAGAGATTAATATCGCTCCTACCGTTGACACAATTTCCTAATAGTGAATAGTAAATAAGAAGAAGAATTATTGCACTGTCATACGACCAGAGGCTCTGCATGCAGCGGAATGCCTCACTATGAACAAGAAAGACCTGGTAGAAAAATTGGTGATACAGGAAAGGTAGAAAGAAAGAAAGAAAGAAAGAAAGAAGGAAAGGAAGGAAGAAAGAAAGAAAGAAAGAAAGAAAGAAAGAAGGAAAGGAAGGAAGAAAGAAAGAAAGAAAGAAAGAGAGAAAGAAAGAAACAAAGAAAGAAAGAAAGAAAGAAAGAAAGAAAGAAAAAGAAATATGGACACATCTTGAGGAACATTCTTGGCCCAATCCAAGACAAAGGTGAATAAAGACGACGGCATAACCATGAGCTGTATATTTATGTCCAAAAGATCTCTGATGTTATGTGGGAAAGGAGAATTTCATTTTATGGCCACTTGCTTAGAATGAAACCCACACTAAATATAGGAACACCAAGCCAGCCTAGTTCGAGGAGGTGGATAGTGACCTTCCAAAAATGGAGATTACCTGTGGAGATATTCAAGAACGCAATCCCCTCTGGGAGAAACTAAACGCCCATCAGAGTTTTCAATAAAATACAAAGATGAAGACGGGAATGATGTTGACGGAAGAAAGAAAAGAGCAACACCGGCAACGTATGATGAAGCACTGGGCAAAGATCAAAGCCCAGCTATCCCTCCCATCCTGACCCATCCCTCGTGAGGCCCCCTGTTCGCTTTGCAGGTGAGGTCGCCTGGGTGAGGCGCTTGTCCCGCCTCCCCAGTTGTATCCCCCGATCCGATGTCAAGCTCCAGGACACTGCCCGTAGAGGCGGTAAAGGTGGTATCCCTCGGTGAGTCCGTGGGAAAAGCCTACCTGGAGAGTAAACTGAATACGAAAAAAAAAAATGGTCAAGTTTGTCTGATACTTTCTTGGAATCTATACTATCGATTGCAACTCCCAAAACGATAGTGGCTTCAAAGCGATGCCAAAGATAAACAAAGAATATTGAAAATTATTAATCTCATGTAATTTATTTCAGGATTAGGACATAACCCAGCTCTTTTGGGTACATTCGTGTTGACTGACTGAAAAGCACTAAACTCTTGATTGAAAACTAGTGCAAAATCAGGAGCACAATAAAACTATTATTTCTGCCTGTACACAAAATTGACATTTTTTTATTATGTTTCGTTTCCATACCGGTACGCCGCCTGACGTGCGCTGTTTTGCCCAGCCCCATTCACCAAACAACAACAGCAACACGACTCTTCCCTTGTTAAGCGCTGCCACTACACGTTCCTATTCTACCATTGCCACAACAGTAAGCACGTAATCTTCAAGTGCCGGTACGCGGAGCAACACGCGAACAAAATGTAGATATTTCAGATAATCAACACAAAGACCGATCGCCCCTGTTCAAGGCCCTTTGCTCACATACCGTATTGTAATGGCCCCAACCCTATACAAGGGTTGCGCCCACGCGTATACCTAAAAGGATGGATCACTGACATAGCAACGGAAGCATGGCAGGACATGGCCCCAAGATCGCCAGCCTAGCAAGGCAAGGAGGACATAGAGGACATTACACTACACTTTCCGTTGATCCAGAGTGACTCCACGCTTTTGGTCTATAAGTAAGAGGGACAAGCACGCGCCGCTCTCTTACCTGATCGCTCTCTTGGAAGGCGACTCTCTTGCAGTCAGACAGTCTTACGCTCTATCGGAGCTGTGCTACGAAAGACCGGTCAGGGCGCTGCCCTTTACCGGGTCCCAACGTCACCAACATCATGGCAGACCGGCTACATCGGTAGGATGAGTGGAAACGTGTGTATTAGATTCCTTTCCCCCCCCTAACAAGTAATTCCCCTCTTTTTATGTAAACTGCTTTGCCACTATTAAGTAATAAACCCCTTTCACACAGTCTAATGCTACGTCTCGTTATTTCACTTAAGTTTAAGAAGCCTTTCCCTTTAGATTAAAACCTAGCTTAAGATCTTCACTGAACGCTGGCAAGCAGGAGGCGCGGTACAGCAAGCGCTTGGCTTACTAAGGCTCATCCAGGTAAGCATGGTGAGTATTCCTCCCGCCAGGTCCCTCACCGTAATTGCCCCCTAGATGCGTCCGCAGCACTTCTTAAAACACTTTCAACACCAGGTCCTACACCGCAGGAGGCAGCGGGTAGTTGCCTACGCCCGATCCACCTAAACACATGTTTTACAAACAGAAGTAAAACAAAATGGGGAGGTGCGGGGTAAGTTTTACACAGAAGTAAAACAAAATGCTGGAGGCGCGGGGTGAATCCCTCTAAAACGGATCAGCTCAGCCCTCAGGCCAAACACTTTAAACACATGTTTTACACAGAAGTAAAACAAAATGGTGGAGACGCGTGGGTAGTTGAAAGCCAGGGCTTATACAACAAGTCTAGCAACAACGACCCTGTACTACTTTTACTAGCCAAGCGAGTGAGAAAGTTAAAATCCCCCCGAGTAGAAAATTTTTTTGAGTAGAAGAATTTAGAGGAGATTTTTTTTACACAGTAATCATAATCCCCCACCCACCCCTATACGTAATTCACAAGAGAAACCTAGCAATGCCAAGCATTTTGAATATTAACATCTACAATTGAATAAGTAAATAGGAATATTAACGGAAACCTAGTATGAAGAAGTATAGATAACTATCCTACTCTATTAAGAAAATTGCTCATTATTTAAGATTTAACCCCCCAAAAATGAAGCTCTATTATGATACCTATGATAAGATTGTAATATCCCATAGGATAAGTTGGAACAAATAACTAATTATGTATTTTATTACAGCAGAGCAATTGTACCTTGTATATGGTTGTAGGCTATAAAATTTTCTTTTGACTACATATTGGTATAGCTTAGTGAAAGGTAGTATTGACAGAGTGCGTACATAGAATTAGAAGACCTTGCAATTACATTTACACATACACTCCTGCAAGGTGCCACAGTAAATAGTTTGTATACGCATTCAGTCAAGACACACTACAGTTTCTCTTTTGTTATGCAATCCGACCGCAGAGGAAATGCTTATTTGTCCCTTTCCACACAATCAGATGTGCCACATGGCGAACGCGTGCTGGACAATCCGACCGCCTAGCGAAGAGGTTGAACTCTACACCATGTAGCAACTCAGCGAAACGACGCACGCGAACGGAAGTGCGCTATCATAGATATTACTCCTGGCACTATTCACTAACACGCCAGATGACTTTGCATAGCCTTGCCTTTTATATTTCTGTTTTAAATACATTCCTTAACGTATTGCGAAGCGTGCGATAGCAAAAAAAAAAGCACTAATAATTTTAAAGATGTAATCATAGAGTACACTCATAATGTAGAATTCTTTTTCCAGCAGTGCATTTGTAAAGGAGACTCAGTTAGCAATTTATAAACCGTTCTCTCACGAAGCAGAAAGGATAGGAAAGTAATCAAATAGGAATTCATGAAGTAGCCGACAAAAGACCGGCAATGAACATAGGGCATACAAGCGTAAACACGGGATTGGGCACAGCAGGGCAACATGACGATGTAAATCAGGTGTTATCAAGTGTATCAGCGTTATTATATTATTAATGAGTAAGGACGTCGAAGAAGTATATTGTTGGTATGTATCCAACGACTCACAGCAGGTACAAGGGTTCACCTAGCTTTGAGATAAGGAATAAATAGCATATTTTTAAGGAAGTTGACGAAGTATTAAACGACTCACGGCGGGTACAAGGGTTCGCCTGGCCTTGAGATAAGGAAGAAAGGACGAGATATAGGAGATATTATTTATATTACCACGTTGATAACAAATGCCATTTACAAATAGGATTATTGCCCACACCATGCCCAAAAGCCTACGCTTTACGCCAGCCAGATGATTGTAACGTCCGTTGGGATGCATGTGTATCGGAGTACGCTCAGTCTACCAACAGGAGATACTTTCACAGTGTTTTAACAATATAACAGGCGATCTTTTCACGGTATGATAAGAGATATTTTTAGGGTATTATATATTATATATACTTGGACCTAACGTCCGTCAGCACTCATTTGTATCGAAGTACAAATAGACTATTGGCAGACGGTAGTTTGACAATATTATAATAGAATACTGTTAGCATATATAATATGTACTTAGACCTAACGTCCGTCAGCACCCATCTGTATCGGTGTACACTCAGGCTATTGGCAGACGGTAGTTTTATAATATTATATGGTAGAACGATCATTCGGCAGACGATATTTTCATAGTATTCTGCGATAGGAAGATAAAATGCACAGTCGACGAAACTAGCCAAATTCAGAGAACAGATTATGATAGGAGATACATTTTACAGTAATATATAAAGAAGTGTAACTATTCAGAGTAGAAATATGCATACGCTAAAGCTTACAAGTGAATTTATACATTAATAATATTTCAATGCATAAAAATTATTTGCGACGGAAGAGGATGCAATTTACACATGTACCAAATGCCAAGGGTAGCAATGCGACTTGAGAGGTCACTAGGTAGGGTAAGTCCTTAAAGGAACTAGTAATTCCCATACCACAATCCGCATTGGGAGGTTCCTCGGTCAATGTAAGCCCTTAAAGGCACTCGTAATTCCCATACCACCATACGCATTAACCACAAAGCGAATTGGTCGGTCACTAGGTAAGTCCTTAAAGGCACTAGTAATTCCCACACCACAATGCGAATTGGAAGGTCCCTGGGTCAATGTAAGCCCTTAAAGGCACTGGTAATTCCGATACCACCCTACGTATTGCACACCATTTGGTTAACGTACATCCTCGTACGCACCCGTACTTTCCACGACACGAAGGCAACAGAATACATTAAATGAATAAAACTATGCAACTACGGTGTTTTATGAGCGATTCCATACAGAGCAACTAAATAATTATATTACACAGTAAGGGTAGTAAATTCATTACAGGTACATATAGGGGATTCCAGTATTGCGGATGCACGCTAGGGAGCGCTTAATCATTTCAGATATAATTTTAATATATACCCCATCTCCCCCCCCCCCCTTTTTTTCTTTTCGAGAGATTTCTTCATAAACCCCCCATCTAGACACACAAATCACCCCCTACCCCTACTTAATTAAGGGAAGGCATTAATTTTAGATTTAGCAATAAGAATTCAATTAGATACTAAGAAACCCCCATTTCATCCCCCCCCCTACCTAACGTGGCAAGTTTCCCAAAAGGGTAGCTAGTACCATTTAATTAACAAATGTTATTTTTTTCACAGGAAATTTTCACATGTCAGTAACAAATGTAATTTTTTTCAGATAATATTATCGTGTTAATCTATATTTCCTGAAGGTCTATACAGTGCACACAATAAAGATGGGTATCATGGATAAAAACACCATGTCAGCCACGTCAGAATTACCAAGTTAGCCCGTAGAGGGTATACATAATTTCCAGTTTCCATAACTTCCCGACGAAACAGTCGCCAATTTAACGAAAATCCATTTAAGCTTAACGATCAATTATACACGTAGTGCGAGTGTCCTTACAAAACGTCTGCATGTCAATAGGTTAAGAAGCGAATACGTCGCTTCAGTAAAGCGGAGAAAGTGCAATGGTAATGATTAATGATTAATTTTCAGCTATAGTGAAGTTCTACGACGATGTATAAGAGAGTTTGTTCAAGTTCTACGAAGTATTAAGGAGTATCTACGAATATAAATGCTTAAGGAAGCATGTTGAAGTTTTACTACGGTGCATATAGGAAGCGGTATAGCGAAATACCACAATGGCGAATATGTCAAGGAGTACATAATACACGTTATTTTATAAAAATATTAGTACATAAGTCATAATGCAGACGTTAAGTAACGAGACTACATTGCAATACGTAACGAACTTCAGAGAAAGATCAACAGTACCAGGGTAAAATAACCCCACTGTACACGAACATTAAGAGTGATTTCTGATTTCAGACTAGTATTCCGCTGTACAATCCAGTAATCCCCACAGTAGGACATAAATGCAGGATGCCACCCAGGCGAACGTGAAACAAGACCGAAGTTCCAACGCACGTGGAAACAGCGACAGTCAAAACCAACGAAACATAGTAGCCTGTAAGCCGACTTAGGCAGGAGCCTTCAGCTATTTCTTTCCAACACTTGAATGTTAATTTTTTTCCTTATAACCATAACTACATTTCTTTTTCAAGCCAATGCTAAAGCAATTTTGAAGGAATTTCACGTTTTATAGGACACTTTCTACAATTTTCATTTTCTTTTTTCATCCCCACGTTGTAAGGAGATTAATCCTATTAGCGCACCCTCGCGGCTACACTTGGGCTAGTGTAGCACACACAGTACACTATTTTTCTCTCTCCTTTACACACGCTATAGAGGTTACGTGCTAGCTCAAGAGGGCTAACTATTAAGTAAGCTCCTTACAGCATCATTTTACATCGTAGGAAAATTACAGATGTGCATGCACCCACCCGGCAGGGCTCGGCTTGACGATGTCGTACGCAAGTCACGCGCTGGTCAGAGAGCGGTGTTCACACCTTAAATTTCCTATGCGATTTCATTCAAGCTATATATTTCAACTTCATTTCTTTCACTTCATATCTGAGCTGAAATTCCATTTTTTTTAATGTTAGCAAAACAATGTCAATATTTTAATGAAACTTTCAAGTCTGCCAAATAGGCAGCACAAATTATGTCAAAAATGCAACATGGAAAGTAGACAGATACAGAGAACTATCTGCTATAATATGACTGACTAGTAAACTACCCCACCCCCTTGCCACACCTACCACCCCCTAGTACAGCACGCTTTCACCCACTGCCACCATCTACGTGGAAGAACAGAAGAAAAGAAGAACGCTAAGAAGAATAAAAGCTAGAAGAAAGAAAAAGGAGAAGAAGAAATGAGAAAAGTCTAGTTTTACACCCCCACGTCTACTCCAATAAGCGAGGTCGCTTATTAAAACAGGAAGGCGTCTTGTAATGGCCCCAACATTATACAAGGGTTGCGCCCACACGTATACCTAAAAGGATGGATCACTGACATAGCAACGGAAGCATGGTAGGTCATGGCCCCAAGATCGCCAGCCTAGCAAGGCAAGGAGGACATAGAGGACATTACACTACACATTCCGCTGATGCAGAGTGACTCCACGCTGGGTAGATTATAGGCTAAGGACCCACCAAGGGAAGATGATTAAGAAAAGGAAGTAGATTTTGGATTGGAGAAAAAGGATAGAAAAATAGGAGGAGAGTCCCACAAAATTAATAAGTTTACCTTTAAACACACTTAAAGGTGGTTGCCACTGCAAATCCGCTCTCAGATACCTAAAGTAGGTACGAGCTTGGTAGAAGCTAACGGGAACCGCAGCTAAGACTTGGGCGGTTTGCCAAAGAAAGGCTTTAGTATATTTCCTCCCAAGCATGCATAAATGTACTATGGGGAAGGGTGATGGTCTGGCCAGACAGATAGTAAAAGCTTTATTCTGTATTAAAGATGGCATGAACTGAAGAAGAGTTAGGAAAGCCAGGATCTTGCCTAACTGTAGTATCAGAGAAATGATGAATCCAAAAACAAATATTTAATTTATTAAACAATGCAAAGAAGTTTGAGGAAATTAACAAGCATGTAATATAATTTTGACAAACATAGTTCATTTGAACTTTTTTAAGAAATGGGGTCGCATACCTCCTCACATTAAACGATTGCTCCAGGCAATTGACAATTCATGAGGTTTCAAACCTTAAATGTTTCTAAAATCTTTATAAGAAAATAAAAAGACATGTGTAGTAATTAAAGTTTAAACATTTAAATTTAGTACAAAGAGTGTACTTTAAGAAATTCTTGAGAGAATGTTCTAGAAAAAGTGACAACTTCGAAAATAACAATAAGAAAAACATGAAGAATAAGATGGAAGTTCCTACAACTTCTTATATTTATACAGAATTAACGTTGGTTATTATGCAAATGAGGGCAGGTCACTTACTGTGAAACCTGAAGAAAGTTAAAAGGAATGTTCTAGACTTCCCAAGTTTGAGTAGGAATCACTAGCCAAATGGGACAGCTTCCATTTCGTGAAACCTGAACATGACTCGCTCAAGAGTTTAAAGAATTGTTTTCCCTGATTATAGGAAAGGAGCAATGTGAATTTGAATCGTGTATCACACACGTAATTATACAAAAATTAATTAATGTTAAACTAGCAAAGTTGGAAGGGCACTTCGTGAGTGACCCCTTATAGAAAAGTTACAATTTTATTAATATGGGTTGTTAGTAAAAGGTTGAGGAAAGATCATTGGGATATAGGATCAATGTTCATGGCCGTATTTAATGTAAACGGACGATCGCGACGCGGTAGAAACGTGGAGCAAGCACTGGTTATCACTGTAGTCTGTAAAGATGGATGCAAAGTTCACTATAGAAACACTAAAGTTTATGAGAAAGAAAATTATTGCAATTATGGAAATAACTGATTGCACTATATAGGTGAGAGTCTATTTCTTGAGAAAGTTGTGAGTTACAATTAAATGTGCCATAGAACATTCCAGCGGTTCCAGCGGTGGAAGAAAGTTAGCTATTGAGCTTTTAATTCAGAAATGAGATTCTTCAATTTTAAATAGCATACTCACAAGTGAGTGAAAATTTCAACGGCATGACTTGTAGATGAAATACCGAATCTAGAAGGTTCCAGAACGACTTTAGTAGAAAAACGGGTTGAGAAAATCCAACGGAGGAACTAGCTTGGTGAATTATAGACAGCGGGTATTAGGTAATATCCCACGTAGTGAGAGGATTTCTCATTTGAATAGCTTAAGAAAAGCTCTTTTTTAGTAAGGTTGGCTTATATGAACAAAAGCTCAACATGGCAAATACCACGAAGAGTGATTTTTGCCCCAAAATAAATAATTTCACACTGTCTATAAAAGTATCGTTAAAAGCACGTGGAAGTTAAAACCATGAAGATGAGGTTAAAACTTTTAAGATGGTACTTATCTTGATTTCATATTGAAGGCGAAGTTTCCTTAGATGACAACTACCTTGCCAACATGGCGTAGAAGAGAGTGTGCCTCTTGGTTTGAGGCTAGCTCGAGAGGAGCTTTAACTGACCGAGTCAACTGCCGATTGAGAAGTGAGACCTGCTAAACGGAGCACGGAGGGTCCAAGGAAGGGGAAAAGAGTGGGGGGTAGGAGACAAAAGGAGAACATATAAGCATTGCCAATGTTACAACAAAAAATGATCTTCTCTTGCTGAGCTGGTCTTCAAAGAGTTGATAACAGATGATACTAGCGCAGCATGGTGAGTAAAGAAGTAGACGTAGTCCTCTTGCTCAAGGAGAAAATAGCTGGCGATGGTAACAGGATCTGGTGGCCAAATGGATAAGTAAGTCCTCTAGCACCAGGAAGAATTGAGGAGCTTCAGAGATTCGCTGCGAGATGACGCTAGGTGGGTCACAGAAGTTATATATCTAGAACAGACTTATGAAGACATGAGAGATGTGCCCATCAAGGAGAAAACAGAAGATCACTGTTGGTGTTTGACAAAGAGGAAGGAAGAAATGAACATGCAAGGAGCAATAAAAATTATATTTCAGGTACCGTGTATTCCAAGAATACACCACACGCTTTTGGTCTATAAGTAAGAGGGACAAGCACGCGCCGCTCTCTTACCTGATCGCTCTCTTGGAAGGCGACTCTCTTGCAGTCAGACAGTCTTACGCTCAATCGGAGCTGTGCTACGAAGGACCGGTCAGGGCGCTGCCCTTTACCGGGTCCCAACGCCACCAACATCATGGCAGACCGGCTCCATCGGTAGGATGAGTGGAAACGTGTGAATTAGATTCCTTCCCCCCCCCCCCCCTAACAAGTAATTCCCCCCTTTTTATCTAAACTGCTTTGCCACTATTAAGTAATAAACCCCTTTCACACAGTCTAATGCTACGTCTCGTTATTTCACATAAGTTTAAGAAGCCTTTCCCTTTAGATTAAAACCTAGCTTAAGATCTTCACTGAACGCTGGCAAGCAGGAGGCGCGGTACAGCAATCGCTTGGCTTACTAAGGCTCATCCAGGTAAGCATGGTGAGTATTCCTCTCGCCAGGTCCCTCACCGTAATTGCCCCCTAGACGCGTCCGCAGCACTTCTTAAAACACTTTCAACACTGGGTCCTACACCGCAGAAGGCAGCGGGTAGTTGCTTACGCCCGATCCACATAAACACATGTTTTACAAACAGAAGTGAAACAAAATGGGGAGGTGCGGGGTAAGTTTTACACAGAAGTAAAACATAATGCTGGAGGCGCGGGGTGAATCCCTCTAAAACGGATCAGCTCAGCCCTCAGGCCAAACACTTTAAACACATGTTTTACACAGAAGTAAAACAGTATATTACGAGGCTCCTTCAAATACTGAAATTCATATTTTTAAAACATCCTTTGAGAATTATGGGTACAGTAGTAGAGTATATACAGTAATATATGATATACATAATTATGCACAAATAAAGTTTAAACGTCGGTTATTATTTGCAGCCGTTTCATTCCGCCGCAGGGCGATTGCTCTTGCGGCGGCGGGCCATCTTAGACGGTTTCGCCGTCTCTTCAGGCTAAATGTGTATATATATATTGCAGTCGTTTCATTCCGCCGCATGGCTATTGCCCCTGTGGCGGCGGGCCCCCTTAGACAGTTTCGCCGTCTCTTCGGGCCAAGGGAATACGGTTTTGGGGAGAGGTGTAAATTTTGGAGATGGGTGAGTTTGGTTTTGGGATTTGGAAGAAAGTGTGTTGGAATATTTTTCTTCTGAGAAGTGAGAGTTAGATGCAGGAATGGATTTGGTTTTGGGATTTGGAAGAAAGTGTGTTGGAATATTTTTCTTCTGAGAAGTGAGAGTTAGATGCAGGAATGGAGATGAGGGGGAGTAGGGTGACTGCTTTTTTAGATGTAGGTATAATTTTCAAATGACTGATATTTTTCGAAGAACAAAGAAAACACGGAAACAATCCCTGCAATTGCCAAAAGAAGATGGAGTAACTTATATTGCTCGGGGATTTATAAGTGTTTGGTTGTTCGGAAGTAAGTAAGAGGGGTGAATTAGGGGGATGTATTTACGTCCAGATCATAAGGTCGTGGTGAAGATATTGTGGGAATGAAATATAGGTCGATGTAATGGGGATGATGTTGTGAACCCAAGGGGGTTAGGCTGACTGGTATCGAACGTGGATCTCAGAGATAGTGAGCTCAGAATGAAGGTTCCGGCTAGGAACGAACACGAGATCTTTTGAGGGAGTTTTAGTTGTAAAAACCCCTAGAGGAAATTATATATTAAATCACTTTTGTGATATCAACTGATGCTGACATTATTTATTAAAATAATGCAGGGAATATGAGTGGAAGACAGCATTATTGGGCTGCATGAAGTAGGCTATGCTGGAATTGAGCACAGAAGTTGGAGAGTTTGACGTTTAACTAATGATTCCAGAATTGTGGGAGGACATCCTTGGAGCGTTGTCACTCTTGCTGACCTACTTAAGTCGTCTGGAGCAGGTCAGGGGGTTAAATAATGGCCAAGTTCTTCCCCGTTTCAGAAAAGAAACGATAGTGGAGTGGGAATATCCCAGTGAAAATTAATGATTACTCGTGATTGGAGCAACGCAGTGACATGAGGGTTGCACACATGTAAATGTTTAGCCGGAAGGCTAATTATCAAGCCATTAAACAGTGAAATCGAGGCATATTTAATGGAATGCGCAAGGACACATTACGTTTGGTGTTAGCGGCGTGATCTGACTAGGTCGCCGGGGATTTTTAAGTAACGCGGCGTCCCCACGCCATGGCAACGGCAATTAATATTAATTAATTGGCCGATCGACCCTCGAGCACGCATTCAGATATGTGACCAGCGAGGATAAAGGAACCATATGAGCAGTATTTCAAGACTAGAATCATCCTGGAAGAGAAAATGACACTGCGAGGGAATTCTCGGTCTACTTTTTCTTGTGAAACGAATATAAGGCATGGACCCTTGTTAGAAGAGGTCAGTTGTAACAGACTCTAGTGCGGAGCGTATGTCGCCCGGGTCCAGGAAAAGAACGCGCGCACAAAGACTTGAACATTTTAGTGTTAATCAGTATATTCGCCGTGCAGTGTAATGCACAAATTGAGAACTATTGATAATATAATCAAGCATTAAGTCATGAAGTAATAATAAGTACTGTAATCAATAAATTTTATTATGCGAAATGCACGTTACCGAAGTCAAGAAGGGATGCTCGGACTTCAGTATGGGACGCCGTGCAGTAAAAAATTTATAATATCCTTTATTAAGGACAGTCGGCATATGTGTATAGTCGGCAGTACGAGCGATTGTTAGTGTGCACATAGGAAATGTACCGTGTGATATACTATGTAGAACATTGGAGAGTAATAACTTGTACCAGTATAGTGTAAAATGGTTGAGCGCAGTATGTAAAATATTGATTGGACATATCTTAGTATGCCGGACCTCGCAGGGATAAACTTTACTATGCGATTGGTGAAATGTCATGAGAATACCAATAAGTAACGTTCAGGACGATATGTAAGCATATTCATGCCAAATCAGGAAGTTTATCGAAGGATAATTGATAGACGGTTGGTGAATCGATAGGAACCCGTAGGCAGATAATCGAGACTTTCAATCAGGATGCGGGTAGGAGCGAGGAAGAGTCCGTCAACGCCTGCAGTTCTGATATCTTGCCAGGAAAATTCAACCAGTAAGAAATGTAAATAGTGACGTGTGTTTTGTAGTGATGATATGTGAAATATCTTTAAAATTAATATTATAACAAGTGCTATAAAGTGTTATGTGTAAGGAAGAAATAGCTTCAATATGGAAATGAAAAGTGCCGAGTGCTTTATGAGGCAAAGGTTATATAAAATGTGTATTATCAGTGTGAGAATGCCTCGATAATTATGCAAATGGCAGGCGTTACTGGAAGGATTGAGTGGTTGGAGCCACCGGGATAGCCTATGTAAGTACCCAAAAACCATGATTTTATAGAAGTTATAGTACACTGTATGTAATGTGATTTCAAAATTATAAAATGTGCCAGTAAGGATCAGTATTAGGAGGTAGACCCTCAAATGTTTATTGTTGTGTTGATTTTAGTAGAGTTGAGATGTTTTTATACATCATTGAGTGGATCAAAAAATTATAAAATGGCAAATCAGTTATATAAAAACTTAACGTAACGAACACGGATGTTTGATTATTAGAATGGTTACGTTGTGTCGGATTATGGTAATTCATGTCAGTAATAATAATAATAATAATAATAAATAAAAGAAATAAACAAATACATCAAGAAATATTTATGCTCATTGGAATATTTATCTATCCAAGCAGTAAGATAATACATTAAGGGCTGAGAAAAGCAGTTTAATATCAGAGTATATTGTGTTAATGGGAATATAATGATGCTAGTATCTAGGTAATGGAAGAGTTTAATAGTGAATTGAATTTGCAGCTTGTGAATAAGCTTGTAGAGTAATTGATAGATTTCTCTTACTAATCAAAGGCCGTGATCATAGCATGGGGTCAGGGAGCCAGGTAGTCTATCGACGTGTGAAATCTCGTATAGCCTAGGGCGTACAGAGATATTTATTATGTGCCAGAGTGTATTTAGTGTTGTACCCTAACTCTGAGGATGGATATGGAATGTTCCGGGTTCGAATCCTGTGGTATATGAGAGGATAACAATGGAAACCTCTGCATTCATATCTGATCGACCGAGAACTTGTTATTGAATGATTCAGCTCCTGAGAAGCGAATCTAAATTGGCGGCAGCATGTGCCTGACCATAGCAGTTAAAGATACCGGCTAGCCAGTTCGACCAGTGTTTTATGAATCTCGTGCCTTCATATAATGAAATGGACCTATTGAGGCCAGTTATTAATATCCTAAGGTTAGGAATAAATGTTTAAACTCGACCAGAACCTAAATTGCAGACCATTCAGTTTAAATCATATGGGACATGTGGGTCATTGTGACTACACTATTGTATTGAAAGTTACGAGTTACTGCTTGGAGATAAAAGAGAGAGTGGAAAGCGAGATAGAGCTAGTGGAGGACGGAACGAGGGGTTTCGTTACCAACCGCCACAGCCCATTATGCAGCAAGAAGCCAGGGGAAGACGTTATACGACCCTTGAAAGCTGACATTTAAAAGGGACAGAATTTGAAACCCTGTCGTTAATGAAAGAGTCATTGTTATATTGTATAAGGTAATTGTGTGGTTTGAAACACATTGATAATTAAAGATCACCCTGATGATTTAATATTTTAGCAAACTTACGAGTTGTTGGAAGTTGCATTTTTTACTGACAGTATTGCTTAGCTCTGGAGCTCGGCACTAGATGCCACAGGCTTTTCCCGCGCAAGGGTAGCCTAATATACCATCCGACACAGCGGTAACGGAAATTTTGGAATTGAAATCACAACGACATGCAGTGGAACTATAGTGAAAGGGAACGGTAGGGGTATATTTACATATAATTGTGGAGTTGCAAGTAGAGTTGTTGTGCAACCCATGAATTGGCTAATGCATGCTAAAGCATTTTGGTGGGAAGAGAGAAACAAAACACAAAGGCACACATAATGTAAAGTAAGATGTGTTGTGAGAACAATTAATTTTGTGAAATTAAAGAAGTCACACAAGGTGACATAAGAGTAAAAGTACAGTTTTTATGGAAGCTACATGTGCATCAGCGCACTTGAGAGTGAATGTTGAAGTCAATCTCAGGGTAGATGATTGAATAATTATTTGAATTTAATAGGATAATATGTGAATAATTAGTGGATTGTGGGAGTAATAGCTTTGTTTTTGTATTATATTTGTTGGGATTGTGTTTTTATGTGTTTGAAGCCATGATATAATGCTGAATTAAAGTCTTTAGAATAGAGTTGTGCTTTATCATTGTAGAGTTGATACCTTTTAGTCTCAGATCGAAATATGCAACTGCTCAGTGGGAGGACGGTACACGCCGAGAACTGAAGCTAGCTGGAGGCAGAAGCATGTTTTCCATGGAGATTACTCACATGGGTACATGGAGATTGATGTCCTGTACAGTGATTTGAGCTATAGGTACAACTTAAGTCGGTCTAGATTTAGTGCAAACAACTCTATTATATTAACGAATAAAATGAATTAGGGGATGACCGCACCTAACCTTAGCTAAGCTCCGATACAAACAATATAAATTTTGATAAACACCTTAATTACCATGATCCAGGTAACATGGGGCGGTATTATTATATCGTGGAATCGTCTCAGTAGAGCAATAGGTATATCTTGGCATTGCAAGCTACTCTCATTCTATTTATCATGGCATGTGTTCTCTTTTATTATCATGGCGCCCAGGTTTGTGGAGCTTATGGGATTTAGGGAAACCCCATAGATTTTTTATGATATTTCATGGGGAAAGCCATAATATATTTTTTTGCCTCAAACTGTGTTTGAGTGATTTTTGAGTTCAGTAGGCTGTTGACGTAACGCATAATCTCTCTATTGAGAAGAGGATGATTACCCGTGGGTATGAGCGCTACGCACCCAATCCACAATTTATCCTGAAATTCAAAGTTTAATAGAATCTTGCAATATGTGTACAGTGTCTTGTATTTCTCTTCAAAACGAATCCACACATGTTTCCAGGAAGCCTGCCTGTATCTCAAAGTGTATTGTTGTAAGAATGGCTGGTACAGAGGAGATTTTGCTGGGGATTGCAGAGATAAGACAGCATTTTGACGCTGTTAATGAACAGAATAAGCTGGAAGCCAAGGCTTTCCAGGATGAAATAAACACTCGTTTATACGCCAATCAGGAGGCAATTAATGCAAATCAGGTTGCAATGAATGCTAATCAGATTGAATTGAATAACCGTTTAGATGCTAATCAGGCAGAAATAAATGATAAGCTAGGTCAAATGCAAGAATCAATTAAGACCGAAGTAACAGAAACCGTTTTAAGCATTATATCAGAAATGCAGGTTAAGACCAATAAACGTTTCGAGGCTATAGAAACCAAACTTGAAAGTAATTTACAGGCATGTAAGCACGCGCAGGATGAAACCAACAGTAGGTTAGATGCGCTGTCTAATGACATTAAGGATATTCAAATCCAAAATGAGGCGAATCTCGAACGCCAAGCGAAACAGTTTTCAGAATTTACTAGGACGGTAGATCAGAGGTTAGAAGAAAACGACAATAAGTGGGACGAGAAGTTGAAAAGTTATGCTAGAGCGATTAACGGTGATCTAAAGAAACAGGATCAGAACATATTAGATCAATGTCAGGAAATAGGAGAGATTAAGGCTATCGCTTACGAGAGTAAAGAGCTGGTAGGCAACATGAAGGGTCAGATGAGCAAAGTTCATCAAGAACTGGACCAAATTCAGAGCGACATTATTATCGTTAATAAAAGACAAGAGGAGAACAGAGGGGAAATCATGAAGGACCGGAAAGAAATGTCAAAGGTCAATGGACATATCCAAGAGGAAATTAAAGGGTTGAGAGAAGAACTCGAAGTGAGAGAAGGCCATAAGACAGAGGCAAGCGACAAGACCCTTGTTCAAATAAAGGAAGATGTAGAGGATGAAATCTCCCATATCAAGCAAAGCCTGAAGGAAGATAAGAAGAAAATATTTCAAGTGGCAGAAGAAAATAGAGATAGGCTCAGCAGAATAGAAAAGGAGGTAATTACTCGATTGGAAAGAGCAGAGATGCGCCACAATCAAATGGAGAATAGGATAATCGCACAGGAGGAAACCCTAATGAAAGATCCTAAGTCAAGTGAAGGCAGCGTGGAAGATATGAGGAAAAATAGGTGGGCAGATTTAGAAACCCAACCTATAATAAGGAATTCTACAGGCCCAGGCGAAAGTACTTATATGACGCCAGGTGCACCAGTTGCAGCCTCTACGCCGCATGAAAATGCAATGCACACCCAGGTGATAAACGTAATTAGAGCAAGCGAAGAGAAACCAAGAAAATTCTCAGGTAGCCATTGTAATATGACACCGAAGTATTGGCTGAAGGAAGTGTCTGAATATTTGAATGATGCGCGGATACCACAAGAGCACAGGCTACGAGCCATAGAGAAACTAACGGAGGGGGAATGTGCGTTATGGTTTCGCAGTTTCCGTTATACTTTCGATACTGTTGAGGAGTTTCGGGAGGTTTTTTTTGAAGCGGTACTGGGATCCAATGACACAGCAGAATTTACGATTGGATTTGTATTCGAAGAGATACAGCACCAACAATCCAACGAAGTACGCAGAATTCTTCATCTCTCAAATGTGTCGTTTCAAGGAACTTGACCAAAAACCTAGCGAGCTGGAGCTATGTATTGCTATTGCCAAACAGCTTCCTTATGAAATCCAAAGGCTGCTGATTTCGGCAAATGCAAAAACCGCAATGGAAATGGAGGCAGTTCTTAGGCAACTAGACCTCACAACATCCAATACTATGCGTCAGAATCGAACCGTGGAACAGGTACACGTGACCAACACGCAAACTGACCAGTACCAATCTCCGAAGAACAACAAAGCTACTAGCACTGAAACGTTAGATTCCAACGGACGTCAATGGGAACATGAACCCAGAAGATGGCAGCCGAAGTATAAAGGGAATGCTGGTAGAGGAAGAGGAGGCCAAAATTCTTGGAATCAACAGAATACCAGGGGTAGACCGTACCAAAATAATGGAGGGAACAATGGCCAAGAAGGCAACAATAGGAATTGGAGACCCCAGGAAAGAAGACGTAACTTTGATGACGAGGTAGAGGAACGTTATCACGCTTCATTGCAATACCTCAATGAAAGGGGAGAAGAACCCCAGAAGCAACAAGTCCGCTGGCAAGAAGCTATGCAGAATAGGACGTCACCAGACAGATATGGAGACGGAGCCAAAAGTTTGGAGTTACAGCGCAGTGAACAGGAGAGAAGAAACTCTAAGGGGACTGGCGCTGTAGAAAAAAAACTCCAAAATTAGAAGAATTTGAGAATGATGGATGGAAGTCGGTCAACATCATTAATTGGATAGCCAAACCAGAAGAGTTAATCGAGGATACAGGAGGATCACAGGTCATGGTCAAAAGAGAATTGCCCATTATATTAGTAAGAGTGGCAGGGTTGAAGATAAGAAGTCTGTTAGACACGGGTTCAACGGTGTGTCTTATGACACAAGATTTGTATAATGAGATAGCCCAGTGAGAAAATGTTTTGAAAATACCTATCTCAAATGTCAAAATAAAAGGTGTAATTCCAGACGGAACGATGATATGCAAATATCAGGTATTCCTAGATTTACAGATAGGAGGCTCTATGTTTTCACAGAGTTTTCTACTGGTAAACAAACTGACTTTTAACCTGATTATTGGGGCAGAGTTTATAAGGGAATACAGAGTGGTAAGAGACCTATCACAGGACAGAGTTTTGTTCCGTGTGAACGAGGAAGCCGAAGGCTTAGAGGTCTCACTCAATCAGAATGAACCGGGGACAGATGAACAAGTATGGCATACATACAGAGACGTGGCTGAGGAAGAAGTGTTAGCTATTGAGCAGTTAGAAGATGAACTGAAAACACTAGCCGCAGGCATGGAAAAAGATCTGGAACCCGAACTGGAAGAACATATTTCGGAAAAACTAGAAAAAGCGAAAATTGGCCCAAGAGATAAAGAAAATTTGAAGAAATTATTATTGGAACAGAAGGAAGTCTTTGACTCGAGATCTGGTCGTATAAAGAACTTCACTTATGCTTTCCAAGTTAGTGACTGGACACCATTTAGGCAGAAACCCTACCCTATAGCCAAAAAGCACTATGCTAAGGTCAAAGAGGCAATTCAGGAGATGTTGGAGGCCGGTGTTATTGAGAAAACACCTACGCCTTATGTAAGCCCATTGGTAATCGTACCTAAGACAGACGGGACTGTCAGAGTATGCCTGGACCTGCGACACTTAAATATGAAGGTAATTCCGGAATTCGACCAAGTGCCACCTATTAAAGAAATCCTCAGAAAATTTAAAGAGAAGACCATATTTACAAATTTAGATATTACTTCGAGCTTTCACCATCTTGAATTAGAGAAGAAAACTAGTCTGTTGACAGGATTTATGTTTGATCAACACACATACACGTTTTTAAGGCTACCTTTTGGTTTGAAAACAGCTGGTTCAGCCCTGATAAGAGCGTTAGATCGCAATCTATCAGATGATGTTAAGGAGAGTACCATCAGATACGTTGACGACATTCTACTCACATCAGAATCTCTGGAAGAGCACATGAGAGACCTGAAGAAGTTGCTGGATAACCTTCGAGAAGCTAATTTTAAGGTTAATATCAAGAAATCGCACTTCTGTCAGAGGGAAGTTAAATTCCTAGGGCACGTTATTGATGAAAATGGAGTTAAACCAAACCCAGAGAAATTAGAGGTAATTCGAAATTTTCCTCGACCCACGAAAGTAAATCACGTCCGACAGTATTTGGGAGTAATTGGATTCTTTTCGAACCACTGTCCAAACTATACTACGACTGTGGCACCCCTGCAGGATCTATTGAAGAAAGGCGGCAGGTGGAATTGGACGGAGCGATGTCAAGAAGCGTTCGTGAGGTCAAAACAAATGCTCTTGGAATATGTGAAACTGGGATACCCAGATTATACCCGGAAGTTCATCATACAGACGGATGCATATTTGAAAATACCTATCTCAAATGTATCTCAAATGATGATTCACTTGGGATAGGAGCGATGCTGTTCCAAGAAAATGTTGATAAGCCCGAAAAGAAAGTTTTTATTGCCTTTATAAGTAGGAGGTTGAAGGCCCATGAGAAAAATTATACGATTACAGAGATAGAGTTGCTCGCAATTTTGTACGCGTTGCAGTACTGGCGCAAACTCGTATATGGCTTTCAAATAGTCCTCCGAACAGACCATAAAGCCTTAACATTTTTGTTAAAAACGGACTTGTCTAGCCAGAGGTTGACAAGATGGTCCCTGTATATTCAACAGTTCAATGTGGAAATAGAATACTGTCCAGGGAAAGAGAATGTAATACCGGACATATTAAGCCGATACCCAAGAGAAGAGGAAACTCTAGCTGTCCAGATTGACAATCGAGACCAGAAGACCTTGGATGACTTGAAGAATCTTACCAACCTACAACGCGAAGACCCGTGGTTGAAAATGATGATTGATTACTTCTAGGGACGCTTAGCAAGGGGAACTGCAATATACAGAGAGGCAGAGGCATTATCAACAGATTATGTATGGTACAATCAGATGCTACACAAGTGGGATGATGTGGAACATACCCGCCAAAGAATTGTTATTCCTGCATCTTTGCAGAGAAGATTGGTATGGCTAGCACACAGAGCGTTTGGACATCCCGGGATAGACAAAAATAACTGCTCTACTGAAAGAAGCATTCACTTGGCCAAAGTTAAGAGAAACGGTGAGAAATGCTATTAGGACATGCGATTTGTGCCAAAGGGTAAAGCCAAATCCCTTTTTAATGAGACAACGACCCATTCCGTTGTTACCAGAGAAGCCAAGGCAGCTAATGAGTGTAGACAATTTTGGACCTCTGCCTAGAGCACGTAGAGGCAATAGACATATTTTTGTAGCCATGGATGTATTCTCAAAAATGGTGGTATTATGCCCCATACAGAAGACCAGCTCAAAGCAGGTTTTGAAACGCCTGAAAGAGAGAGTTATTCCGATTCTTGGGAAACCGGATAACCTACTCTCCGACCATGGGAGTTGTTTTACTAGCGCAGAATTTCGTTGGGAATTGGAAAATTTAGGAATTAGGCAGATTTTATCAACCATTCGCCATCCTGAGGCAAGTCCAGTTGAGCGTGTTATGAGAGAGATACAGAAGTACATGAAAATTTACTGCTCTGAAGAGAACTGGAAATGGATCGATTTCTTGGATGTAATAGAATACTGCATAAATAATACTGTGCATGAGGCGACAGGTCAGGTGCCCGTGACTCTACATTTGGATCAGAGACCGGAGAGACCATGGACTGGTGTTATTCCATTACCTGTAGACGCACAGCCAGGACGAGAATTGAGGATCCAGCGAACCTTCGAATATCTCCAAGCACAGGCAGAGAGACGCCAGAGAAAATATCGTGCGAAGCGATATCACAGACCGCTTCTCATCGGTGAAAAAGTTTTAGTCAGGAAACCAGCCAATTCAGATCCAGAAGCACGGAAGTATAAAAAGTTTATTTTCGGATATCACTGCCCGTTCGAGGTGATCAGAGACCTACAGAATAATGCATACAGAATAAGGCATTTAGAAACGGGAAACGAGGTCGTTATGAATGCAGCCAATCTCAAAATTTACCATTCACCAGAAGAATTTGACGAACAAGAGGAAGCTATAGCAGAACACACCCAACTGGACGTGGACAGCAAAGTCAGCCAGGCAGTCAGGCCTGAAGGTTCGCGCAGCGAGACGGAACGAGAAACAAGCAGCTTGCCGAGTGAAAGGAGCGGACGGCTAGAATGCCAGTGTTTGCAACAGCATTACAAAGACATGGTCGAAGCGGCTCGGGAGGTGGAAGCAATAAATGAGACCCTCCGTCTAGAGAATGCACGTCTGAGGGATGAGCTCAGAGTGGAAGGGGGAGGCAGACAAACCTACTCGCCGCCAGGCGAGGTGAAGGACCCCTAATGTAAACACAGACAGTTGGGACAGTCAGCCGGTTACTTACAGAAGGTCACTTGCAATTGACTTCTATAAGTTTTGCAAGGGGAATATGAACCCAAGGGGGTTAGGCTGACTGGTATCGAACGTGGATCTCAGAGATAGTGAGCTCAGAATGAAGGTTCCGGCTAGGAACGAACACGAAATCTTTTGAGGGAGTTTTAGTTGTAAAAACCCCTAGAGGAAATTATATATTAAATCACTGTTGTGATATCAACTGATGCTGACATTATTTATTAAAATAATGCAGGGAATATGAGTGGAATACAGCATTATTGGGCTGTATGAAGTAGGCTATGCTGGACTTGAGCACAGAAGTTTGAGAGTTTGACGTTTAACTGATGACTCCAGAATTGTGGGAGGAGATCCTTGGAGCCTTGTCACCCTTGCTGACCTACTTAAGTCGTCTGGAGCAGGTCAGGGGGTTAAATAATGGCCAAGTTCTTCCCCGTTTCAGAAAGGAAACGATAGTGGAGTGGGAATATCCCAGTGAAAATTAATGATTACTCGTGATTGGAGCAACGCAGTGACATGAGGGTTGCACACATGTAAATGTTTAGCCGGAAGGCTAATTATCGAGCCATTAAACAGTGAAATCGAGGCATATTTAATGGAATGCGCAAGGACACATTACGTTTGGTGTTAGCGGCGTGATCTGACTAGGTCGCCGGGGATTTTTAAGTAACGCGGCGTCCCCACGCCATGGCAAAGGCAATTAATATTAATTAATTGGCCGATCGACCCTCGAGCACGCATTCAGATATGTAACCAGCGAGGAGAAAGGAACCATATGAGCAGTATTTCAAGACCAGAATCATCCTGGGAGAGAAGATGACACTGCGAGGGAATTCTCGGTCTACTTTTTCTTGTGAAACGAATATAAGGCATGGACCCTTGTCAGAAGAGGTCAGTTGTAACAGACTCTAGCGCGGAGCGTATGTCGCCCGGGTCCAGGAAAAGAACGCGCGCACAAAGACTTGATCATTTTAGTGTTAATCAGTATATTCGCCGTGCAGTGTAATGCACAAATTGAGAACAATTGATAATATAATCATGCATTAAGTCATGAAGTAATAATAAGTACTGTAATCAATAAACTTTATTATGCGAAATGCGCGTTACCGAAGTCAAGAAGGGATGCTCGGACTTCAGTATGGGAAGCCGTGCAGTAAAACATTTATAATACCCTTTATTAAGGACAGTCGTGCCGTATGTGTATAGTCGGCAGTACGAGCGATTGTTAGTGTGCACATAGGAAATGTACCGTGTGATACACTATGTAGAACATTTGAGAGTAATAACATGTACCAGTATAGTGTAAAATGGTTGAGCGCAGTATGTAAAATATTGATTGGACATATCTTAGTATGCCCGACCTCGCAGGGATAAACTTTACTATGCGATTGGTGAAATGTCATGAGAATACCAATAAGTAATGTTCAGGACGATATGTAAGCATATTCATGCCAAATCAGGAAGTTTATCGAAGGATAATTGATAGACGGTTGGTGAATCGATAGGAACCCGTAGGCAGATAATCGAGACTTTCAATCAGGATGCGGGTAGAAGCGAGGAAGAGTCCGTCAACGCCTGCAGTTCTGATATCTTGCCAGGAAAATTCAACCAGTAAGAAATGTAAATAGTGACGTGTGTTTTGTAGTGATGATATGTGAAATATCTTTAAAATTAATATTATAACAAGTGCTATAAAGTGTTATGTGTAAGGAAGCGATAGCTTCAATATGGAAATGAAAATTGCCGTGTGTTTTATGAGGCAAAGGTTATATAAAATGTGTATTATCAGTGTGAGAATGCCTCGATAATTATGCAAATGGCAGGCGTTACTGGAAGGATTGAGTGGTTGGAGCCACCGGGATAGCCTATGTAAGTACCCAAAAACCATGATTTTATAGAAGTTATAGTACACTGTATGTAATGTGATTTCAAAATTATAAAATGTGCCAGAAAGAATCAGTATTAGGAGGTAGACCCTCAAATGTTTATTGTTGTGTTGATTTTAGTAGAGTTGAGGTGTTTTATACATCATTGAGTGGATCAAAAATTATAAAATGGCAAATCAGTTATATAAAAACTTAACGTAACGAACACGGATGTTTGATTATTAGAATGGTTACGTTGTGTCGGGTTATGGTAATTCATGTCAGTAATAATAATAATAATAATAATAAATAATAAAAGGAATAAACAAATACATCAAGAAATATTTATGCTCATTGGAATATTTATCTATCCAAGCAGTAAGATAATACATTAAGGGCTGAGAAAAGCAGTTTAATATCAGAGTATATTGTGTTAATGGGAATATAATGATGCAAGAATCTAGGAAATGGAAGAGTTTAATAGTGAATTGAATTTGCAGCTTGTGAATAAGCTTGTAGAGTAATTGATAGATTTCTCTTACTAATCAAAGGCCGTGATCATAGCATGGGGTCAGGGAGCCAGGTAGTCTATCGACGTGTGAAATCTCGTATAGCCTAGGGCGTACAGAGATATTTATTATGTGCCAGAGTGTATTTAGTGTTGTACCCTAACTCTGAGGATGGATATGGAATGTTCCGTGTTCGAATCCTGTGGTATATGAGAGGATAACAATGGAAACTTCGGCATTCATACCTGATCGACCGAGAACTTGTTATTGAATGATTCAGCTCCTGAGAAGCGAATCTAAATTGGCGGCAGCATGTGCCTGACCATAGCAGTTAAAGATACCGGCTAGCTAGTTCGACCAGTGTTTTATGAATCTCGTGCCTTCATATAATGAAATGGACCTATTGAGGCCAGTTATTAATATCCTAAGGTTAGGAATAAATGTTTAAACTCGACCAGAACCTAAATTGCAGACCATTCAGTTTAAATCATATGGGACTTGTGGGTCATTGTGACTACACTATTGTATTGAAAGTTACGAGTTACTGCTTGGAGATAAAAGAGAGAGTGGAAAGCGAGATAGAGCTAGTGGAGGACGGAACGAGGGGTTTCGTTACCAACCGCCACAGCCCATTATGCAGCAAGAAGCCAGGGGAAGACGTTATACGACCCTTGAAAGCTGACATTTAAAAGGGACAGAATTTGAAACCCTGTCGTTAATGAAAGAGTCATTGTTATATTGTATAAGGTAATTGTGTGGTTTGAAACACATTGATAATTAAAGATCACCCTGATGATTTAATATTTTAGCAAACTTACGAGTTGTTGGAAGTTGCATTTTTTACTGACAGTATTGCTTAGCTCTGGAGCTCGGCACTAGATGCCACAGGCTTTGCCCGCGCAAGGGTAGCCTAATATACCATCCGACACAGCGGTAACGGAAGTTTTGGAATTGAAATCACAACGACATGCAGTGGAACTATAGAGAAAGGGAACGGTAGGGGTATATTTACATATAATTGTGGAGTTGCAAGTAGAGTTGTTGTGCAACCCATGAATTGGCTAATGCATGCTAAAGCATTTTGGTGGTAAGAGAGAAACAAAACACAAAGGCACACATAATGTAAAGTAAGATGTGTTGTGAGAACAATTAATTTTGTGAAATTAAAGAAGTCACACAAGGTGACATAAGAGTAAAAGTACAGTTTTTGTGGAAGCTACATGTGCATCAGCGCACTTGAGAGTGAATGTTGAAGTCAATCTCAGGGTAAATGATTGAATAATTATATGAATTTAATAGGATAATATGTGAATAATTATTGGATTGTGGGAGTAATAGCTTTGTTTTTGTATTATATTTGTTGGGATTGTGTTATTATGTGTTTGAAGCCATGATTTAATGCTGAATTAAAGTCTTTAGAATAGAGTTGTGCTTTATCATTGTAGAGTTGATACCTTTTAGTCTCAGATCGAAATATGCAACTGCTCAGTGGGAGGACGGTACACGCCGAGAACTGAAGCTAGCTGGAGGCAGAAGCATGTTTTCCATGGAGATTACTCACATGGGTACAGTTGAATGATATGGAGCATAGCTGTGCCGATGTAAAGCGAAGATGTAGCTGGATATATACCAGGTGGCCCGTTTGCCCCGTGCAATCTAGTTTTTGATGTCCCGCATACACTAGTGCTGTATGGGATGCCTAATAACTGATTTCCACAGGGGTCACAGTGCATGCTGGCCGAATACGTCAGAATACGAAGGAATAACAACCGGACAGCCGCTAGCTGCATGTTCCTCAGCTCTATCCGTCTAATGCACCCCATAGCCTTTTCGACCCTCGCATTTGAGAGCGCAATAGACTCATAAAATGTGGTAGAACGACACGACAGTTGCTGGCAACATATTGACAATGACTGGTGTATTCAGCATCGAGGAGTACACGGACATTCTACTATTATATGGAGAAGCTGGTCGTAATGCCGCTGAAGCTCGTAGACGGTATGCACTGGTGTTTCCAGATAGACGTCTGCCGTCTCGACAAGTATTTCGCCGAACAGAGCTGCAATTACGAACGAATGGAATGTTCCAGGCATATACCAGCGGGACTAGACCCGTCTGCGGTAATGCTGAATTTGTACGGAATGTACAAGAGTACTTCGAACGGAATCCTACACACGGTCAGTTACACTTCACCTTACTGAGCTACTGCTGATAATAGTAATAATAATAACAATAATAATTTGAATTTTGTATTATAATTTATTTATTAATTACTATTGATAATACATTTGTAATATGTCTCAGGAATCTGACGGCAAATTCAGTAGAGATTATCTGTGAGATATTAATTATTTTTCACAGCATTATATGGTTTGTATTTCAATACAAGAGTGCATACAATAATACATTTATGTTATAAATTAATGTTTATCTAGGTAATAATTTTGTATGCGACGTATAGCTAGTTGTTAGCTGTTCATATTGGACAATCGAGGTAGTAGTTCATTAAATAGTGCTGGTGCAAGATTATTTAGTCTCTTGAAACCATAATAATAATAATAATAATAGTACGAACCATCTATGTTACAATGTGCACATATTTATTGTTGCTTAGGGCAAAGAGGATCAGCAAGGTAGCTAGGAGTGCCACGAACTTCAATACAGAGGATCATGAAGGAGCGAAAATGACATCCGTATAACCCGCACCTACACCAACAACTGTATGGAAATGATTTCGATCGAAGGGTAGCATATTGCCGAAGAATGGTCGCTGCATTACAACAAGATCCACATTTTGCCAGGAATATTCTGTGGAGTGATAAATGCTATTTCGCCAATGATGCCAACGTCAATACTCACAATCTTCATTACTGGGCTCCAGTGAACCCCCACTGGGTTCGAGCACAGCACGTTCAGATCCACTGGGGAGTTAATGTGTGGTGTGGTATTCTGGGAGACTACATAATTGGGCCTGTTTTTATAGCCCCCAGACTCACAGGTAGGAATTATCTTGAATTTCTTCAAACCGACTTGACTCTGGAAAACCTTCTAGAAGATATTCCACTCCATGTTGTATTACAGCATTGGTACCAGCATGATAGTGCTACACCTGACACCTTCAGAGCCATTACGGAATATCTAAATGCAGGATATTCTGAACGGTGGATAGGTCGTGGAGGCCCCTGGCAGTGGCCAGCATGATCACCTGATCTAACCCCTCTGGACTTCTTTCTGTGGGGCTAACTAAAATCAAAAGTCTACGAAACGGCGCCAGAAAATGTTGATCAATTAAAACAACGTATTAGTGAGGCCTGTGCTGCAGTGACACCTGAAATGTTACGACGTGTCCATGCAGACACTGCGAGACGTGTTCAGCTTTGTATTCGCCACCAGGGACATGCCTTTGAGCATATTCATTATGAATAGCTGTCCAAATGTGACATTTTAATTTATTTTATTTTCTAAGCTTTGATGCAATAATATGTGATATTTTTGTCCACATAGCAAGCAATGCTATTGTAGAGTGGAATTTATGTTGCCTACATGTACAAATTAATGTGTTATTAAACTTTCTTTTCTGCATCTTTGGCGTATTTAGAAACGAACCCTGTTTATTAAAGAAATCGTTGGTTGCAAAGGAGCGTTATAACGTGGTATACAATATGTTGCATGCTGTGCAACTATTTAGCAGTAGTTTTACTACACAAGTACTGTAACAAGATTCCGATTATTATTATTATTATTATTATTATTATTATTATTATTGTCACTATGATGTCTGCACTAGTCTGTAATAATAAAATAACAATAGTGACACAGGTTATCAGACAAATTCTTCACACACTCAAGTACACGGGGCTACATGCCCACTGTGTTGTAAAGCCCCTGAAATTCAACAACTCATTATTTCAGTACGGTGAAATTCAACGTACCGTGTGAAGGCTTCGATCACAATGCTGATGTACGGTCTGCACAACATCAGAATTGTTGCAGATGGGTCTAGCCATGCCGGTATGTGCTTCAATCCATTAGCACTTAATTACAGCTCTGTTCGGGGAAATTAATGTACAAAAGGCAGGAGTCTATTTGGAATCTCCTGTGCGAGCTTTGGTGGGATTGTGACCAGATTCTCCATAGATTAGAATTATGTGTGCGTGCTCGTTTTTGGTGAATACCTCAGCCATTATCGATGTGTTGATAGCAACTTTAATACTGCTGTGCCACGTGCAAAGCTACTATTCTGCGCTCGCCAGCGAGACTTCTCACCGCTTTGGGGCGCATTAGACGGGAGCACTGAGGAACATTCAGCGTGCGGCCGTCTGGTTGTTTTCTCTTGGCATTCTGACGTAACCTGCTTGTATGCAAGGTTACCCCTTAGCAATTCAGTTATTAGACCTCCAGTTCAACACTAGTACATGCGGGACATTTATAAGTAGATTGCACGGCGCAGGTGGGCCACCTGGTATATATATATATATTTAGAGGCGTGATTGTGATGATTTCTTACGTCGATGAAGACGCTGTTGTAATAATGTAAGATGATATTGGGGGATGAATGTGGTGAAGATGGTGTGGAAATGAAGCTTAGAATGGTGCATGGAGGTTCAACGTAGGATGTTAGTTTGAAAGTGTATGTGGGATGAATGTGATAATGCTTGTGATGCAAATGACGGTGATTTTATTACATAGCGGTTAAAGGGGATGGTCGTGGTGAAGACAATGTGTAATGGGGAATGGTAAGGTGTATAGGGGGTATCGTAGAATAATGTTGGATTAATATGGAATGGAGGATGAAGATAGATAATGCTTGAGTTGTTAATGAATGTGAGAAATATGTAGAGATGATTGATGGGGATGGTTATGGTGAAAATCGATGTGGGGGTGGAGCAGAGTACGGTATGGAAAGATGTATTGGAAAATGAAGTTTGGTGATTGATGAATGTAGGATGATCGTGGTGAATGTTTATGGAGATGAAGATGATGATGATTTTTAAATTAATTTTTGTTTTGAGAAATATTATTGTTTGTTGTAATTTTGAAGACTATGGGTGGAGCCAGCGAGGAAGGCCTCCTGTTGCCAGTGGAGTGGCGTTCGTGAGCGGAAGATGATTATACTGGGCAGTTAATCTGGTGCTGGGAGAAGTGCCCTGAGGCTGTAGATACCGAGCTTTGTGCGTACCGGGGCTCAAAGCGACTTGTGTAGGAGGGGGCGTACTATGGGGTTATTGGTATCCTGTGCCCGTTTGAGGTAGCGGCGTTGCAATAGCTCGATGTATGTCGTTAGTTGAGGCAGTGCCATTCTGTTCACGAGGTCTTCTGTGGGGTAGGTGAATGGCAGTCTGATCGCGACTCGGACTAAGCGGCGCTTCATTGAGAGGAATGGACGAAGGGGGCAGTCAGGGAATCCTGCCCATGGGATTTCAATGTTCAGAAGAACTGGGGTATGATCGCCTCCGATGAGTGGTAGGACGGTGACACGTAGCAGATGGAGTAGAGAATTAAAGGAAAGGAAGCTTTTAGTTTTACGTGACCGTTAATCATGCGATCATGAGCCACGGGACCTCCTTTTTACGTGGAATCCGAACCATTTCACTTCGAAAATCTCACATACATTGACCGGGAATCGAACCCGGTCCACAGTAGAGAATTATGAGCTATTACTGCGTCAGGGGTAGTTTGGGAGGAGGGACGTGTGGGCTTAGGGAGGGGAACCAGTGAGGCGTTGATCTGGTTTAAATATATATCGAGACTGCGGAGTTCCCGGGCCGAGCGGTCGTGGAGGTTTAAATCGGCCATTATGATGAAATGAGGGAAGGTTTCGGCCACGTGGGCTATGACTACTTTACGTAGGGGATGGCGAGGACGGGTGTATATTGTGGCGAGATGGAGTACTTGGGAAGGGATGTAGACTGTGGCGATGAGGCTTTCCGGGAAGTGGAGGGGGAATGTGGTGGCGGATGAGATAGCGTGGGAGGTAAGCTAGTGCAGATCCGCTTCGAGGGATCCGATTGTGAGGGTGGTCAGCTCGAAGGAGAGTATGTCCTGGGAGGAGGGCATGGTCAATTCCACGGAGGAAGGTCTCGTTTAATAGGGCGACGTCGATTTTGTGAGTGGCGAGGGTATGACTAAAAAGGGTGCGGCGGGCGTGAAATGAGCCGACGTTGTGATATAAGAGGGAGATATACCGTGGAGGTCGTTGTCCGGTTGGTTGTGTTGCCATGTGGTGGTTATACGGCAGTGACGCGAGGGTGGGGGAAGAAGGTGAAGTGAGCTAATGGCCCCGAGAATGACGGTTGGAAGCATACTCCGAATATCTGCTGGGCCGCCATTTGAAGTTGTGTGAGAATTTGAGGTCGCTGGTAGGGGAGGATGTTGTGGATGGATACAACCATGAAGCGGATGAGGTCTTCAATGGAGGGAGAAGGGAACTGAGATTGCGCTTGAGGGGCGGGGGATCGATAGATTTAATGGGTGCGACAGTTTCAGGGTGGTTTGGGATGGGATTGGGTTTGGATTTACATTTTTGTGAATATGTGGGATGTGCCTCGTGACATTGGTGACAGCGAGGCGGGAGTGCGGTGTTGGGACATTTGTTGGTGGTGTGTGATGGCTGGCAGCAGTGGCCACAGCGTGAGGAAGCACGACATTGTTCGGTGGGGTGATCATTATAGACAAAACAGCGGTTGAACCGTAAGGCTACTGGGGGGGGGGGGGGGCTTTGGAAGGTTCAACTCTGGTTATACCGGTAGAGGTAGACTCCGTTGGTTAGAAGCCGGTCCACTTCCGCTTGTGTCACCAGGAGGATGCGGACCATCCACGTGGGACCGTCCGCATTCCTAATGCGGAAGGCCTTCCGTGTGTCGACCTGTTTCAGACGGAGTTCTTGCAGCACCGCCTCCTCGGTGAGATCGGGGTCGACGCCCCGAATCACGCACAAGAAGTGCGGGTTACGTTATGGAAGGGGAAGCGTAGGAGGATTTTTCTGGCATGGAGGGGTTCCGCGGTCACCTGAGGGCCGAGTTGTTGCACCACGTCTGGGCTATGGAGCACGGCGGCAGTGGCATCGTCGTTTGTTTTGACGTATATTCCATTCGTGGCTGCAATGGCGGAGAAGTTTGGGTGCCCGAGTATGCGGCGAAGTGCGTCGGTGAATTGATATTTTGTGCGGAATGTGTGACCACGGACAGGAAGACGTGTTAAAACGCGGCTCGGAGGCGTTAGATGCATAGGAAGGTAGCGAAGAAGGAAGGGTTTGTGGTGCAGTTGGAGCGGGAGTAAAGTGGGGTACGGGTCCTGTGGCGGGCAGTCGGGGTCGTTGAAGGCAGGTTGAAAAGAAGTGCAGGGTGGTGGGCTACAATGTCGCCTGGAGGCAGTGGCAGATTCATCCATGCCTTCATGGACTCATTGACGTGAGCAGTGAGCCCCCCCCCCCCTCCATGTCAGTGGTGTCGGACCCTGTGCGTTTCTCGGAGCGCCTGGGAGTTTGAGCTACCTGTGCTGGTAGATCTTGATGCGTCCCCAGGGTGGTTGCAGTGGTAGATTTGGCGGATGCCTTCAATTTTGGGATGGCTCCTTGGGTGTTAGAAGGTGAGCGGGTGGGTGGCAGCTTGGGGGGAGGAGGGGTGGGTGGAGTGTTCTTGCCCCTACCCTTGCCCTTGGTGAAGAAAAAGGATGAATGTGAAAATTGATGGGATGTTGCGTGAAGTAAGGAGTCAAGTGGGACAGTAATGTCAGGCAGCCTGCTAATACGTGGCCGTAATTGTGGAATGATTTATGAAAAGGAGATGGGAAGGAAGGAAATGATGAACAATGCGATGTATGAAATATAGCGGGCGAAGCCGGTGGCTAAGCGACGTAATGTATGTGTGGTGAATTATGGGATGGATGAAGGTAGCGAGCGAAGCCGGTGGCTAAGCGGTGGGATGTATGATGAATTATATGATGAGTGCGAGTAGCGGGCGAAGCCGGTGGCTATGCGAAGTAATCTATGTGATGAATGATATGATGTTTGATGTTTGAAGGAGTGGGCGAAACCGATGGCTAAGCGAAGAAATGTATGTGATGAATGATATGATGTATGGATGGAACGGGCGAAGCTGGTGGCTAAGCGACGTAATGGATGTGAGATGAATTATAATATGGAGTATAAATGAAGCTGGCGAAGCCAGTGGCTAAGCGAGGTGATGAATGTGCAGAGTCTCCGCTTCACTGGTACAGTATTCTTTCTGGCAGTAGAACAGGCGAATGTACTGTAAACTGAAATGCTGTTATAAGCTGGATGGAGGTTCGCTTATAGTGCCGGAGTGTTCACGGCGCTAGGTTGGAGAACTGTGTAGTAAATCGAAGCAGTGAATGTGAAGACAGCGATGATAAATGAATGAATACTGAATGAAGTACCGTGTAGGTATACGGTAATGATGTGAAAAAGATGAAGAAATGAATGATGTGAATGTGCGCTGTCTTCAATGGCGTGATGTCCTTCCACGTGGCCTGACGGGGTCTCCCGTGTAAATTCAGGAACTTCCGGCGATGACGTGGCGATGGCGTGTCTTGAAGCTGAAGCTGAAGCTGATGACGAAGAGAAATAATTCGAGCATATTTGGCGAGAATGACGTCGTTCTGAGTATATTCAGATAAGAGATGAAACGTATTTTGGTATATTCTCCTGAATATAGAGTACTGGTTGGTTTTCAATAGTTGTCACTACTTTTTGGGATTTCCTTCTTTTTCATGGTTTTTCTCACTTCCCTTCTTTGTAAACACCAACAGAGACTTCCTTTGTATTTTGATTTTCTCTCTGTGCACTTTCCTTATTATGTTCTTAGTCGGATTACAGGAACTATTTATGTCATCTCTATTGCTCATGTGCGCCAAACATCTCCATGCCGCGCTATCTAGCGATGCACCTTCACACCCGTTCGAGTACCAGGGCTCAAAATGTTGAACTAACTCATCTAGTAAGGTAATCTGTGAACTCATCCAGCTGTGGCATAATTGCACCCGTCCTCATTTAGAGTAATTAGTATTATTATTATTACCGGTCTAAGTAGTGAAATGACTCTTCAGTGCCAGTTATTGCTAGTATGAAGCAAGGCTGATAGTCATATCGCTCGAGGCAAACATATGTACTTAGGACAGGAAGCTTGGCTAATAATATGCCGCTTCATAAACAGAAACTTTCCAAAGTGGTAGTCATCTCCGGTCCATGTTTAACTAACCTAATGACCAGAGAGATAATTGTCACTGGTTAATATTAATAAGTAATTTCCAAGTAATCGAGGTCAGGGAGTGCCCTGTAGACTTACTGTAATCAATAAGAGTGGTATATAAGATACTAGAATATTATACTCATTGTCTTTTGTGAACTAACATCGCTACTACACGCAACTGTACCATCTTTGAAGGCTTAACTTGAAATATCTACTTGTGGAAATAAAACCTATCATCTTTACTCTTCGACTTCTAATTCTTTCAACGTCTCTTGGTGGTAGGCTCTTGCCAAGGCAGAGCCCTTACTCAACTACTCTTTCGAAAACTCATAACATCCAAAATTAAATCAAGTGTCACGGCTGGCTACGCGACATAAGATTTTGGTGGCAGCGGGTGGATTTACTTCAAGAGATTTCTTCTGGCTAAAAGAAACTATTCTTAATAGCCAAAACATCTATTTCTTTCAAACTTTAAAATTCTTTCAGCGATCTACATCGAGGTGCCTGGTCGCTAGTACTTCACTGGTCTCTCCACCAGGGACTGGGAACGTCTTTTTCTTCCTCTAACCGAAGGCCGACGCAGCCCGTCCGTCTTCTGGCGTCGAGAAGGTGTCAACTTCCGAGCGATCATCAGTTGGGGTTCTCGAGGGAACGTGCGCAACCCAGCAAGCCTGCAGCTATCCTTCTTCGCGGTGGTGTTCGACTACGGGGGCAGCTCCGAGGAGTGATCTTCTCCCTTATCTTCTTCCCAAGTAAGTCTTCTGCATTGTTGTATCTGGCATTGTATTTAAATTTGTAGTAGCAACAAATATGTCTCTAAACGAAGCGAGAGCACTTGGAGATCCTGAAATAGAGGAACCAGCTCAATACAGAGTTGTTAAAGTAGACACGGCAGTTAAATTATTAAAGTCAACTTTCAGTGGTAATCCTAACGACTTGCAAGAATTCGTAGATAATGTGGAAAATGCTTTTAGTATTTTAAATCCGATTGACTATCCAACATTTTTGAAATTTGTACTAGCACACATAACGGGTGATGCAAAAACAGTTTTATCCTTTCGCACTATACCTGAAGAATTTCAGACATGGGAAACGATTAAAGACAAATTAGAGATCAATTATGCAGTTCAAAGAACTCTTGATTTTTATGCGAATAAATTGTTCACGAGCAAACAGTTTAATAATGAAAGTGTAACTCAGTGGGGTAACAGAGTAGAAAAAGCGACAACTGAACTAAATAAAGCTTTGGATAGACAAATGTTAAATTGGACTTTAGAAATGCAAGAGGGAGGTAACAGAACCATTTCTCTTCTAAGTAAAAGTTGTTTTATACAGGGATTATATGACGAATCAATTAAAACACTGACTAAAGTTAAAGGTGAGGAGAAGCCGTTTAAACAATTAATTGAAATAGCAGTTGAGGAGGAGAGTGCTAGGAGACCTAGAGAAAGAACATATAACAGTCCACACCAAAACAGAAGTAGTTCCTATGGGGCAGGTAGAGCAAGCCGCCCACAGCAAAATGTACGAAGTGGAGGTGGCATTAGTACCTCTTTTGCACAGGTGAAAAGAGAACCAGGGGTTAATGCAACTACAGCGGTTATTTGCTTCCGTTGTCAGAAACCTGGACATGTGATAAGGGAATGCAGGGGCAAACCTTTTTGTAGTACGTGTAAAAAGAGTGGACATGTAACCAAAGATTGTAGGAGCAATCAGGGAAACCGGCAGTAGGGCTGCCTGAGCGACCTAGGTTCAGTCCAACTCAAGAGGCAAATATTAATGGTTGCAATATGATAAAGCTAGCTAGCGAGCAAAGTGAAGTGAATGTTGAGAATAATGAGATTTATGAAGTGAATAATGAGAGTAATGATAGTAAGAAGTTAGAAAACAGCGGGAGAGCTGTAGATGAAAATTCGTACCTAGTATATATATTAAATGATCACTTACCAGGAGGGTATGGTGAAGCGTTGATTGACACTGGATCACAAATATCCTTGGTTCGAGAGAGCAGTCTAAGAAACATTAAAGTAAGACATGTAGATGTATCTTTTAGAAGTGTAACTAATGAAATATTTCCAGTAAGAGGACTGGTACATCTTTCAGTAAATAACGTTAAGAACGCACAAGAATTACCATTCTATGTGATTGATAAATTGCCTTATAATGTTGAAATGCTGCTTGGACAAGACTGGCTAGAGGACCATGAATGCGAAATTAGAATTCCTTGGAGGAAGAAATTCTTAAAATTACCGCCATTTAGTGAGACCGTAGTTCAATTCCCGACAGAGGAACAAGGAACACGATATTGTGCGAAACAAACATTAGGAGATAAAGTAATATGTGCAGAGAGCATAGTTCAATGCGAAAACGGTAAATATTGTTGTTTGATAATTAATTGCAATGAACATGAAACTCTTATAGAACAAACACCCGAGTTAACTACTATAAGCTTAAAAGAGAATAAAACAGTAATCAATGTAGAAAATCGAAAAGAATTATTACTCAGTAAAATGCGCCTGTCACACATAAAGGAAGGTGCAGACGAAATAAAAGATATTTGTCTAGAATACAATGACATTTTTCGTTTACCAGGACATAGATTAACAGAAACAAAATCCGTAAAGCATGTGATTCCAACACCTTCAGTAATTCCAGGTAGGGAAATAACACTTAAAAATTATAGAATCCCGGAACAACATCAAAATGAAGTAAATCAGCAAGTAGATGAAATGTTAAAACAAGAAATAATTAAACCTAGTAAATCCGCGTGGAACTTTCCAATTTTGGTAGTCCCAAAGAAACTAGACGCGTCAGGAATTAAGAAATGGAGAATCTGTATAGATTTTAGAAAACTAAATGATCTCACAGTAGGAGACAGTTATCCACTACCAAATATTCAGGATATACTTGACAAATTAGGAAGGTCAAGATATTTTTCTGCTTTAGATTGTGCGAGTGGATATTGGCAAATTCCAATAGCACAAGAAGATCAATGTAAGACAGCTTTTAGCACACAGAAAGGACATTTCGAATTCAAAAGAATGGCATTTGGTTTGAAATCAGCACCAGCTACTTTTCAAAGATTGATGAATACAATACTGAGCGAATTAGTAGGATTACGCTGTTTGGTATATCTCGATGATATAATTATCTTTGCAGAAACACTTAATGAACACCATACGAGGCTTAGACAAGTTTTGCAAAAACTTAGAGAACATGATATTCAATTAGAACCAGATAAATGTGAATTCTTAAAGACAGAGTTACAATATCTTGGTCACATTGTAACTTCTGATGGAGTCTCTCCAGACCCTATGAAAATTGAAGCTATTATAGCATTTCCGACTCCTAAGACACCAAAGGATATCAAATCATTCATTGGACTTATAGGATATTATAGGAAATTTATACCACAATTTAGTAAAATTTCAAAACCACTAAACGATTTGCTAAAGAAAAATGAAATTTGGAAATGGGAGATTGAACAGAGAGAGAGCTTTAATAAATTAAAGGAACAGATCACAACCCCTCCAGTTTTAACATTTCCAGATTTTACACAGCCGTTCGTGTTAACTACAGACGCTAGTAATTATGCGATTGGAAGCATATTAAGTCAAGGCGAGATAGGCAGTGATAGACCAATAGCATTTGCAAGTAGAACCTTAAATAAAGCTGAAATTAACTATGCAACGATAGAAAAGGAACTTTTGGCCATTATGTGGGCATGCAAACATTTTCGTCCATATTTGCTTGGAAGAACGTTCACTATAGTCACAGATCATAAACCTTTGACATGGGTATATAATGTAAAAGACCCGAGTTCACGTTTAATGAGATGGAGACTTTTGTTAGAAGAATATCAATATAAAATTGTATATAAAGCAGGAGTAAAGAATGTTAATGCAGACACATTGAGTAGGTACCCAGTGGTAAATAATATTCAAGACACTAGACAGGAAATCTCGGAGGACAGAAAATTAAAATTGCTAAAGGAGATGCATGAATGTCCAATAGGAGGTCATCAAGGCGTACAGAAAACGTATGAGCGCTTGAAATTATATGTCTCTTGGAAGAATATGTTTCGAGACATAGAAGCTTATATTAAAAGATGCCCAGTTTGTCAGTTGAATAAGCAAACGCTTCCTAAAGTGAAAGCAGAATTGCAAGTAACAGACACACAAGATCAGTCATGGGACAAGATTTATTTAGATATAGTAGGTCCATTCTCTATGACAGAAAGAGAGAATAAATACCTTTTAACATGTCAAGATAATTTGAGTAAGTACATTATTGCTATTCCAATTGAGAATATGACAGCAGAAACAGTAGCCCGAAATTTCATATACGAGGTAGTATTGAAATACGGAATTCCAGGTCAAATCTTGACAGACCAAGGAACACAATTCATGAGTGAAATGTTTGTGCAATGTTGTAAACTATTAAAGATTAAGAAACTTAATACTAGTGTTTATCACCCGGAAACAAATGGTAGTTTGGAAAGATCACACAAAGTACTAGTAGAGTACTTGCGTTGCTTTGGAAACAAATTACAGAATGATTGGGATCAATGGATTCCATTTGCTTGCTTTGCGTACAACACATCACCACACAGTGTTACAAAATTCACACCCTATGAATTATTATTTGGTAGAAAAGCCAACATACCAGGACAATTGCAAAAGATTCCTCAACCCTTGTATAATCACGAGAATTTAATTCATGATATAAAGCAAAAGTTCCAGACAGCATGGCAGCAAGCAAAGGAAAGATTACAAATAGCTAAAGTTAAACAGTGTGATAAAGTAAATGAAAATAGGAAAGAAAACTATTACAAACTTGGAGATTTAGTGTTAGTAACTAAAGAGCAGAGACGAAAGTTAGATCCTCTATGGGTAGGACCATATGAAGTAAAAGAAATAAAGGGAACAAATGTTACTCTAATTAAAGTAGGAACGGTAGGAAAAAAGCAAATTAAGACACATATTAATAGAACGAAACCATATGTTAAACAGACTTGATCTAAACATGATGGTGTGCAGGAACGTGCTTAAACTTCTGATAATGACTTGGTGGTGGACGGCAGGACTGATAATTACATGGTGGTGTACAGCAGGAACTCTCAAGATGGGAGCCAACGCTATGAAAATAAGTCAACGTACAGGACTAGATCCAGAAAGCATGGATCTCAGTAAGGGATCATACATAACTGAAATTAAAAGTCAAACAGGAGTGTATTTTGATAATATAGGCAGTATATATTTTTATCCGACGGAATGGAGTTTTGTAAATTATGTAGATTTAAAACCTGTAAGAAATTTATGGAAAAGAACTAAAGATCAAATAACATCACTTAATGAGATATGTACTAGACTGAGCAATGAGACTTGGTTTGCTTATACTGATTGCAAACCCAGTACTCCTTATTTCCAATCTAAAAGACGTGTAATTGACAAACTTAAAGATATTCTAATAGATTTGATAGGAAAAGATTCTAACTCCAGAAAGAAACGAGATTTATTCGGTTTCGGTGGCAAAATATTAAAATTCTTATTTGGAACAGCCACAGAAGATGAAGTTATTGCAAATTACGAACACATAGAAACAATGGAAAAGGATCATTTAGAATTTTTGAGAATTGCATCAGAGCAATTACTAGTATTAAAATCGACTATTGTTACAATGAACACAACTTTAAGAGACGTGTCATTTAATGAAAGGAAGTTAAAAGAAGCTTTGAAAATTTTAAACAGTAACATGACAACACAGAATAGAGAATTAAAAAAGGAACTTGATACTAGTCTTGTATTAAACGAATTAATTAAACAAATTGAACGCGGAACAGAGGAATGTCAACACACATTTGACTTATTAATAGATGTATACTTACATGCTCAGGATGGTGTTCTCCAACCACAGATAATTACAATTCAAAAGATAAGAGAAGTTCTGAATCAACAAGCGATGCCAGAGTCGACAATGTTCCCTCCCTTCACTTCTTCCGAACTCCTATCATTAATTCAACCAACTATTTACACCCAAGGGCAATATCTAGTGTATGCAGTGAAAATACCTTTGGTATTAGAAACAAAATTTGTGTTACATAAAGTAATACCTTTCCCTGTATTAATGAAATCAAACTCAACTACTAAAGTGTTAAATGTTAAAAAAGAATATATCTTTGTGGATATGTTGAATGAAAAATATGGACATATTACTCAATATGAACTTGATAAATGTCTTCAGCCTAACAATTTAAACTATGTGTGTGCAGAAATTACGCCAATAGTCACATATATCCCTAATACGGATTGTGTATCTACATTACTGCACCCTAATACCTTGCAAATTCCAGATACTTGTGTATTTAATTACTTACCTTTAAAGGAAATTATATGGTTACCTCTTTATAGAAGTAACTCATGGCTATATGTAGCACCAAAAATGGAATTATTCACAACTGTTTGTCAAAACGGTGGAAAACATTCAGATAGATTACATGGAAGAGGCATACTTACCTTAAGAAAGGATTGCAAAGGATTAGGTAGTAAAACTACTTTATTTCCATTTTCACATCATGAAATGAATTTAACCAAGGATGACATATTCCCATTCATTGACGTAAACATTGATTGTTGTCTATCCCTTCCAGACCAAGAAATAATAAAGGATGTCCCATTAGACCTACCCTTATCCAATATAATGTCATCAGTAGATGATTTAAGAACAGCAAGCTTTAAAATAGATGAGGTAAATAAATTTATTGATGAACAAAAACTTAGAGAGGAACAGAGATCCTATCCATGGAAAAGAATTGGTACTGCATGGTATACATATGTATTATCACTTCTTTTATTTATAGGTATATGGTTATGTGGATGCTGCTGTTGTTCAAGCTGTAGAAAATGTAGTTTTTGGTTAATTAATCAATGTTCCCCTAAGAAATGGTGGAACGATTCTCATCAATTTTGCACTAAAATCACTGTTCATAATGTAAACAAATTTAATATTTCAAAAGATGATATTTCGAAAGTCCCAGAGAGGCAAAGTTTAATGACTATACCAAAACTAACTGATGTAATTGTAAATCGACCAACACGATCTGACTCAATACGTTCTTTGCCTTCAGCTCCAGAGTTATCAGAGTTGCAAGAATCTAATGTAGATGAACCTACGGATCATCCTTTAAGGAGGTCCAACAGACTTAAGAAGAGAGAATTTTGGTCGATATACAAAAATTAAGATATTCATAATCTGTAATTTTTGTCTTGAAGAGGGGAGGTGTGGCATAATTGCACCCGTCCTCATTTAGAGTAATTAGTATTATTATTATTACCGGTCTAAGTAGTGAAATGACTCTTCAGTGCCAGTTATTGCTAGTATGAAGCAAGGCTGATAGTCATATCGCTCGAGGCAAACATATGTACTTAGGACAGGAAGCTTGGCTAATAATATGCCGCTTCATAAACAGAAACTTTCCAAAGTGGTAGTCATCTCCGGTCCATGTTTAACTAACCTAATGACCAGAGAGATAATTGTCACTGGTTAATATTAATAAGTAATTTCCAAGTAATCGAGGTCAGGGAGTGCCCTGTAGACTTACTGTAATCAATAAGAGTGGTATATAAGATACTAGAATATTATACTCATTGTCTTTTGTGAACTAACATCGCTACTACACGCAACTGTACCATCTTTGAAGGCTTAACTTGAAATATCTACTTGTGGAAATAAAACCTATCATCTTTACTCTTCGACTTCTAATTCTTTCAACGTCTCTTGGTGGTAGGCTCTTGCCAAGGCAGAGCCCTTACTCAACTACTCTTTCGAAAACTCATAACATCCAAAATTAAATCAAGTGTCACGGCTGGCTACGCGACACAGCCATTGCTAGAGCTAAGAGTTCTCCATTATCACCAAAGATATCCCTGGCGACAACTTCTCTTCTCTAAGCTCAACGTTGAAGAAGAAGAAATTTTCTTGTCTATAATGTTTTTATTTTTGTCATGTTGCTAATGTGTTCCCCCTAATTCTTCTTACTTCCTCACCCCTCTGCCACTCCTCGAACACTCACTTGGAGTTCACACTAACATTACTACTTTGTGCTTTTGCCCTGTCGTAAGGTCCCTCCTTCAGGGAGTAGTCTATACTGCTCAGGTCTAAGCTGCGTGGACCTGAGAGGAATGTGCATCGCAGACTATGAGTAGTGGTGGTGACGAGTGATGAGGTTTCTCGGTCCTTGCGTAGTAACAGAAGCAAATACATTAGTCGATGACTCAGTCACTCATTCCCAACGCCACACTGGTTTCAGAAATGACATATGTTAGCAGTATTGGAATAGACGAGAATGTCAGGTAACACGGCGGGCTGCCGGCAGGCTTCTCAATTCTCGCCTGCTCCTACCCTGCCTCTGCCCTTCATCACGCCAGTTCACAGAGCTTGGAACCGAGCAGTACATCGTATGGTGTTTTAAACTTTCAAATCTGTCGCCATGACACAAACATCTTTCAACGGCTGGCCGTGAGTGTCTTCACCATCCATCGATGACAAGCTAAGTACTATTCAGTGTTTTTAACTACCATTTTCATGGTGCCTGTGCGAATCCTTAAACTGCACATTTTAAATAATCATACCTTCAAAATTGGAACTTGAAGTGCTAATCATATTCGCTAATGGCTTCCCAAGGAGAGATCTCTTACACTGCTTTGCTAAGACTGAAGTAAGCTAGCGATTGGAATCATTATGAAAATTTTCCATTGCTAAATCCGTCAAACAGGGGATACTATTTCTCCCACCATGGGAATTATGCTACTAAAGTTGACGTAATTTGAAAGTCAGCCTTTGACTCTTCGCGGGATTTTCCGATGCTTTTTTGAAACTATGCCAAGCTATCTCTTAATTCCACTGAGAGATCTTTTTACCAGCCCCATTTAACGCTACTTACAGCTCGTAACATTTCGAATCAAGCAATAGACTCTGAATTTTGCAAAGTTACGTTGGTAAACCCATCAAAAGCTCAATAACGTTAAACTACAACTAATTAATAAATCCGAACAACCAACATAAGACTCCATAGTGACTTTTCCGTGTGCTCCGACAAATTGGTTTCTCAGTGTGAACCATCAGTATTGGGTACCCAAAATGAACTCATAAACTGACTGAAAACAAACCCCATTCTTACTTCTCATTCCCCACTTACTAACATTCAAATTTAAGTAACTATTCTTTGTAATTTTTTTCTTTCTTGTAAATTTGAGTTTTCACTGAGGTGACCTCCACCCCTTTTTGAATGTATCATTAATTAACGTCTACGTCAATATCACGGTGGTATATTGAGCCACTTTTTATGCTAAACGTAAAATTGTTTGGGTCTCCCTTTTCCCATTTGTTGTACATGGGATTCTATTCCATTAGCCTACAATATTGTTATATTAACAAGAGAGGTATAAGAAGATAGTTCATTTCTCTTACCCCATTCATAGTTTTTACGTGGTATTTCTTGTTAAGGGCTGATGTGCCCAATTTTGAAGAGCAATCCAATTCTAGTGTGTTTATGCTCTCTCCAATCATTCCTTAGCCTTTTAAAGAATTTCTTGTATATTTCTTCTTACATTCTTAATCTAGACTACCTATGCCTTCTAATCTGCCTAGCTTAAGAGGCATCTTAAGCGCAACAAATGAGTAGTGAAGTTATAGTTACTGTTGACATTTAGTAGCTATTTATCGCCTTATTCTGTACCAGTGGTTTGGTAATTTGAAGTGGCCACGGGAGCCCCTTGCCTTTTCTAGTACTCTTTTATAATCTATTTCTTGCTTAGAGGTCCACCCTCTGTGGGTAGCCAAGCTATTCTTTTTCTATTTCACTCCTTGTAGCATCTGGATATGCTCTTCGAAATATTGCCACTTAATTTTTGTTGTGCCTTAAAAATTAAACCCATTTGTTTGAACGTTTGGTTCAGTAGTCAGTAATTTATTTGCATTATTTCACATAGTTTATTGGAGTTGCAACTCGCTTTGCTGGTTTTTGATGCAAGTTGTTTATCCCCATTCTTGGTTGCTTTTTGCGGAAGCAAGACTGTGATACCCTCGTTCGTCTATTAGTCATGCTTTAAGCATTCTTTCTTGTTAGAGTCATAACCCATCTTTAGCACAACAATCTTAATTATAATTCCAAGTTTAAAATCTTTTATTGCCAAGGCTAGAATTTATTCTCCCATCTTAGGTTATTTAGCCTTGCTCAATTCTCTTATGTGCTCTGTTACAAGCAGTATCACTAATTGCTTTAAATCTAGTTTGTTGTTTTTTACAATAAATTTGTTTCTTGAATTCGTTCCTTTGTTGCTTAATCTTTTGCGTTCATCACCAAGCCTGTTCCCTCTTCTTACGTCATCTTCCGTCAGGCAGTAGCCAAGTCTCGTCTTGCCGCTCCATAGGTTGAATGTTCTGGGAGACATATTTTGCTCCATTTACCATGTATTTCATATTTACATTGTGTAAGCCTACCCCTAATTCTTCCTGATTGTATGAGGTCCTAATGGTGAAATGGAACGCCTATTAGAGGACCCAGTATGACATTTTATTTTAAATATTTCTGAGATATTAATTGACTAGTTAAATTGTGCAGCCAACACAATTCAAAATATCGATGCCCAAGATTGTCAACTCAGACCCTGGCATTCCTTTAAAAGCATACGCGAATGTAGGAGCGGATTTACTTATAGCGTATTATTATTATTATTATTATTATTATTATTATTATTATTATTATTATTATTATTATTATTATTATTATTATTATTATTATTTATTATGGAGTAACAATATTCTCCCATTAAAATTATAATGCTTTTGAGGAATAGTATATACAGTATTCATGGTTTTGAATAGGCAAGTTGGGAAAATGGGCTGCAAAGTCGACTCAGAGAATACAACACTTATCCCTACTATTGCGTTTGCGTTATCTTTTTACCCCCCAGTGTCAGCTTTTCCCACGGACTAAGCGAGGGATCCCACCTCTACCACCACTGAGGGCAGTGTCCTTGAGCTTGAGACTCTGACGGGGATACAACTGGGGTGTGTGACCAGCACTACGCCCAGGCGGCCTCACCTGCAAAGAGAACAGGGGCCTGATGCAGGGATGGGAAGAGTGTCAGGGTTAGGCAAGTAAGTGGGAAGGAGTCGGCCATGGCCTTACGCTAGGTACTGCGCCATTATTTTCCTGGTGATATTATAGCGATTTGGTTTGGTTATATTTACGCAGAGTCGCAATGTTTTATTGACGTGAGATTGTTACGTAAATCTAAACCAGCTGGTTTAAGGAGAGTTGAGACTATCCCGCAAGACATCCATATGTCCAAGCCAATGTCACGAACGCATCATGAGCTGGCAGATGTCAACCAAGGTCATCATTCCATAGACAGCAGTGAGCTAGTTTTATCGAAATATACACGGAGAAGGCGATCTAATATATATTACCGATAATACAGAGGGGAGAAACTATATTGAATTGTACTGAAAATTAACACGCATTCATATGATGCTATTTCGATTGAGTTTTTACTCCACAGAAGGCTGTGAGATGCATGGAATGCAGTTTAAGGATCAACTTCGATTTACATCGATATATCACCCGAGGAGAGGGAGTAATCCAAGACAGTTGCAGGTATGTGACCCGAGGAGAGGCAGCAGATTAATTCTCATATTCATCGAGTTACAGTCTATAATCAGTGAGGTGCGTTCAGTGCCGTACGATATACAGGGTCTTTCATATAAAATAAGAGTGCCAAGCGGCGGCTTTGTTAACCACTCCTGCGGTCACCTTGGCCGAGCTTTTGGCGCGCCAAGGCCCCCCTGCTTTAAGCGTGTCTACAATCCTATATGATGCAGCGGCCTTGCTAGCGTGTGTGTAATGCTGAAATCTTACTTTAGCTAGTTAGTTAGTTATCGTTGATGAAACCTAAACCCCTATAGTATTGAAAGCGCGCGCATAGTACATACGGTGGCTGTTTTTTTTTTTTTCAAGTTCCGATGGACTGTATAAAAATAACAGATTGGCATTACCAAACTTGACCTTGCAATAAGCGTGCAGGTGCTCAGTCGCCAGTCTAAACCTCAAGTGCTAACATGGTGAGACAGTTATCATTGCAACATCGTATTTTTTATGTAAAACTTATTTTAAGTACGAGTCGGCTCGGCGGGTACGTGATGCATTTGTTCAACAATTTCCTGATGAAGTGCCACCTTCACTAGCACAGATTCACGTAATTGCAAATAAGTTTGATAATACTAGCTCGGTGCTCAATAAAAAATATGCCCGCACACGAACAGTTTTAACAGAGGATGAGCTAGATGACATTGGCGAGAATCTTGAACGGTCTCCGAATAAATCACTCACAAAATTAGCACAAGTAGGGCTTTCGGTTTCATCAACAATAACTAACTAACTAACTAACTAAAGTAAGATTTCAGCATTGTACACACGCTAGCAAGGCCACTGCATCATATAGGATTGTACACACGCTTAAAGCAGGGGGCCTTGGCGCGCCAAAAGCTCGGCCAAGGTGACCGCAGCAGCGGTTAACAAAGCCGCCGCTTGGCGCTCTTATTTTATATGAAAGACCCTGTATAAGCAAGGCAAAGTTACGTGAAAGAACTTAGTGTTTGAAACATTACGAAATGCATCGCATACAGGAAAGGTGTTCTTCGTTCTACCATTTTAGAATTGCAACTACTTACAGTATATCTACATTGGAACTTCGTAAACTTTACAACGCAGTGAAAAGTATTTTGATACAGACATTATTCTATATTTGAGCAACATGTTATCGAGACTGAAATCAGGAGGAATAACCATACAGTTTCATAAATCTGCCATTATGAATTGCTAAATCATTAAAGGAATGTGACCTGCAGAGTGGAGAGGAATATCATGAGTAACTAGCTACGTGAACATGTATGAGAATTATACGTTCCAATACCATGAAGGAAGCGAAGGCAAATCTATTGATATCACTCTGAGATGAAATGCTGTTATACATTGAAAGATCTTCAGAGAAGAGAGCAGCAGTCTACAATCACTACGAACGAGACCCAGGGTTGTCCATGAGAGATGCTATTGATTATCCACGGTAGGACGAGCGGGGAAAATAAGTTCGTGTTTCCCATTTCGATGCCAGAAAGATCGACAGTATTTTGGAACAAGGAGTCGTCTGGAGCTGGTATGGTTGTGCGTATTCCAATACGCACGTTCTTCAAGAAGCCATCTTAAGGTAGCTGGGAAGACTTTCATTATATAGACAGTAGATTTAGAGGTATTTTTGGAGTAAGCTTTTCACCATAATGTCTTATATGTTGAAGTGGACGGTAGTTTCAGATATGATGTTCTTTCATATTTAGCTACTTGTTCTACTAAGATTTTGATTCGATTACGAATGCATCTTCTGCTTTTCTTTAGGTAATTTTGGTATTTTTGGATTTAATGTTTCAGAATTTCGACTATTTAACTTTGATAATACGATATGAAGATTTTTAATGTTAAGAAGAATTATGATAGGAGGAAGATTTACGTATATAAGAAGAATTACGATAGGAGGAAGATTTGCGTATATAAGAAGAACTTATTTTTGAATTGAACATAATGAACATTCTAAGTGAAATATTTATGAATTACAAGCTGTACCCGGCATGCGTTGCAATGCCAATCAAAGAAAGTGTTGGCGTTGAAATTCTGTTTCTTGAAGTGCTTTTGGATACACAACATGTTAACTGCCTCTAAGCTATCGTAAAATGGATTTTCTAATTTAGAACCATTCGTGGAAGCGTGCACAACAACTTTCAAAAGTTTCATCGCTGTCACTCATTTGTTGAATCTACTTAAACGCTACCTGTTGTGAAATGGATTTACTAAGTCGAAACCCTTCCCTGGCGAGTACACAATAACTCATCAATGATTCATCGCAATCGGATGAATTGTATATGCACGTATACGGGGTTTTGTTTAAACGATTCGTGCGCTGTCAATCATTTGTTGAATCTACTCGTGCGCTACCTATTGAGAAATGTATTACTAAGTCGAAGCCCTTCCCTGGCGTGTACACAATAACTCATCAAGGTTTCATCGCAATCGAAGAATGTTATATGAACGCAATAGGGGATTTTGTTGAAACGCTTCGCGCGTCGTCACCCATTTGTTGCATCTACTCTTGCGCTACTTATTGTGAAATGGATTTACTAAGTCCCCTTCCCTGGCGGGAACACAATAACTGATCAATGTTTCATCGCAATCGGATGAATAGTACACACATCAAAAAAAGTTTTGCATCACCTCGGTTCCAAGAGTTCCGGAACCTTTAAATACAAAGAGAATAGAGATCAACACAAACAACATTTCAGCTCGTTTTATTGCTCATGAGACCCACACATTGCATGTTGTACCATCATACAGCTAGACTTTCAGCATTTGTGGTCCAGATTGCAGTACACACCACTACCTCTAATACCCAGTAGCACGTCCTCTTGCATTGATGCATGCCTGTATTCGTCGTGGCATACTATCCACAAGTTCATCAAGACACTGTTGGTCCAAATTGTCCCACTCCTCAACGACAATTCGGCGTAAATCTCTCAGAGTGGTTGGTGGGTCAAGACGTCCATAAACAGCCCTTTTCAACATATCCCAGGCATGTTCGATAGGGTTCATGTCTGGCGAACATGCTGGCCACTGTAGTCGAGCGATGTCGTTATCTTGAAGGAACGCATTCACAAGATGTGCACGATGAGGTCGAGAATTGTCGTCCATGAAGACAAATGCCTCTCCAATATTCTGCCGATATGGTTGCACTATGGGTCGGAGGATGTCATTCAGGTATCGTAAAGCCGTTTCGGAGCCTTCCATGACCACCAGTGGCGTACGTCGGCCCCACATAATGCCACCCCCAAAACATCAGGGAACCACCACCTTGCTGCACTCGCTGGACAGTGTGTCTAAGACGTTCAGCCTGACCAGGGTGCCTCCAAACACGTCTCCGACGATTGTCTGGTTGAAGGCATATGCGACACTCATCGGTGAAGAGAACGTGATGCCAATTCCGTGGGGTCCATTCAGCATGTTGTTGGGCCCATCTGTACCGCGCTGCATGGTGTCGGGGTTGCAAAGCTGGACCTCGCCATGGACGTCGGGAGTGAAGTTGCGCATCATGCAGCCTATTGCGCACAGTTGGAGTTGAAACACGACGTCCTGTGGCTGAACGAAACGCATTATTCAACATGGTGGCATTGCTGTCAGGGTTCCTCCGAGCGGCAATCCGTAAGTAGCGGTCATCCACTACAGTAGTAGCCCTTGGGCGGCCTGAGCGAGGCCTGTCATCGACAGTTCCTGTATCTCTGTACCTCCTCCATGTCCGAACAACATCGCTTTGGTTCACTCTGAGACGCCTGGAAACTTCCCTTGTTGAGAGCCCTTCTTGACACAAAGTAACAATGCGGACGCGATCGAACTGCGGTATTGACCTTCTAGGCATGGTAGAACTACAGACAACATGAGCAGCGTACCTTCGTCCTGGTGGAATGACTGGAACTGATCGGCTGTCGTACCCCCTCCGTCTAATAGGCCCTGCTCATGCATGGTTGTTTACATCTTTGAGCAGTTTTAGTGACATCTATGAACAGTCAAAGGGACTGTATCTTGGATACAATATACACAGTCAACGTCTATATGCCGGAGATCTGGGAACCGAGGTGATGCAAAACTTTTTTTGATGTGTGTATATGAACGCATACCTGATTTTGTTTAAACGATTCGCGCTCCGTCACTCATTTGTTGAATCTACTCGTGCGCTACCTACTGTAAAATGTATTTACTAAGTTAGAAACCGTCACGTAAGTGTCCACAACATCTCACCCAAGTTTCATCGCTATCGGACTAATGGGATATGAAGACATAGGGGACTGTATTGAAACGCTCCGCATGTCGTCGTTCATTCGCCGAATCTACTCGTGTCCTACCTACTGTGAAATGTATTTACTAAGCCAGAAACCTTCCTTGGAGTGTCCACCATATTTCACCCAAGTTTCACCGCTAACGGCAGAATGGTATATGACCTTACACGGGACGTTGTTGAAACGCTTCACGCGTCGTCCCTCAATTGTTGAATCAACTTGTGCGCTGCATATTGTATAGTGGATTTACTAAGCCAGAAATCTTCCATGACGTGTACACAACATCTCACCCAAGTTTCATAGCTACGGACGAATGGTACATTAATGCATACGGGACTTGGTTGAAGCGCTTCGCGTGTCGTCGCTCATTTGTTGATTCTACTCTTGCGCTACATATTGTAATATGGATGTACTCAGCCAGAAACCTTCCCTGGAGTGTACACAACATCTCACCCAAGTTTCATCGCAATCGGATGAATGGTATGTGAACGTATACGGGACGTTGTCGAAACGCTTCGCGCGTAGTCACTCATTTGTTGAATATAAACGTGCGCTTCGTATTGTAAAATGGATTTACTTAGCCAGAAACCTTTCCTGGAGTGTACACAACAATTCACCAAACATTTATCACTATCAGACGACTGGTATATGACTTTATACGGGACTTTGTTGAAACGCTTCGCGTGTCATCGCTCATTTGTTGAATCTACTGGTGCGATACCTATTGTAAAATGTATGTACTAAGCCAGAAACCTTCCCTGGAGTGTACACAACATCTCACCCAAGTTTCATCGCTATCGGATGAATGGTATATGAAATTATATGGGACTTTGTTGAAACGCTTCGCGCGTCGTTGCTCATTTGTTGATTCTACTCGTGCTCTACCTATTTTTAAAGGGATTTACGAAGCTTGAAACCTTCCCTGGAGTGCACACAAAATCTCAGCCTAGTTTCATCGCTATCGGACGAATGGTACATGAACGCAAACGTGACTTTGTTGAAATGCTTCGCGCGTCGTAGCTCATTTGTTGAATCTACTCGTGCGCTGCCTATTGTAAAGTGGATGTACTAAGCCAGAAAATTTCCCTGCAGTGTACGCAACATTTTACGCAAGTTTCATAGCTATCAGACGAATGGTATATGAATGCATACGGGACTTTGTTGAAACGCATTGCGTGTCGTCGCTCATTTGTTGAATCTACTTGTGCGCTATCTACTGTGAAATGTATTCATTAATTTTGAAACCTTCACGTAAGTGTACACAACATCTCACCCAAGTTTCATCGCTATCGGACGAATGGTATAAGAACACATACGGGACTTTTTTGAAATGCTTCGCGCATCGTCACCCATTTGTTGCATCTACTCTTGCGCTACTTATTGTGAAATGGATTTACTAAGTCCCCTTCCCTGGCGGGTACACAATAACTGATCAATGTTTCATCGCAATCGGATGAATAGTATATGAACACATACCTGATTTTGTATAAACGATTCGCGCTCCGTCACTCATTTGTTGAATCTACTCGTGCGCTACCTACTGTAAAATATATTTACTAAGTTAGAAACCGTCACGTAAGTGTCCACAACATCTCACCCAAGTTTCAACGCTATCGGGCTAATGGGATATGAAGACATAGGGGACTGTATTGAAACGCTCCGCGTGTCGTCGTTCATTTGTCGAATCTACTCGTGTGCTACCTACTGTGAAATGTATTTACTAAGCCAGAAACCTTCCTTGGAGTGTCCACCATATTTCACCCAAGTTTCACCGCTAACGGCAGAATGGTATATGACCTTATACGGGACTTTGTTGAAACGCTTCGCGCGTCGGCCCTCATTTGTTGAATCAACTTGTGCGCTGCATATTGTATAGGGGATTTACTAAGCCAGAAATTTTCCATGACGTGTATACAACATCTCACCCAAGTTTCATCGCAATCAGATGAATGGTATGTGAACGTATACGGGACGTTGTCGAAACGCTTCGCGCGTAGTCACTCATTTGTTGAACATAAACGTGCGCTTCGTATTGTAAAATGGATTTACTTAGCCAGAAACCTTTCCTGGAGTGTACACAGCAATTCACCAAACATTTATCACTATCAGACGAATGGTATATGACTTTATACGGGACTTTGTTGAAACGCTTCGCGTGTCATCGCTCATTTGTTGAATCTACTGGTGCGCTACCTATTGTAAAATGTATGTACTAAGCCAGAAACCTTCCCTGGAGTGTACACAACATCTCACCCAAGTTTCATCGCTATCGGATGAATGGTATATGAAATTATATGGGACTTTGTTGAAACGCTTCGCGCGTCGTCGCTCATTTGTTGATTCTACTCGTGCTCTACCTATTTTTAAAGGGATTTACTAAGCTAGAAACCTTCCCTGGAGTGCGTACAAAATCTGAGCCTAGTTTCATCGCTATCGGACGAATGGTATATGAACGCAAACGTGACTTTGTTGAAATGCTTCGCGCGTCGTAGCTCATTTGTTGAATCTTCTCGTGCGCTGCCTATTGTAAAGTGGATGTACTAAGCCAGAAATTTTCCCTGCAGTGTACACTACATTTTACGCAAGTTTCATAGCTATCGGACGAATGGTATATGAATGCATACGGGACTTTGTTGAAACGCTTTGCGTGTCGTCGCTCATTTGTTGAATCTACTCATGCGCTATCTACTGTGAAATGTATTCACTAATTTTGAAACCTTCACGTAAGTGTACACAACATCTCACCCAAGTTTCATCGCTATCGGACGAATGGTATATGAACACATACGAGACTTTGTTGAAATGCTTCGCGCATCGTCGCTCATTTGTTCAATCTACGCGTGCGCTACCTATTCTAAAATGGATTTACTAAGTCAGAAACCTTCCTTGGAGTGTACTCAACATCTCACCCAAGTTTTATCGCAATCGGACGAATGGTATATGAACGCATAGGAGACATACATACCCACCCACAGACAAACTATCACGTTACATTGATTTTTATATATATAGATTTTGAATATTTGTACAGTACAAGCTACAATGAACTTGGAAGAATTTATTAAGATATACGAAATATTACGTCGTTTTGAATTTAGATTTGAACTTGATTAGACTTTGAATTTTGAACTATTATTTTTGCTATTCTAATTTTGAGATGTCTTCAAGCTTTTGAATGATAATTACCAGTTATTTCTTGAACCGATCTATTCTAATGTTTTTTTTAAAATTTAATTCAATTAATATTTGACATAAACTCCATGGTGTAGGATTGATTGAATTCTGTTGAAGCCTCGTATATTTCGAGTTGAAAGTTTGAATTGTTTGAATCTTACCAATACTCAAAGTTTCTGATCGTCAATTTTCAAAATAATATATATTTATTACAAAATAATTAAGAATGTTATAGAGGAGCATGGCGACTTGTATTCAACAAAATATGATCATGAACATGTAATTAATTGTAATTCAAAGTACAGAATTGTGTTTGAAATTTATTTCAATGGTATAAGAATTAACAACGTATTTATATTAAGTATTTTACGTATCAAGGTGAAGTAATATGTGGTTGAATTGAATATTAGAGTGGTAATACAACATTGTTGAATGTTATGAGAAGTGGTGGAGTTTTTTGAAGTCGTATTGAGTATAGTAGGAATGGGGTGTTACTAAGGAATTAATTGAATTATATTACGAATATTCTGAAAGTTTATTAATTAATTATGGAATAATAATTATTATAGTGAGTGAGCACGAATATTATTGTTAAAGGAAATATGTAGGAATATTTTATACCACAAAAGAGTGTTGAAAGTTATAATCTGAAGTAAATGAATTTATTATTGGGAAATGGATCATATTGAATTCTAATAGAATCATAAGCGAAGCTAAGAATGATACTCTTGATTATTATTATTATTATTAGTATTATTATTAGTAGTAGTAGTAGTATTATTATTGATTATTAACCATGGAGGAGTATTTCACATTTACTTAGTTTCATTGCTCGTCAAATTGGACATGATATGACAAGAATTAACTATGATATTACATGATTGAAATCGAGTACAATTGGAAGACGTGAATCTTTGTTGAATTAAGATATGATTAAGGGTGTATATAGCTGTATATTATTCTTGAATCGATAATTTTGTGAGTGTCTAAGCCAAGATTTATGATACATCATGCGAATATGTATAAAATAGGGTGATTTGTATAATACTACGTAATTTTGCGTGATTTGCACACGGATATTTCAATCTTTAGATGCAAGTGGGCTTCAGAAATATTCTGATATTCGAGGTATTCGACATTTTCTAATTTCATTTTTTATTTTGAATTGTATCGTCATCGATGAATAAACCAGTGGTTTATTCTAAGTATCTTCAGACGTGGTGATTTATATTAATGAAAGGTTATGTTAGGAGGGCCAGTGTTTGATGTTTTCCCAATGTAGGTCTTCGACTTCGAGATTTTTCTTCTTGATTCTCGAGTTCTCTGATTGAGCTAGTTTATTTGTGTTTCCATTGGTCTTTTCTTAACGCATTCTTCTTGCTGTGTGTATTCCCATTTCTGGTAGGACTTGTTGGTAGGATTTTGGTTTCTTTCTAGCCGGGGATATCTAGGTTCTACGATCCAGTTGTTTCATTGGATTCAACAAGTTCTGTCCACGATGATACGAGTACAGTACCATCCCGGCATTTCCCCGAAGACGAAGTGGGAAACCACGGAAAACCACTTCGAGGATGGCTGAGGTGGGAATCGAACCCCCTCTACTCATTTGGACCACCCGAGGCTGTGTAGACCCCGTACCAGCCCTCATACCACTTTTCAAATTTCGTGGCAGAGCCGGGAATCGAACCGCGGACCTTCTGGGTGGCAGCTAATCACGCTGACCACTACGCAACGGAGGCGATGCCCTACTATTGTTCATTAATAAAATCGCCCCCGTAGATCATGTGAATAAAGGGAAGTTGAATACTTACAGTACAAATTAGGGTGGATACAATATAATAATTTGAAAAGAATAAACATTATGGTCATAAGAGGGTCTTGAACCCAGCACCCATTCGATACGAAGTTACAGCCTTAACCCTCGTACACCTTTCCATTCCATTAACACTCTCACAATTACGTCACTTAATCCGTATGGCTAAATGTCGAATGATTTCAGTTAATTCTTTAAGACCAGCAGGAATGCATTCATCCAGTACCTGCCATGTTTTCAACTTACAGTAACGCATCTTAATGACTGATTTGCATTAATAATGATGCCAATCAACAGCAAATATTACCCACAATCCGCAACCTTCCGCCATGTTTGATTCCTTCCATTTGGCTCTGCTGAACCAATTGAAAAACACGGGGCACGCATACAAGTAACGTTACTCGTGCCTGTACCGGAAATGCGGCTATATCTAATTTTAACGTTACAACCTGTACCATTTCTACTCTGCCAGACAATGCTGGTAGTACATCGCTGCGGTACAGCCGTAACGTTACTAATTATATAAAATGTAACGTTACAACCTCTGCCATCTCTTGTAGCATAACGTAAGATTCAGCGTTAATAACGGTCATTTCGTTAAGTTACGGGTCCCTGATCTCCGCTGCTCTCCTTAAAGGGAACATCTATGTATCTAACAAACCCCTTGCTACACAGCCCAATACGACCTTGGCCTACCAAGTAAACTCAACCATAGCCTACGACCTTTAGATTGCAGTCAGATGCGATATGTCCGCTCGGCCGTTAATCCTGACTTTCTTGACCAGGGCCATTGACTCTAGGCCAGACAGCTACTTAATTGGCCTCATGAGGCCCCTTCCAGCCCTCAGTTATTCCTGACGTAACTGGAATTGAACCCCGGACCTTCAAGTTCAGAGTCAAGCGAGCTACTCCTACATTCCAAATGTGAGATTTTCAATCTTGGCGAGACATGACAAGTTCACAAGAGCACCTCTAGTGGTATTTCGTCCCCAGATTCTCATTGCACGTCGCTAGAAATATTGATTGATTGATTGATTGATTGATTGATTGATTGATTGATTGATTGATTGATTGATTGATTGATTGATTGATTGATTGAGAGTAATAGGTGCTGGAGCCGCAGTGGCCAGCAAAATGTTACCCCTGAGCGTCCTTGCTGTCTTCGGCTAATTGTTCTTTCTTCAGTGATTGGTCCGTGACTTGAAACTATGCTGCATCGCTCGCTCAAGAGATGGCCAAACTGAATTGCAGACGAAGCACCTGCGGCGTGACCTTAAAATTGAGGGTTGACATTCCTTGTATGAACACTGTCATGATATAGAAATATTTTACAGAAATCGTTTCAATGGTTAAGGAAGAAGGATAACGTTGCCCAAATGTATAAATTGTAGTAATTCAAAATACGAAGATGGCATCACGAGAATATGTTATTAAAATACTCTTTCTCTGTGCATTCTCTCGCAAGATATCACAAAAGGTTTAGAGAATGGACATATTAATAATAAGTTATTGTATTTAAAATAAGTCGTGACGTAGCTCCGTATCAATAGGGGTTCACGTGATGATTACATAGCTACACAGTTCAAAGATATAACAATCAAATCGGTCCGCCTCATTGCGTAGTAGCTAGCACTCTGGGTTGTGACCGTGGAGGACCGGGTTCAATTTCCGGCTCTGCCAAGAAATTTAAATCTGGTCTGAGGACTGTAACGGGGTTCACTCACCCTCGTGTGGCAAAACCGAGAAGAGGCGGGTTCGATTCATACCTCAGCCATCCTTGATGTGGTTTGCCGTGGTTTCCCACTTCTACTCCAGGCAAATGTCGGGATGGTTCCTAACTTAAGGCCACGGCGGCCTCCTTCCCAATCCTTATATGAATTACAAATACGCACACTAATGCATTCATTACAATAAGAAAGGATATCTGACAAATCCCACACATGCCCCAAATACATGGGGCTACATGACCACGATGTTGCAAATCAATCAACAAGAGCAACAAAATTATATTCACAACACAGACAGTGGCCAACCTGAGTGTGATAGTTTTCTATTAAAAGCTGGGATTTGACCTATTTCAAGTTACGAAAAACCGAGACACTAATGATTTTAACTTCACATAATAATGAAGACAAAGAACGGCATTCTGCCTGATAGTTATGGATCTAAGAGGAGGTGTTCATTAATGGTAGGGTGACATCCTGGGAGTTACATGGATTCCTCCTTGATGCTCACCATTGTGTGTCAATCATTCTTTCGAGAATTGTCAAATGAATGTTCCTCATAATGAGTGTCATGTTAGAGTAGGCTACTCCCCATCTAATACCACTCCTCAACATTATTTACAGAATCTGTTAGGAACGTGCGACGTACAGCCCAACCAATTATCCTCACACTTTAGAGTGTCCACTTCAAAGTCTCACTCCAAGCGGCTGATGAAATTTCCCCGCCCGAGAATACTTGGAGTGTTCCCTGGAATCCGCCAGTTTCGACTAATGCATGTGAGGAATGTTCCGTGGCAAAGGGCCACTCAGTTATCGATACCTGTACGCTCCAAGTAAGTAATCGAGTTAACATAAAAATGTAATACAACAGATCCAAATATGAGGGTGCTCCAAAAATAATCTCTCTTCCTACATCTAATGAAAAACAAACCCTCCATACCGAAACAAAATAGGACATGCATGTTAGCAGAGCTGGTAACTTGGTTAGTGTTACCGTTACTTTTCAAAAGTAGTAACGAAGTTACAGTTACCATTGTCGAAGTAAAGAATAGTTACTTTTTCTTTACTTTTGTATAAAAATATAGTTGCCTAATAACATTTTCCCCGCTACTGTAACATACTTGGTTTCAACGGAATAGTGGATTCGAGTAATATGAAAAAACAAGTAGTTCCGTGAAGAACTATACAGCCTATTTTCATATATCCTACTTATGTTATTTTTTTTCGTGTAGCCTCCTTAGAGGCCGAGTGCAGGTCTTTCAAGTCGACGCCCGTGGGCGACCTGCGCGTCGGGATGAGAGATGGAATGGATGAAGATGAATGAAACTGGGCAGGGATGTGGAAGGAAGCGGCCGTGGCCTGTCAGAAGGTACCGTCCCAGCATTTGCCTGGTGTTGAAATGGGAAACCACGGAAGACCATTTCAAGGACGGGCGACGGTGGGGCTCGAACCCACGCGTCTACCGAGTCAGCAGAGAGCTTGGCCCCATTACCTAATGCTGTGCATTAGCCAGCATAGCCACGGCTGCCGGTACTTATGTTAATTGCCTCTATCAACATAAACAATTTCAGTTTGATTGCTGTCATAGATTAATTGATATTGAGAACCGTCTAAATATTTCGGATGGTCGCCATACTAGATTTGTATATATGTTAGGCTTAGAGTTATGTACTAGTACATGAAGATTATTGTTTAGGTGTAGTATTCAAACTTCAATTGCATGATTAGGATACATGCAATAAAAACGAGATTTTATAATTTCGCACAGCTGCCATCTTGTGGCTATGAAAACAGTTGAAATGATGTAGATGCCAGTGGATTCAAATGTGTATAAGCATTTACCGAACCATGTTTCACTGCGCACGAATGGTTAAATCGCGAGAAAAGTCCTTTTAAATATTTATATTTCGCGTCGTCGCCATGTTGGATTTGTGCTCACCAGGTTATTGAAAGTCCCATAGGTGAACTTAGGTTCATAGCCTCTATCAACGTACACAATTTCAGTCTGATTGCTGTCATAGATTAATAGATTTTGTGAACCGTCTAAATATTTCGGATGGTCGCCATGTTGGATCCTTATATATGTAGATTATAGAGTTATGTACAATTAGATGACGATTATTGCGTAGGTTCATTATTCAAACGTTCACTCCGATCGCATGATTAATACACAACAAACAAAAACTTAATTTTAAAATTTCGCACAGCCGCCATCTTGAGGTTATGTAAACAATTGAACTAAATTAGATGCCAGTGCATTGCATTACAATGTGTATAAACATTTACTGTACCGTATTTGACTGCACTCAGATGGTTAAATCGCGAGAAAAGTCTATTAAAATGTTTCACCTTCGCTTGACCGCCATGTTCGTTTTGTACTTACAGGCTTTTGAAAGTTACATGTGTGACCTTGTCGTAGTGCCCTTTATCACCGTACAACATTTCAATGTGATATCAGTAATAGTTTCGGAGATATAGAATGCCGGTGAAATAATTCGCACAGCCGCCAAATTAGATGCCAGTGCATTACAATGTGCATAAACATTTGCTGTACCAAGTTGAATTGCGTTTAAATGGTTAAATCGCGATAAAGATATATTTAAATGTTTCAACTTCGCTTGGCTACCATGTTCGTTTTGTAGTTAACAGGTTTTTGAAGGCTTCATAGATCAGCTTCTAGTAGAACCCTTTATCACCGTACAAAATGTCAGCGTGATATCAGTAATAGTTTTGGAGATATAGAATGCCGGAGAAATATTTTGGACAGCCGCCAAGTTGGATTGGTGAGACGTAATAAAATTTGAAGGGCACGGTCATGGTCGGCCAAAATGGTGCTATGATCTTACCGAGTTTAATTGAAATCGCTCCAGCCGTTTAGAAGTTGTTAGAGGGACACACACACATACGCACACATATACACACACACATGCACACACACACGGACAAAGGTGATCTCATAAGCCTATTTTTTCATAAACGAAAATAGGCTAAAAATGGACTACCACTTAATAAAATTATCACGAGAACGCTAAGCTTACAACAACTGGACGCTCGTCGTGTGGCGGCACTCCTCATGCCTCAATAATAATTCGACGCATGAAAATGAATAGTATGCAGGTAAACTGTCAACTATTTTGTAACCAGAACAATAATACTACAAATAAAAATGAAAATATCAAGGTATTGAATTTGCGATTATTATTATTATGAAAATATCAAGGTATTAAATTACCGATATCTTACCTGCACACGCTGCGGAACTGTGACTGCTCTGTATTAGTTTTCCACCTGTCCTGTGTACACTTAACATCCGATTTTGAAGAAATTAAATACCGGCGTATGACGGCCAATGCATCACTTTCTCTTCTTCCTGCTCGATAACAACAGCACAGCTCTAGACATAAACACGTTTTAACTTCAATGTCACAAGATAAGTAATACCCCAGGGATGATTTTATCAAGACATTTGGCGTGCATCATGAAAGTGGTTCCTCTCTCCAAACTGTTTAAACAAGTCGGAAGTACAGTAATTAATAAAATGTTGCTTTGTGTTCTTAGGCTCTCTAGTTGAAAATGTGTCCCTCAGAATTGCCTACAGAAACATGTCTGAAATAAAGCTTCCACTTGAGCTGTTGGGCACGTTCAACCTCATGCAGACCATTTATATAAGCCAGATGTGCATCACAGAGGATTGCGGGAAGTTTTCTATTCTCAGACCTCGAAATAAATGGTGTACACAAGGACATATCAGAAATCTTGCGGCTCAAAGAGAGCATTTGGAATGTTTATGGCACCAGTGCGGGCGTACGTAAGGGAACACACAGGCGCACGTAGCCTACTGCTCGGGTCTAAACTCTGAGAACTTGCGGGGTGAGGTGACGTGGGAGGCCTGTCAACAGCCCGCCGTGTTATCTGGAATTCCTGTCTAATCCAATACTGCTAACACAGGGCCGTTGCCTAAACCACTAAGGTGTTGCAAATGAGTGAGTGACGGACCAATGTATTTGGGTATGTTACTACGCACATCCCCCAACATCTCTCCTCATTGTCCGCGATCTACATTCCTCTCAGGTTCACAGAGCTTGGACTCGAGCACTCGAACCTTTCATCTCCATCATAGATGTACGGTTCGTTTATGGATATTGTTTGTGTTGAATATCGAGATGGTTCCATTCCCACGTGCTATTGACAACTGATTGCTTGAAATAGCTACGAACATTTTCGTTACTTCGTTACTCTTAAATGTAACGCCGTTACAGTTACGTACTTTAAAAAGTAACTTGGTTACCGTAAAGTAACGGTGTTACTCCCCAACCCTGTAGTTGTGATATGATTGGACACAAGCTCTTTGCACCGAGCGCTTCAAAGGCGCCCCAGTTTTCCTATACGAAGATTTTAAGAGGTTGAGCCCTTGTGGAATTTGAGAGGGCGTACAGCGCGCCATCTGGGTCTTTCATACCCATCAATGAGGAGGTTTTGGGAGCAGTGGGCACGTACACAAGGCGGTCAGGTACTTAGCGGATCTCCTGGGCAGATGGCCGTTCTATCCTCCAACAAACAAGAACAGCGCTCACAGTTTGGTTGTCTGGCAACCCGACACACGTAGTTTCTAGTTACAGATCTTAAACACTTACAGCGGTAGGATATTATTTGGTTTCACTACAACTGTGAGCCATCATGTGCCGTGGCGTTGTCAACAAGGAACCTCACATTCTGGAGATGTTGTTGAGATTTCTGTTGAGATTTTAGAGAAGTTGTTCGTTTCCACGTCATTTAGGCGCTTAGGACACCTTGTTCATCAACCCACAGTGGCGTAACTACAAATAAGTAGGCCCGGGGCGAAGGTTACCCAAGAGGCCCCCCAATATAAGAAAAAAGTTCCATATTGACGTCAGAAAAGTTGGATGGCGCAGCCACGCGGCAGAATGTTGAAGCTGTAACATTGTGACTGGTGAGAAATATTTAGATGGTGATGCACTGACGTCGTGATGGAAACAGAAAGAAATTTGTCAAATTCGAGGAGGTACTGCTCTGTATACGGTTGCAAATCGTACAAAATGGCTACGAAATATCTTCACTACTTTCCTGTACAAAAAGTTCAGAGAGAAAGATGGGCTTCGGCGTTGTCAATTGGAAAACGTGTTACATGTTACATGACAGTGTGCAGTCTGCATTTTTGTGAAGACGACTTCTTTCCACCGGTACTGTTGATTATTGATAGTTATTGTCTCTAATTTGTATTCACATGGATTTAGCTACATCAAAAATACTGATAAACTTATAGCCTATTACTTCGGTGCCGTACAAAGAATGTAATCCGCTCTTCGTGAACTTATTTTAAGGGTTCTTCCGATTGACAATAACCGAATGGTTAGAAAACTTAAGAAAAATGCTGTTCCTAGCCTTAATTTGCCAGAGAATTTATATTCTTGCCTTTGAACAGCAAGTATGTAGTTCATTGAAGTATGATTTGGCTTAAATTGTGTTTTTGGCTATGATCTCCCTAGTTGAATTAAGTTAATTAAAATGTAAAATCTTGGTTTTAAGTACCGGTTTGGTGACCCATCATCCCAGGAAGGCCGGCAACACCTATACTACTGAAGCAGATAGGTCACTTAGCTGTAATTTTGAAGTTATAGTGATGTTAAGTATACATATGAGGTAATGTAGCAGGAGACCGGATCGGTCTAGGCTATTCTAACTTTAATTAGTTCCCATTTCAGGGTTTTACAGTTTTGAGTGCGAATAGTTGGTTTGAAAGTTGTACAACAGTAAGGAGAGTACGGTATGTTTTGTATAGGTTTTAATTGGTATTATTGTTTATATCGAGCTGAGGAGTGAATTTGGTTTGGCTTATAGTGTGGTTTTTGATCTGTTCCGTTTGCTTATGACAAGTTCAAATGGAGACTCCAGCTTCGTTAAATATCTGTATTTTAAATATTTAATTAAATATATTGATAAAGAGGATGTCTCCATTTTAACTTGCCTGTGGCAAGAGATTAATAAATTAACATTCTTGCCTTTGAACAGCAAGTATGTAGGTCAATATTTGCAATATTGAAGGATGATTTGAGCATCCCAAGTAACGCTTCTTTGAACCCAAAACATTCATGCAAATTCAGGGTTGCTTGATTCAATTTATTATCAGGGAGTCGTCCTTTGTGTTATGTGATATATATATTGTGAAAGTAATAAAAACATCGATACCGCTAGGCTCCCAAGTACAGGCTTCATATATGTAACAGCAGACAGTAAATTAACTATCTACATGTGGGTAATATTTTAACTGGTAGTAATTAGGCACTGCATTTAAATTGATTATAAAAATATTTCTACCAATGAAAGGAAATATGTAGTATTTTGCCGTCATAAATTAGAAGCCATAACAATCGCACACCCAATTACTTCACGTCACTATATCGCCGCCATATTGCAAACAGCTGACCGTAAGCTCCTCCCCCGTTTCGGACGTCAATAGGAACTACCTAAAATCAACATGTTTAAAACGTAAAGATAAAATATTATAATCAAAATATAGCGGTGAATTTATGTTTTATACCTATGCTATGGTACAAATTACTTTTAATCGAATTAACCTTCTTTGATTTTATTCATTATCGAAACATTATTATCATTTACTGGTTTATTATTTATAAAGTAAGGTTTTAACATTGATAACACAAATTATTTTTTCTATACACAGCACAAACTTTAATTTAGTTCAGAGTTATTTACTTGATTTTTTTTTCTTAATTTTATTTCTGAAAATTGCTTGATAACAGTGTCGAAGTTGACGGTGTTTGCTACTTCACGTTCAATCGAGAGCATTGTCAAACCATTTAGACGGGTCTGGCTCATAGTGGATCGTAGAGAGCTTTTTATGAATTTCATTTCTGAGAAACTTCTCTCATTAGAAGCAATGGAGACACATACTGTTAAAAACAGTTTTACGGCAACAAAGATATTTGGAACAAATTCCATCAGGTCCATATCAAGAATAAACTGTGCCATCTTCAATGTGGTCCACTTTCTGGCCCCTTCATTTATTCTTGCAGCTTTTATATGGTAGCGAAGTCTTTTGATTTCACTAACAATTTCTTGCTTATCGAATTCCTCGCAATATTTACAAAATTTCTCTGCCGAAACACAAAGTTCTGTGTCACAATCATTGAGTAAATGCTCGACCTGAACGATTTTGAAATTTTCGAATACAGTTTCCATTCTTTGCATTCTAGTTTTTAGCTCTTGGGGTAGCTTGTCAAAACACTCAAGCATAGATATTTTAGTTTCATCTTCGAGTGATAGTCCGGCATCTTCGGCTTTTTCTCCAGGCATCATCTTTTTAAACGTTTCCTACTTTTTATTTTCAAGAGAGATTCCGCTTCCATCACATTTCTCCGAAGCAAACTGGAGAGCCTTCGTGACCAAGTCATATTGACTGTCTTCCAAAAAGATTTTCAAAATTCGGAATTTCATTACGACATTTTCAATGCTTAAGCCCTCCGTCTGTAAATACCTCTGGGCACTGTTTATTTCTTGCAAAATGTACCCCCATAAGTGAAGGAACCCAAGAAATTTGAAGTTACAAATGTTCGAGAGTAAAATTTCAGCAGAGCCCCGGGTGTCAATATTTTCCTTGGCATCGCACAATTTTTCTGTAGCTTGAACTAATTTGTCAAAATGTTTCAAAATGGGTTGGACAGCTTCGTGATTGCCACTCTATCTAGTGTCATATAGCTTTTTCACAGATCCACCTATAACTTCCATTAAAATCCCTCATTTATGTGGAGAAAAGCCGAGAAGAAATTATGTATACTTTCTAAAGTTGCTAAAAACGTTATTCAGCTAGGGTTGATTGCAAATGCATGAACTCCACACAAATTGAGAGAATGGTTTGCACAAGGTACAAATATGATTTTGCTACTTTTTTCCTTGATCCTTGCTTGGACACCCTATGGATGCCTGACATAGTGACTTCATTATCATAGCCTTGACTCCTACAGAATTGTAGATCCAATCCATCATTTTCTAGTGCATTCATAATGGTGTTACGAGAGGGGGGTTGCTTCGTTCCCTCTCGCGTGACTCACAGCCGCCTGAGGCTAACTCTGGTCTCTGTCGGCCGGCTACTTACGCAGCGGGAACAAATACATGGTCTGGAATGTTCCCGAGTTATCTGGTGATGGAACTCTCGGGAGGAGCCGTGAACTCTCCTACTCTGGAAACGTCCATTGAGTCACCGCCCTCCCTATATAAAGCGGCCTCACCGGCGAGGGGGGGACTGTGTTTTTGAGCTAGTGCGTGTTTTTACCTGTGCGACAGTAGTGTGGCGACGTGAGGTGCGAAGTTACGAAACCCAAGTGAGGCTGATTCTCCAGACAGCGAGGCAGTGTAAATCATGCGGAGGGACTGAGATTTGAAGAGTGTGTACTTACCTAGTGCGACAGAGGTATTGTGGTGAATTGTGAAACGCAGTGGGCTGTTCCCTAGCCAGCGGACAGCGAAGCACTGTGTAGTGGTGAGTGACTGGCTATCGTAAATAACTTTAGTTTGTGTACAAGGCAGAGTTGCAGGTATTAGTAGCGAGGACAGTAGTGTGAACGTAGGCTAAGAGTGGAAGCTATAGTGACTAGTAGTGTCTTATGACGTGAGATTCAGTGCTTATTGTGTGGTGTATTTTCCTGGCCTGCAATAAAGCTAATATTTCGTTAAAGGAACAATTGTGTTGTGCTTTCACCCACCGTAATCCAGTTAACGAACCTGCCACTAGGGGCAACACGTAACAATATCATTGGTTATGTCAACTGATTTTTCCCCAGTAAGAATAAAAATTCCTAAAAAAGATTCTCTTACTTCAATTTAACATTCTCGGTAACATGCACGTATCTCACAACCTCACTCATTTGTTATAAGTGGGAAACATCAGGAGTGCAGTCAAAATGAATCCCAAAATATTTTGCGTTTTTGATCTCGGTAATGATTTTCTGCTGATACTCTTGCCCAGCAAATCGATAAATTCAGTTTGTATCATTGGAGACAGGTAGCCTATGTTGAGGTGTTTGAAGCAGACTGTATCCGTAAAACATGTTCTTTCAGAACAGGATCATAATTTGAAAGGAGGTGAACAAGTTCAAGAAATTTGCCTCTATTTTCCGAGGTCACGCCTTTCCTGTGACCTCGGAAAGATAGGTTTTGCTTAGCTAGGAACAGAGTTATGTCTAAAAGACGATGTAAAAGATTGTTCCATTTTTTATTTTCCTCTTCAATCATTTTTTGATTGCTAGCATCAATCGTTTTATTCAGTTTCAAATGTAAGGCAAGCGTTTTCCATTCTTCTAGGTTTGCCAGGTGTTCCTCAGAGTTTTCATGTTGGAACACCTTTGGATTTAATTTCCACCAGGCCTGGAATCCTGAGACAAACTTAGAGAGCCCTGTTTTATTTTCATCCTCTGTAGAAAGTTTACAGCAAAAACAGAACAAGCTTTCTTTCGATGGAGAATAAACCACCCATTTACGTAAAACTTTTCCTTTATCAGGAAGAATCTTAAAAAACCAGTTTGTGCTTAACTGTCGAGTCACGCCTTTTGGCATAGGCTACTGAAAAGAATAGTGATAATTTTTCACAAATTGGTTTTATCTGCATAAGGAGACCAGATACAATAGAAGCGATAAGTACAAAGTATAATTAGTCTAAAACCCGTAAAGGGGTTCTGTTACCAAGTGAGGTTTTTGACAAAGGGGCCTACTCGACCAATGCAAGTTCGTATCGCAACGGTTTTTTCGCATATAATTTCCGTTATATTACCGCAACACTCCAATAACATTCCCATAACTTTTCCATAATGTTGTGTATTCGAACACACAGAAATGTGGGTTCCAAAGAAATTTCTCTTTCAACAGTTGGCAACACATAGACACCACCATAGACTCAGTTATCGATTACTCGATCTCACGTTGTTGCGCACTGATCTGTACATTGTTTGGTTTTCTCATAATAAATTGTCATATGGTTGATAGGTTCGTGATATTGTCAATCATAGAAAATACAAAGCTTAGAAAACACAAAACATAACATTCCAATAACATTCCCATAACATTACCATATCATTCCCATAACATTCGCATATCATAAAACAGTAAAATTTAAAAAATAGTTGCGGGATTGGGATAATTGGAGTAGCCTAGGCGCTAGGCTTGTCTGGCTAGTTAGCAAAGGACCCGCGTAACATAACAAATTAGAAAATAAAAACTATTGCAGTAACTTACTTCAACGAATTGTATCACCATTTATTATATTGAATTCCAAAAGCACTGACAGAGATGGTGGCAAACTGGCAGCTCATGTCTGTCTGTCTGTTAGGTAGTCAGCCCGAAGGCTGGTTGGATCCTCAAAAAGTACCGCCGTTACGTTATGCGAGTAAATACCCACAGAAACCCAAGGCAGCGCTATTTTGAGGCGTTCTAGGCAAGAAGAGGAGTGAGGTAGTTTGCCATTGCTTTCCTCACTGAGTCAGAACAGTAGTCCTAACCCTATGAGTAGAACCTTTCACAGCATTCACAGGCACTGACTGTGCCCCGAATGCCATTACTAAGCACCACCCATACCTCAGTAGCTTCCATATAATCACAGCCATGCAGCTCATACCGCACACTATTGAGTCACTGACAGTCCCTGACACTGACAATTACAGCTGAGAACACCCGCCTGCAGGGTGGCAACTGAAAAATCGATGTGTAGCCACCTGCCACTTTCTAGCGAACTAAAAATTCCCTACCCCTTAGAGCCCTAGCTTTTTATGTAGCTGAAGCGTATATTACGATAGCTACTAATTGTTTATAAAAGAAAACAAAATATAAATTAAACATTAAAATTTATGTTATGTACCGGATTATAGCTTTATATATTTTAATTTTGTTTCTACGTTATTTGTTAAATTTTAATTTGTAATTTTTATGCCAATTTGGAGGCCCCCTACACAGCGGAGGCCTGGGGCGGACCGCACCCCCCCCCCCCCTCTAGTTACGCCACTGTCAACCCATATATACGTTGGTATGTACTCAATTATTCTGCTAACCTGTGTTTCAGTGGTAACTCTAGTGGCTTTTGTAACTGTAATTGTCAGGTTCAATACTTGGAGTAGATCTCCCGGGACTTCAGATAAAGTACCATCGGTGTGGAGTGTGGAAAAGGTTAGGATGGCTGCTGTCAACACCAGGATTTGAACCTATGATTTCCAAACTTACAGCTCCCCGTCGCATCGTGCCTTAACCCGCTCGCCTAATCTGCTATGTATTTAGCGGTGATTTTTTTTTTCACACCTCCGGCAGCAACAGCGGGCAATCAGTCACATTGCAGGATGCCCCCACTATGCTTATTTCACACAGGAACTTCACTCTACCGACAACTAAGGCACACCAAGGACCTCACATGCGTAAACGGATAGTTGCTCTCATTGAACAAGGAACCCAACCGCAACAGTGGCCGCACGAGCTTACGGCTTCCCACAAAGTACAGTACTGCGACGCGTTGGATAAGATGTTTTCGAGAACCGGGAGACGTACGCCGACGACGCACAGTGGTCCTTTTAGCCTAACTGGCTGCGCAAAATTCCTTTGCATAATTATGGAAAAGGTCTATAAACCATAAAATAACTGTTCAAAAATATGTTTAACTTTTTCCTTATTCTTATTTATAAGAATTGAGGTTAAACTTGTCTTAATAATAATAATATTAATATTAATATTAATAATGTTCAACTGGGTGAAGGCTTTCCTTAATGCTGCTGAGCGTAGGTGATTTTGTGACTACAGGTTTTTGAAAAATACTCCAGATTAAAAGAAATCAGCAACAATTTGTATGCTATGTTGGACTCCTAGCTTCATACAATCCATAGATATTTTAATTGAACTATTACAGATATTACGCCACAATAGGCTAATTTTCATTTGAGAATGCACTACATTACAAAATAGTATTTGATGTGTAGGTACAGTAATAACAATTGAACTATTTTAGTAACCATAATAAAATGAAAATGAAAATCCACAGCCTGCTTCCAGTCTCCGACTGGGTCAGGAATGGAATGAATGAAGCCCCCATCTAGCGGCGAGGATATGGACTGTGCCGGCTGCCGAGGCCTGACGCACTCCTCTGGGGCAACCATAATAAAATACTGTGCATAAATACACAAAACATGTTCAATATCCCTTGCCCTCACAATCTTTAAATCTCTGGTCAACACAGTAATAAATTAACTCGTCACTGAAATGCGATTTTATGAGTCAGGTGAAACACATGCCGTTCCTTCCATCTGGTTCTTATCACAGCTAAACGTGTGGTGCAAAGATGCACTTACGAAGGGAAGGGATTAATTAACACAGAATTCAGGGGTGTACAGAATTAAACTGAAGTACCACACATCCATTCGATTAAAGAAAAATTAGGACGACAAAAATGTAATAATGTGTACAAATATTGCACTACCTAATAAATAAAGTAATTTTATATTATTCTTTAAACCATACTAGTTCATTTCTCTATACTGTATCTGATGCCGGATCTTGTAGTTAAGTTAGAACCTCAGAAGGAATTGGGTCGTTTGTCTTTTGTGGCTTCCTTCTCAGGCTACTTATTAGGGGATCAGATGACACCAAGAGCATATATAGCATATCTTCCATTGTTTGCTTCCTTGAACATTTTCTCGTATTCCTTCTTTACGAAGATTCACTACAATCTACGAAGGATTTAGAAGGACTACTCACATTACTTGTGGAAGCTTCATCCTGTATGTCCTCTCGATATAGTGCAATATTCCCTTCCAGCCAATTTTTATTTTGCGACTGAAACTTGCTTAATGTCCTGTGACTTGCAACCCACTTTTTTTTTCTAAATTGCGCGGAAAAATTAATAAGTGCTTTTCTAACAATATCTTTAACAGACTGTCCAAGGGTTTTCAGACTAGTATTTTCTATCAAATAGTTTAATAAGACATCACTTTCTTTCACTTTCCCACTTGCATGGCGCCAAACATCGAAAAGATCTTTCCGCGAAATTCCTTCCGGCGGCACTAAAAGGAGAAAAAAAGCCAAAGTTGCAAAACGTGGCAAGCAGTTTTTACGCAGACAACACAATAGTGTATAGGCTATAGTCTAATGAAAAGAATTTCAACAATGGTTAACAATTGCGAATTTCCGGGTCTAAAAACACATAGAAGAAGGATAAAATATGTTTCAAAAGTCACTATTTTCAAACGTTTATCACATAAATACAGCAATTTGTATACGATTTTGCAAATTTAATAAAGAAAGAGCCCGCCTTGGTCTGTCATATCCAGTGGCAAACGATGAAGATAGCTCAACAAACACGTCTTTGCAAGCACAAGATTAAAACACAAATAATCAGCTCCGCTTCCAGCTGAGGATGCGATAAGAAACATCCTACTTCAGCGGTCTCTCACTCTCCAGGGGGTGAACAAATATGACATATAGGCACAGTTCTGAGGTCATCGGACATTATTGATACTAAAAACGTCATAAATCATGAAAATACAAAAAAATTATTTTTTACATTTTTAGCGCCCAGATAGTGCAAAAGGACCACTGTGCGACGTGCTGGCTCGAGTTCGTGGCGGGTCGTGAACCAGGAACAGGACGAGCGTTTGATCGCTGATGCCAATTCAACCCGGTTCATTAATGCTACGCAGAGATGCCAGGTCGCGTATTTTCTTGATAGCTTGAGGACGGTCTTAAGACGCCTGAAAGAAACATGGTTACAATTCCGACGAGCGGATAGGGAACAAGTATAGATGAGATCTCACGGGATAGGAATGAGGCACAGAATCGAGCAACGTTCACATCGACACGCTCTCACCGCCGCGCTGGGCAATGTAAGTAAGTAAGGGGTATTCTGCCCGAAGGCAGGGGCAAGCCTCCGAAGAGGCTATCCTCAGCCAGGAGTTTACGTGCGGAAGTTGGCCAGGTCCGTTCCGCTCCTCCGAATATGCGCCAACAGCACGTGGTCCCACTGAAACTGGCATACCATCCAAGTTCCAACCACGCCCAATGTTGCTTAACTGCGGAGTTCCTATGGGATCCGGTGTTTCAACAAGGCCAGGCCGTTGGCTGGCACATTTTAGAGAATATTATGGCGTAGGTGCTCCATTCCACCTGTGTTATACAATTTTAGCAGGACCTGTGTCCGAACCATGCGTCCTGACTAGTTCAGGAATAGTTCGCCAGGCAGTCAGGTGAAGATTATCGACTGGCCTCCTTGTGGAGCAGACATCAATCACATCGAAAACGTGTAGGGCCTATGTATATCTTCCCCTTATTCCCGTCTCTAACTGGAACAGATATGAGATGCGATGAATGGATATGTGGCGGGTGGTTTTTACAGTCGGATGCCCTTTCTGACGCCAACCTCATGAGAGGAGCCAATGAGAGATAAAATTAATGAAGATGAATGAAACTGGGCAAGCATTTGGAAGAAAGCGGCAGTGGCTTGTCAAAAGGTACCGTCCCAGCATTTGCCTGGAGTTGAAAATGAGAAACCACGGAAACAGACGACGGTAGGGCTTGAACCCTCGTCTACGGAGTCCGCAGATGTATTGGCCCCATGGCTTAGTGCTGCACGTTAGTGAGCGTAGCTACCGCTGTCGGTCCATAGAAAACGTGTATAACGAGTGTATAATGGAATGGATGATAGACGCAAGTAAGTAAAGTAAAATATCTCCAATACAGCACTGTTTCAGCCTCAGGGAGGATCATTAGTTGTTACATTCCCCTGTGAGGCTGCCGACGTGGATGTGAGTATGAACAGAGGAGTGATATCAGAATTCTCGGATCGTCTCATCATTACCTCACATCATGGTCTATAACAGTAAGTGTGATATAGCTTCCGTATTCTTACTCCAGTCCCAAAGTTGTTGGGTTCGATTCCTAGCCCTATTTGTCTGAGGGTTCGAACAGCGTACGCTCAGCATTGTGAGGCAAAACAGAGAAAAGGTTTGTTCGATTTCTGCCTCAGCCATTCTCAAATTGATTTTCCGTGATCTTAAACCTCCACTCCAATCAAATTCCAGGATGGTTCCTAACTTTAGGCCACAGTCGATTCCTTCTCAATCCTACTGTCGACCAAAGTATTATGTGCACTCGAGTTTGAAGGTTGTTTGTGAAGTAACAAATAGACCTACATAAAATCCAATAACATCATCATTTTCGTCGTTCTATTGCACGTTAGTTCATGTAGGTTTGGAATTTTTAATTTATATTTTAATATTTTTTGTCGCAGTTGGAGCACAAAAAGTGCACGTTTTTAAGCGTGTTTCAACCATGCGTCACATTTAAGAATTATTATCTCAAAAACCCGCCATCAGATCGAATCCAAATTTTAACACAATATACATTGGAATGTTGTATAACTGGATTATTAATTTCACAATTTTGCGTGTCCAAGAAAAAAAGTTGCTATCATTTTTGTAAGGTAACTTTTTCTCGGCTCGGGGTGGTTGGAAAATGTAGTTCTTGGTTGCGATGTAATCCTTATACATCAAAAAGTTAAGCTGTATGATTGTGAAATACGTAAATTAACTCAGTTATTTTATATCGGTTTGTATTTGTAGGCGGAAATAACACATGGTTCACCAGCTATCCGCTCCCAGAAAAGCTGTACAGCGTTGCCGAAATGGAGCCCAACACGCATCATAGCGTGCCTCGCTCGGAAGAGATTGGCTCCATCACAGCAACGCTGTACAGCTCTCCCGGGAGTGGGTAGATGGTGAACGATGTGTTATTTCCGCCTACAAATACAAACCGATATAAAATAACTGAGTTAATTTACGTATTTCACAGTCATACAGCTTAACTTTTTGATGTATAAGAATTACATCGCGACCAAGAACTACATTTTCCATCCACCCTGAGCCGAGAAAAAGTTACCTTACAAAAATGATAACAACATTTTTTCTTGGACACGCAAAATTTTGAAATGATTAAACCAGTTATACAAAGCCTCCGTGGCTTAGGCGGCAGCACGCTGGCCTCTCACCGCTGGGTCCGTGGTTCAAATCCCGGTCACTCCAAGTGAGATCTGTGCTGGACAAAACGGAGGCAGACAGGTTTTTCTCCGGGTACTCCGGTTTTCCCTGTCAACATTTCATTCCAGCAACACTCTCCACTGTCATTTCATTTCATCTGTCATTCATTTAATCATTGCCCCGGAGGAGTGCGTCAGGCCTCGGCAGCCGGCACAGTCCATATCCTCGCCGCTAGATGGGGGCTTCATTCATTCCTTTCCTGACCCGGTCGGAGACTGGAAGCAGGCTGTGGATTTTCATTTCATTCAAACCAGTTATACAACATTCCAGTGTATAATGTGTTAAAATTTGGATTCGATCTGATGACGGGTTTTTGAGATAATAATTCTTAAATGTGACGCATGGTTGAAACACGCTTAAAAACGTGCACTTTTTGTGTTCCAACTGCGACAAAAAATATTAAAATATAAACTAAAAATTCCAAACCTACATGAGCTAACGTAAAATAGAACGACGAAAATGATGATGTTATTGGATTTTATGTAGATATATTGGTTACTTCACAAACAACCTTCAAACTCGAGTACACATAATACTTTGGTCGACAGTAGTCTCAATTACAAATACACTACTACTGACAGGTCATAAGTCGAATTCTACATCTCTACATATAATACATGGGGTTGGTGACCGTGATGTCCAATAAAATAACTTATATCAGAACTCAAACTGCTGCATTATTTCATGAGTGTTTACTTATAAGACAAGCTTTTCAGTTTCTGTGAGCAAGTACCGCCGTCAGTCGGCCAGACAGGGAAAGGAGCAGAAGGCCCTCAGCCCTCCCCACTCCCCCTTTTTCCCTTTGTGTGTTGCAGTGCACGCTTGAAAGGCTTCGCTCACCCTCCATGAACCGTGAACCCAGCTAAAGAGCGTCAACAACTGTTGCCAACAACCGCGGATAAATCCCCAGTTCCGGTGAGCTTGAGAGACACATTTTGTATGAAGGCGTGCAACAGATAACAGTAGCCTATATACTATCGTCATATCACGGGAGCAGTGTTCCCGATTCCAAGTGGTCGGGGACAAGATGTCAAGAATGTTTATCTGGCGGATGGCATTCACGCCTCGTTGCCTTGCATGAAAGATGAAATGCATGAAGATAAATGTAGGTGAAAGGAAGCGACCCAGCCTTCGTCTGGACTGGAAGTGGGAACAACCAGTACAAGGACAGCTTCAACCCACGTCTACAGAGTCCAAGGCCACACAGCTACCGCAGTTCTTTTTGTTGTTGTTTCATTTATGGGCTGAGATATCTTGGTTAAGTTATGAGGCCTTTCTACAGGCAATTGTTAGTGGAATCTGTCTGATAACCTGTGTTATTAGAGGGTCTATAGTAATGTACCGGTACTTAACTCTATTATTATTTATTTATTTGGATTTATTGTGCTTCTAACAGGCATATGCCTAATAAAAAGAAACACATGTACATTTGGTTACACAATTCTATCAAATTATAATATAATTGACAGACATAATGCTGAGATTGTAATGCAAATTAATTCTACAACTAAATACGAAAATATAATAATACTGGGCAGGTAATTGGTAGGTGGAATGTACGAGTTCATGTGATCGCACAGCAGGCAGAAACAAAGGAACTATATGTGTAACTGAATAAGTCGAGGTTGTTTGCTATTGAATGTTCATTGTATAATTGAATGGTTTAGGATTGAGGTTGGTGTCTCTAGTCATGAACGTGGGGAGAATTATCCATGAATGTGTGTTCGTTTACATTATTAGGCTTGTTTAGTTTAGCTAAGTGTATCTCGATTGTCAAGGGCTCTTCCTTTAGGTTCGTGAAGTATGCTTTTCAAGTCGGTTTCAGTGTTAGTGAAACGGTGTCTCCAGCGTCGACCATGGGTTCGCATATGGCCGAGTGTGTCCCGTATTTTATCGCATATTTATGTTCTTTGTATCGCGTGTCTATTCTTCTACCATTTTGGCCAATGTCATTTGCCGTGGCATGTTACTGAATATACTCCTGACTTTAAGAACGGGCCTTGTTCATTTAGATTACTGTTTTGTACACGCCTTCCAGATGTGTCGTTTGTTGTGAATGCCATTTTGATGCCTTGTTTCTTGAATTAATTGGTGATTTTGTATGTAATGGCGTTGATGTAATTAAACCGCGCGAATTAGTTCTCAGTATTGTCCGGCTTTTGAGTCGTTTTTTTCTGTGCCAGGTTACAATTTGATCTATTTTGCTGGGAGGAAAATTATTTTCTTTATTTATTTGTTTACATTTTCTGATTTCCTTTTTATAGTTATCCTTTGACAAGAGTATATTAAATGCCCTGTGTAGTCTACCACTTAATTGAACCCCACTATCTTGTGAGCACTGGGATGGTTGGATTTATTGTCAATTGCATGCAATGTTTGTGTAGGTTTCCGAAAGATTGAGTATGATAGTTCGATGGTTATGTCGAGATAATTTATTTTCTGATCGGTTTTGGGTTCCTTAGTAAATTTAATGCAGTGGCGTAGACTATTTATGATTTGGAGTGTTGTTTCTTCGCTTGTTAATTCAGTACCGAAAACATATATTACATCGTCCACGTATCTTTTCCACTGTGCTATTCCCATTGTCGAGTTATTTTCTAAGAACTAATTTTCCAATGTGTTTATGAAAATGACGGCTATTAGCCCATTTAACTTACTGTTATTGCAACCCGAACAACTTAGAAATGCTAAAGTGTAACAGTGAAAGTTTGCAGCCTTGTCTTACTCCTGTGCATGCTACCGCTCTTTGTAGCCTAATCTTAATTTAAAACGCAGATATGTTAAATTGCCTTATTACGTTATTAAGCACATACTAAAATTTTGAACCGAATGATTATGTTGTGTTCTAAAACCCTCACTGGGTCATCCTCCGTATTCTTGGGTAGTGATCAAACTTTCCCTTGTACATTTCCCGAGAACACGTTGCCTGGGATAATAATGAAGGAATACCTCTATAATGTTTGCAATCGATCCTGGGTGATTACGGCGTTTGCCCGATCAGAGGGTACCTATCCTAAATAACACGCCAATTCTAATTTCCTGTGCAGCCATTTCATCATTTCTTTCCACCAGTTACAAAGCAGAAGAATTAGGAATTTCTGCTTCAGATTTCATTCAAGAAACTTTTAACAGCATTCTACCATGTTGTGTGCAATACTGAGGCGATTGATATACCCATTCAGTCCCGCAAGTCATCTCTGGGATTGATGTCAAGTGAGCTGTATGAAGGTCAATACATATGATGAGTATCAACAGTTACACCCATCTCTGCAAACATAGAGAGCATCTGCAGCAAATAGGTTAGGATAATCAGGTTATGACCACCTCGCGGCGCAGTGGGTAGCATTGTTGGCTGTCACCTCTGAGGTACCGGGTTCGATCCCCGGCTCGGCTAAGAATTTAAAAGTCTTGGTATGGTCTGGTACGGGGTCTCCCAGCCTCGTGATGCAAAATAGGAACCTGCAGGATGCTATGGCAGGAGGAGGAGTGAAAAGGAACTGGCCACCCTACCACAGGCAAACTTCGGCTCGGGATGCCTAGTTAGTGATCCCTTGACGGAGTCAAGGGCTCTCTCTAATGCAGGTCGCATACGTCCCTGGAGAGGATATGGCACTCTAATTTAATTTAATTTAATCAGGTTATGATAGGAAATGTGGCATGGAGTTTTGAAAGCATGCCAAGATATATTATACGGTTATTATTGAGGTAAAAGATGGTGCGACTAGATTTAAGTTTTGCATGTTAACACTCTACAGGTGGTAATGGCATTGGTATATGGGTCTATAAGGCACATTAAAACTGAAATACAATCACGAAATACAAGATTAGCCTCGTCATTCTCAATTCGTAATCTACCGACAGCGGTAGCTACGCTCACTAATGCGCTGCTCTAGGCTATGGGAACCAGCTCTCTGTGGACTTGGTGGACGTGGGTTCGAGCCCCACTGTCGGTCGTCCTTGAAATGGCTTTCCGTGGTTTCCCATCTTCAAGTCCAGGCAATTGCTGGGACAGTGACTTCTAATAGGCCACGGCCGCTCCCTTCCAACTCCTTGCCCAGTTTCATTAACCTTCATTCATTTCATTTCTCATTAACTCCTCTCATGAGGTTGACATCAGGAAGGGCATCCGACCATAAAAAAAACACCTGCCAGAAAGCCTTTCGTCGCATCTCATCCCCGACCCCGTTGGAAACGGGAGTAATAACGGGTAGACATACATCCTCAATTCGTAATCTACCCACTGGACTCGCAATTATTTCTTTGAAGTGAGAAAGAGGATCATCACGAATGTGGGGTGAGAGAATACTTTGATAAAATATTGGCTTCTACGGCCAATTAATAAAACCCCTGCAAACCTTGCCTTGTCTGTTGCGGGTATATCCTACCAAGTTGGGCTCATCAGTATACGTTTGCTACAGGCTACAAGGACCCCACATTGAAGCTATTTAAGCATAATAATACTAATAAAATAATAATTCATAAAGCATGGCAAGATTTGTTGGAGTTTGATTATTCCCTATGGTTGTTTCAGCAACAGTTAGGGTCAACCCAGTATAATTAATTTGTCTGATAATCTGTGTTATTGTGATGCCTGTCGTAATTATCAAGGTTTAGGTTTGATGAAAGGTTGCACGGGGCATGGAATAAAAAATATGCCCGACATGGTTCCCGGAAACAAGCACTCTCGTTATGACGACTGTTTTAACGCCAGGATTTGAATCTCGGATCTACAGTTTTGCAGGTCTCCATTGCAGAAATAGCGCGTAGATTAATGCGCTTCACTATAGCAAACTGGTGGCTGAAAGGCTATTCGTCATAGTAAAGAACAAATAGGTTGTTCAAATTAGCCCATTGTTTATATGACCATATTATAAAAATAACAAAGCCAAAAACTGTTGGCTCATCAGTCCTCAACGAGTGGTGGAGGGAACCGCCAATTAGGAGTTCGGCTGGGTATGCTCTACTCAGTCGGTACGCGAGGAAATGAGCACTTTTCATTCGTCAAATATTTTGTTTAGATTTTAATACTGATGCAACATGATTGAGACATCCTGTAATTTGTCTTGCTCACTAATGATTACCTGTTGAAAGTTTACACATGATTTATGTGAGGGTGAATGGAGCAATGCTCATCGATTGTATCATACTAATTGAAATCAATGGATGGAGGTTGCTGTAAGGTTGCAGGTGGACCTTTAAGACATGGCATAGACCTAGTTCAACCTCCAGAATTGTCTTCGTATTTAGCTCAATAAACGTTCGTTCCACCAAACTGTATAATGACAAATTAATTTAAGTTCTGCAGTGCAGTATACAGTTAACGATTTTCGGGATAAGTACCTCATCATGAAGAATAATACAAATAGTCTTCTTCTTTTTCTGGGAACCAGTTAATAACAGAGGCAGTCGCCCCTTATGGGCATCCCGTCAGAGATGTTACGCCCTTTTACACAACAATCGCCGCAAGAAGGCAATTTAGTGAACTTTTTCAAAGCAAAATTCTGCCACACTGGTGTTTTCGGATCTCCAGAAGTTAAAAGTAACTTCATGCGGGTATTATTATTATTATTAATGTTATTATTTTCCTCTCCATGCGTTCTGCCAGACTAGATAAAAGGAAATACAGTCCACGTATGACCTATCAATTATAAAACATCGTTTTGTGAATGAAGGGGAGATAAAATAACAAGTAGTTCCGAGAAGAACTATACTGTGCAGCCTATTTTTATATATCCTACTGATGTTAATTGCCTCTATCAACATACAAAAATTCAGTTTGATTGCTGTAATAGATTCGTAGATATTGAGAACCGTCTAAATATTTCGGACGGTCGCCATGTTGGATTTTTATATATGTAGGTCTTAGAGTTATGTAATATTACATGCAGATTATTGATTAGGTGTAGTATTCAAACTTCAATCGCCTGATTAGGACACAAGAAATTAAAATCAGATTTTAAAATTGCCCACAGCCGCCATCTTGAGTTTATGTGAACAATTGAACTAAATTAGATGCCAGTGCATTACAATGTGTTGGCTTATAAACATTTACTGTACCATATTTCACAGCGCTCAGATGGTTAAATCGTGAGAAAAGTCGCTTGGCCGCCATGATCGTTTTGTAGTTAACAGGTGTTTGAAAGTCTCATAAGTGACCTTTTAGTAGTGCCGGTTATCACCGTACAAACTTCCAGGGTGATAACAGTAATAGTTTCGGAGATATAGAATGCCGTTGAAATATATCGCACAGCCATCATCTTCAGGTTATGGAAGCAACTGAATTAAATTATATGCCTGTGCATTATAATGTGCATACACATTTGCTGCACCAAGTTTCAATGCGCTTGGATAGTTAAATCACGACAAAAGTCTATTTGAATGTTTCAACTTCGCTTGGCCGCCATGTTCGTTTTGCAGTTAAGAGGGTTTTGAAAGTCTCATATGTAAACTTCTAGTAGTGCCCTCTATCACCGTACAAAATTTGAGGGTGATATCAGCAATAGTTTCAGAGATATAGAATACCAGTGAAATATTTCGCATAGCCGCCATGTTGGATTGGTGAGACGTAATAAACTTTGAAGGACACTATAGTACTATAACCTTACCAAGTTTCATTGAAATCACTTCAGCCGTTTAGATGTCGTTAGGGACACACACACACTCAGCCGGACAAAAGGTGATCTCATCAGCATTTTTTTCTTTTTTCTTTTCCATAAAATGGAAATAGGCTAAAAATACAGTTTTCTAAATCCATCCACCATTTATGTACAAAATGATAAGTGGAGTCGCAGTCAAACCCTGTGTACTTCTTATTGTAACGTGCCACCCCCTAGTGGCACTTTCGTTAACTGGATTACGGTGGGTGAAAGCACAAACAATTGTTCCTTTAAAGAGAAGTTAGCTTTATTGCTTGCAGGTCAGAAATATACACCGTACAATAAGCAGATAGAAACAATTATCTGTCTTACAGAAGCTCCCTCCTGTATGGAGCTCGACTCACCCTTTCACTCGGCCTTGCAGTTAATCCTCTCGCTAATGAGGTGGTCCCGTGCACTGGCTGGAAATAGCTGCACTAAGTCTGTCACTCACTGTTTCCTGTCCACTTGCTCAGGGAACTGCCCAATGCGTTTCGTAATTCACCACAATGTCTCTGTCGCCCTAGGTAGGTAGGTACACACTCCTCACACTGCTCCGCGGCTCGGAAGGAATCTCACTGGGTTTCGCAAGTCACGTCACCACACTTCTGTCGCTCAGGGATAAACGCTCGCACTAGCTCGAAAAACACACACCCACTGCTTGACAGGTCGCTCTTATATAGCAGGCTGGTGACTCAATAAATGCTTCTAGACACATCCAGGGTTCACGGCTTCTCGAGGTTTCCATCACTGGCTGGGTCACGAATATTCTGGACCATCCCTTTGACCTAGTAGTCCTGTTGCATAAGGCGCACGCAATACACTGAGGCAGAGCACAGCCTGGGCCAGCTGTGACGCAACCGGCGAGGCGACGAAACATCTCACAGCCGTAACACCACCCCCTTCCTGAAAGGCTGATCGTCCCGATCAATATTGGTCCGTCTGTGTCCCTCCGTAGGCTGCCAGGCGATCTCGATGCACGATCTTCATCTTCGCCCTCGGGCTCCGCTGGATCCTGTAGACGACATCGTTGATCCGTTTCACGACTCGGTACGGGCCCTCCCAGGACTTCTGCAGTTTGGGTGACAGGCTTTTCTTTCGTAATGGGTTGAAGAGCCAGACCAGGTGGTCCTCATGGAATCCGCCGGCATCCGTCTGTTGGTCGTATCGGGTTTTCATTCGGTCGGTCTCGATCCGCAGTTTCCTCCTCGCGAACGTGTGCACGTCCTCCAGTTGGTCGACCAGTTCTTGACAATACTGGCTTACCGGGACCGGATCATTCCCAGGTCGGCCGAAGGCAAGATCGACAGGTAAACGGAGTTCCCTCCCAAACATGGCCTGGGCTGGTGTGCACCCGGTGGCTTCATGCACGGCGGCGCGGTAGGCCAGGAGAAATAGTGGAAGATGTTTGTCCCAATCCCTCTGGTGCTCGCTGACGACTATTCGGAGATGGTTCTCGATGGTGCGATTGAATCGCTCTACCATCCCGTCGGACTGAGGGTGTAGCGGCGTCGTCCTTGTCTTCCGGATTCCCAGCAGCTGGCATAGGTTCTGGAACGCCTGCGACTTGAAGTTCCTCCCTTGGTCGGAGTGCAGCTCCAGGGGTACTCCGTACCGGCTGACGAATTCCTTCACCAGGGTCTCTGCAATCGTCGCGGCTTCTTGGTTAGGGAGCGCATACGCCTTTGGCCATTTGGTGAAGTAGTCGCTGACGACCAATATGTAGCGGTCCCCTGCCTCGCTCAACGGGAATGGCCCAGCAACTTCGATGGCCACTCTCTCCTTGGGGCCACCCACGTTGTAGGTCTTCAGAGGACCCAGTCGTCTTCGTCCTGGGCCCTTGCTGGCTGCGCAATCGTGTCACCTCCCGCAGTGGTTCTCCACGTCTGTTCGGCATCCGATCCTGTAGAACCGCTCTCTCAGCTTCTCCAGGGTTTTCTTTATCCCTAGGTGTCCACCAGATGATCCTCCATGGACTTCCTTCAGGACTTCCTCCGTCATAGCCTTTGGAACGACGACTTGTTCCCGAGATGTCTTCCCGTCGGTGCTCTCCCAGGTACGGCAGATGAGGCCATCCCTTACAACCAGCGAGTCCCACTGCGCCCAGTAGGACTTAAACTTTGGGCTGCAGTCACTCACAATGTTCCACCCGGGTCTGGGGACACAGCCCCTCTTCCATTCGGCTAGCAGTCCTAGGTCATCATCTTCCGCTTGCGCCCGCGTGAAAGATTCGCGGCTCCAGCTCCTTTGAATTTCCACGGTAGTCCTTCGGCACTGTATCCCGGTGTTCTCCTCCCTTCTGGTACAGAAGGTGCAGTCTTCGGGGCACGGTCTTCGTGACAGGGCGTCGGCATTAGAATGCAGTTGGCCTTTCCTGTGCTGGATCTCAAAGTTGTACTGTTGAAACCTCTCTAACCACCGCGTGAGATGACCCTCGGGCACTTTGAAGTTCAGGAGCCACAGCAGGGATGCATGGTCGGTCCTGATGAGAAATTCTTGCCCGTACAGGTACTTGTGGAAGTGTTCGATGGTCTTCACGATGGCGAGCAGTTCCTTCCTGGTGACGCAGTATTTCCTTTCGGGCTTTGACAAGCCTTTGCTAAGTAGGTCACTACTCTCTCCTCGCCGTCCACTACTTGCGACAGGATTCCCCCTATACCAAAGTCGCTGGCATCGGTATCGACGATGAACCTTGTTCCAGGTCTGGGGTAGGCCAGAATAAGTGCGGTGCACAGAGCCTGCTTGAGTTGTTCGAAGGCACTGTGGCATTCTGCTCTCAACGTGATGAGTTGGTCCTTCTCAGTCAGTCGATGCAGTGGTTTGGCGATGTCGGCGAATCCTCTCACGAAGCGACGGTAATAAGTGCCGAGTCCCAGGAAGCTTCGTAGTTGGGACTTGTCCTTCGGAACTGGCCACTCCCTCGCAGCTGCGGTCTTTTCTGGGTCGGTGCGCACCCCTTCCTCGGAGACAATATGCCCAAGGTACTGGACCTGCTTCTGGAAGAGCTGACAGTTCTTGGGAATCAACTTCAGCTGGGCAGCCCGTAGCTTCAACATCAAGATCTCCTTCAGGTTGCTGTAGTGCTCCTCGAAGATTTTTCCCAGAACGATGACGTCATCTAAGTAGACCAGACAGGTCTTCCAGTGCAGTCCCCTCAGAATGGACTCCATTAGCCTTTCGACGGTCGCAGGGGCGTTGCACAGACCGAATGGCATGACGGTGAACTGCCAGAGCCCGCTGCCCACAGAGAACGCCGTTTTCTCGCGGTCCTTAGGGTGGACCTCCATCTGCCTGTAGCCACTCTTCAAATCCAAGGTGGAGAACCATCTTGACCCTGATATGGTGTCCAGGGTGTCGTCGATCCGGGGTAGGGGGTAGCTGTCCTTCTTCGTGACGTCATTCACCCGCCTGTAATCCACGCAGAACCTGGTGGAACCGTCCTTCTTCTTCACTAGCACGACCGGAGAACTCCAAGGACTATGTGATGGCTCGATCAGTCCTTACTCCTTCATCTCTTCTACCATCCGGTCGACTTCGGCTTGCTTGGCGACCGGGACCCGTCGGAATGGGGCCCTAATCAGTGCGCAGTCCCCAACGTCGATTCTGTGCTGGACCAAGCTTGTCCTACCGAAATCTTTGCTCCCTACGGAGAAGACGTCCTGGAATTCGCGTAGCAGGTCCTGAAGTTGGCGTGATTGCTCATTGTCTAGCTGGTCCTGGGATCCTTGGTACAGCTTCTGTAGTTCTTCTGGCAGGACGCGTCCTCTTCGGTTGCCCGTCTGCAGGTGTTCGTCCGTCGTGTCTGTGATGCGGGCAATCCAGGTAACGGGCTCGCAGACTCCTAGGTTGGTGTCCCGGTGAACCGTAATGTCGTAGTCGTTCAGGTTGGACAGGCGGACGTACGGCCGAGACGTCGTGTTGATGAGAGTCTTGGCAATTAGCAATCCTTTTGTCTGGATGTCCTCATATTTTGGCTCGATGATAACCGCCACTCCCTCAGCAGTTCCATCGACAATTACGGCAGCGCTGACCTCCGTCCTGGCGGGAACGATGACGTCCTCTCTCAGCCTTACTCGTCGTGCGGTGATGGCCTCGTGTGCTGGTTGCAAAGCGAGTTCCTCACCTCCGAAGTGCAGAGTGTTGGTACTCAGGTCCAAGATGATGTCGTTCTGGTTCAGAAAGTCCAGTCCGATGATCACTTCGTTTGATACGTCAGCCACAAGCACTGGATGCTTTATCGCCCGTCGACCAATGACGAACTCCAGTGATGCTTCGCCATGTACCGGTGCAGTCTCTCCAGTCGCGGTTATTAGTTGGAGGTTCCTTTGTGTGGGTTGCACTCTCCACCTCGGGATCACGGTGGGATTAACGATGGTCCTCGACGCTCCCGTGTCGGTCAGCATGGGCCAGCTCACTCCGTTGATGACTCCGTCGACCATCAGGCTGCTATTGTCCCTTCGTAACTTCGTCACACGAACTTGGACTGCTGGGGCCCGACGACTGTCACAAGCCAACCTTTGCCCCCCAAGGCTGGCTAATACTCGTTTCCCTGGGCCGCTCGGTTTTCAGACGACTGATTTCCCGTCGGATACCCTCGGCGGCGGCGATCACCGCAGTCCTTGCTCAGGTGGCCTTTCTTACCGCAGGTCCAGCAGGTCGGTAATCCTCTTCCGAGCCGCCTCTCCGGTTGTCTTCCGGCTGTGTCGTTGCTGGTGGCGCCGCGACTATCGAAGAAACGGCTTAGCGCCTCCATCAATTCGTCGGCCAGGGGCTTGATCTCGTTGGTTTTTGCTGGTTCGTCGACGTCCACTTGACGCACCCGCGCGTGCATTCTGGATGCCTGTTTTGCCGTCTCGACTCAAGTGCGTGGCTCAGCGCATCTGCCAGGGTCTTATTGTGCGCGAGTTGCAGCGCCTGTTGAGTGTCCGAGTCCCGTGGCCCGTCGGTGAAGGTCTGCGTCGCTATCTGTTCCAGAAAGTCGGCCGGCGCTGTTGGATAGGCGAGCCTTACGAGGCGTGCGATGTCCATCTCGAACTCCTGCAGGGTTTCCGCGTTCCTTTGTACCCGGGTCCGGAGCTGCATCTGGTAGGCTTGCTGAAGATGGCTATCTCCATATCGGGATTCCATATGGGCGATTAGTGAAGCGTAGTCCTGGGATCCAGTCAGGATGGCCTGAAGGACGTTAAGGGCGTCCCCTCGCAACGCTACAATGAGAGCTGTAGCCTTTTCCGTGCTGTTCCAGTTGCTTATGGAACAGGCTGCCTCGAACTGACGTAAATAGGTGTTCCACGGGACCTTTCCGTCGAAGGTTGGGGGCGTCACTCTGTTCTGTCCCGTTCCTGATATTCCCGGTGTACGTGTGGGCGGGCGTCGGCGCAGCTCGGCAACTTCCTCTTGAAGAACGTTGAATCTTGCTTCCATCCCCATCGGCGGGCGTTGGTTCAGCTCAGCAATTTCCTTTTGTAAAGCGTTGAATTTCTTTTCCACCCCCGTCAGTGGGCGTTGGCGCAGTTCGGCAACTTCCTCTTGTAAGGCGTTGAATTTCTCCTCCACTCCCATCAGCGAGCGTCGGCGCAGCTCGGCAACTTCCACTTGTAAGGCGTCGAACTTCTTTTCCACTGCCGTGACTTCCTCACGTAGGCCCTGTTCTAATTTCTTCGGGTCTTGTGCTAGCTTAGTCTGGCCGTCTTCCATCTTCTTCTGGCCATCCTTCAGGTCCTTGGCTAAGTTCTTCTGGCCGTCTTCCATCTTCTTCAGGTCATCCTTCAGGTCCTTGGCTAATTTCTTCTGGCCGTCTTCTAATTTAGAAGTTAGGTCCTTGGCTATATTCTTCTGGCCGTCTTCCATCTTGGCTTCCATGCCACTTAACTTTTCTAGCAATGCTGCAAATTGCGCTTCCATTTTAGTTGTTTGTCTAGTAAAGGGCATGCACTCACAGGAATATTAGAGAACTGTGGTAAAATGACCTGCTCGGGTTTTGAAACCTGGGCCTTCAGGTGTTGTGCTTGTGCTTGAGTTCGTAATCCGGCTTCTGACACCAGTCGTAACGTGCCACCCCCTAGTGGCACTTACGTTAACTGGATTACGGTGGTGAAAGCACAAACACAGTTATTCCTTTAAAGAGAAGTTAGCTTTATTGCTTGCAGGTCAGAAATATACACCGTACAATAAGCAGATAGAAACAATTATCTATCTTACAGAAGCTCCCTTCTGTATGGAGCTCGACTCACCCTTTCACTCGGCCTTGCAGTTAATCCTCTCACTAATGAGGTGGTCCCGTGCACTGGCTGGAAATAGCTGCACTAAGTCTGTCACTCACTGTTTCCTGTCCACTGACTAGGGAACTGCCCAATGCGTTTCGTAATTCACCACAATGTCTCTGTCGCCCTAGGTAGGTACACACTCCTCACACTGCTCCGCGGCTCGGAAGGAATCTCACTGGGTTTCGCAAGTCACGTCACCACACTTCTGTCGCTCAGGGATAAACGCTCGCACTAGCTCGAAAAACACACACCCACTGCTTGACAGGTCACTCTTATATAGCAGGCCGGTGACTCAATAAATGCTTCTAGACCCATCCAGGGTTCACGGCTTCTCGAGGTTTCCATCACTGGCTGGGTCACGAATATTCTGGACCATCCCTTTGTCCTAGTAGTCCTGTTGCATAAGGCGCACGCAATACACTGTGGCAGAGCACAGCCTGGGCCAACTGTGACGCAACCGGCGAGGCGACGAAACAACTCACAGCCGTAACATTATTATACGGATGATGTCTGCTGCACTGCATTCCAGGCATAGAGCGTTTGGAATATTTGGAAAAGTACAGAGTCGCTATTCCACGTGTTCAGGACTCATGACATTTTGAAATTTCCTTTAACAATCCCATAAATACTAATAACTAATGGACCAGATCCCGAGTGAACACAGGAGTGAAGCAACATTAGGATTAGACAAAACTTGGATATATGACCAGTTCTGGGGGACCACGCGCTATAGGATTGGAAGGGGGAGCAGTATTGAACTGGCCATCCTACCGCAAGTAAAGGCCGACCCAGAAAGACCTCCTCGGAGCTTCATACGTGCCAACAACTCAGAATCCCTTCTTCTTCGTCAGGTATTAAACGTCCTGTTGCCACCAGTATTCGCAAGTTTTTATGTGTGCAATTTTACCAGTCAAGAACTATATGAACATTGTGGGATATTTTTACACTTCATAGCCGATGTTTCAAACTTGTTAACAGGTCCACTTCCTGAGCAGTTCAATCGATTAACTAAGCTTCATAATGAAACGGTTTCCTTTGCCCTCACGTTGAGCGACAAATGAAGCGTTTTGCTAGCCCCTCACTGTTGGTTGATAAATGTAACTATTTACCTTTGCCTAAGCTATGTTGTTTTAATGGGCGCCAAGACCTCAATGCAATGTTGAAATCTAAATTTGTATTTAACAACGTCTAGCTCTGGCAGAACACCTTCAAGACTCTATTCACTCAGATCGTGGTATGATTTGATCATTAACCCAACAAACAATTGTATCAGGAGAAGGAATTGGTCTATATCTAATGCTACCTACTGAAAGCAAAGATTGCATTGTAAAAGAAATGAATTTATTATATAAAACAAGTATAGCAAAATTAATAAAAATAATAAGTATAAAATTTAAATTGGAGCGTTGTGATTTGAATGTTACCGATAGAAAATTACGTGAAAACGGAGTCTGATAAATTGATTTTACTCTTATTTCCAAGCTATGAAGTTACTGAAATATGAAATGTAAAACAAAGAAAAATGAGAGATTGCGTATTTCTGCGTCATTTGCGCTTACCATTGGAAATTGCCAAGGCATTTCCCTCGTTCTTGATGATGTTGTGAGCTTCCCACAGTCTCCTGGACGTCGTCATCTCCGTCGGAATTTGATGATATTCTGGTAGATTAGATAATTCTATGGTCCGTACCTCGGACCCAAACACTCGTACAACCAAGTTTTACAAAAGTTCGTCGCTAACTCCACTGAACATCGGAGCGACTCGCACGCGCATCCATACTCCTCAAGTATTTCACAGATAGTCCTCGTTTCACGGCGCGTCGAACGATATATCCACACGTTGGCTCCCCCACCATGGTACCGACATCTAGCTTACGTCGTCCTCACTGATTGGCTGCACCCTACGCGCTAGATCCCCACTCCTTCCTCATTACACTCCGCGGGAGGGAGAAGTCAATTTCCGTTTCAACAATTCGCCTTTTCTAGACCTTGCGACCCAAGATTGCGTCATGCTTCTCGACAAGATTAAGCGTGTACTTGAAATCCCAGTGAGTCACGTCTCTCGATATACCCTAACTGACAAAACTCCGTAAAATTCCGTAATCAGATAATTTTCTATGATATCGTCGTTCGTAATAATTTGCTTGATAGCGTTTTCTAAGACATAGAAAACCTATCTGAATGCTAATAATTTTTATAAAATGCTCCGAAAATACCTTAATAATAATTATAATAAATTAATAATAATAATAAATTACCATGAAAAATTGTCTTGGCTGAACAATTTGCCGCGTAAATAAATATAGAATGGCTTCCTACTGACTTATGCCAGTTGCATAAAACCCCTCGAAAAACACGTTACATATTCGCCTCGGATCATCGGATGATTTACCGTGACGACGGTCCATTATCCGATTATCCCAGACACGTTAATAATCCCCATCCAAAATACATATTACATAAATGAAATCACCCTAAATTACAGATATATACACTCATATTTTTTCTTCACGCACTTTGCGTCAAAGTTTGTTGTCACTATGGATTGCACTTTGCAACCAGTCCAATGTTTCTCATATAAAATAGTGTTCCACGGATATTTCCGCCTCTCAAATTCCTCTATGTTGGAGAAATAGACATAATAAATGTGTGAGCACTATGTATTTATGATGTCATATCACACGCATTGAAGGTGTTCTGATATATTTATATCACCATAGAACTCCCTAATTTCACTGGAGGTCCCCTCTTTATGGTGAAATTTAATCTCACTTATCACTGAGCACACGATCACACTATTGTGGCAGCGCCTCGTGACCATAATACTTAATCTCTCTTTAAAGTAGATTAAATTAATATTGACTTCTGAAAAAAAAAACAGTAAATGCGCATTACATATAACACCAAATATTTCTGTGCCGTAATCGCCCTGTCTTGTTAAGTTCTCGTAGACCATATTCTACTTAATACTAGTTCTCAACACAGACCATTTCTCCTCACACAAATAATACCTTTGTACAAATTATCTTAAATTAAACACTTACAAATCTTACATGGCGAGGCCGTAAACAGAAATCACGTGTGCTGATATGTATGAGTTTCATGAAGGACTGTCTCGCATTCTGATGGCCCATCTTTTATCTCGTGGACGCCTTAAGCTAACAAGCCCTATACAAGCGCTCCCCCATCTCTTGGAGATAAATGGGAACCCATCAGCGCTGCCAAAATGGCCTTGGTGCATCGAGACAATTTAGTGCTCAACAGCATCCGACAATCCCGTCATATTTCCCTGTACCTTAAAAACTCTCATTTACTTACATACTACCCCCCTGTGTGACTTCTGATACGCCTGCCTTAAGACCAGATCCTCCCACGCACCAAATACCACACTTACTCATTTGATAGGCTGGCTCGCCAGCTAAACACACTCACTTTATGACACATATTTTCGTAGACTATGTATATTATACGTCCCGTATAATCTGTTTCCCTCACTATTCTCCAGCACATATGCTGTTTTGCCAATACGTTTGGAAACTATAAATGTTACTGCGTCACCTGCTTCCAACCTTGCCAGTGGCTCCCTTAAATGAACGTCATCACGTTGCTCTACCTAGCATATTTCTCAGTGTCTGTAACGATGCCCTGTTGCTACTGTCCACACATGCACATATTAAAATACCGTCCTCTGCTTTAACCACAGGATAATCCCTACATAAATTAGTGTCCCTCGATAGCATGTCTGCAAGAATGTTATCTTTACCTTTAATATATTTTACTGTGAATTCGTATTCCTGCAGAGCAAGAATCCACCTACTAACTCTGTTAGAACTGAGTTTACAAGTCCTCATATACAGTAATGCATGGTGATCTGTGTGGATCTCAAATTTCCCCCCTACTAAATACATTCTAAATTTTCCTAAACTGAAAACAATACCTAAAAGCTCTAACTCAGTAATCGTGTATCTTTTCTCCGCTGCTGTCAGTCCTCGCGAGGCTAAAGATACAATGCACAGATTACCCTTATCATCTTTCTGACATAATACTCCAGCAATGCCTATATGTGAAGCATCTGTCATAACCACATATTCCTTATCTTTTAACGGATATTTCAGCACTACAGCTTTCTCAAAACCTTCCTTCAGCGCTCTAAAAGCCTGATCATGCTTGGACTCCCATCTCCACCGAGTCCCACTTTTAAGCAATTCCCTGAATGGTTCTACCAACCCAGAGTATTTAAGAACGAACCTCCTGAAAAAGTTGCAAAAATTCCCAGGTAAGTTTTTAACTGTTTAATATTCTGTGGCACCTCTGCGTTAAGTATCTTATTAACCCTACTTTCCTCTGGTGTTACACCTCTACTCGACACTCTATGACCTAAAAATGTCACTTCTGACTGACAGAATGACGACTTAGACAGCTTCAAAGTGAACCCTGCCTGATCTAACTTCTGAAAAACTATATTTAAATGACATAGATGCTCCTCAAAACTGCGTGAACTAATTACCATATCATCAATGTAAATGGTTACAAACTCTCCTGTGTCATCCCCTAATGCGATGTTTTAAGCCCTAATTAAAGCTGCTGAACTACTCTTTAACCCATAAGGTGTTCTACAAAATTGATAAAGGTTATATTTATGACTAAAAGCTGTAAATGGTCTATCTTCGTACATAAGTGGCACTTGCCAAAAACTGGAACTCAAATCTACACAAGTGAAATACTTCTTCCCCTCAAATGTTTGCATTAATTCCTCTATTGACATAGATTTCAGCTGATCTGAACTAATTCTACTGTTAACCAAACGAGCGTCTAAACAAATACGAACAGTGCCGTCGGTCTTGGGTACCGTTATCAAAGAATTAACATATGGACTGTTCGAGTGCTCAATAATCCCATCTTCAAGCATCTGGTTAATTTGTGCCTCAACTGCACTCTGATAAGCGAAAGGTACAGGATATCTATGTCCTGTGAATACTGACCTATCAATAACGTTCAATGAATGTGTATAGCAATTGGCCATACCAATGCGATCCTCAAAAACTCTCCTATTACACCATAACACATCATAGAGCCGAACACACTGTTCATCCTCTATATTTCCCTGAAATGCAGCCTCACGTAACGAGTCCTCTAGACTTCCGTTCGTAATCACACTGCCCACAAAACATGGAGAACCCCGCTCTACGGCTGGCGATATCTCATTTAAAGTACAAATCACACCTACAATACTACTTCTCTGAATATGGTCATTGAACGCTACTTCTACTTCAGAATCTCCCCATTTAAATTTCAAACTCCCTACATCATAACATAAGTTACCAGACACTCTACTTAGCCACTCTGAACCCAAGATAACACTGAATACTAAATTTGGAATTACAAGACAAATCTGCTTCTCTACATGATTATTAATTTTAATGTCTACTAAAACTTGCTTAGAAATTACTTTAGACCTCTTCCCAACAGCTGTGATAACAAAAGTGCTTTTAATTGGCATCTCCTCAAAATTTACTCCAGTTCCTTTCATTTTATCATAAAATGCACTACTTATGCAACTCTTCATACAACCACTATCAATTAAAACATCTGTGTACGCCTCGGACACGTTAAATTTAACTATGGGGCTCTTACTAACCACTTCCTGAATAATACCTTCATCATTTAGTTCATGTAATAATTCATTTCTTACATTTAGGTCATAGGGTTCCTGTATAATTGTATGGACAGGGCATGCTACAGACTGAGATTCTGACCTTACTTCGCAGCCTGGTTCGCGTTTAAAGAACCGCTACAGCTGGCCGTAGTACTACTAACTACTGAACTAGTCTGGTTGTTCTGGGCTGTGTTGTCATTGTTTGGCTGTATATTACTACCACTAGGCTGTCCTCTTCCTTGACCCCTATTCTGGTTGTAATTATTGTCATTATAATTTCTCCCTTGATTTCCCCTGAAACCATTGTTTCTCCCTTGATTTCCCCTGTAATCATTGTTCCTCTCTTGATTTCCCCTGAAATCATTGTTCCTCCCTTGATACTGATTACCATAGCCATTTCCTCTGTTCTGATTTAGCTGATTATTATTATTTCTATTTTGAGCGTTGGCCCCTTCGCCACCGTTCCCTTGAACTTCTTGATGCCTGGCTTCATTAGGTCTATTATTATTATTACCCTGGTTCCGATTGAAATTGTCATCATAACCCCCTCTCCCTAGTGCATCAAATGTGCTTAACAAATTTTCTACTTGTGATATAGTCTTTACATTCTGGATACAAGCAGCCTCCTTGATCCTATAGGGAAAGTGCCTAAGTAGCAACCTTACCACATCACTTTCCTCCTTCAAGCCATCCAGATATTTACACACTAATACCTGCCCTAAAAAGTATTCGGTCATGGTGGAGCTTCCTTTAGGGTTATATTTACCACACACTACTCCCTCACGATGCTGCGACTGAATAACCTCATTCCAGAACTTTTCACAGAATTTCATTTTAAAATCATTGATATCAGTAAACTTGTCTCTGTAGACAGCAAACCAATTCCTCGTTTCCCCCACAAACACTTGTTCTAAAATTTCAACTACCTGGCACCACTCAATACTACCATTTTCCAACCTCTCCCCGAATTTATTTTCTATAGTGTTCATGAACTCCATTGGGCACCCCTGTCGATTGCTGAACTTACCCAGTTCTACCTCCCTGTGTGTGCTATTCACAAAAACTGGCCTATTCTGACTATTTTCTTGCCTGATCCTAGCTTTTAATTTTAATTCTAATTCTGCGATTTTCTCCTCAGCCTTCCTCTCAATACTGTTTACTGTTAATTTAATGTTTCCTTCTGATTCTTCTACTTTATCATATAGCTTTGCTTGTTTCTCCTCAATCTTGCTAATGCTTTCCCTATTACTCTCTCTTAAATCATTTACTTCTGCAACTACTTGTGAGTGGACTTTCTCAATTCTACCCCCCAGCTGTTCCTTAACCTCTTTAGTAGTTACCTGAATTTTGTCAATTTCTCCCCCCAATTGCTTTTTGACCTGCTGTGTTTCCAGTTGCACTAGTTCTTTTAAATTTTCAGCCTGTGTACTGATTCTAATTTTCAACTCCTCCTGTACTTTTCCTAATTTTCTGTCTACATCTGCAATAATCTCTTTAGCCTTTTCTTCCATCACCCCCCTGATCTCACCTCTAATCAGTTCGAATTTGTCACTCATTTCCCTACTGTTTTGTTCTAATTTAGCATTTAAAGTTTCAGTACTCTCTCTATTTTCCTTACTGTTTTGTTCTAATCTGGCGTTTAAAGTTTCATTACTCTCTCTATTTTCCCTACTGTTTTGTTCTAATTTTGCATTATTCTGTTCTAAATTTGCATTATTCTGTTCTAATTTTGCATTTAAAGCTTCTGTACTTTCTTTATTTTCCCTACTGTTTTGTTCTAATTTTGCATTATTCTGTTCTAATTTTGCATTTAAAGCATCACTACTAACTTTGTTCTGATACATGAACTCGAGAAGTAAAGTTTTTAATTCTGGTTGGCCGCCTACACTCCCTGTTTCAGTATCGGGATTTACCTCCGCTACCCCGGTACTACCATCACTCGACATACTGCTCGTATCATCATTCTCCAGTTGATGACCACTACGTAACCTCATCTGTCTTTCTTTCTCATCCCCCATAATGATATACACTGATAAAGACAAATAACCCCCAAAATACAGGCACAGAAATATATACCCTTCTCCTTCCACAAATGTTATTAGGTTTTCATCCCCAAGTTGTCGGCGACAAATGTAATGGTCTTGCTTAGGCTGGGATGACAAGTGAAACGGTATTTACTTTGCTCCACGTTGGTCGCCAAATGAAACGGTTTCCTTTGCCCTCACGTTGAGCGACAAATGAAGCGTTTTGCTAGCCCCTCACTGTTGGGTGATAAATGTAACTGTTTACCTTTGCCTAAGCTATGTTGTTTTAATGGGCGCCAAGACCTCAATGCAATGTTGAAATCTAAATTTGTATTTAACAACGTCTAGCTCTGGCAGAACACCTTCAAGACTCTATTCACTCAGATCGTGGTATGATTTGATCATTAACCCAACAAACAATTGTATCAGGAGAAGGAATTGGTCTATATCTAATGCTACCTACTGAAAGCAAAGATTGCATTGTAAAAGAAATGAATTTATTATATAAAACAAGTATAGCAAAATTAATAAAAATAATAAGTATAAAATTTAAATTGGAGCGTTGTGATTTGAATGTTACCGATAGAAAATTACGTGAAAACGGAGTCTGATAAATTGATTTTACTCTTATTTCCAAGCTATGAAGTTACTGAAATATGAAATGTAAAACAAAGAAAAATGAGAGATTGCGTATTTCTGCGTCATTTGCGCTTACCATTGGAAATTGCCAAGGCATTTCCCTCGTTCTTGATGATGTTGTGAGCTTCCCACAGTCTCCTGGACGTCGTCATCTCCGTCGGAATTTGATGATATTCTGGTAGATTAGATAATTCTATGGTCCGTACCTCGGACCCAAACACTCGTACAACCAAGTTTTACAAAAGTTCGTCGCTAACTCCACTGAACATCGGAGCGACTCGCACGCGCATCCATACTCCTCAAGTATTTCACAGATAGTCCTCGTTTCACGGCGCGTCGAACGATATATCCACACGTTGGCTCCCCCACCATGGTACCGACATCTAGCTTACGTCGTCCTCACTGATTGGCTGCACCCTACGCGCTAGATCCCCACTCCTTCCTCATTACACTCCGCGGGAGGGAGAAGTCGATTTCCGTTTCAACAATTCGCCTTTTCTAGACCTTGCGACCCAAGATTGCGTCATGCTTCTCGACAAGATTAAGCGTGTACTTGAAATCCCAGTGAGTCACGTCTCTCGATATACCCTAACTGACAAAACTCCGTAAAATTCCGTAATCAGATAATTTTCTATGATATCGTCGTTCGTAATAATTTGCTTGATAGCGTTTTCTAAGACATAGAAAACCTATCTGAATGCTAATAATTTTTATAAAATGCTCCGAAAATACCTTAATAATAATTATAATAAATTAATAATAATAATAAATTACCATGAAAAATTGTCTTGGCTGAACAATTTGCCGCGTAAATAAATATAGAATGGCTTCCTACTGACTTATGCCAGTTGCATAAAACCCCTCGAAAAACACGTTACAATAACTGCTCGAGTATGTCTTGTCCACTTCCTGAGCAGTGCAACCGATCAACTGAGCTTCGTCACTGCCAAAGTACTGTATTTCTTGTCCACTTCCTGAGCAGTTCAATTGATCTACTGAGCTTCATCAAAGCTATTCCTTGTCCACTTCCTGAGCAGTTTAATTGATCTACTGAGGTTCATCATTGTAAGAGTATATTTAGTCCACGCCATGAGCATCACAGAATTTCAACTCAGCATCGCTGTTAATGTACTTTTTGTCCACACTGTGCTGGAGGCTTGACTTCCGACAGTAAGCTATAAAATGTTTATGGTTGTTTCAAGTTGTTGACATGATCGTTCTACTACCTCTTAGTCACATTATGTTTCCGTGTAAACCGCAGCTCTATTACTTGTTTTGTGGCGTAATTTAAGTTGGATATCTTTTGTATCCTGTAATGTCATTATTCCAAACATTATGTGTGCCTTACAATTGTTTGAACTTGATCAATAAGCGACGATATTCGACACGACACCTTAACAAATAAGACCAAACATCTGGCTTAGAAGTTACTAACACATCAACGAGCTACGTCGATCAGTCACGGTGTGATTTGTTATTGTAGAGGCTTTGTGACATCGTTGTCCATTAGCACTGTGTTCCTGGGTGTGTATGGAACTTTTCTGTTAACCTGTGTGATTGCATTGGCTGTCTTTGTGTGCATTTGCAATTGGAGTTAGGATTTCAGTAGGAGGTGGCCATGGCGTTAATTTAAGAACTATCCGACATTCCACATTCAGGGTGGCAGAGGTAGGAATCTAACCCTCCTCTTCTCAGTCCTGCCTCCCGTTCCAGCCTACTTATCAGAATTGAATCCCTTGGCAGAGCTGGGAGAGGTAAGTTAATACCCATATGATGGCCGTTTTAAAATAATTATTCTACTATGATGTAGAATAATTTCTTATTTAAAAATTGAATAATTCTGCATGAATTTCTACCTTTTATTTTTTCCTGTTATTAGTGTGTCGAGGATGAAATTAGATAATCAGCTTCGTGGAAAATTATTTTTACGGCCATATGACGTTCGTGACGTCCACCTAATGAGACGGGTCATTGAGTTAGTTATTGTTGTTTAAAGGGGCGGAACTAAGAGGTCATCTGCCCCAAACGGATCATTGATAAGTGAAATGATTGATACAGTGCAAAGCGATGGAAGAAAGTGGCCGTGACTTAACTTATTACATGATACGGTACCGGCATTTGCCTGGAGTTAGAAACAGGTTGTCTAGTAAAGAACATGTGACCTGATTTCTAGTAAATGTATGGGTATGGTTATCTCTTTGTCCTTATTGGTATAATTGAATATTCTTGTGATGAACGTAAGAGTTGTATCCTGCAATGTCTGGCCTCGTATACTAAGTTTCGTTGCAATTCCACTCTTGCATCCAGAGGAACTGATTCTTACATTACAGATGTACGTCCATCCATCGATTTGAATGTATAGAATCATAGTGGAGAAAGGCTCTTTCTGAGACTACAGACCTGCTGCGTTTCGTCATTGTAACTTTGTAACTGTAATAACTAGTGGATTATCAATAATAATGTCCTATATTTTCAAGATGGCTACTGAGCGCCATATTCCGTGTGATACCCATATGAGTAATGATAGCGAGGTCTATTATATGGTACTCCTCTCTCACCAATTTTCCCGATAATTGTGCCATCTTATCATTAGCTAATGACACTCAAGTTTTATGAATATGCCCAATCGCCATCTTGAATGTATTGAGTCTCTGTATTTTTTACTTAGTCATATGAAGCCACATATACGTTGTTACATTGCTATTAAATTTCGTTATTGTAGCTTCAAAATGCTTTGAGTAATCATTATCATCTTCTATATATATATATAAATGAAAGTTTGTCTATTTTTTCTGAATTTCCACGGAAATTTGCGATATTTGCGCGTTTCAGGCTGTTTTATGACGGATGCGCGCAAAAATAATTTTTTGTCTGTCTGTCTGTCTGTTTGTCTGTGGACAACTTCTTCGAGTCCTTATAACTTGAGAATGGCTGGGTGGATCAACGTAAAATTTGATACAGATATCCATCAGAGGCACCACACTAATCATTGATGTAACTCTTCTCCATACCTCTCATAAAAGGGGCCCTACCCCCTTAAAATACATGCTGAAATAGGCGTAGAGGGGTGAAACAAAGCTCATTTTCAGCCTATCAATGTGAGAAGCGAAACCCTTTAGGGCCCCCGAAAACCACATTTTAAGGCCCTAAAACCAATAGTTTTTGAGATATTCCCAGAAAACTAATTTCACTTAATAAATTAATGAATGAATGCATGCCGGTAACCATGGCAACTGAATCTCAGAGGTCCATCTATTTCTGTAAGACGCAATGCAATTCCATTTATTACATTACTGTGAAGGTTTGCAAACGGCTATAAGGTTATAACGGATCCAAATTAAGCTGAAATATTCATTAATACATACAATGCGCTTAAGGGGTCAAGGGGTACTCTAGAATTCTTTCACGCGATTTACACGTGCGGGTGAGGTACGGACGGTCTATTATATCCCTTCTCTATTATATAAAAATGAATGTTTGTCTGATTTTTCTGCATTTCTACGTAAATTTGACTTATTTGCCCGTTTCAGACTGTTTTATGACGGATGCACGCAAAAATATATTTTTGTCTGTTTTTTTGTCTGTGGACAATTTTTTGTGTCCTTATAACTCGAGAACGGCTGGGTGGATTCACGTAAAATTTGATACAGATATCCATCAGAGGCACGAAACTAATTATCGATGTAACTCTTCTCCGTACCTCTCATAACAGGAGGCCTACCCCCTTAAAATACATGCTGAAAAAAGCGTGAGACAAAGCTCATTTTCAGCCCCTCAATGTGAGAAACGAAACTCGGGGGCCCTAAAAGGACCCCGAAAACCACATTTTAAGGCCCTAAAACCAACCATTTTTGAGATATTCCCAAAAAACTAATTTCACTTAATAAATTAATGAAGGAATGCATGCCGGTAACAATGGCAACAGAATCTCAGAGGTCCATCTATTTCTGTAAGACGCAATGCAATTCCATTTATTACATTACTGTGAAGGTTTGCAAATGGCAATAAGGTTATATGAAAATCCACAGCCTGCTTCCAGTCTCCGACCGGGTCAGGAATGGAATGAATGAAGCCCCCATCTAGCGGCGAGGATATGAACTGTGCCGGCTGCCGAGGCCTGACGCACTCCTCTGGGGCAATGATTAAATGAATGACAGATGAAATGAAATGATAGTGCAGAGTGTTGCTGGAATGAAATTTGTGACAGGGAAAACCGGAGTACCCGGAGAAAAACCTGTCTGCCTCCGCTTTGTCCAGCACAGATCTCACATGGAGTGACCGGGATTTGAACCACGGACCCAGTGGTGAGAGGCCGGCGTGCTGCCGCCTAAGCCACGGAGGCTGCTGCAATAAGGTTATAACGGATCCAAATTAAGCTGAAATATTCATGAATACATATAATGCGCTTAAGGGGTCAAGGGGTAATCTAGAATTTTTTAACGCGATTTACACGTGCGGGTATGGTCCGGAAAGTCTATTATATCCCTATCCCTATATTGTTATATTATTATTATTATTCTTTTAATTATTATCATTATTATGGCGTACAACGAAGAGACAAAGCTCATTTTCAAACCCTTGGTGTCAGAAACAAAACTCGGGGCCCCTCAAGAGCCGTATAGGGTCCCCGAAAACTATATTTTAAGGCTCTAAATCCAACAGTTTCTTAGATATTCCCAGAAAACTAATTTCATTTAATAAACTAAAGAAGGAACGCAAGCCACTAACCATGACAACAATATCTCAAGAGGTGGCATCCAACTTTCCATCTATTTCTGGAATAAGTAATGCCACTCCATTTAATACATTTCTGTGGAAGGTTGCAAATGGCTATAAGGTTATCACGGAACCAACTAAAACTGTAAAATTCATCAATGCGCTTAAGGGGTTCAAGGAGTACCCTAGATTTTTTTCACACGACTTACACGTGCGATATGTCGTACAGAAGGTCTATTATATCTCCAAACAGCAACATTATTTTCAAAAATTCCTGATGTGAAATAGTAGACTGTTTTTTGCTGATTTTAGGAATTTGGGCCATTGGAGGCTAAAAAAACTGGATTTTCATGCACCACAAGCCTTTATAATTTATAAAAGGGGTCTTCCTGTAGTTGGTCACTTGACACAACGATTAGGGTCAGTTCGTATGTGACGTGTATTGTGATTCGTCTACGAGGTTTTCAATTTTATTTTCACGCCAGGAAGAACACGTTAGGTAAATTTAGTTTGAGAGCACATTTTAACTAATAATTTTTCTTTGCCAACAAACAGGTTCCAAGCCCCTAAACATTGCAACAGTAGCTCAATTGATAACATCTGGTTATTAATACCGAAGACCGTTCGAAGAATGGGTACTTCTGCTAGTATACTATATTTTCAAGGTGACTGCTGCGCGTTGTACTCAGTTTGTCACTTGTCCTATTTCAACAATGGTCCTCATATGTCACATTATTTCTGAGCAATTGCATTCTGAATGATTCATTATGTTTCAATAGCATGCCCAGCCACCACCTTGAAAATTTGAAATCACTGTTATTTTGCTTTGGGCATACGATGCCACATATGTGGTTCTACCTTATCTGTAATTTTCTTTGTTATAGCTCAAAAATATAGAGAGTTATTTCTCTTTAACTGGATGGCCGCTTCGTGCAATATTCAGTGTGATACATGTATAAGTAACACTTCTGCAGCCTCTTATTTAATATTTTTCTCCGACCAAGTTTTGTCTTATTCGTGCATTTATATCTTGAATTACTAAATTGTATCTTTTAAGACTACGCCTAACCACCACCCTGAATGTATGGAGTCGTTGTTCCTTGACTTTTGTCATACAAAGTGGTTCTACCTTATTACTAAATTTCGTTAATATAACTCTATGATACTGAGAATTATTCATTTATTTTGAAATTTCAAGATGGCCACTGCGTGCTACATTCAGCATAATAGTTTGGCTAACGCGGGTGAGAACCCAAATATGTTACTCATCTGTTGCCGAATTCGGCTTAATTACGCAATCATGTTCTGAATTGTCGATTCTAATGTACCAATAGTTCGCAAAGCCACCATCTTGATTGTGTAGAGGATCGTTTCTTTTGCCTTGGCCATACTGAGCCAGACACAGTAAACCATCCTACCTTATCTCTAATTTTCGTTACCGTGCCTCCTAAATGTTGAGTGTTATTTATATAAGGTGCGTTCAAAAAGTAACGAGCCGGAGGTTGTAATGCGCAAACCAATGACGACATAGGCTAATCATGTGTAACGAGGTGTGGTTCCGACCAGATCGTGAAAGGTCGCAGCCCGTCGCTAGAGGGCACACGTGCACGTCACGTGACGATACAAAGCGAGCAACAGCATGCATCAATCGTCCAACGCTGCCAGTTGCATTGCAAACAGTGACATGGAGGCGTCAAACAAAGAGCAAAGATGTGTTGTTCGGTTTCTGACAGCGAAAGGAGTAGGGGGAACGGACATTCATCGCCGAATGTCACAAGTGTACGGCGCACTGCATGTCCCATGTAAGGGTCAAGGCGTGGCACAAGAGCTTCAGAGAAAGACGGGTGTCGTTAGCCGATGATGCCCGGTCTGGAGCACCCCCCTGCATTACCGATGACAACGTCCATTTGGTTGATGCACTCATTACCCAGGACCGCCGAGTGACAGTGAACACCATAGACGCCGTGGTCGGATTGAGCGTCGGAAGTGTGGACACCATCATGAAGGAACGACTGCACTTGCGGAAAGTGTGTGCCCAATGGGTGCCCCACAGTCTTCAACCACACCAGGAAGCATGTCGAATGGCCTACTGTCTTGTTCTTGGTTGGATGATTGATGCATGCTGCTGCTCGATTTGTATCGTCACGTGACGTGCACGCGTGCCCTCTAGCGACGGGCTGTTAACTTCCACGCTCTGGTCGGAGCCACACACACCACGATTAGCCCATGTCGTCACCAGTTTACGCATTACAGCCTCCGGCTCGTTCCTTTTTGAACGCACCTTATAAGTTTAATAATTTCATTATGGCAGCTGCACGTACCATACAGTCTCATGGTATTTATCACGTTGGAAGCAGAGGATCCTTATACAGAACTAACTGAATGCCAAGTGCTGTGAGGATTGTTTCATTGAATCATAATTTATGGATTATAATGCTTTCATGATTCTCACGGTCGCCATCTTGAACATATTCGGCTGATGATCTTGTGGTTTGCGATTGAGACTCTTTCTACATAAAAGTTTATGTTACTAAAATTTGGTAGAAATCCGATGATTAGTTTACTCGTAATTTGATTTAAGCATTGAACATTCAGATGGCCACCTTTTTGTTTTCGCTAAGATGGCGGCGATATAATACATTACACTGAGGTGCACTTTACTAGTACTAACTTAGTAGCAAATTTGATATAATTCTGTTTCGTAGTTCGGCAATTGATGAGAGGGAGAGACAGACATATACATACTGCACCCGACACAGGACTTTACTTCAGGATCGCGTTCACTCCACAACCCCTGACGTCTGAGTTTGATTTCTGGGTTTGCCAAGAAATTTAAGTCTGGTATGAGGGCTTAACCCAGTCACGGAGACCAAGATTAACGGCCGAGGGTACACGCGCGCTGACCACGCGTCATCCCACAATCCGTAGGCCGAATGGCTGGGCAGCGGTCGCTTGGTAGGCAAGAGTCTTACATTGTCTGTGGTGCCACAGGGTTTTGTTGGGTTTTGTGAGGGCTTAAACGGCGTACACCCAGGCACATGAGCCAGAAATGAGGAGAGGGTTTAATTCTCACCTCAGCCATCTTGAGAGGGGTTTTCCGAGGTTACCTCATTCTTCATTTCCTTCACGAAACTTGTCCGGTCCGTCGGATGGTTGGTTAATTCCTTAGTTTAGGGGCTGCGACAACGCGGCCATGCAGCCCCGTGTGCTTTGGGTGTGTTATCATTATGGGGTTTGAAGCCATTGTTGCCTTAGTAAACAAAAGTTTGGTGCTTTCCAGACGGTCAACGCGAATGTACCAAAAAAGAGTTGGGTTATACCCTAATCCTGAAAAAAAATTACATGAGATTAATAAATACACTAGGATGACCAGTTTCGATCATCAAGCGATCATCATCAGATTCATTAAACTTACTGTCGACCAAAATATTATGTGCACTCGAGTTTGAAGATTGTTTGTGAATGATACGGTGAATGATACGAATCTGTGTAGCCTATTGCCAGTGTGGAATGTAAGTGCAGTGAAGTGTGTTTCTATTAATCTATTTGTATCTTACTGTGTGGTGTGTTTGTGTTACAGTGTTGTTGAAAACAAAAGTAGGCATCAGTACGCTAATCTACACGACACATGCGTTTCAATGGATGCGTTCAATACATCTCAAGATCCATTGAATTTTCTTATTGAAAATCCAACATTTTTTTCTCAACTCTCTTTGGAGGAAAAAATCCAGGTGAAAGAACGAAAGCCCACGCCAAGCTTGTCACTTCAGAAAACCGATGGAAAGTTTGTAAGACGGTTGCAGAGACAATGGTACGAGTCGAAACCATGGTTGAGTGGTAGTGCTACCCGAAATAGATTATTTTGTTTTTATTGTGTGCCTTTTGCTAAAGACAATTTAGAATGGGGCAAAAGAGGGGTTGGTGAGGAAAGTCTTAAAAATTTTCTTTCTAAGGCAAAAAAAAAAAAAACATGAGTCAATTTCACACATCACAGCAGCTGTTAAATATAATCATTTAGGTACCGCTATAACTGACCATGCCCTTTCTGAGGCGATGCGTCTTGCAGCTTTGAAACACAATGAAAAAGTCGAGCGAAATAGGAATATAATGAGAAGACTGATTTCAACTCTCTGTTTCCTGGCGCGGCAAGAGTTAGCTCTCAGAGGTCACGATGAATCTGATACGTCTTTAAATAAAGGCAATTATTTAGAATTATTGGATTTCTTGGCAGAGAAAGAACCGTATATGAAAGATCATATTTTTTTTTATCCGATGGGGCATATAAAGGAACTTCCTCTGACACACAAAACGAACTACTCGAATGCATTACGGAAGTAGTTAAAGAACAGATTTTAGTGAACTTGAAAATAGTCCGTTTATTTCCATACAGGCTGATGAAGCTACGGATGTCTCAACTACAAGTCAAATGAGCGTTATTTTCCGTTATGCCAATAAGGAATCGGGAGAAATTGAAGAGAGATTTGTCGGATTTTATGACGTTTCAAAAGACCGAAGTGCTCGAGGTATAGCCGCTGTTTTGCATGACGTCCTCAAAACCTGGAAGATCTCCAAAGGGAAATTAATATCCCAAACGTACGACGGATGCAGTGTAATGGCAGGTAAAAATGCTGGTGTTCACTGTATTGTAAAACAAGAATATCCTCATGCCCTCTTCATCCATTGCTACGCGCATCATTTAAATTTGGTTCTGCTTTATGCTTGTAAAACAATTACGCAAGTTAAGATCTTTGTAGCAAACCTCGCAGGATTCCATACTTTCTTTAGCCGTTCTAGTAAAAGAAGCGATCTTCTTAGAGCAAGGGGTATCAAATTGCCAAGCTCGTGTGAAACAAGATGGAACTTTCATTCGCGCGCTGTTGCAACAATTATCCTTCACTATGCGGAACTAAAAGCCGCTTTTCATGATATTATAGACAATGATGGATGGGATGATAATTCCTTTTATCTGTCAATTGGACTCGGGAATATATTGAATGATCTGACGTTTCTTTTTTTGCTGCAGCTTTATAATTTGATTTTTCAGCATACGGGTGTATTGTTTGACATCCTGCAAAGCAAAACCGTAGATATAAGACGTTGCAAGTACGAAATTGAAAATTGCACCAAGGCGGTTGATAAACTAAGATGTGAAGAAATATTTCTTGCCAGCATAGAGAAAGCTAACTCTCTCCTAAATTCAGCAGGTGAACATAAAACTACTCTAAATGAAGCAGGATCACAGAAATTGAAGAGACTTGCGTTTGAAATAGTTGGCACTATAGTAGTGAATATGGAAACCAGATTCCATGACGTTTTGAAGCTAGATTTTACGGGATTGGTAGATCAGGAAAAAATTTTGTATTACAGTAGGCCAAATAATTTCCCGACATTTATTCTCGAAAAATTGTTTAAAGTGTATCCATTCTTCGATCATGAAAAACTGACAGGAGAACTTATGTTCGTTTATAGTAGTGAGGATAAACACCTATCGCCTAGGGATTTATTAAAATACATTATACACAATGGATTAAAAAAAAGTACTCCCCCAGTGCGCGAAGCTACTTTCCTTGGTACTCTCAGTTCCGGCGACCACTGCTTCATGCGAAAGAAGCATGAGTACATTGAAACGTGTTAAAACGCACCTCCGCAACACAATGACGAACGATAGACTATCAAATTTGGCAATTTTGGCTATAGAGAAGAGAACTGTTAAATCTTCTTCCAAACGTCAAGAATTCATTTCTCGAGTTATCGACGTCTACGCCCAGAAAAAGGACAGAAGGATCGAACTTATCTAGAAAAAATATTAATGGTGAGTGATAATGTATTAATTTGTTGATGCTCCTTATCGAATTAGATTTGAAATAAGAAAATCCACAGCCTGCTTCCAGTCTCCGACCGGGTCAGGAATGGAATGAATGAAGCCCCCATCTAGCGGCGAGGATATGAACTGTGCCGGCTGCCGAGGCCTGACGCACTCCTCTGGGGCAATGATTGAATGAATGACAGATGAAATGAAATGATAGGAGAGTGTTGCTGAAATGAAATTTTGACAGGGAAAACCGGAGTACCCGGAGAAAAACCTGTCTGCCTCCGTTTTGTCCAGCACAGATCTCACATGGAGTGACCGGGATTTGAACCACGGACCCAGTGGTGAGAGGCTGGCGTGCTGCCGCCTAAGCCACGGAGGCTTCACCGAATTAGATTTAATTATTTCAAATAACATATCTGCTCTATTATGACTGTGTAAGTGAAGAATACAATTTAGTTGAGATAATTGTTCTATTTTAATTTTTTCCATACATGATATGAGTAACTGTGTGTGCCCCATTAAAGTAAAAAAAAAAGGCCCGACCTCTGATGAGTTAAGGGACATTGGGGGTGGGGACACAGCCTTTCCAGTAGACTAAAGCTGTGAATTTTGAGGAGTTGAGCACGTTTGTTACTTTCGGAATTCATTCAACTTCAGCCTACCCTACAAAAAATATCACGCTTCGCCACTGTTGGTAATGCAACTCGTCGGTATTTGTTAGTTGTAATCTATATGATGTTTTGGTGAGATGCTAAAAGTGGTGATAAAATTCCGGAATTTGTCTGTTTGGAGTGACTATGTGGTTGTAGTGAATGGGCAATTCTTTAATTGTACTGTATTGTACAGGCTACTTATCTGGTTAGGGGTCTTGTGCAGTCCAGCAGCGAGCAATTCGCTTCACTCGGGCACTGCAACTAAATAAGTGTACATATTGTAAATAGTTTCACCAGTATTTTCAAACATAGATTTTATAGCTTAAGTGTAATGGATCTGATGATGATCGCTTGACGATCGAAACTGGTCATCCTAGTGTATTTATTATTCTCATGTCATTTTTTGCAGGATTAGCGTATAACCCAACTCTTTTGGGTACATTCGTGATGACCGACTGAAAAGCACTAAACTTTTGTTTCTCTTTGGGTGTGTTTAGAATTTGTCTAATAACCGGTGTTAATTGTGATGGCTGTATTAGTGTGTGTTATCTGTGATTCAGGTAGGGACTGCAACGATCATTTTTTCAAGTAGCTCCTACTTTCGCTACCAAATGCTACCGTCCACAACACGTAGCTGCGGACTTTGCTACTAGATGTCATCGCAGCCAGCACCTGGCGACGATCGTTGTAACTAATATAGCAATATCAAATAATCTATCCTACAAATTTTGGCTTCTCACGAGTGTAGTTAGTGGAAGTTTTTTTTTTTTCATGCCTTAAATCTATGACATGGGACCGCCGGCTTTACTTCCCCTCCGAAGGAAGGCATACTGAGGGATTTTAACGCTCTTAAAAAATCCGATGACTTCGGTCGGGTTTGAACCCGTGACCTTGGGCATAGAAGTTCAGTATGCTACCAACTACGCCGCCGAAGCCGCCGGTCCGTCGGACGTTGGCTATCCCTAAGTTGAATTCAAGGTGAATATCCGTTGCTGGGCTTTCCCACTCCTATTCCATACCTAACGTAAGGCCACGGCCACCTCCTTCCCTGTCCTAGCATAACTTAAAAATGCACGCAATGACTGAGGATATCAGCTAGATTCCACACACACTAATGTATACGGGGCTAAATGAGCACGATGTAGCAAACCCATCAATGAAGCAACAACAACTGTGCTTTTAGTCACTGGATTCTATTGGTAACATTACTGCTGTCATCGTACAACGCTCATAAATATGTAGCACACACAAATATTAACTAGAGTGTAATTAGTCTAATTATACCGGGAATAACCGAATTATTAACCACAGAGCAAATGTGTCAAATTGGTAACGTGTCGTTGGTAACCACAACGATTCATGCAACAACATACAGAGATAGGAATTAATTCAAATATAAACTTTTGCGAGTAATTTAGCAAGTGAGTTCCACAGTCAAATTCAGTATCAAATAGGTTTCCCCCCTCTTTTAGCCTACTTACATAGAAATGATATAGCATTGTGTGATCATTCGGGATCTGTGTGTGTAAGTGTGTATGTCCATCACTCTGGCTATCTGCATGTATCGATTCCCAGATGCCTGAACCAAATTAGAGAATACTTGCTGCAAAAATAGCCACTCTTCTGTACCCCTTAACCATGCCTTTTGCATTGTTGCCATAAAAAAGAGAACAAAACAGTGGCCAATTGAATTTTCATTGTCTAAGTCGACTACTGGCTAAACAAATCATTGTATACCAACTAAAATGAAGCCTCGTGTATTATCCTGTTACGAGAGTCGGACAACAAAGTAACAAAATTTTCAGCCAATTAATGTCAATATAGCAGCGTGCGTAATTTTCAAGTATGATAATCAATAATTTACGATTCAATAGATCAAAGCTCCTGCCTCTTGGTATAATGGTTCGCATTCTTGGCTGTCGCTTTGCCAAGAAATATAATTCTGGTCTGAAGGATGGAACGGTAAAATTTTTGAGATAAAATTGAGAAGAGTTGGGTTCTATTCCTGAAAGTGTTCTTTCATGGTTTCCCACTTCTACTACAGGGGAAAATGTCGGGATGGTTCTTAACTTAAGGCTACGGCCACTTCCCTTCCAATCCTCACTTGAATTACAAATGCACTACTGCATACACCACAGAATATAGATTATCATAAATGACTGACATTATCAGTCAGATTCAACACTCAAGTACACAGGGATAAATAATAAAGAAATCCAAGCCCCTCAAATGAAACAACTACAACAACACATGCTCATCAAAATTGACATTTGTACGGTACACATAATTTGCCTGAGTTACAACGTAAATATTGAATATTGCGCACATCCCTCACATGGACTATAATCGCCTCCACTGGTCCCAAATATAATCCCCTTCACTGGTCCCAAATATAATCCCCTTCACTGGTCCCAAATATAATCCTCTACGCTGGTATCACCACCATACTCCCTTCACGGGTCCCAGCTAAAATCCCCTTCACTGGTCCCAACTATAATAACCTTCACAGGTCCCAATTATAATCCCCTCCAGTAGACTCACTGGTATCACCATCATACTCCCTTCACAGGTCCCAACTATAATCCCCTCCAGTAGACTCACTGGTATCACCACCATACTCCCTTCATAGGTCCCAACTATAATACCCTCCAGTAGACTCACTGGTATCACCACCACACACACTTCACAGGTCCCAACTCTAATCCCCTACAGTAGACTCACTGGTATCACCACCATACTCCCTTCACAGGTCCCAACTATAATTCCCTCCAGTAGACCCACTGGTATCACCACCATATTCCCTTCACAGGTCCCAACTATAATCCCCTCCAGTAGACGCACTGGTATTACCACCATACTCCCTACACAGGTCCCAATTATAATCCCCTCCAGTAGACTCACTTTTATCACCACCATACTCCCTTCACAGGTCCCAACTATAATCCCCTCCAGTAGACTCAACGGTATCACCACCATACTCCCTTCACTGGTCCCAACTATAATCCCCTCCGGTAGACTCACTTGTATCACCAACATACTCCCTTCACAGGTCCCAACTATAATCCCCTCCAGAAGACTCACTGGTATCACCACCATACTCCCTTCATAGGCCCCAAATATAATCCCCTCCAGATGACTCACTGGTATCACCACCATACTCCCTTCACTGGTCCCAACCATAATCCCCTTCACAGGTCCTAACTATAATCCCCTCCAGGAGACTCACTGGTATCACCACCATACTCCCTTCACTGGTCCCAACTATCATCCCCTTCACAGGTCCTAACTATAATCCCCTCCAGTAGACTCACTGGTATCACCACCATACTCCCTTCACTGGTCCCAAATATAATGTCCTCCAGTAGACTCACAGGTATCACCACCATACTACCTTCACAGGTCCCCACTATAATTCCCTCCAGTAGATTCACTGGTATCACCACCATACTCCCTTCACGGGTCCCAAATATAATCCCCGCCAGAAGGCTCACTGGTATCACCACCATACTCCCTTCACAGGTTCCAACTATAATCCCCTCCAGAAGACTCACTGGTATCACCAACAACTCCCTTCACAGGTCCCAAATATAATCCCCTCCAGAAGACATACTGGTATCACCACCATACTCCTTTCACAGGTCCAAAATATAATCCCCTCCAGTAGACTCACTGGTAACACCACCATACTCCCTTCACAGGTCCCAACTATAATCCCTCCAGTAGAATCACTGGTATCACCACCATACTCCCCTCACAGGTCCCAACTATAATCCCCTCCAGAAGACTCACTGGTATCACCACCATACTCCCTTCCCAGGTCCCAACTATAATCCCCTCCAGAAGACTCACTGGTATCACCACCATACTCCCTTCACAGGTCCCAACTATAATCTCCTCCAGTAGACTCACTGGTATCACCACCATTCTCCCTTCACAGATCCCAACTATAATCCCCGCCAGTAGACTCACTGGTACCACCACCATACTCCCTACACAGGTCCCAACTATAATCCCCTCCAGTAGACTCACTGGTATCACCACCATACCCCCTTCACAGATCCCAACTATGATCCCCTCCAGTAGCCTCACTGGTATCACCACCATAATACATTCACAGGTCCCAACTATAATCCCCTCCAGTAGACTCACTGGTATCACCACCATACTCCCTTCACTGGTCCCAAATATAATCCCCTCCAGAAGACTCACTGGTATCACCACCATACTCCCTTCACAGGTCCCAACTATAATCCCCTCCAGTATACTCAATGGTATCACCACCATACTCCCTTCACTGGTCCCAACTATAATCCCCTCCAGAAGACTCACCGGTAACACCACCATACTCCCTTCACAGGTCCCAACTAAAATCCACTCCAGAAGACTCACTGGTATCACCACAATACTCCCTTCACAGGTCCCAACTATAATCCCCTCCAGTAGACTCAATGGTATCACCACCATACTCCCTTCACTGGTCCCAACTATGATCCCCTTCACAGCTCCTATCTATAATTCCCTCCAGTAGACTCACTGGTATCACCACCATACTCCCTTCACTGGTCCCAACTTTAATCCCCTCCAGTAAACTCACTGGTATCACCACCATACTCTCTTTACTGGTCCCAACTATAATCCCCTTCACAGGTCCCAACTGTAATCCCCCCAGTAGACTCACTGGTATCACCACAATACTCCCTTCACAGGTCCCAACTATAATCCCCTCCAGTAGACTCACTGGTATCACCACCATACTCTTTTCACAGGTCCCAGCTATAATTCCCTCCAGTAGACTCACTGGTATCACCACCATACTCCCTTCACAGTTCCCAACTATAATCCCCTCCAGTAGCCTCACTTTTATCGCCACCATACTACATTCACAGGTCCCAACTATAATCCCCTCCAGTAGACTCACTGGTATCACCACCATACTCCCTTCACTGGTCCCAACTATAATCCCCTCCAGAAGACTCACTGGTATCAACACCATACCCCCTTCACAGGCCCAACTATAATCCCCTCCAGTATACTCAATGGTATCACCACCATACTCCCTTCACTGGTCCCAACTATAATCCCCTCCAGAAGACTCACTGGTAACACCACCATACTCCCTTCACAGGTCCCAACAATAATCCCCTCCAGAAGACTCACTGGTATCACCACCATACTCCCTACACTGGTCCCAACTATAATCCCCTTCACAGGCCCCAACTATAATCCCCTCCACTAGACTCACAGGTATCACCACCATACTCCCTTCACAGGTCCCAACTATAACCCCCTCCAGTAGACTCACTGGTATCACTACCATACTCCCTTCACAGGTCCCAAATATAATCCCCTCCAGTAGACTCACTGGTATCACAACCATACTCTCTTCACAGGTCTCTAATATAATCCCCTTCGGTAGACTCACTGGCATCACCACCATACTCCCTTCACTGGTCCCAACTATAATCCCCTCCAGAAGACTCACTGGTATCACCACCATACTCCCTTCACAGGTCCCTAATATAATCCCGTTCAGTAGACTCACTGGTATAACCACTAAACTCCCTTCACAGGTCCCAAATTTAATCCCCTCCAGTAGACTCACTGGTATCACCACCATACTCCCTTCACAGGTCCCAACTATAATCCCCTTCAGTAGACTCACTGGTATCACCACCATTATCCCTTCACAGGTGCCAACTATAATCCCCTCCAGTAGACTCACTGGTATCACCACCGTACTCCCTACACAGGTCCCAACTATAATTACTCTCCAGTAGACTCACTGGTATCACCACCATATTCCCTTCACAGGTCCCAAATATAATCCCCTCCAGTAGACTCACTGGTTTCACCACCATACTCCCTTCATAGGTCCCAACTATAATCCCCTCCAATAGACTCACTGGTATCACCACCATACTCCCTTCACTGGTCCCAACTATAATCCCCTCCAGTAGACTCACTGGTATCACCACCATACTCCCTTCACAGGTCCCAAATATAATCCCCTCCAGTAGACTCACTGGCATCACCACCATACTATCTTCACTGTTCCCAACTATAATCCCCTCCAGAAGACTCACTGGCATCACCACCATACTCCCTTCACAGGTCCCAACTAAAATCCACTCCAGAAGACTCACTGGTATCACCACAATACTCCCTTCACAGGTCCCAACTATAATCCCCTCCAGTAGACTCAATGGTATCACCACCATACTCCCTTCACTGGTCCCAACTATAATCCCCTTCACAGCTCCTATCTATAATTCCCTCCAGTAGACTCACTGGTATCACCACCATACTCCCTTCACAGGTCCCAACTATAATCCCCTCCAGTAGACTCACTGGTATCAACCACCATTATCCCTTCACAGGTCCCAACTATAATCCCCTCCAGTAGACTCACTGGTATCACCACCGTACTCCCTACACAGGTCCCTACTATAATCCCCTCCAGTAGACTCACTGGTATCACCACCATACTCCCTTCATAGGTCCCAACTATAATCCCCTCCAGTAGACTCACTGGTATCACCACCATACTCCCTTCACAGGTCCCAACTATAATCCCCTCCAGTAGACTCTCTGGCATCACCACCATACTCCCTTCACTGGTCCCAACTATAATCCCCTCCAGAAGACTCACTGGTATCACCACCATACTCCCTTCACAGGTCCCTAATATAATCGCCTTCGGTAGACTCACTGGTATCACCACTAAACTCCCTTCACAGGTCCCAACTTTAATCCCCCTCCAGTAGACTCACTGGTTTCACCACCATACTCCCTTCACAAGTCCCAAATATAATCCCCTTCAGTAGACTCACTGGTATCTCCACCATTATCTCTTCACAGGTCCCAAATATAATCCCCTCCAGTAGACTCACTGGTATCACCACCGTACTCCCTACACAGGTCCCAACTATAATCCCCTCCAGTAGACTCACTGGTATCACCACCATACTCCCTTCACAGGTCCCAACTATAATCCCCTCCAGTAGACTCACTGGTATCACCACCATACTCCCTTCACAGGTCCTAACTATAATCCCCTCCAGTAGACTCACTGGTATCACCACCATACTCCCTTCACTGGACCCAACTATAATCCCTTCCAGAAGACTCACTTGTATCACCACCATACTCCCTTCACAGGTCCCAACTATAATCCTCTCCCGTATACTCACTAGTATCACCACCATACTCCCTTCACTGGTCCCAATTATAATCCCCTCCATAAGACTCACTGGTATCACCACCATACTCCCTTCACCGGTCCCAACTATAATCCCCTCCAGTAGACTCTCTGGAATAACCATCATAATCCCTTCACAGGTCCCAACTATAATCCCCTCCAGTAGACTCACTGGTATAACCACCATACACCCTACACAGGTCCCAATTATAATCCCCTTCAGTAGACTCACTGGTATCACCACCATACTCCCTTCACAGGTCCCAACTATAATCCCCTCCAGTAGACTAACTGGTATTACCACCACACTACTTTCACAGGTCCCAACTATAATCCCCTCCAGTAGACTCACTTGTATCACCACCATACTCCCTTCACTAGTCCCAACTATAATCCCCTCCAGTAGACTCACTGGTATCACCAGCATACTCACTTCACTGGTCCCAACTATAATACCCTTCACAGGTCCCAACAATAATCCCCTCCAGTAGACTCACTGGCATCACCACCATACACCCTTCACTGGTCCCAACTATAATCCCCTCCAGAAGACATACTGGTATCACCACCATACTCCTTTCACAGGTCCAAAATATAATCCCCTCCAGTAGACTCACTGGTAACACCACCATACTCCCTTCACAGGTCCCAACTATAATCCCTCCAGTAGAATCACTGGTAAAACCACCATACTCCCCTCACAGGTCCCAACTATAATCCCCTCCAGAAGACTCACTGGTATCACCACCATACTCCCTTCCCAGGTCCCAACTATAATCCCCTCCAGAAGACTCACTGGTATCACCACCATACTCCCTTCACAGGTCCCAACTATAATCTCCTCCAGTAGACTCACTGGTATCACCACCATTCTCCCTTCACAGATCCCAACTATAATCCCCGCCAGTAGACTCACTGGTACCACCACCATACTCCCTACACAGGTCCCAACTATAATCCCCTCCAGTAGACTCACTGGTATCACCACCATACTCCCTTCACAGATCCCAACTATGATCCCCTCCAGTAGCCTCACTGGTATCACCACCATAATACATTCACAGGTCCCAACTATAATCCCCTCCAGTAGACTCACTGGTATCACCACCATACTCCCTTCACTGGTCCCAAATATAATCCCCTCCAGAAGACTCACTGGTATCACCACCATACTCCCTTCACAGGTCCCAACTATAATCCCCTCCAGTATACTCAATGGTATCACCACCATACTCCCTTCACTGGTCCCAACTATAATCCCCTCCAGAAGACTCACCGGTAACACCACCATACTCCCTTCACAGGTCCCAACAATAATCCCCTCCAGAAGACTCACTGGTATCACCAACATACTCCCTACACTGATCCCAACTATAATCCCCTTCACAGGTCCCAACTATAATCCCCTCCACTAGACTCACTGGTATCACCACCATACTCCCTTCACAGGTCCCAACTTTAATCCCCTCCAGTAGACTCACTGGTTTCACAACCATACTCCCTTCACAGGTCCCAACTATAATCCCCTCCAGTAGACTCACTGGTATCACAACCATACTCTCTTCACAGGTCCCTCATATAATCCCCTTCGGTAGACTCACTGGTATCACTACTAAACTCACTTCACAGGTCCCAAATTTAATCCCCTCCAGTAGACTCACTGGTATCACCACCATACTCCCTTCACAGGTCCCAACTATAATCCCCTTCAGTAGATTCACTGGTATCACCACCATTATCCCTTCACAGGTCCCAACTGTAATCCCCTCCAGTAGACTCACTGGTATCACCACCATACTCCCTACACAGGTCCCAACTATAATCCCCTCCAGTAGACTCACTGGTATCACCACCATACTACCTTCACTGTTCCCAACTATAATCCCCTCCAGAAGACTCACTGGTATCACCACCATACTCCCTTCACAGGTCCCAACTAAAATCCACTCCAGAAGACTCACTGGTATCACCACAATACTCCCTTCACCGGTCCCAACTATAATCCCCTCCAGTAGACTCAATGGTATCACCACCATACTCCCTTCACTGGTCCCAACTATGATCCCCTTCACAGCTCCTATCTATAATTCCCTCCAGTAGACTCACTGGTATCACCACCATACTCCCTTCACTGGTCCCAACTTTAATCCCCTCCAGTAAACTCACTGGTATCACCACCATACTCTCTTTACTGGTCCCAACTATAATCCCCTTCACAGGTCCCAACTGTAATCCCCCCAGTAGACTCACTGGTATCACCACAATACTCCCTTCACAGGTCCCAACTATAATCCCCTCCAGTAGACTCACTGGTATCACCACCATACTCTTTTCACAGGTCCCAGCTATAATTCCCTCCAGTAGACTCACTGGTATCACCACCATACTCCCTTCACAGTTCCCAACTATAATCCCCTCCAGTAGCCTCACTTTTATCGCCACCATACTACATTCACAGGTCCCAACTATAATCCCCTCCAGTAGACTCACTGGTATCACCACCATACTCCCTTCACTGGTCCCAACTATAATCCCCTCCAGAAGACTCACTGGTATCAACACCATACCCCCTTCACAGGCCCAACTATAATCCCCTCCAGTATACTCAATGGTATCACCACCATACTCCCTTCACTGGTCCCAACTATAATCCCCTCCAGAAGACTCACTGGTAACACCACCATACTCCCTTCACAGGTCCCAACAATAATCCCCTCCAGAAGACTCACTGGTATCACCACCATACTCCCTACACTGGTCCCAACTATAATCCCCTTCACAGGCCCCAACTATAATCCCCTCCACTAGACTCACAGGTATCACCACCATACTCCCTTCACAGGTCCCAACTATAACCCCCTTCAGTAGACTCACTGGTATCACTACCATACTCCCTTCACAGGTCCCAAATATAATCCCCTCCAGTAGACTCACTGGTATCACAACCATACTCTCTTCACAGGTCTCTAATATAATCCCCTTCGGTAGACTCACTGGCATCACCACCATACTCCCTTCACTGGTCCCAACTATAATCCCCTCCAGAAGACTCACTGGTATCACCACCATACTCCCTTCACAGGTCCCTAATATAATCCCGTTCAGTAGACTCACTGGTATAACCACTAAACTCCCTTCACAGGTCCCAAATTTAATCCCCTCCAGTAGACTCACTGGTATCACCACCATACTCCCTTCACAGGTCCCAACTATAATCCCCTTCAGTAGACTCACTGTTATCACCACCATTATCCCTTCACAGGTGCCAACTATAATCCCCTCCAGTAGACTCACTGGTATCACCACCGTACTCCCTACACAGGTCCCAACTATAATTACTCTCCAGTAGACTCACTGGTATCACCACCATATTCCCTTCACAGGTCCCAAATATAATCCCCTCCAGTAGACTCACTGGTTTCACCACCATACTCCCTTCATAGGTCCCAACTATAATCCCCTCCAATAGACTCACTGGTATCACCACCATACTCCCTTCACTGGTCCCAACTATAATCCCCTCCAGTAGACTCACTGGTATCACCACCATACTCCCTTCACAGGTCCCAAATATAATCCCCTCCAGTAGACTCACTGGCATCACCACCATACTACCTTCACTGTTCCCAACTATAATCCCCTCCAGAAGACTCACTGGTATCACCACCATACTCCCTTCACAGGTCCCAACTAAAATCCACTCCAGAAGACTCACTGGTATCACCACAATACTCCCTTCACAGGTCCCAACTATAATCCCCTCCAGTAGACTCAATGGTATCACCACCATACTCCCTTCACTGGTCCCAACTATAATCCCCTTCACAGCTCCTATCTATAATTCCCTCCAGTAGACTCACTGGTATCACCACCATACTCCCTTCACAGGTCCCAACTATAATCCCCTCCAGTAGACTCACTGGTATCAACCACCATTATCCCTTCACAGGTCCCAACTATAATCCCCTCCAGTAGACTCACTGGTATCACCACCGTACTCCCTACACAGGTCCCTACTATAATCCCCTCCAGTAGACTCACTGGTATCACCACCATACTCCCTTCATAGGTCCCAACTATAATCCCCTCCAGTAGACTCACTGGTATCACCACCATACTCCCTTCACAGGTCCCAACTATAATCCCCTCCAGTAGACTCTCTGGCATCACCACCATACTCCCTTCACTGGTCCCAACTATAATCCCCTCCAGAAGACTCACTGGTATCACCACCATACTCCCTTCACAGGTCCCTAATATAATCGCCTTCGGTAGACTCACTGGTATCACCACTAAACTCCCTTCACAGGTCCCAACTTTAATCCCCCTCCAGTAGACTCACTGGTTTCACCACCATACTCCCTTCACAAGTCCCAAATATAATCCCCTTCAGTAGACTCACTGGTATCTCCACCATTATCTCTTCACAGGTCCCAAATATAATCCCCTCCAGTAGACTCACTGGTATCACCACCGTACTCCCTACACAGGTCCCAACTATAATCCCCTCCAGTAGACTCACTGGTATCACCACCATACTCCATTCACAGGTCCCAACTATAATCCCCTCCAGTAGACTCACTGGTATCACCACCATACTCCCTTCACAGATCCTAACTATAATCCCCTCCAGTAGACTCACTGGTATCACCACCATACTCCCTTCACTGGACCCAACTATAATCCCTTCCAGAAGACTCACTTGTATCACCACCATACTCCCTTCACAGGTCCCAACTATAATCCTCTCCCGTATACTCACTAGTATCACCACCATACTCCCTTCACTGGTCCCAATTATAATCCCCTCCATAAGACTCACTGGTATCACCACCATACTCCCTTCACCGGTCCCAACTATAATCCCCTCCAGTAGACTCTCTGGAATAACCATCATACTCCCTTCACAGGTCCCAACTATAATCCCCTCCAGTAGACTCACTGGTATAACCACCATACACCCTACACAGGTCCCAATTATAATCCCCTTCAGTAGACTCACTGGTATCACCACCATACTCCCTTCACAGGTCCCAACTATAATCCCCTCCAGTAGACTAACTGGTATTACCACCACACTACTTTCACAGGTCCCAACTATAATCCCCTCCAGTAGACTCACTTGTATCACCACCATACTCCCTTCACTAGTCCCAACTATAATCCCCTCCAGTAGACTCACTGGTATCACCAGCATACTCACTTCACTGGTCCCAACTATAATACCCTTCACAGGACCCAACAATAATCCCCTCCAGTAGACTCACTGGCATCACCACCATACACCCTTCACTGGTCCCAACTATAATCCCCTCCAGAAGACTCACTGGTATCACCACCATACTCCCTTCACGGGACCCAACTATAATCCCCTTCAGTAGACTCACTGGTATCACCACCTTTATCCCTTCACAGGTCCCAACTATAATTCCCTCCAGTAGACTCACTGGTATCACCACCGTACTCCCTACACAGGTCCCAACTATAATCCCCTCCCGTATACTCACTAGTATCACCACCATACTCCCTTCACTGGTCCCAATTATAATCCCCTCCAGAAGACTCACTGGTATCACCACCATACTCCCTTCACCGGTCCCAACTATAATCCCCTCCAGTAGACTCACTGGAATAACCACCATACTCCCTTCACAGGTCCCAACTATAATCCCCTCCAGTAGACTCACTGGTATCACCACCATACTCCCTTCACAGGTCCCAACTATAATCCCCTCCAGTAGACTCACTGGTATCACCACCATTCTCCCTTCACTGGTCCCAACTATAATCCCCTTCAGAAGACTCACTGGTATCACCACCATACTCCCTTCACAGGTACCAATTATAATCCCCTCCCGTATACTCAATAGTATCTCCACCATACTCCCTTCACTGGTCCCAAATATAATCCCCTCCAGAAGACTCACTGGTATCACTACCATACTCCCTTCACAGGTCCCAACTATAATCCACTCCAGAAGACTCACTGGTATCACCACCATACTATCTTCACTGCTCCCAACTATAATCCCCTTCACAGGTCCAAACTATAATCCCCTCCAGTAGACTCACTGGTATCACCACCATACTCCCTTCACAGGTCCCAACTAAAATCCCCTTCAGAAGACTCACTGGTATCACCACAATACTCCCTTCGCAGGTCCCAACTATAATCCCCTCCGGTAGACTCACTGGTATCACCACCATACTCCCTTCACTGGCCCCAACTATAATCCCCTCCAGTTGACTCACTGGTATCACCACCATACTCCCTTCACTGGCCCCAACTATAATCTCCTCCAGTGAACTCACTGGTATAACCACCATACTCACTTTACTGGTCCCAACTATAATCCCCTTCGCAGGTCCCAACTATAATACCCCCAGTAGACTCACTGGTATCACCACCATACTCCCTTCACAGGTCCCAACTATAATCCCCTCCAGTAGACTCACTGGTATCACCACCATACTCCCTTCACAGGTCCCAACTATAATCCCCTCCAGTAGACTCACTGGCATGACCACCATACTCCCTTCACTGGTCCCAACTATAATCCCCTCCAGCAGACACACTGGTATCACCACCATACTCCCTTCACAGGTCCCTAATGTAATCGCCTTCGATAGACTCACTGGTATCACCACTAAACTCCCTTCACAGGTCCCAACTGTAATACCCTCCAGTAGACTCACTGGTATCACCACCATACTACCTTGACAGGTCCCAACTATAATCCCCTTCAGTAGACTCACTGGTATCACCACCATTATTTCTTCACAGGTCCTAACTATATTCCCCTCCAGTAGACTCACTGGTATCACCACCGTACTCCCTAAACAGGTCCCAATTATAATCCCTTCCTGAAGACTCACTGGTATCACCACCATACTCCCCTCTCAGGTCCCAACTATAATCCCCTCCAGAAGACTCACTGGGATCACCACCATATTACTTTCACAGGTCCCAACTATAATCCCCTCCAGTAGACTCACTGGTATCACCACCATACTCCCTTCACAGGTCCCAACTATAATCCCCTACAGAAGACACACTGGTATCACCACCATACTCCCTTCACTGGTCCCAACTATAATCCCCTCCAGTAAACTCTCTGGTATCACCGCCATACTCACTTTACTGGTCCCAACTATAATCCCCTTCACAGGTCCCTACTATAATCCCCCCAGTAGACTCACTGGTATCACCACCATACTCCTTTCACAGGTCCCAACTATAATCCCCTCCAATAGACTCACTGGTATAACCACCATACTCCTTTCACAGGTCCCAGCTATAATTCCCTCCAGTAGACTCACTGGTATCACCACCATACTCCCTTCACAGGTCCCAACTATAATCCCCTCCAGTAGACTCAATGGTATCTCCACCATACTCCCTTCACAGGTCCCAACTATAATCCCCTCCAGTAGACTCACTGGTATCACCACCATACTCCCTTCGCAGGTCCCAACTATAATCCCCTCCTGAAGACTCACTGGTATCACAACCATACTCCCCTCTCAGGTCCCAACTATAATCCCCTCCAGAAGACTCACTGAGATCACCACCATATTACTTTCACAGGTCCCAAATATAATCCCCTCCAATAGACTCACTGGAATCACCACCATACTCCCTTCACAGGTCCCAACTATAATCCCCTCCAGTAGACTCACTGGTATCACCACCATACTCCCTACACAGGTTCCAATTATTATCCCTGCCAGTAGACTCACTCGTATCACCACCAAACTCCCTTCACAGGTCCCAACTATAATTCCCTCCAGTAGACTCACTGGTATCACCACCATACTATTTTCACAGATCCCAACTATAATCCCCTCCAGTAGACTCCCTGGTATCACCACCATACTCCCTTCACAGGTCCCAAATATAATCCCCTCCAGATGACTCACTGGTATCACCACCATACTCCCTTCACTGGTCCCAACTATAATCCCCTTCACAGGTCCCAACTATAATCCCCTCTAGTAGACTCGCTGGTATCACCACCATACTCCCTTCACAGGTCCCAAATATAATCCCCTCCAGAAGACTCACTGGTATCACCTCCATAATCCCTTCACAGGTCCCAAATATAACCCCCTCCAGAAGACCCACTGGTATCACCACCATACTCCCTTCACTGTTCCCAACTATATACCCCTCCCGTAGACTCACTGGTATCAGCACCATACTCCATTTACTGGTCCCAACTATAATCCCCTTCACAGGTCCCAACTATAATCCCCTCCAGTAGACTCACTGGTATCACCACCATACTCCCTTCACTGGTCCCAACTATAAACCCCTCCAGTAGACTCACTGGTATCACCACCATACTCCCTTCACAGGTCCCATCTATCATTCCCTCCAGTTGACTCACTGGTATCACCACCATACTCCCTTCACAGGTCCCAACTGTAATCCCCTTCAGTAGACTCACTGGTATCTCCACCATTATCTCTTCACAGGTCCCAACTATAATCCCCTCCAGTAGACTCTCTGGTATCACCACCGTACTCCCTACACAGATCCCAACTATAATCCCCTCCAGTAGACTCACTGGTATCAACACCATACTCCCTTCACAGGTCCCAACTATAATCCCCTCCAGTAGACTCACTGGTATCACCACCATACTCCCTTCACAGGTCCCAACTATAATCCCCTCCAGTAGACTCACTGGTATCACCACCATACTCCCTTCACTGGTCCCAACTATAATCCCTTCCAGAAGACTCATTTTTTTCACCAGCATACTCCCTGCACAGGTCCCAACTATAATCCTCTCTCGTATACTCACTAGTATCACCACCATACTCCCTTCACTGGTCCCAATTATAATCCCCTCCAGAAGACTCACTGGTATCACCACCATACTCCCTTCACCGGTCCCAACTATAATCCCCTCCAGTAGACTCACTGGAATAACCACCATACTCCCTTCACAGGTCCCAACTATAATCCCCTCCAGTAGACTCACTGGTATAACCACCATACACCCTACACAGGTCCCAATTATAATCCCCTCCAGTAGACTCACTGGTATCACCACCATACTCCCTTCACAGGTCCCAACTATAATCCCCTCCAGTAGACTAACTGTTATTACCACCACACTACTTTCACAGGTCCCAACTATAATCCCCTCCAGTAGACTAACTAGTATCACCACCATACTCCCTTCACTAGTCCCAACTATAATCCCCTTAAGTAGACTCACTGGTATCATCAGCATACTCCCTTCACTGGTCCCAACTATAATACCCTTCACAGGTCCCAACAATAATCCCCTCCAGTAGACTCACTGGCATCACAACCATACACCCTTCACTGGTCCCAACTATAATCCCCTCCAGAAGACTCACTGGTATCACCACCATACTCCCTTCACAGGTCCCTAATATAATCGCCTTCGGTAGACTCACTGGTATCACCACTAAACTCCCTTCACAGGTCCCAACTTTAATCCCCCTCCAGTAGACTCACTGGTTTCACCACCATACTCCCATCACAAGTCCCAAATATAATCCCCTTCAGTAGACTCACTGGTATCTCCACCATTATCTCTTCACAGGTCCCAAATATAATCCCCTCCAGTAGACTCACTGGTATCACCACCGTACTCCCTACACAGGTCCCAACTATAATCACCTCCAGTAGACTCACTGGTATCACCACCATACTCCCTTCACAGGTCCCAACTATAATCCCCTCCAGTAGACTCACTGGTATCACCACCATACTCCCTTCACAGGTCCTAACTATAATCCCCTCCAGTAGACTCACTGGTATCACCACCATACTCCCTTCACTGGACCCAACTATAATCCCTTCCAGAAGACTCACTTGTATCACCACCATACTCCCTTCACAGGTCCCAACTATAATCCTCTCCCGTATACTCACTAGTATCACCACCATACTCCCTTCACTGGTCCCAATTATAATCCCCTCCATAAGACTCACTGGTATCACCACCATACTCCCTTCACCGGTCCCAACTATAATCCCCTCCAGTAGACTCTCTGGAATAACCATCATACTCCCTTCACAGGTCCCAACTATAATCCCCTCCAGTAGACTCACTGGTATAACCACCATACACCCTACACAGGTCCCAATTATAATCCCCTTCAGTAGACTCACTGGTATCACCACCATACTCCCTTCACAGGTCCCAACTATAATCCCCTCCACTAGACTAACTGGTATTACCACCACACTACTTTCACAGGTCCCGACTATAATCCCCTCCAGTAGACTCACTTGTATCACCACCATACTCCCTTCACTAGTCCCAACTATAATCCCCTCCAGTAGACTCACTGGTATCACCAGCATACTCACTTCACTGGTCCCAACTATAATACCCTTCACTGGTCCCAACAATAATCCCCTGCAGTAGACTCACTGTCATCACCACCATACACCCTTCACTGGTCCCAACTATAATCCCCTCCAGAAGACTCACTGGTATCACCACCATACTCCCTTCACGGGACCCAACTATAATCCCCTTCAGTAGACTCACTGGTATCACCACCTTTATCCCTTCACAGGTCCCAACTATAATTCCCTCCAGTAGACTCACTGGTATCACCACCGTACTCCCTACACAGGTCCCAACTATAATCCCCTCCCGTATACTCACTATTATCACCACCATACTCCCTTCACTGGTCCCAATTATAATCCCCTCCAGAAGACTCACTGGTATCACCACCATACTCCCTTCACCGGTCCCAACTATAATCCCCTCCAGTAGACTCACTGGAATAACCACCATACTCCCTTCACAGGTCCCAACTATAATCCCCTCCAGTAGACTCACTGGTATCACCACCATACTCCCTTCACAGGTCCCAACTATAATCCCCTCCAGTAGACTCACTGGTATCACCACCATTCTCCCTTCACTGGTCCCAACTATAATCCCCTTCAGAAGACTCACTGGTATCACCACCATACTCCCTTCACAGGTACCAACTATAATCCCCTCCCGTATACTCAATAGTATCTCCACCATACACCCTTCACTGGTCCCAAATATAATCCCCTCCAGAAGACTCACTGGTATCACTACCCTACTCCCTTCACAGGTCCCAACTATAATCCACTCCAGAAGACTCACTGGTATCACCACCATACTATCTTCACTGCTCCCAACTATAATCCCCTTCACAGGTCCAAACTATAATCCCCTCCAGTAGACTCACTGGTATCACCACCATACTCCCTTCACAGGTCCCAACTATAATCCCCTTCAGAAGACTCACTGGTATCACCACAATACTCCCTTCGCAGGTCCCAACTATAATCCCCTCCGGTAGACTCACTGGTATCACCACCATACTCCCTTCACTGGCCCCAACTATAATCCCCTCCAGTTGACTCACTGGTATCACCACCATACTCCCTTCACTGGCCCCAACTATAATCTCCTCCAGTGAACTCACTGGTATAACCACCATACTCACTTTACTGGTCCCAACTATAATCCCCTTCGCAGGTCCCAACTATAATACCCCCAGTAGACTCACTGGTATCACCACCATACTCCCTTCACAGGTCCCAACTATAATCCCCTCCAGTAGACTCACTGGTATCACCACCATACTCCCTTCACAGGTCCCAACTATAATCCCCTCCAGTAGACTCACTGGCATGACCACCATACTCCCTTCACTGGTCCCAACTATAATCCCCTCCAGCAGACACACTGGTATCACCACCATACTCCCTTCACAGGTCCCTAATGTAATCGCCTCCGATAGACTCACTGGTATCACCACTAAACTCCCTTCACAGGTCCCAACTGTAATACCCTCCAGTAGACTCACTGGTATCACCACCATACTACCTTGACAGGTCCCAACTATAATCCCCTTCAGTAGACTCACTGGTATCACCACCATTATTTCTTCACAGGTCCTAACTATATTCCCCTCCAGTAGACTCACTGGTATCACCACCGTACTCCCTAAACAGGTCCCAATTATAATCCCTTCCTGAAGACTCACTGGTATCACCACCATACTCCCCTCTCAGGTCCCAACTATAATCCCCTCCAGAAGACTCACTGGGATCACCACCATATGACTTTCACAGGTCCCAACTATAATCCCCTCCAGTAGACTCACTGGTATCACCACCATACTCCCTTCACAGGTCCCAACTATAATCCCCTACAGAAGACACACTGGTATCACCACCATACTCCCTTCACTGGTCCCAACTATAATCCCCTCCAGTAAAATCTCTGGTATCACCGCCATACTCACTTTACTGGTCCCAACTATAATCCCCTTCACGGGTCCCTACTATAATCCCCCCAGTAGACTCACTGGTATCACCACCATACTCCTTTCACAGGTCCCAACTATAATCCCCTCCAATAGACTCACTGGTATCACCACCATACTCCTTTCACAGGTCCCAGCTATAATTCCCTCCAGTAGACTCACTGGTATCACCACCATACTCCCTTCACAGGTCCCAACTATAATCCCCTCCAGTAGACTCAATGGTATCTCCACCATACTCCCTTCACAGGTCCCAACTATAATCCCCTCCAGTAGACTCACTGGTATCACCACCATACTCCCTTCGCAGGTCCCAACTATAATCCCCTCCTGAAGACTCACTGGTATCACAACCATACTCCCCTCTCGGGTCCCAACTATAATCCCCTCCAGAAGACTCACTGGGATCACCACCATATTACTTTCACAGGTCCCAAATATAATCCCCTCCAGTAGACTCACTGGAATCACCACCATACTCCCTTCACAGGTCCCAACTATAATCCCCTCCAGTAGACTCACTGGTATCACCACCATACTCCCTACACAGGTTCCAATTATTATCCCTTCCAGTAGACTCACTCGTATCACCACCAAACTCCCTTCACAGGTCCCAACTATAATTCCCTCCAGTAGACTCACTGGTATCACCACCATACTATTTTCACAGATCCCAACTATAATCCCCTCCAGTAGACTCCCTGGTATCACCACCATACTCCCTTCACAGGTCCCAAATATAATCCCCTCCAGATGACTCACTGGTATCACCACCATACTCCCTTCACTGGTCCCAACTATAATCCCCTTCACAGGTCCCAACTATAATCCCCTCTAGTAGACTCGCTGGTATCACCACCATACTCCCTTCACAGGTCCCAAATATAATCCCCTCCAGAAGACTCACTGGTATCACCTCCATAATCCCTTCACAGGTCCCAAATATAACCCCCTCCAGAAGACCCACTGGTATCACCACCATACTCCCTTCACTGTTCCCAACTATATACCCCTCCCGTAGACTCACTGGTATCAGCACCATACTCCATTTACTGGTCCCAACTATAATCCCCTTCACAGGTCCCAACTATAATCCCCTCCAGTAGACTCACTGGTATCACCACCATACTCCCTTCACTGGTCCCAACTATAAACCCCTCCAGTAGACTCACTGGTATCACCACCATACTCCCTTCACAGGTCCCATCTATCATTCCCTCCAGTTGACTCACTGGTATCACCACCATACTCCCTTCACAGGTCCCAACTGTAATCCCCTTCAGTAGACTCACTGGTATCTCCACCATTATCTCTTCACAGGTCCCAACTATAATCCCCTCCAGTAGACTCTCTGGTATCACCACCGTACTCCCTACACAGATCCCAACTATAATCCCCTCCAGTAGACTCACTGGAATCAACACCATACTCCCTTCACAGGTCCCAACTATAATCCCCTCCAGTAGACTCACTGGTATCACCACCATACTCCCTTCACAGGTCCCAACTATAATCCCCTCCAGTAGACTCACTGGTATCACCACCATACTCCCTTCACTGGTCCGAACTATAATCCCTTCCAGAAGACTCACTTGTTTCACCACCATACTCCCTTCACAGGTCCCAACTATAATCCTCTCTCGTATACTCACTAGTATCACCACCATACTCCCTTCACTGGTCCCAATTATAATCCCCTCCAGAAGACTCACTGGTATCACCACCATACTCCCTTCACCGGTCCCAACTATAATCCCCTCCATTAGACTCACTGGAATAACCACCATACTCCCTTCACAGGTCCCAACTATAATCCCCTCCAGTAGACTCACTGGTATAACCACCATACACCCTACACAGGTCCCAATTATAATCCCCTCCAGTAGACTCACTGGTATCACCACCATACTCCCTTCACAGGTCCCAACTATAATCCCCTCCAGTAGACTAACTGTTATTACCACCACACTACTTTCACAGGTCCCAACTATAATCCCCTCCAGTAGACTAACTTGTATCACCACCATACTCCCTTCACTAGTCCCAACTATAATCCCCTTAAGTAGACTCACTGGTATCACCAGCATACTCCCTTCACTGGTCCCAACTATAATACCCTTCACAGGTCCCAACAATAATCCCCTCCAGTAGACTCACTGGCATCACAACCATACACCCTTCACTGGTCCCAACTATAATCCCCTCCAGAAGACTCACTGGTATCAGCACCATACTCCCTTCACAGGTCCCAACTATAATCCTCTCCCGTATACTGACTAGTATCACCACCATACTCCCTTCACTGGTCCTAAATATAATCCCCTCCAGAAGACTCACTGGTATCACTACCATACTCCCTTCTCAGGTCCCAACTATAATCCACTCCAGAAGACTCACTGGTATCACCACCATACTAACTTCACTGCTCCCAACTATAATCCCCTTCACAGATCCCAAATATAATCCCCTCCAGTAGACTCACTGATATCACCACCATACTCCCTTCACAGGTCCCTAATATAATCCCCTTCGGTAGACTCACTGGTATCACCACCATACTCCCTTCACAGGTCCCAACTATAATCCCCTCCAGTAGACTCACTGGCATCACCACCATACTCCCTTCTCTGGTCCCAACTATAATCCCCTCCAGAAGACTCACTTGAATCACCACCATACTCTCTTCACAGGTCCCAACTATAATCCACTCCAGAAGACTCACTGGTATCACCACCATACTACCTTCACTGCTCCCAACTATAATCCCCTTCGCGGGTCCCAACTATAATCCCCTCCAGTAGACTCACTGGTATCACCACCATTCTCCCTTCACTGGTCCCAACTATAATCCCCTCCAGAAGACTCACTGGTATCACCACCATACTCCCTTCACAGGTACCAACTATAATCCCCTCCCGTATACTCAATAGTATCTCCACCATACTCCCTTCACTGGTCCCAAATATAATCCCCTCCAGAAGACTCACTGGTATCACTACCATACTCCCTTCACAGGTCCCAACTATAATCCACTCCAGAAGACTCACTGGTATCACCACCATACTACCTTCACTGCTCCCAACTATAATCCCCTTCACAGGTCCAAACTATAATCCCCTCCAGTAGACTCACTGGTATCACCACCATACTCCCTTCACAGGTCCCAACTATAATCCCCTTCAGAAGACTCACTGGTATCACCACAATACTCCCTTCGCAGGTCCCAACTATAATCCCCTCCAGTAGACTCACTGGTATCACCACCATACTCCCTTCACTGGCCCCAACTATAATCCTCTTCACAGGTCCTAAATATAATCCCCTCCAGTTGACTCACTGGTATCACCACCATACTCCCTTCAATGGCCCCAACTGTAATCTCCTCCAGTGAACTCACTGGTATAACCACCATATTCACTTTACTGGTCCAACTATAATCCCCTTCGCAGGTCCCAACTATAATACCCCCAGTAGACTCACTGGTATCACCACCATACTCCCTTCACAGGTCCCAACTATAATCCCCTCCAGTAGACTCACTGGTATCACCACCATACTCCCTTCACAGGTCCCAACTATAATCCCTTCCAGTAGACTCACTGGCATGACCACCATACTCCCTTCACTGGTCCCAACTATAATCCCCTCCAGAAGACACACTGGTATCACCACCATACTCCCTTCACAGGTCCCTAATGTTATCGCCTTCGATAGACTCACTGGTATCACCACTAAACTCCCTTCACAGGTCCCAACTTTAATCCCCTCCAGTAGACTCACTGGTATCACCACCATACTACCTTGACAGGTCCCAACTATAATCCCCTTCAGTAGACTCACTGGTATCACCACCATTATTTCTTCACAGGTCCCAACTATATTCCCCTCCAGTAGACTCACTGGTATCACCACCGTACTCCCTAAACAGGTCCCAACTATAATCCCTTCCTGAAGACTCACTGGTATCACTACCATACTCCCTTCACAGGTCCCAACTATTATCCACTCCAGAAGACTCACTGGTATCACCACCATACCAACTTAACTGCTCCCAACTATAATCCCCTTCACAGGTCCCAACTATAATCCCCTCCAGTAGACTCACTGGTATCACCACCATACTCCCTTCACAGGTCCCAACTATAATCCCCTACAGAAGACACACTGGTATCACCACCATACTCCCTTCACTGGTCCCAACTATAATCCCCTCCAGTAAATTCTCTGGTATCACCGCCATACTCACTTTACTGGTCCCAACTATAATCCCCTTCACAGGTCCCTACTATAATCCCCCCAGTAGACTCACTGGTATCACCACCATACTTCTTTCACAGGTCCCAACTATAATCCCCTCCAGTAGACTCACTGGTATCACCACCATACTCCTTTCACAGGTCCCAGCTATAATTCCCTCCAGTAGACTCACTGGTATCACCACCATACTCCCTTCACAGGTCCCAACTATAATCCCCTCCAGTAGACTCAATGGTATCTCCACCATACTCCCTTCACAGGTCCCAACTATAATCCCCTCCAGTAGACTCACTGGTATCACCACCATACTCCCTTCGCAGGTCCCAACTATAATCCCCTCCTGAAGACTCACTGGTATCACCACCATACTCCCCTCTCAGGTCCCAACTATAATCCCCTCCAGAAGACTCACTGGGATCACCACCATATTACTTTCACAGGTCCCAAATATAATCCCCTCCAGTAGACTCACTGGAATCACCACCATACTCCCTTCACAGGTCCCAACTATAATCCCCTCCAGTAGACTCACTGGTATCACCACCATACTCCCTACACAGGTTCCAATTATTATCCCTTCCAGTAGACTCACTGGTATCACCACCATACTCCCTTCACAGGTCCCAACTATAATTCCCTCCAGTAGACTCACTGGTATCACCACCATACTATTTACACAGGTCCCAAATATAATCCCCTCCAGTAGACTCCCTGGTATCACCACCATACTCCCTTCACAGGTCCCAAATATAATCCCCTCCAGATGACTCACTGGTATCACCTCCATACTCCCTTCACTGGTCCCAACTATAATCCCCTTCACAGGTCCCAACTATAATCCCCTCTAGTAGACTCGCTGGTATCACCACCATACTCCCTTCACAGGTCCCAAATATAATCCCCTCCAGAAGATTCACTGGTATCACCACCATACTCCCTTCACAGGTCCCAAATATAACCCCCTCCAGTAGACCCACTGGTATCACCACCATACTCCCTTCACTGTTCCCAACTATATACCCCTCCCGTAGACTCACTGGTATCAGCACCATACTCCCTTTACTGGTCCCAACTATAATCCCCTTCACAGGTCCCAACTATAATCCCCTCCAGTAGACTCACTGGTATTACCACCATACTCCCTTCACTGGTCCCAACTATAAACCCCTCCAGTAGACTCACTGGTATCACTACCATACTCCCTTCACAGGTCCCAGCTATCATTCCCTCCAGTTGACTCACTGGTATCACCACCATACTCCCTTCACAGGTCCCAACGATAATCCCCTTCAGTAGACTCACTGGTATCTCCACCATTATCTCTTCACAGGTCCCAACTATAATCCCCTCCAGTAGACTCTCTGGTATCACCACCGTACTCCCTACACAGGTCCCAACTATAATCCCCTCCAGTAGACTCACTGGTATCAACACCATACTCCCTTCACAGGTCCCAACTACAATCCCCTCCAGTAGACTCACTGGTATCACCACCATACTCCCTTCACATGTCCCAACTATAATCCCCTCCAGTAGACTCACTGGTATCACCACCATACTCCCTTCACTGGTCCCAACTATAATCCCTTCCAGATGACTCACTTGTTTCACCACCATACTCCCTTCACAGGTCCCAACTATAATCCTCTCTCGTATACTCACTAGTAGCACCACCATACTCCCTTCACTGGTCCCAATTATAATCCCCTCCAGAAGACTCACTGGTATCACCACCATACTCCCTTCACCGGTCCCAACTATAATCCCCTCCAGTAGACTCACTGGAATAACCACCATTCTCCCTTCACAAGTCCCAACTATAATCCCCTCCAGTAGACTCACTGGTATAACCACCATACACCCTACACAGGTCCCAATTATAATCCCCTCCAGTAGACTCACTGGTATCACCACCATACTCCCTTCACAAGGTCCCAACTATAATCCCCTCCAGTAGACTAACTGGTATTACCACCACACTACTTTCACAGGTCCCAACTATAATCCCCTCCAGTAGACTCACTTGTATCACCACCATACTCCCTTCACTAGTTCCAACTATAATCCCCTTAAGTAGACTCACTGGTAACACCAGCATACTCCCTTCACTGGTCCCAACTATAATACCCTTCACAGGTCCCAACAATAATCCCCTCCAGTAGACTCACTGGCATCACCACCATACACCCTTCACTGGTCCCAACTATAATCCCCTCCAGAAGACTCACTGGTATCACCACCATACTCCCTTCACAGGTCCCAACTATAATCCTCTCCCGTATACTGACTAGTATCACCACCATACTCCCTTCACTGGTCCTAAATATAATCCCCTCCAGAAGACTCACTGGTATCACTACCATACTCCCGTCTCAGGTCCCAACTATAATCCACTCCAGAAGACTCACTGGTATCACCACCATACTAACATCACTGCTCCCAACTATAATCCCCTTCACAGGTCCCAAATATAATCCCCTCCAGTAGACTCACTGATATCTCCACCGTACTCCCTTCACAGGTCCCTAATATAATCCCCTTCGGTAGACTCACTGGTATCACCACCATACTCCCTTCACAGGTCCCAACTATAATCCCCTCCAGTAGACTCAGTGGCATCACCACCATACTCCCTTCACTGGTCCCAACTATAATCCCCTCCAGAAGACTCACTTGAATCACCACCAAACTCCCTTCACAGGTCCCAACTATAATCCACTCCAGAAGACTCACTGGTATCACCACCATACTCCCTTCACTGCTCCCAACTATAATCCCCTTCGCGGGTCCCAACTATAATCCCCTCCAGTAGACTCACTGGTAGCACCACCATACTCCCTTCACAGGTCCCATCTATAATCCCCTCCAGATGACTCACTGGTATCACCACAATACTCCCTTCACAGGGCCCAACTATAATCCCCTGCAGTAGACTCACTGGTATCACCACCATACTCCCTTCACAGGTCCCAACTATAATCCCCTCCAGTAGACTCACTGGTATCACCACCATACTCCTTTCACAGGTCCCAGCTATAATTCCCTCCAGTAGACTCAATGGTATCACCACCATACTCCCTTCACAGGTCCCAAATATAATCCCCTCCAGTAGACTCACTGGTACAACCACCATTATCCCTTCACAGGTCCCAACTATAACCCCTCCAGTAGACTCACTGTTATCGCCACCGTACTCCCTACACAGGTCCCAAATATAATCCCCTCCATTAGACTCACTGGTATCCCCACCATACTCCCATCACAGGTCCCAACTATAATCCCCTCCAGTAGACTCACTGGTATCACCACCATACTCCCTTCACAGGTCCCAACTATAATCCCCTCCAGTAGCCTCACTGGTATCGCCACCATACTACATTCACAAGTCCCAAATATAATCCCCTCCAGTAGACTCACTGGTATCACCACCATACTCCCTTCACTGGTCCCAACTATAATCCCCTCCAGAAGACTCACTGGTATCACCACCATACTCCCTTCACAGGCCCAACTATAATCCCCTCCAGTGTACTCAATGGTATCACCACCATACTCCCTTCACTGGTCCCAACTATAATCCCCTCCAGAAGACTCACTGGTAACACCACCATACTCCCTTCACAGGTACCAACAATAATCCCCTCCAGAAGACTCACTGGTATCACCACCATACTCCCTACACTGGTCCCAACTATAATCCCCTTCACAGGCCCCAACTATAATCCCCTCCACTAGACTCACTGGTATCACCACTATACTCCCTTCACAGGTCCCAACTATACCCCCCTCCAGTAGACTCACTGGTATCACTACCATACTCCATTCACAGGTCCCAAATATAATCCCCTCCAGTAGACTCACTTGTATCACAACCATAATCCCTTCACAGGTCTCTAATATAATCCCCTTCGGTAGACTCACTGGCATCACCACCATACTCCCTTCACTGGTCCTAACTATAATCCCCTCCAGAAGACTCACTGGTATCACCACCATACTCCCTTCACAGGTCCCTAATATAATCCCCTTCGGTAGACTCACTGGTATCACCACTAAACTCCCTTCACAGGTCCCAAATTTAATCCCCTCCAGTAGACTCACTGGTATCACCACCATACCCCCTTCACAGGTCCCACCTATAATCCCCTTCAGTAGACTCACTGGTATCACCACCATTATCCCTTCACAGGTCCCAACTATAATCCCCTCCAGTAGACTCACTGGTATCACCACCGTACTCCCTACACAGGTCCCAACTATAATTCCTCTCCAGTAGACTCACTGGTATCACCACCATATTCCCTTCACAGGTCCCTAATATAGTCCCCTTCGGTAGACTCACTGGTATCACCACTAAACTCCCTTCACAGGTCCCAAATATAATCCCCTCCAGTAGACTCACTGGTTTCACCACCATACTCCCTTCAAAGGTCCCAACTATAATCCCCTCCAGTAGACTCACTGGTATCACCACCATACTCCCTTCACTGGTCCCAACTATAATCCCCTCCAGTAGACTCACTGGTATCACCACCATACTCCCTTCACAGGTCCCAACTATAATCCCCTCCAGTAGACTCACTGGCATCACCACCATACTCCCTTCACTGGTCCCAACTATAATCCCATCCAGAAGACTCACTGGTATCACCACCATACTCCCTTCACAGGTCCCTAATATAATCCCCTTCGGTAGACTCACTGGTATCACCACTAAACTCACTTCACAGGTCCCAAATTTAATCCCCTCCAGTAGACTCAATGGTATCACCACCATACTCCCTTCACAGGTCCCAACTATAATCCCCTTCTGTAGACTCACTGGTATCACCACCATTATCCCTTCACAGGTCCCAACTATAATCCCCTCCAGTAGACTCACTGGTATCACCACCGTACTCCCTACACAGGTCCCAACTATAATCCCCTTCAGTAGACTCACTGGTATCACCACCATACTCCCTTCACAGGTCCCAAATATAATCCCCTCCAGTAGACTCACTGGTATCACCACCGTTCTCCCTACACAGGTACCAACTATAATCCCCTCCAGTAGACTCGCTGGTATCACCACCATACTCCCTTCACAGGTCCAAAATTTAATCCCCTCCAGTAGACTCACTAGTATCACCACCATACTCCCTTCACTGGTCCCAAATGTAATCCCCTCCAGAAGACTCACTGGTATCACTTCCATACTCCCTTCACAGGTCCCAACAATAATCCACTCCAGAAGACTCACTGGTATCACCACCATCCTACCTTCACTGCTCCCAACTATAATCCCCTTCACATGTCCAAACTATAATCCCCTCCAGTAGACTCACTGGTATCACCACCATACTCCCTTCACAGGTCCCAACTATAATCCCCTCCAGAAGACTCACTGGTATCACCACAATACTCCCTTCACAGGCCCCAACTATAATCCCCTCCAGTAGACTCACTGGTATAACCACCATACTCCCTTCACTGGTCCCAACTATAATCCCCATCACAGGTCCTAACTATAATCCTCTCCAGTAGACTCACTGGTATCACCACAATACTCCCTTCACTGGTCCCAACTATAATCCCCTCCAGTAAACTCACTGGTATCACCACCATACTCACTTTACTGGTCCCAACTATAATCCCGTTCACAGGTCCCAACGATAATCCCCCCAGTAGACTCACTGGTATCACCACCATACTCCTTTCACAGGTCCCAACTATAATCCCCTCCAGTTGACTCACTGGTATCAACAACCATTATCCCTTCACAGGTCCCAACAATAATCCCCTCCAGTAGACTCACTGGTATCACCACCGTACTCCCTTCACAGGTCCCAACTATAATCCCCTCCAGTAGACTCACTGGTATCACCACCATACTCCCTTCACAGGTCCCAACTATAATCCCCTCCAGTAGACTCACTGGCATCACCACCATACTCCCTTCACTGGTCCCAACTATAATCCCCTCCAGAAGACTCACTGGTATCACCACCATAATCCCTTCACAGGTCTCTAATATAATCGCCTTCGGTAGACTCACTGGTATCACCACTAAACTCCCTTCACAGGTTCCAACTTTAATCCCCCTCCAGTAGACTCACTGGTTTCACCACCATACCCCCTTCACAGGTTCCAACTATAATCCCCTTCAGTAGACTCACTGGTATCTCCACCATTATCTCTTCACAGGTACCAACTATAATCCCCTCCAGTAGATTCACTGGTATCACCACCGTACTCCCTACACAGGTCCCAACTATAATCCCCTCCAGTAGACTCACTGGTATCACCACCATACTCCCTTCACAGGTCCCAACTATAATCCCCTCCAGTAGACTCACTGGTATCACCACCATACTCCCTTCACAGGTCCCAACTATAATCCCCTCCAGTAGACTCACTGGTATCACCACCATACTCCCTTCACTGGTCCCAACTATAATCCCTTCCAGAAGACTCACTTGTATCACCACCATACTCCCTTCACAGGTCCCAACTATAATCCTCTCCCGTATACTCACTAGTATCACCACCATACTCCCTTCACTGGTCCCAATTATAATCCCATCCATAAGACTCACTGGTATCACCACCATACTCCCTTCACCGGTCCCAACTATAATCCCCTCCAGTAGACTCACTGGAATAACCACCATACTCCCTTCACAGGTCCCAACTATAATCCCCTCCAGTAGACTCACTGGTATAACCACCATACACCCTACACAGGTCCCAATTATAATCCCCTTCAGTAGACTCACTGGTATCACCATCATACTCCCTTCACAGGTCCCAACTATAATCCCCTCCAGTAGACTCACTGGCATCACCACCATACTCCCTCCACTGGTCCCAACTATAATCCCCTCCAGAAGACTCACTGGTATCACCACCATACTCCCTTCACAGGTCCCTAATATAATCGCCTTCGGTAGACTCACTGGTATCACCACTAAACTCCCTTCACAGGTCCCAACTTTAATCCCCCTCCAGTAGACTCACTGGTTTCACCACCATACTCCCTTCACAGGTCCCAAATATAATCCCCTTCAGTAGACTCACTGGTATCTCCACCATTATCTCTTCACAGGTCCCAACTATAATTCCCTCCAGTAGACTCACTGGTATCACCGCCGTACTCCCTACACAGGTCCCAACTATAATCCCCTCCAGTAGACTCACTGGTATCACCACCATACTCCCTTCACAGGTCCCAACTATAATCCCCTCCAGTAGACTCACTGGTATCACCACCATACTCCCTTCACAGGTCCCAACTATAATCCCCTCCAGTAGACTCACTGGTATCACCACCATACTCCCTTCACTGGACCCAACTATAATCCCTTCCAGAAGACTCACTTGTATCACCACCATACTCCCTTCACAGGTCCCAACTATAATCCTCTCCCGTATACTCAATAGTATCACCACCATACTCCCTTCACTGGTCCCAATTATAATCCCCTCCATAAGACTCACTGGTATCACCACCATACTCCCTTCACCGGTCCCAACTATAATCCCCTCCAGTAGACTCTGTGGAATAACCATCATACTCCCTTCACAGGTCCCAACTATAATCCCCTCCAGTAGACTCACTGGTATAACCACCATACACCCTACACAGGTCCCAATTATAATCCCCTTCAGTAGACTCACTGGTATCACCACCATACTCCCTTCACAGGTCCCAACTATAATCCCCTCCAGTAGACTAACTGGTATTACCACCACACTACTTTCACAGGTCCCAACTATAATCCCCTCCAGTAGACTCACTTGTATCACCACCATACTCCCTTCACTAGTCCCAACTATAATCCCCTCCAGTAGACTCACTGGTATCACCAGCATACTCACTTCACTGGTCCCAACTATAATACCCTTCACAGGTCCCAACAATAATCCCCTCCAGTAGACTCACTGGCATCACCACCATACACCCTTCACTGGTCCCAACTATAATCCCCTCCAGAAGACTCACTGGTATCACCACCATACTCCCTTCACGGGACCCAACTATAATCCCCTTCAGTAGACTCACTGGTATCACCACCTTTATCCCTTCACAGGTCCCAACTATAATTCCCTCCAGTAGACTCACTGGTATCACCACCGTACTCCCTACACAGGTCCCAACTATAATCCCCTCCCGTATACTCACTAGTATCACCACCATACTCCCTTCACTGGTCCCAATTATAATCCCCTCCAGAAGACTCACTGGTATCACCACCATACACCCTTCACCGGTCCCAACTATAATCCCCTCCAGTAGACTCATTGGAATAACCACCATACTCCCTTCACAGGTCCCAACTATAATCCCCTCCAGTAGACTCACTGGTATCACCACCATACTCCCTTCACAGGTCCCAACTATAATCCCCTCCAGTAGACTCACTGGTATCACCACCATTCTCCCTTCACTGGTCCCAACTTTAATCCCCTTCCAGAAGACTCACTGGTATCACCACCATACTCCCTTCACAGGTACCAACTATAATCCGCTCCCGTATACTCAATAGTATCTCCACCATACTCCCTTCACTGGTCCCAAATATAATCCCCTCCAGAGGACTCACTGGTATCACTACCATACTCCCTTCACAGGTCCCAACTATAATCCACTCCAGAAGACTCACTGGTATCACCACCATACTACCTTCACTGCTCCCAACTATAATCCCCTTCACAGGTCCAAACTATAATCCCCTCCAGTAGACTCACTGGTATCACCACCATACTCCCTTCACAGGTCCCAACTATAATCCCCCTCAGAAGACTCACTGGTATCACCACAATACTCCCTTCGCAGGTCCCAACTATAATCCCCTCCTGTAGACTCACTGGTATCACCACCATACTCCCTTCACTGGCCCCAACTATAATCCCAGTCACAGGTCCTAACTATAATCCCCTCCAGTTGACTCACTGGTATCACCACCATACTCCCTTCACTGGCCCCAACTATAATCTCCTCCAGTGAACTCACTGGTATAACCACCATACTCACTTTACTGGTCCCAACTATAATCCCCTTCGCAGGTCCCAACTATAATACCCCCAGTAGACTCACTGGTATCACCACCATACTCCCTTCACAGGTCCCAACTATAATCCCCTCCAGTAGACTCACTGGTATCACCACCATACTCCCTTCACAGGTCCCAACTATAATCCCCTCCAGTAGACTTACTGGCATGACCACCATACTCCCTTCACTGGTCCCAACTATAATCCCCTCCAGTAGACTCACTGGTATCACCACCATACTCCCTTCGCAGGTCCCAACTATAATCCCCTCCTGAAGACTCACTGGTATCACCACCATACTCCCCTCTCAGGTCCCAACTATAATCCCCTCCAGAAGACTCACTGGGTTCACCACCATATTACTTTCACAGGTCCCAAATATAATCCCCTCCAGTAGACTCACTGGAATCACCACCATACTCCCTTCACAGGTCCCAACTATAATCCCCTCCAGTAGACTCACTGGTATCACCACCATACTCCCTACACAGGTTCCAATTATTATCCCTTCCAGTAGACTCACTGGTATCACCACCATACTCCCTTCACAGGTCCCAACTATAATTCCCTCCAGTAGACTCACTGGTATCACCACCATACTATTTTCACAGATCCCAACTATAATCCCCTCCAGTAGACTCCCTGGTATCACCACCATACTCCCTTCACAGGTCCCAAATATAATCCCCTCCAGATGACTCACTGGTATCACCACCATACTCCCTTCACTGGTCCCAACTATAATCCCCTTCACAGGTCCCAACTATAATCCCCTCTAGTAGACTCGCTGGTATCACCACCATTCTCCCTTCACAAGTCCCAAATATAATCCCCTCCAGAAGACTCACTGGTATCACCACCATACTCCCTTCACAGGTCCCAAATATAACCCCCTCCAGAAGACCCACTGGGTTCACCACCATACTCCCTTCACTGTTCCCAACTATATACCCCTCCCGTAGACTCACAGGTATCAGCACCATACTCCCTTTACTGGTCCCAACTATAATCCCCTTCACAGGTCCCAACTATAATCCCCTCCAGTAGACTCACTGGTATCACCACCATACTCCCTTCACTGGTCCCAACTATAAACCCCTCCAGTAGACTCACTGGTATCACCACCATACTCCCTTCACAGGTCCCATCTATCATTCCCTCCAGTTGACTCACTGGTATCACCACCATACTCCCTTCACATGTCCCAACTATAATCCCCTTCAGCAGACTCACTGGTATCTCCACCATTATCTCTTCACAGGTCCCAACTATAATCCCCTCCAGTAGACTCTCTGGTATCACCACCGTACCCCCTACACAGGTCCAAACTCTAATCCCCTCCAGTAGACTCACTGGTATCAACACCATACTCCCTTCACAGGTCCAGACTATAATCCCCTCCAGTAGACTCACTGGTATCACCACCATACTCCCTTCACAGGTCCCAACTATAATCCCCTCCAGTAGACTCACTGGTATCACGACCATACACCCTTCACTGGTCCCAACTATAATCCCTTCCAGAAGACTCACTTGTTTCACCACCATACTCCCTTCACAGGTCCCTACTATAATCCTCTCTCGTATACTCACTAGTATCACCACCATACCCCCTTCACTGGTCCCAATTATAATCCCCTCCAGAAGACTCACTGGTATCACCACCATACTCCCTTCACCGGTCCCAACTATAATCCCCTCCAGTAGACTCACTGGAATAACCACCATACTCCCTTCACAGGTCCCAACTATAATCCCCTCCAGTAGACTCACTGGTATAACCACCATACACCCTACACAGGTCCCAATTATAATCCCCTCCAGTAGACTCACTGGTATCACCACCATACTCCCTTCACAGGTCCCAACTATAATCCCCTCCAGTAGACTAACTGGTATTACCACCACACTACTTTCACAGGTCCCAACTATAATCCCCTCCAGTAGACTCACTTTTATCACCACCATACTCCCTTCACTAGTCCCAACTATAATCCCCCTAAGTAGACTCACTGGTATCACCAGCATACTCCCTTCACTGGTCCCAACTATAATACACTTCACAGGTCCCAACAATAATCGCCTCCAGTAGACTCACTGGCATCACCACCATACACCCTTCACTGGTCCCAACTATAATCCCCTCCAGAAGACTCACTGGTATCACCACCATACTCCCTTCACAGGTCCCAACTATAATCCTCTCCCGTATACTGACTAGTATCACCACCATACTCCCTTCACTGGTCCTAAATATAATCCCCTCCAGAATACTCACTGGTATCACTACAATACTCCCTTCTCAGGTCCCAACTATAATCCACTCCAGAAGACTCACTGGTATCACCACCATACTAACTTCACTGCTCCCAACTATAATCCCCTTCACAGGTCCCAAATATAATCCCCTCCAGTACACTCACTGATATCACCACCATACTCCCTTCACAGGTCCCTAATATAATCCCCTTCGGTAGACTCACTGGTATCACCACCATACTCCCTTCACAGGTCCCAACTATAATCCCCTCCAGTAGACTCACTGGCATGACCATCATACTCTCTTCACTGGTCCCAACTATAATCCCCTCCAGAAGACTCAGTTGAATCACCACCATACTCCCTTCACCGGTCCCAACTATAATCCACTCCAGAAGACTCACTGGTATCACCACCATACTACCTTCACTGCTCCCAACTATAATCCCCTTCGCGGGTCCCAACTATAATCCCCTCCAGTAGACTCACTGGTATCACCACCATTCTCCCTTCACTGGTCCCAACTATAATCCCCTCCAGAAGACTCACTGGTATCACCACCATACTCCCTTCACAGGTACCAACTATAATCCCCTCCCGTATACTCAATAGTATCTCCACCATACTCCCTTCACTGGTCCCAAATATAATCCCCTCCAGAAGACTCACTGGTATCACTACCATACTCCCTTCACAGGTCCCAACTATAATCCACTCCAGAAGACTCACTGGTATCACCACCATACTACCTTCACTGCTCCCAACTATAATCCCCTTCACAGGTCCCAACAATAATTCCCTCCAGTAGACTCACTGGTATCACCACCATACTATTTTCACAGGTCCCAGCTATAATCCCCTCCAGTAGACTCCCTGGTATCACCACCATACTCCCTTCACAGGTCCCAAATATAATCCCCTCCAGATGACTCACTGGTATCACCACCATACTCCCTTCACTGGTCCCAACTATAATCCCCTTCACAGGTCCCAACTATAATCCCCTCTAGTAGACTCGCTGGTATCACCACCATACTCTCTTCACAGGTCCCAAATATAATCCCCTCCAGAAGATTCACTGGTATCACCACCATACTCCCTTCACAGGTCCCAAATATAACCCCCTCCAGTAGACCCACTGGTATCACCACCATACTCCCTTCACTGTTCCCAACTACATACCCCTCCCGTAGACTCACTGGTATCAGCACCATACTCCCTTTACTGGTCCCAACTATAATCCCCTTCACAGGTCCCAACTATAATCCCCTCCAGTAGACTCACTGGTATCACCACCATACTCCCTTCACTGGTCCCAACTATAAACCCCTCCAGTAGACTCACTGGTATCACCACCATACTCCCTTCACAGGTCCCAGCTATCATTCCCTCCAGTTGACTCACTGGTATCACCACCATACTCCCTTCACAGGTCCCAACTATAATCCCCTCCAGTAGACTCACTGGTATCTCCACCATTATCTCTTCACAGGTCCCAACTATAATCCCCTCCAGTAGACTCTCTGGTAACACCACCGTACTCCCTACACAGGTCCCAAATATAATCCCCTCCAGTTGACTCACTGGTATCAACACCATACTCCCTTCACAGGTCCCAACTATAATCCCCTCCAGTAGACTCACCGGTATCACCACCATACTCCCTTCACAGGTCCCAACTATAATCCCCTCCAGTAGACTCACTGGTATCACCACCATACTCCCTTCACTGCTCCCAACTATAATCCCTTCCAGAATACTCACTTGTTTCACCACCATACTCCCTTCACAGGTCCCAACTATAATCCTCTCTCGTATACTCACTAGTATCACCACCATACTCCCTTCACTGGTCCCAATTATAATCCCCTCCAGAAGACTCACTGGTATCACCACCATACTCCCTTCACCGGTCCCAACTATAATCCCCTCCAGTAGACTCACTGGAATAACCACCATACTCCCTTCACAGGTCCCAACTATAATCCCCTCCAGTAGACTCACTGGTATAACCACCATACACCCTACACAGGTCCCAATTATAATCCCCTCCAGTAGACTCACTGGTATCACCACCATACTCCCTTCACAGGTCCCAACTATAATCCCCTCCAGTAGACTAACTGGTATTACCACCACACTACTTTCACAGGTCTCATCTATAATCCCCTCCAGTAGACTCACTTGTATCACCACCATACTCCCATCACTAGTCCCAACTATAATCCCCTTAAGTAGACTCACTGGTATCACCAGCATACTCCCTTCACTGGTCCCAACTATAATACCTTTCACAGGTCCCAACAATAATCCCCTCCAGTAGACTCACTGGCATCACCACCATACACCCTTCACTGGTCCCAACTATAATCCCCTCCAGAAGACTCACTGGTATCACCACCATACTCCCTTCACAGGTCCCAACTATAATCCTCTCCCGTATACTGACTAGTATCACCACCATACTCCCTTCACTGGTCCTAAATATAATCCCCTCCAGAAGACTCACTGGTATCACCACCATACTATCTTCACTGCTCCCAACTATAATCCCCTTCGCGGGTCCCAACTATAATCCCCTCCAGTAGACTCACTGGTAGCACCACCATACTCCCTTCACAGGTCCCATGTATAATCCCCTCCAGAAGACTCACTGGTATCACCACAATACTCCCTTCACAGGGCCCAACTATAATCCCCTGCAGTAGACTCACTGGTATCACCACCATACTCCCTTCACAGGTCCCAACTATAATCCCCTCCAGTAGACTCACTGGTATCACCACCATACTCCTTTCACAGGTCCCAGCTATAATTCCCTCCAGTAGACTCACTGGTATCACCACCATACTCCCTTCACAGGTCCCAAATATAATCCCCTCCAGTAGACTCACTGGTATAACCACCATTATCCCTTCACAGGTCCCAACTATAACCCCTCCAGTAGACTCACTGATATCGCCACCGTACTCCCTACACAGGTCCCAAATATAATCCCCTCCATTAGACTCACTGGTATCCCCACCATACTCCCTTGACTGGTCCCAACTATAATCCCCTCCAGAAGACTCACTGGTAACACCACCATACTCCCTTCACAGGTCCCAACAATAATCCCCTCCAGAAGACTCACTGGTATCACCACCATACTCCCTACACTGGTCCCAACTATAATCCCCTTCACAGGCCCCAACTATAATCCCCTCCACTAGACTCACTGGTATCACCACCATACTCCCTTCACAGGTCCCAACTATACCCCCCTCCAGTAGGCTCACTGGTATCACTACCATACTCCCTTCACAGGTCCCAAATATAATCCCCTCCAGTAGACTCACTGGTATCACAACCATACTCTCTTCACAGGTCTCTAATATAATCCCCTTCGGTAGACTCACTGGCATCACCACCATACTCCCTTCACTGGTCCTAACTATAATCCCCTCCAGAAGACTCACTTGTATCACCACCATACTCCCTTCACAGGTCCCAACTATACCCCCCTCCAGTAGGCTCACTGGTATCACCACCATACTCCCTTCACAGGTCCCTAATATAATCCCCTTCGGTAGACTCACTGGCATCACCACTAAACTCCCTTCACAGGTCCCAAATTTAATCCCCTCCAGTAGACTCACTGGTATCACCACCATACCCCCTTCACAGGTCCCACCTATAATCCCCTTCAGTAGACTCTCTGGTATCACCACCATTATCCCTTCACAGGTCCCAACTATAATCCCCTCCAGTAGACTCACTGGTATCACCACCGTACTCCCTACACAGGTCCCAACTATAATTCCTCTCCAGTAGACTCACTGGTATCACCACCATATTCCCTTCACAGGTCCCTAATATAATCCCCTTCGGTAGACTCACTGGTATCACCACTAAACTCCCTTCACAGGTCCCAAATATAATCCCCTCCAGTAGACTCACTGGTTTCACCACCATACTCCCTTCAAAGGTCCCAACTATAATCTCCTCCAGTAGACTCACTGGTATCACCACCATACTCCCTTCACTGGTCCCAACTATAATCCCCTCCAGTAGACTCACTGGTATCACCACCATACTCCCTTCAGAGGTCCCAACTATAATCCCCTCCAGTAGACTCACTGGCATCACCACCATACTCCCTTCACTGGTCCCAACTATAATCCCATCCAGAAGACTCACTGGTATCACCACCATACTCCCTTCACAGGTCCCTAATATAATCCCCTTCGGTAGACTCACTGGTATCACCACTAAACTCACTTCACAGGTCCCAAATTTAATCCCCTCCAGTAAACTCACTGGTATCACCACCATACTCCCTTCACAGGTCCCAACTATAATCCCCTTCTGTAGACTCACTGGTATCACCACCATTATCCCTTCACAGGTCACAACTATAATCCCCTCCAGTAGACTCACTGGTATCACCACCGTACCCCCTACACAGGTCCCAACTATAATCCCCTTCAGTAGACTCACTGGTATCACCACCATACTCCCTTCACAGGTCCCAAATATAATCCCCTCCAGTAGACTCACTGGTAGCAACACCGTACTCCCTACACAGGTACCAACTATAATCCCCTCCAGTAGACTCGCTGGTATCACCACCATACTCCCTTCACAGGTCCCAAATTTAATCCCCTCCAGTAGACTCACTAGTATCACCACCATACTCCCTTCACTGGTCCCAAATATAATCCCCTCCAGAAGACTCACTGGTATCACTACCATACTCCCTTCACAGGTCCCAACAATAATCCACTCCAGAAGACTCACTGGTATCACCACCATCCTACCTTCACTGCTCCCAACTATAATCCCCTTCACATGTCCAAACTATAATCCCCTCCAGTAGACTCACTGGTATCACCACCATACTCCCTTCACAGTTCCCAACTATAATCCCCTCCAGAAGACTCACTGGTATCACCACAATACTCCCTTCACAGGCCCCAACTATAATCCCCTCCAGTAGACTCACTGGTATCACCACCATACTCCCTTCACTGGTCCCAACTATAATCCCCTTCACAGGTCCTAACTATAATCCTCTCCAGTAGACTCACTGGTATCTCCACAATACTCCCTTCACTGGTCCCAACTATAATCCCTCCAGTAAACTCACTGGTATCACCACAATACTCACTTTACTGGTCCCAACTATAATCCTGTTCACAGGTCCCAACGATAATCCCCCCAGTAGACTCACTGGTATCACCACCATACTCCTTTCACAGGTCCCAACTATAATCCCCTCCAGTTGACTCACTGGTATCAACCACCATTATCCCTTCACAGGTCCCAACAATAATCCCCTCCAGTAGACTCACTGGTATCACCACCGTACTCCCTTCACAGGTCCCAACTATAATCCCCTCCAGTAGACTCACTGGTATCACCACCATACTCCCTTCACAGGTCCCAACTATAATCCCCTCCAGTAGACTCACTGGCATCACCACCATACTCCCTTCACTGGTCCCAACTATAATCCCCTCCAGAAGACTCACTGGTATCACCACCATACTCCCTTCACAGGTCTCTAATATAATCGCCTTCGGTAGACTCACTGGTATCACCACAAAACTCCCTTCACAGGTTCCAACTTTAATCCCCCTCCAGTAGACTCACTGGTTTCACCACCATACTCCCTTCACAGGTCCCAACTATAATCCCCTTCAGTAGACTCACTGCTATCTCCACCATTATCTCTTCACAGGTACCAACTATAATCCCCTCCAGTAGACTCACTGGTATCACCAACGTACTCCCTACACAGGTCCCAACTATAATCCCCTCCAGTAGACTCACTGGTATCACCACCATACCCCTTTCACAGGTCCCACCTATAATCCCCTTCAGTAGACTCTCTGGTATCACCACCATTATCCCTTCACAGGTCCCAACTATAATCCCCTCCAGTAGACTCACTGGTATCACCAACGTACTCCCTACACAGGTCCCAACTATAATTCCTCTCCAGTAGACTCACTGGTATCACCACGATACTCCCTTCACAGGTCCCTAATATAATCCCCTTCGGTAGACTCACTGGTATCACCACTAAACTCCCTTCACAGGTCCCAAATTTAATCCCCTCCAGTAGACTCACTGGTATCACCACCATACCCCCTTCACAGGTCCCACCTATAATCCCCTTCAGTAGACTCTCTGGTATCACCACCATTATCCCTTCACAGGTCCCAACTATAATCCCCTCCAGTAGACTCACTGGTATCACCACCGTACTCCCTACACAGGTCCCAACTATAATTCCTCTCCAGTAGACTCACTGGTATCACCACCATATTCCCTTCACAGGTCCCTAATATAATCCCCTTCGGTAGACTCACTGGTATCACCACTAAACTCCCTTCACAGGTCCCAAATATAATCCTCTCCAGTAGACTCAATGGTTTCACCACCATACTCCCTTCAAAGGTCCCAACTATAATCCCCTCCAGTAGACTCACTGGTATCACCACCATACTTCCTTCACTGGTCCCAACTATAATCCCCTCCAGTAGACTCCCTGGTATCACCACCATACTCCCTTCACAGGTCCCAACTATAATCCCCTCCAGTAGACTCACTGGCATCACCACCATACTCCCTTCACTGGTCCCAACTATAATCCCATCCAGAAGACTCACTGGTATCACCACCATACTCCCTTCACAGGTCCCTAATATAATCCCCTTCGGTAGACTCACTGGTATCACCACTAAACTCACTTCACAGGTCCCAAATTTAATCCCCTCCAGTAGACTCACTGGTATCACCACCATACTCCCTTCACAGGTCCCAACTATAATCCCCTTCTGTAGACTCACTGGTATCACCACCATTATCCCTTCACAGGTCCCAACTATAATCCCCTCCAGTAGACTCACTGGTGTCACCACCGTACCCCCTACACAGGTCCCAACTATAATCCCCTTCAGTAGACTCACTGGTATCACCACCATACTCCCTTCACAGGTCCCAAATATAATCCCCTCCAGAAGACTCACTGGTATCACCACCGTACTCCCTACACAGGTACCAACTATAATCCCCTCCAGTAGACTCGCTGGTATCACCACCATACTCCCTTCACAGGTCCCAAATTTAATCCCCTCCAGTAGACTCACTAGTATCACCACCATACTCCCTTCACTGGTCCCAAATATAATCCCATCCAGAAGACTCACTGGTATCACCACCATACTCCCTTCACAGGTCCCTAATATAATCCCCTTCGGTAGACTCACTGGTATCACCACTAAACTCACTTCACAGGTCCCAAATTTAATCCCCTCCAGTAGACTCACTGGTATCACCACCATACTCCCTTCACAGGTCCCAACTATAATCCCCTTCTGTAGACTCACTGGTATCACCACCATTATCCCTTCACAGGTCCCAACTATAATCCCCTCCAGTAGACTCACTGGTGTCACCACCGTACCCCCTACACAGGTCCCAACTATAATCCCCTTCAGTAGACTCACTGGTATCTCCACCATTATCTCTTCACAGGTACCAACTATAATCCCCTCCAGTAGACTCACTGGTATCACCACCGTACTCCCAACACAGGTCCCAACTATAATCCCCTCCAGTAGACTCACTGGTATCACCACCATACTCCCTTCACAGGTCCCAACTATAATCCCCTCCAGTAGACTCACTGGTATCACCACCATACTCCCTTCACAGGTCCCAACTATAATCCCCTCCAGTAGACTCACTGGTATCACCACCATACTCCCTTCACAGGTCCCAACTATAATCCTCTCCCGTATACTCACTAGTATCACCACCATACTCCCTTCACTGGTCCCAATTATAATCCCCTCCATAAGACTCACTGGTATCACCACCATACTCCCTTCACCGGTCCCAACTATAATCCCCTCCAGTAGACTCACTGGAATAACCACCATACTCCCTTCACAGGTCCCAACTATAATCCCCTCCAGTAGACTCACTGGTATAACCACCATACAACCTACACAGGTCCCAATTATAATCCCCTTCAGTAGACTCACTGGTATCACCATCATACTCCCTTCACAGGTCCCAACTATAATCCCTTCCAGTAGACTAACTGGTATTACCACCACACTACTTTCACAGGTCCCAACTATAATCCCCACCAGTAGACTCACTTGTATCTTAACCATACTCCCTTCAATAGTCCCAACTATTACCCCCTCCAGTAGACTCACTGGTATCACCAGCATACTCCCTTCACTGGTCCCAACTATAATACCCTTCACAGGTCCCAACAATAATCCCCTCCAGTAGACTCACTGGCATCAACACCATACACCCTTCACTGGTCCCAACTATAATCCCCTCCAGAAGACTCACTGGTATCACCACCATATTCCCTTCACGGGTTCCAACTATAATCCCCTTCAGTAGACTCACTGGTATCACCACCTTTATCCCTTCACAGGTCCCAACTATAATTCCCTCCAGTAGACTCACTGGTATCACCACCGTACTCCCTACACAGGTCCCAACTATAATTCCCTCCCGTATACTCACTAGTATCACCACCATACTCCCTTCACTGGTCCCAATTATAATCCCCTCCAGAAGACTCACTGGTATCACCACCATACTCCCTTCACCGGTCCCTAATGTAATCGCCTTCGATAGACTCACTGGTATCACCACTAAACTCCCTTCACAGGTCCCAATTTTAATCCCCTCCAGTAGACTCACTGGTATCACCACCATACTACCTTGACAGGTCCCAACTATAATCCCCTTCAGTAGACTCACTGGTATCACCACCATTATTTCTTCACAGGTCCCAACTATATTCCCCTCCAGTAGACTCACTGGTATCACCACCGTACTCCCTAAACAGGTCCCAACTATAATCCCTTCCTGAAGACTCACTGGTATCACTACCATACTCCCTTCACAGGTCCCAACTATTATCCACTCCAGAAGACTCACTGGTATCACCACCATACCAACTTAACTGCTCCCAACTATAATCCCCTTCACAGGTCCCAACTATAATCCCCTCCAGTATACTCACTGGTATCACCACCATACTCCCTTCACAGGTACCAACTATAATCCCCTCCAGAAGACACACTGGTATCACCACCATACTCCCTTCACTGGTCCCAACTATAATCCCCTCCAGTAAACTCTCTGGTATAACCGCCATACTCACTTTACTGGTCCCAACTATAATCCCCTTCACAGGTCCCTACTATAATCCCCCCAGTAGACTAACTGGTATCACCACCATACTCCTTTCACAGGTCCCAACTATAATCCCCTACAGTAGACTCACTGGTATCACCACCATACTCCTTTCACAGGTCCCAGCTATAATTCCCTCCAGTAGACTCACTTGTATCACCACCGTACTCCCTACACAGGTCCCAACTATAATCCCCTCCCGTATACTCACTAGTATCACCACCATACTCCCTTCACTGGTCCCAATTATAATCCCCTCCAGAAGACTCACTGGTATCACCACCATACTCCCTTCACCGGTCCCAACTATAATCCCCTCCAGTAGACTCACTGGAATAACCACCATACTCCCTTCACAGGTCCCAACTATAATCCCCTCCAGTAGACTCACTGGTATCACCACCATACTCCCTTCACAGGTCCCAACTATAATCCCCTCCAGTAAACTCACTGGTATCACCACCATACTCCCTTCACAGGCCCCAAATATAATCCCCTCCAGAAGACTCACTGGTATCACCACCATACTCCCTTCACAGGTCCCAACTATAACCCCCTCCAGTAGACCCACTGGTATCACCACCATACTCCCTTCACTGTCCCAACTATATACCCCTCCCGTAGACTCACTGGTATCAGCACCATACTCCCCTTACTGGTCCCAACTATAATCCCCTTCACAGGTCCCAACTATAATCCCCTCCAGTAGACTCACTGGTATCACCACCATACTCCCTTCACTGGTCCCAACTATAAACCCTTCCAGTAGACTCACTGGTATCACCACCATACTCCCTTCACAGGTCCCAGCTATCATTCCCTCCAGTTGACTCACTGGTATCACCACCATACTCCCTTCACAGGTCCCAACTATAATCCCCTTCAGTAGACTCACTGGTATCTCCACCATTATCTCTTCACAGGTCCCAACTATAATCCCCTCCAGTAGACTCACTGGTATCACCACCGTACTCCCTACACAGGTCCCAACTATAATCCCCTCCAGTAGACTCACTGGTATCACCACCATACTCCCTTCACTGGTCCCAACTATAATCCCTTCCAGAAGACTCACTTGTTTCACCACCACACTCCCTTCACAGGTCCCAACTATAATCCTCTCTCGTATACTCACTAGTATCACCACCATACTCCCTTCACTGGTCCCAATTATAATCCCCTCCAGAAGGCTCACTGGTATCACCACCATACTCCCTTCACCGGTCCCAACTATAATCCCGTCCAGTAGACTCACTGGAATAACCACCATACTCCCTTCACAGGTCCCAACTATAATCCCCTCCAGTAGACTCACTGGTATAACCACCATACACCCTACACAGGTCCCAATTATAATCCCCTCCAGTAGACTCACTGGTATCACCACCATACTCCCTTCACAGGTCCCAACTATAATCCCCTCCAGTAGACTAACTGGTATTACCACCACACTACTTTCACAGGTCCCAACTATAATCCCCTCCAGAAGACTCACTGGTATCACCACCATACTCCCTTCACTGGTCCCAACTATAATCCCCTCCAGTAGACTCACTGGAATAACCACCATACTCCCTTCACTGGTCCCAACTATAATACCCTTCACAGGTCCCAACAATAATCCCCTCCAGTAGACTCACTGGCATCACCACCATACACCCTTCACTGGTCCCAACTATAATCCCCTCCAGAAGACTCACTGGTATCACCACCATACTCCCTTCACGGGTCCCAACTATAATCCCCTTCAGTAGACTCACTGGTATCACCACCTTTATCCCTTCACAGGTCCCAACTATAATTCCCTCCCGTAGACTCACTGGTATCACCACCGTACTCCCTACACAGGTCCCAACTATAATCCCCTCCCGTATACTCACTAGTATCTCCACCATACTCCCTTCACTGGTCCCAAATATAATCCCCTCCAGAAGACTCACTGGTATCACTACCATACTCCCTTCACAGGTCCCAACTATAATCCACTCCAGAAGACTCACTGGTATCACCTCCATACTAACTTCACTGCTCCCAACTATAATCCCCTTCACAGGTCCAAACTATAATCCCCTCCAGTAGACTCACTGGTATCACCACCATACTCCCTTCATAGGTCCCAACTATAATCCCCTCCAGAAGACTCACTGGTATCACCACAATACTCCCTTCGCAGGTCCCAACTATAATCCCCTCCAGTAGACTCACTGGTATCACCACCATACTCCTTTCACTGGTCCCAACTATAATCCCCTTCACAGGTCCTAACTATAATCCCCTCCAGTTGACTCACTGGTATCACCACCATACTCCCTTCACTGGCCCCAACTATAATCTCCTCCAGTGAACTCACTGGTATAACCACCGTACTCTCTTTACTGGTCCCAACTATAATCCCCTTCACAGGTCCTAACTATAATACCCCCAGTAGACTCACTGGTATCACCACCATACTCCCTTCACAGGTACCAACTATAATCCCCTCCAGTAGACTCACTGGTATCACCACCATACTCCCTTCACAGGTCCCAACTATAATCCCCTCCAGTAGACTCACTGGCAACACCACCATACTCCCTTCACTGGCCCCAACTATAATCCCCTCCAGAAGACACACTGGTATCACCACCATACTCCCTTCACAGGTCCCATATATCATCGCCTTCGGTAGACTCACTGGTATCACCACTAAACTCCCTTCACAGGCCCCAACTTTAATCCCCTCCAGTAGACTCACTGGTATCACCACCATACTCCGTGGACAGGTCCCAACTATAATGCCCTTCAGTAGACTCACTGGTATCACCACCATTATTTCTTCACAGGTCCCAACTATATTCCCCTCCAGTAGACTCACTGGTATCACCACCGTACTCCCTAAACAGGTCCCAACTATAATCCCTTCCTGAACACTCACTGGTATCACTACCATACTCCCTTCACAGGTCCCAACTATTATCCTCTCCAGAAGACTCACTGGTATCACCACCATACTAACTTAACTGCTCCCAACTATAATCCCCTTCACAGGTCCCAACTATAATCCCCCCAGTAGACTCACTGGTATCACCACCATACTCCTTTCACAGGTCCCAACTATAATCCCCTCCAGTAGACTCACTGGTATCACCACCATTCTCCTTTCACAGGTCCCAGCTATAATTCCCTCCAGTAGACTCACTGGTATCACCACCATACTCCCTTCACAGGTCCCAACTCTAATCCCCTCCAGTAGACTCACTGGTATCACCACCATACTCCCTTCACAGGTCCCAACTATAATTCCCTCCAGTAGACTCAATGGTATCTCCACCATACTCCCTTCACAGGTCCCAACTATAATCCCCTCCAGTAGACTCACTGGTATCACCACCATACTCCCTTCGCAGGTCCCAACTATAATACCCTCCTGAAGACTCACTGGTATCACCACCATACTCCCCTCTCAGGTCCCAACTATAATCCCCTCCAGAAGACTCACTGGTATCACCACCATATTACTTTCACAGGTCCCAACTATAATCCCCTCCAGTAGACTCACTGGAATCACCACCATACTCCCTTCACAGGTCCCAACTATAATCCCCTCCAGTAGACTCACTTGTATCACCACCATACTCCCTACACAGGTTCCAATTATAATCCCTTTCAGTAGACTCACTGGTATCACCACCATACTCCCTTCACAGGTCCCAACTATAATTCCCTCTAGTAGACTCACTGGTATCACCACCATACTATTTTCACAGGTCCCAACTATAATCCCCTCCAGTAGACATCCTGGTATCACCACCATACTCCCTTCACAGGTCCCAAATATAATCCCCTCCAGATGACTCACTGGTATCACCACCATACTCCCTTCACTGGTCCCAACTATAATCCCCTTCACAGGTCCCAACTATAATCCCCTCTAGTAGACTCGCTGGTATCACCACCATACTCCCTTCACAGGTCCCAAATATAATCCCCTCCAGAAGACTCACTGGTATCACCACCATACTCCCTTCACAGGTCCCAACTATAATCCCCTCCAGTAGACCCACTGGTATCACCACCATACTCCCTTCACTGTTCCCAACTATATACCCCTCCCGTAGACTCACTGGTATCAGCACCATACTCCCTTTACTGGTCCCAACTATAATCCCCTTCACAGGTCCCAACTATAATCCCCTCCAGTAGACTCACTGGTATCACCACCATACTCCCTTCACTGGTCCCAACTATAATCCCCTCCAGTAGACTCACTTGTATCACCACTATACTCCCTTCACAGGTCCCAGCTATCATTCCCTCCAGTTGACTCACTGGTATCACCACCATACTCCCTTCACAGGTCCCAACTATAATCCCCTCCAGTAGACTCACTGGTATCACCACCATACTCCCTTCACAGGTCCCAACTATAATCCCCTCCAGTAGACTCACTGGTATCAGCACCATACTCCCTTCACTGGTCCCAACTATAATCCCCTCCAGTAGACTGACTGGTATCACCACCATACTCCCTTCACAGGTCCCAGCTATAATTCCCTCCAGTAGACTCACTGGTATCACCACCATACTCCCTTCACAGGTCCCAACTTTAATCCCCTCCAGTAGACTCACTGGTATCACCACCATACTCCCTTCACAGGTCCCAAATATAATCCCCTCCAGTAGACTCACTGGTATCACCACCATACTCCCTTCACAGGTCCCAACTATAATCCCCTCCAGTAGACCCACTGGAATAACCACCATACTCCCTTCACAGGTCCCAACTATAATCCCCTCCAGTAGACTCACTGGTATCACCACCATACACCATACACAGGTCCCAATTATAATCCCCTCCAGTAGACTCACTGGTATCACCACCATACTCCCTTCACAGGTCCCAACTATAATCCCCTCCAGTAGACTCACTGGTATTACCACCATACTACTTTCACAGGTCCCAACTATAATCCCCTCCAGTAGACTCACTGGTATCACCACCATACTCCCGTCACAGGTCCCAACTATAATCCCCTCCAGAAGACTCACTGTTATCACCACCATACTCCCTTCACAGGTCCCAACTATATTCCCCTCCAGAAGACTCACTGGTATCACCACTATACTCCCTTCACAGGTCCCAACTATAATCCCCTCCAGAAGACTCACTGGTATCACCACCATACTCCCTTCACAGGTCCCATCTATAATCCCCTCCAGTTGACTCACTGTTATCACCACCATACTCCCTACACAGGTCCCAACTATAATCCCCTCCAGTAGACTCACTGGTATCACCACCATACTCCCTACACAGGTCCCAACTATAATCCCTTCCACTAGACTCACTGGTATCACCACCATACTCCCGTCAATTGGGCCGGACCGGCAGCACCTGGAATTGTGCACAATTGGTTGTTCCTTTACTGCCTCTCACATCACAAGCTTAAAACTTGATCTCATTGTACGAAACGAGACGTCCCTTCTGAAATGTTCTTAATTGCCGTCGTTGTGGCATAACATACTTGTATAAGGGAATCGTATCAATGAGAATGTAAGAGAAGTTTCATGGTCTCTTATCATGATGATCTGAACCTGCTTAATGAGAGGTGAAACAATGACTCCTCATATTGAAACTTTTTTTACGAGGAATATAAACATTAATACATTGTTGAAAGAAGAGAATGCCATTGCTTTTGCTACAGGACGTGTTTGGCCCACGTGCTAGTGCGTGATACTCCTGATGTTGAACATGTACATTGGGCGGTGCAGGAAGTAGGGGGAATTGACTGAATGAAGGCAATTAAGGGAAATAAGATTGAATGAAAATCTAGAAATGCAAGAGGCAGGAGTTGGCATAATAGGGAAAAAGATGGAAATTATAGAGAGAAAAGGCTAATATGTTGTCAAAAAGAAATGGAATAAACCATGTAACAGGCTGAACGGATGGAAGCTGAGATGAGTAGGAAATGACCAGTGCTAAAATGGGACATGCTTGCGTCTCTCAGATGAGAAAAAAATTGACTACGATTAGACAGGAAGTAGGAAACAAATTGGTTTTTGGGGCACACATGAGCAGGTTGCTGGCAGTTTTATCTTCAGCGTCAACTGGCTCAATAACTCCTGTGGGTGTAAACGGAAGGTGCAATGTGGATATCGTCCCTGGTCGGGAAACTGAAAAACAACTTATTTATTTCTAACCTGAAACAGAAAACTTTCCTGTTCTAGTTGCTTACTTCAGGGAACTAGATCAACGTGGTCATCACTCCCAAATACTTGCGTGTGTGTGTCCATGAATTGAACCGATCTGATAACCTGTGTTTCTGTAGTGTCAGCAGCAATGTGTGTACTAGTAATTGGATCTGGTCTTCTATCCTCACAATATACATTGATAATCTACATTATGCCACAATGTAATTCTTCGATCGCCAAACATTTGTCCAAAGTTATTCTTCTTCATCCTCCTCAACCTAAACTTCTACTGCTACCAATCGTGAGTGTATATCACTTATAGGGTGTTTCAGAATTCCCATTACATACGTCTAGGGTTTGTAAAGAGACTTAGTAGATATCATTTACATGACGAACCTATGCCCGGAAACGTATAATTTCAATGCTACATTGATGACAAGGTCAACTCAGAACATTATTAATTGTTGGAAACATTTATTTCTGCAAAACGATTACTTCAGAAAATATGTTAATTGCAGCATTCAGGTGCAATTTTGTATATAAAAAAAGAATATGAAGAGCACATAAATCAGAGGACATACCGACGCTAAAAATATGACGAACACATAAATCAGAGGACATACCGACGCTAAAATTATGAAGAACACATGAATCAGAGGACATACCGACGCTAAAAAATATGACGAACACATAAATCAGAGGACTTTCCGACGCTAAAAAATATGACGAACACATAAATCAGAGGACATGCCGACGCTAAAAATATGACGAGCACATAAATCAGAGAACCTTATACTAACGCTAAAAAATACTATCAGGAATAATTGAGCTAGTATCTGGATGCTCTACAAAAGCTGTTCAATGAGGCAGCCCTGAACTTCATTCCACACAGTATATCTGCGAAGTATATTCTGATACATACGCTCAAAAATATCTACTGTGAGCTAAAGCACTTCCTCTGCAGACAGAACTCGTGCAAGTAGATCTTCCCCCCCCCCCTCCCCCCGAGGAGTCTCATAAACAAGACTCTTCATGTGGCTCCTCAGAAAGAAGTCGAGAGGCGTTAAATCTGCGATCGTGGTAGCCATGCAGTTTGTCCAGTTCGAACTATCTACTTTTCCCTGAATGTTTGTCTAACTTGTCGTAGTATAGAAATGGTGCGTTTCCGGACATGGGTTTCTTTTGGAAATATAATCTACAGAGTACTCTCTATAAATCCTAGACGTGTGGAACAGGAATTATGGAGCACCCTATACATATTTTCCCAATATCCAACGCCCATATTATAGTGTGATACAGTACTCAACATCTAAACCATAATTATCTTTCCACCAGCTTTTTCAGTTGTTCCTCATCAGTGATGAGATTAGGTTTAAAATCCTCTTCTTTACCTTGATGCACTACGATACTGTTTTAGATCCCTTATTTGGGGGTGGATCTAAAAGGGAGAGTTGTTGTATTAATTTATAAGGTGGTGCCTAAAAGGGTAGCTTCCCTTGTCAGGGTAAGCTGACCAGTGTAGAGTGTTGTGGTGTGCTAGGAACTAGGGGGCGTTCCTGTAAATAATGTAGTAGTGTTTGAAGGGATGGGATCCAATACAAGGGTCACCGTGCTAGTCGCTCAGCTGACTGCTTATTATGTAATTGAATCTGCTTGTATCAGGCCGAGTGGCGCGCGCTGCTTGTTGGCAGCCGAGCCGGCTCGGGGAACACAAAGGTACCTGAGTTAGCGCTATTGGGCTACCGTCTGTCACGTCTTACCGTGACGGGAATAAGGAAGGGCGTTGGGATGTAAAAAGGCGTATAAACAGTAAAGCGTGTGTAGAGTGTGGACCAAGTGTTTTATTGGTCTGTGATTCTGAGTGTGAGTCCCTTGTAGGGAATGAAATTATGTTCACAATGTAATACAAGTTGTGGGTCACAGGTTACATAAGTAGGAACTCTGAACACGATTGACTGACTCACCTCGGTTGACACCAGCGTAGCCTCGGGCCGTCTCGATGAAGCACTGACAATGGAGAGATCCCTTGACCTCATTAGGATGCCTTCTTATACTCTCTGGCGCTATGTTGTCAGCAATGTGTTGGCCCAGTTACTAGTATGTAGGTATGTGTAACCATTGTGCAAGGACTGGGCTGCTTTTAGAGTGGCAAGCTGTCCCTGCTAAGTTTTATGGATGTTGGGCCGGCTTTCCAAGGGTTGCCATTTAGGGGATTTAGCCAGATGCCGGGGGGATGGACTCCAAGGGGTGCATACCCCTGGGAGGCTGTACAAGCGTCTTCCTTCATTTGTTCGCGTCCTCGCGAACGGGAACGGAACTGGAGGTTGGGGTGTTGACGTAGTGGTCCTTGAAACCCCCTCGTATCTCCTGGTGGTGTCGTATCGAAGTGTGGGTGTGAGGTCAGCCCGTGTTCAGAGGGGAGGGTTATGGGATTTACAGATATATGTATACGCTGATATTGACATTGTGAAAAAACAAACAAAAAAAATTGACATTGCGAAAGATTTGATTAACATTGGGAAAAAATTGACATTTGAGAAAAATTTAACATTAAAATAAATTCGACATGTAAAAAAAAATTGCCCTTGCTATCGCTGGCATATTGCTAGTTTAAAAAAAACATGGTTTCTGATGGTGATGTGTTACATAGTTGTGCAGGGAGGAAAAACCCAGGGCCGAACGGATGATTGCGTCGTCCGCCCCATCTTAGGGAAAAAGTGCTCCCTGCAATAACAAAGGTAGAAGAAAATAGAAAAATGGGTGTTCCAGGGTATAATTTAAGGGAAATATTCAAAAGACATTTATTGGTTTGGGATAAAACGGAACACCCTGACAAATGGGGAAGTTAGAAGAAAGAAAATTGAAAGAAAACAAATCACAGACATTGTGTACATGGAATCTTGATAAACAAACAAAAATATATAGTGCTTAATGTACTATGTTGCGATTCTGACATTTAGGAATATTGTCGCTTTCCAGTGGAATGATTGTATGAAGTTTATCCTTAAAAATTATGAATTACAATGACCTTATGTCTAGTGGAATAATTGTATGAAGTTTATCCTTAAAAATTATGAATTACAGTGGTCTTATGTCTACCTTAAGTGCGCTAATCCCTTATAATTCTAGTTTTTGTGTGAGGTACCTCGCGTGCACGCTACCCGTCTGTACGTACGCTTGCCGTCTCACGGCTGATCCTGTACGGCCACTTCTTGGTACGGTATAGTGGTCGTACCGCTTGCATGTATTCTTAATACTTAATCTGTGAAGCATCCTCTGTGGGTGAATGCTTTCACACTTGACAATGAGAGTCACTGCCACAAATCGGTTGCGCCCTCATTGTCGTAATCTGCGTCGCATTTTGACGCTTTATGTGTTTCTATTTAGTTGATCTGCCAGTAAGCCTGGTACCCCACAGGCACCAGTCCTGCTGTGCAGATTTTTTTTGGAGTGTGTAGCTGAAAAAGAAAAATGTGGTGAGTGTTTGCGAGTGTGTCGGGATTAGTGCAAGTTGACGTATATAAAAATAAAATAAAAATAGTGCACAATCATGGCATGCCGTAAATAATATGACACTGCTATATGGTAGTGAAATTCCTGTCACCAGTTTCCTGTATCTGGTGACGATGCCTGTGAAAAAATGGCGAGGTTTAGAAAAAACATATTAGTATGACATATTCTCTATGTCGCTTCCTGTGTCATAGTTTTCACTGGCTGAAGCTCTTCTTTCTCTGAAAAAAATAGCATGATTAATGTTAATTTGCTGCATGACCGGGCTTACCCTATACGGTGCCGTAATGCCGTAAATAATATGTAGTTGGTCTTACCCCGGTAGCGGAATTGTGGTTACCGGGTGCCGATATATTCCACTCTGATTATGCCTATTGTACTATATTATATATTATCCTATATTATAGTGTATTGTCGGACTTACCCTGATGCCGGGTTTGGCGGTCATCAGGAGCCGACCGGCGTTACTTAATACTATCTATCTTAATTATGGTCTAGTAATAAAAAAAAATGCTATTTCTAAGCCGAGAGGGTTGCCTTAATCTATTGCCGAAATGTGCTGCGCCATACCTGGCAACAGCGTTCAGTAAATTTGCTTAATCCTAGGTTGCGTGTCAAATGCAACCGTCTTACAACTAAATTTGGCCTAGGACGATCGCCTGGGGCAATTAAATCCCCAGGACACCACCCGCACGAGCCCCAGAAACACCGGTTGTCTCTAGGGTCGCTAGATTCCGTCCCCTTAACTCTAGGTGTCAACGTCTATTACTAGTACTAATCTATTCGCAGGCGGTTTACGGTGCCACTAAGCTAACCGTTTCGCCCGCTGTAACTTCCTTGTTCATGACCGTTTGCTGTTCCGATTTATCGTAGTTGAGCCGCCCACTTGGCTCCTGTGAGGTGCGCGCACTGCCCCTCTCTTAATGCCCTCTGGTTGCCCGTTGCGTCGCCATTTATGTGGGCATTGGACAGTGTGGTCCAATGGCATAATATTGTCTTCGCCTTAATCGGCCGTCGCAATCTGCTTTTCGCAGTAATATTTGCCTCCATGGGCCGCCGTAGTATGCTTTTCGCATTGATATATGATTTTGCCGCTATGGGCCGCAGTAATATGTATTTCGCAGTTATCTTCCACTCCAACGCATAGGAGTTTTGCTTCCCGCTATGGAAGCCGTGCCTACTTAAATTTAAACTTAACTAGAAGTCTAGTCATAATGGGGTCGTCTCTAGGGATAGTTCCCGAGGCCGGCGGTGAGTGAGCTATTTCTCCCGCCATTCTCAGAAAGTCTCCCTGCAGGTCTTGGCCTCGACGACCGTGGCACAAAGTGGGTGTAGCATCCCTTCCTCCCAGGGGCGGTTTATGCGCACCTAGGATTCCAGAGCTTGCCCGACCAGGCCGCGAATGCTTTGACCTTACGTAGTTCGTCTGTTTGGTCTAGTCGTCAGTTAAGTGAGGTCGCTGCGCTGTCGAGCCAACTGGGGAAGGGTCCACATCGCCTTCCCCAGCTCTCAAAGTGTGGTTCTCCCGACCTTCGGCTTACACCGTTGTCAACAATCAGGTCGTATCAGATTCCTTTGTAAGAGAAAAAAAAATGTGTCGTAACCTGTGTAAATAGTTTAATCTCTGTGTAGAATGTAAAATATTTCCAGTGTTGCGGGGTTGGAGATCTTCTAAGTACATAGGCTACTTCTGGCCTACCATCGCTACGTCAGCTTTCCAGCAATAATGCTTTCTTTACCTTAATGGAGGTGTTAGTAGGGTCTGTAATGTCAGGTGCCCTGTTATTAGGATCTGGGGGTAGTTATTTGTTGAGTGGGCTTAAAGTATGGTAGGAAGGGTTTGCGCACCTTTGGGTTCCACGTTAGTGGTGGCCTGAAACCGGAGATGCCACTGGGATGCTTCTATAGTGAGTGGAGTGGGGAGGTAATTCCCGGGATTGCAAAGATACGAAAATTTCATGCAGGCTTGATATTAAAATCCCTGGTAAATGGATGGGATACTCATGCATGTGTCTGGATATGAAGTTTCTGCCTTCATGTACGGATAGGTGTAGGATGGGGCATAATACCATATGTTCCTTTCATGCGGGAGTGTTTAAGTACTTAAAGAATGGTTAGTATATATCTATGGCCTCCTCTCTCATTTGGAGAGGCGCATTATGCTTCTTTAATGTTTGCTGAGCCACCCCTAATACTCGGGCGGTAGCACCGTGGCTCAAGGCGTAGCATGCCTGCTCTTTAGACGCATGAAGTCCATCAACCCCTTGTGTGTATTTTGTAATGTAGTGTAGCTGTTTTTGGTCGTGTAGATGTGTTTGCGTTGTTTATGTTGGGCGTGAGAAGGTTATGGGAAGGGAGTAAGGTGGTACGCTGGTAGCCTGTTCTCCTGTCGTCCTCCCTTGGTCCATGTTGGCTTTCTATCCGCGCCTTGGGATAGTAGAGCTGCATGACCTAATCTGGTCGGCCATTTGCAGTGTAGATGTGGCCAGTGGTCGTAATGCGACTGGTCATGTGCTAGTCATCTGTAATGACTCCTATGCCTTACGAGCGATAAGAGAAGTTATTAGGGGGGAGATCTTGTCTGTGTTTGCTCCTAATTGTTGAGTGCGTGTGCGTGTGTGTGCCTATGTACCGCTACACCCCGCGGACGGTTGGTCTGTTTCAGGCCAAGTCGTAATATGTATCGCCTGTGTGGGCAGAAGGCGCCCGTGGCTTGCCAACGTCCTTGCGAACGTGCCCTAGAGGCCCAAGATAAGTTCCGCTGTGTCACGTCTTGTCCATTGCCAAATGTTTTTGCAGTGGGAAAAAAAATGTATGGTGTTATAATTGTTATGTGTTTGTAATTTCACGGTCACTGGCGCTACGCAATAGTGTCTCGTCACCGCAGTATTGCAGTGTGAATAGTCTGCTGTCAGCAGTTGGTATGTGCTTTTTCTGCACGTATGCAAGTGTGGTCATTGTTTTAGATTCCTAGCGGCCTAATGTAGCAATTCGCCCTAGTTAGGTAATGACGTCGTGTGGCCATTGTTCCCTAAGACTTGTGTCTTGTGAAATTTTCCTACCTGTGTCTGTGAAATGTATCCTCTATGCCTGGTGTAATTCGAAATTTTATGTCTGGCTTTTGGTGGGAAGAAATGTAGTATTCCCTGTTCATGCATTTGTGTGGGCCAATTTCGGTGTGGTTGGGAGCCTGGATAACTGCTTCCCCTTGTGTCTAAAATTTTTTACTGGAACTCAGACCCGTGACCTTATGACATTCTCTGTGTTTTATGTTTGCGTTGTGTTCCAGGGCTTGGGGCTTTCCCAGTGTGGTTTTTGCTTGTGTTCCGTGTACCAAAAATACCATTGGATAGTTAGTTTTTGGTACGAGTGTGGTGTGTGGTCATGGGTTCGAATCCGGTTGTCTGTAAAGATTTGGTGTGATCATTTCCGTGCCGCATATATTATGGCACGTTCCCGTGGATGTGCAATGCGCAAATGAAAGCATGCATACCTGTGTAGAGTTTGTATGTTTTTGATTTCCCCTTGTAGTGTAATTTTGGAAGATATAGGGTCTCTAAATCGGACGTGAATGATGCCGTGTGCTCTGCTCTGAGAGCTGTTGTCTGTAAGCGTGCAGGTTATCACTGAGGCCTGCGTTGTTGCTGAGTATGGCGGTATCGGATTACAATGTCTTGCGCGTACGCTCGTTACTTGTCTTGATAACGCTGTGTGTCCGGCACATGTGTTTTTAATCGCTTACTCTCTGTGACTGTGATGAGTGCTTTTCGCATTGTGACAGAAAAGAGGGGAATTTGTGGTTTAACGTGACCGTATCTGGAGATCATGAGCCACGGGATTTCCGTTTTACTTGGAATCCAAACCCCAGGCCATGGCATTTCACTTCGGAAATCTCATATGCGTTGGCCGTACTTGTAGAAGAACCTTCCATTGACTACATGTGCGTCCCCAGATTTTGTGTTACTGTACCGTGGTTCGATTATGCCCCTACAATGGTACGAAATGTCATTATGCCCGCGTGTCTCCGGGACAGTTCTGTGGGGTGTTAGGATCGTATCCCGGTGCGGGCAGTGGGCTATTTCTTGGCTTTCTTCCCACGTCTGCCAGCGGGACCGTTTCCTTTTCTCTTAGTAGTGTGCCTTCCTGTACGTGTAGGTGTGTGAGCTTCACGTGTATGATATGCCTTTATCCGGCGGGCGTGAATAGTGTCCTTTATGAGTTTTCTCCCATGGCGCACGCTCACTATATAATTTAGGTCAGATACCTTCCTGCAGACTTTGAAGGGACCTGCCCATCGTGGCAGGAGGAATTCGTACACGTTCTTCTTACGGGCAGAATTGGAGACCATGACCAATTGCCCGGGTGTGTATTCCACGGTCTTTCTATTCCGATCGTACCGCTCTTTTTGCTTTTTCTGGGCCTCGGCTATGTTTTTTCTAGCGTCCATGCGGGCTATCTGCAAATGCTCTAGCCGAGCCGCATTGTCTGTGTGGGCGTCCTGTGGGATACATATATTGTCTATGGGACTTCTGGGTGTGTATCCGTGCAGTAGGAAGTGTGGAGAGTGTTTCGTAACCGTAGATACAGAGGTATTATAACTAAAAGTAATACTTTGCAGGTATTCATCCCAGTCTGTTCCTGCGTCCTCTGTAAATTTAGCCAGCGCTATTCCAAGTATTTTGTTCATACTCTCCGTGAGTCCGTTGGTTTGCGGGGAAAAACTCGTGGTAGTGTATGCCTTAATCCTGAGTATCTCCAGAAACTGTTGGAGCACTCTCGAGGTGAAAATAGTACCTCTGTCGGATAATAAGGTTTGGAATAGGCCATATCGTGTAATTATATCAAATAGAAATTCGGCTATGCTGTTCGTGTCTGCTTTGGGAACAGCCTTTGTAATCATGTATCGTGTGAGATACTCGGTGGCCACCAGGATATATTTATTACCTTTCTGACTTGTTGTAATGGGGCCTTTCACATCTATTCCGACTCTGTGAAATAACTCTCCCACGGGAATTGGGTTGAGTAGTCCATGAGGCTTGCCAGGTCTTGTTTTGAATCGTTGGCATGTGTGACATGTCTTTACAAAGGTATCTATGTCGGCCTTCATGTTCACCCAATAGTACTTGTCACGGATTCTAAGGTAAGTTTTATGCGTACCTAAGTGTGCCCCTGCCAGTGGGCTATTGTGGTGTCCGCTCATGATATTTTCTCTCAATGATTCCGGAACCGCTATAGGTGCGCTATCGTGCATGGCTGTGGGTTTAAATTTCAGTACCCCGTCTTTGTCTAGGAAAAATCGCCTAGACAGCCGTGCTGTCTTGGAGTCCACCTTATCCAAGTTTTCTAGTGCCAATAGAATCTGTTTCAAGTGCGGATCACTTTCTTGCTCCTGTTTGATGTCAACCACCGTCAGGGCAAAGGTGGGCATATCGTCCCAGTCGTGGTCCTTACTGTCATCCGGGGGATCGGCTACTGGCAGCCTATACAACCCATCTGCGTCTAGGTGTGTAGCGCCTTTCTTGTGTTTGACCACGAAGTCATATTCATACAGGCGGAATATAAACCTGTTGAGTCGCGAATTTGGGTTTTTAAATTTGTCCCAAAAAAGCAAGCTCGCGTGGTCAGTCACCACCGTGAACTTGATACCATAGAGGTATACTCTAAAATAGTTCACTCCCCACGAAAATGCCAGCATTTCCCGCTCTGTGGCAGAGTATCTAGTCTCAACGGCCGTTAGCTTCCTGCTAGCGTAGGCGACGGGCCGTTTGCGCCCTTCGGAGTCTTCCTGCAATAGGGCTGCTCCCAACCCATACAGGCTGGCATCCACGTGTAAAAATGTGGGCCTATCACTATGGAAGTGTTGCAGCAATGGAGGTGAGGTCAATAGTTGCTTCAGTGTGTTGAAGGCATCTATGTGTTCCTGCGTGATGCTGAAGGGCGTTTTTTCCCGTGTGAGTTCAGTTAGGGGATGGGCTATGTGTGCAAACCTATAGATATGCTTGCGATAGTACGAAGCCAAGCCAATAAAACTGCGCAATTGTTTCAAATTTGTGGGCATTGGGATGCCCGTTATTGCGTCAGTCTTAGCTGGGTCGGGAATAATGCCCTCCCTGTTGACAATATGCCCCAATATATTAATTTGCTGTCTGGCAAATTGACATTTCGCAGGTTTAAGCCTTAGTTTAGCTTCTCTGATCCTTGCGAAAGCCTCCTCCAAATGTACGATGTGTTCGTCAAAAGTGTTGGAGAAGACCGTTATGTCATCCACGTACACCAATACGGAACGCCACTTAAGCCCCGAAAATGTCTTATCCACTAGCTTCTGGAAGGTTTGGCTGGCGTTACGGAGACCCATCGGTAAACGGGTGTAGGTAAATAGTCCGTTCTCTGTAACGAACGCCAGCTTGTGCCTATCTGGTTCATAGACGGGGATTGAATAGAATCCACTATAGCAATCCATCGAACTGAACCAGCTAGCTCCACCAAGGGCGTCCAAATAGGTCTCTGCCCTTGGTAGTGGATAACTATCATTTTCGACTAACTTATTGAGCCTCCTGTAGTCAGTACAAAACCTGTGCGATCCGTCCCTCTTTTTGGTCAGCAGAACTGGAGAGGAATAGTTAGAAATAACTGGAACAATGACCCCTGCCTCGAGCATCTCTGAGATCTGGGCATCGATGGCATGTCTCTCCTTCTGGCTCACTCTGAAGGGAGGCTGGTGTACTGGTCGGTCACTAGTGAGTGTGACGTGGTGTTCAATGAGGTCTGTCACAGCGAGATCCTTCATTGAGTGGGCAAAAATATCTCTGTTGGTCTCCAGGAGCTCCGTGAGCCTTTTATTTTGCTCCGGAGTCAGGTCCTGCCTGTGGTTCTGGTTGGCCGCCTTATCAGTGTGTGTGTTTGTGTATTGGCTGATAGTGTGCAGTGTAGGGGCCTGATGCTCGTGGTTTTCTCGCTCCGCTCGAATCCCATTTCTGTTCCTGGTGTATACCATGGGATGTGTGGTGAGCCTCTGGTCGTGCTTTAAAAGCATCTGACCACTAGCGAAATTTATGCTAGCCTCATATCTAGCGAGAAAATCCATGCCAATTATGGCTGACGCAGAAAGGTGTTCGATAACGAACATGGGGTGCGTTGTGGCAAAATGGTCTATCCTAATATGTATGTTCGCTACCCCCATGTTTTCCAGCGCCTGAGCATTGGCCGCTACCAACCGAATGTTTCCCGTGACACCTTGTATTTGCGCCTCGGCAATGTGTCGTCTATTAACACAACTTACGGCTGCCCCGGTATCAATTAGGGCCTGCACTCTGTGGCCATTTATGGTGGCGTGTATCGTGAGGGCCGATACCTGAAATCCACTGCCCTGCACCGATGTGTTGTGTAAGATGTATGTTGTTGTTGTTGTTGTTGCCGGAGTGACAATTTGTGCTGGGCAGGCATGGGTCTGTCCGTTTATCGTACCTGGCACGCTTCGCCTCTCGGCTTACTTCCTGTCCTGAATACTTTGCCCCGGTCAGCAAAGTGCGTTTGCCAAGTACATTGCCATCTCCTTTAACCGGTCTTGCTGTGAGACTAGGAGTCTGCTGGCGAACGTTTAATGTATTAATCGTTCCCAGCCTTTGTGTAATTGTGTTGTTGTTGGTTTCTTCCTCTCGGGAAGGTGTGTCTGCAAATGTGACCCTGATCTTGCCCTTGTTACCCCGACTTTTGTTCCAGGCGGTCGCGAGTTCGACTCCTGTTGCTGGCTTCCCCATGCCGAGCGAGCTTGCGTCATGCGCCTGTGTGTGGTCAATTCCCCCCCCTGTGTTGTGGTGAAGGGGGTGGGGTTTTCTGTTTGGAGGGTGTGGGCGTGTTCTCGGGCTGTTTGCTTCTGATTGTGAGGGGTGTGTAATGTCCCGCCTTAGGGTTTCCTGTGAAAAGTATGTGTAGGTCCCTATTGAATCCCGCAGTTGAGAATAGCGGAGGCGAGTGCACATCCGTATATACATGGATGTTGGCTTTGAGCACTTTGCCGAGAGCGGTTACCTCTACGGCACTGCCATAGGTGCCGTCCTTGCCCATGTATTTTCGGTAATCCGCCCCGGTCTTGAATGGGTTTTCCCGCTCGTCCGACACAAAGTCCCGGTACTCTTTCCAGTTGGCCAGGATATGTTTGACCGTTTTCTGTCTGTAGTCCCCATGATAATCCTCGGTATTCCGGATTAGAAAGCTCATGGCCCTAAACAGACAGTTGCCGTCTCCTTGCACGGGGTGTGTTTGGAAACGGTCCGGGGGCGGATCGTCAGCCTTAGCTTTAGCTGGCTGCTTCTTCCCCTTACTCTTACGAGTTTTCTTGGGGGAAGGGCCTTTCTTGTGCTGTGTTGGGGGAGGAACCTCAGCTGCTTCATCAGCTAGCCGAACCTCCCCGTCTAGGCGTTTTTTGAAAATGTGGGTGTACGCCTACCTGTACTGTATGTGCGCCCCCCCTCGGGGTGGCTGCGCCAACTCCCCGTTTGCGGTGTGTAAGTAGGTGTAGGGAGTATTGCCCCCCTGTCTGTCCGGCGGGGTGCTTCATCCCTGAACTCCCTCGGGTATTCGTCTGGGAGGGGGTAGTGTTCTGGGCCCTTCGTGTGTTTGTCTATGTTGTCCCTTTCTCTAGTGGGTTTTCTTCCTTGTCGGTTATTGCCCTGTTGTCCGTTATTCTGTCTCCGCCAGGGTGGGGTGTATGTCTGCTGCTGCTGGGGCGGGTGTTCCCGTCGGTTCCCCTTTTCCCTATATTGGTCAGCTGCATACCCCTGTCTGGTCGAGGGTGGGTTTTCTCGCTGTTCCCAATTTCCCTTGTACTGCGGGGCCGCATAGCCTTGGCTTCGTGGGGGCGGGTTCTCCCGATATTCCCCATTTCCCCTGTACTGCGGGGCTGCATAACCTTGGCTGCGTGGGGGCGGGTTCTCCCGATATTCCCCATTTCCCCTGTACTGCGGGGCAGCATAGCCTTGGCTGCGTGGGGGCGGGTTCTCCCGATATTCCCCATTTCCCCTGTATTGCGGGGCAGCGTAGGCCTGTCTATTTGGTGGCGGGCTGTTTCGTCGGGGGATGTCGTGGTCGTACTCCTCAGGGTAGTACTCCCGTGTGTACGGAGATGGTGACCGCCTTGAGGGGTATGTCGGCTCTGTGTCCGTGTATGCTATCGGTGAGTACCGAGGAGGGTAGTGTGGCCTATCCTGTGGGGGAGGTGTTGTTGGCCGCTGTGGAGGGTAGTAATTTTCTTCCCTCCCGTAGCGTCTCCTCTCTGTGTACCCCCTGTCCCTCTCAGTATGATAGTGTTCTCGTGTGTCTGCTTGCTCATCCCTTGGCGGTCTCCCGCCCGCTTGGATGGCAGCTATGGTCAGTTTCTCCATCCTGTCCACTAATTCGTCCATTTTGGCGTTAGTGTCGTCTTTCTGAGTTTGGAAGTGCAGATCCACGGCTTTTTCCGTAGCCTTTTCCGTGATCTTTCTCCCCTCCTCTATGGTCTTTATGTTATTCAACATATGTTGGACCGTGAGGTTGTTCATTATGCATAGCTTTTCTACTATGGCTGGTCTGAGGCCCTGCATTAACAGCTTGACTTTCTGTTTATTTGTCATTGCTGCATTGTACTTTTCGCACATTATCAATTTAACATTGATGTATGCCTGGGCGCTCTCTTTGGGTCCCTGTGACCTCTGTCTAATCTGGTCATAGAGATCGTCATCGTCTGGTATGAGCTGGAACTCCTCTTTTAAGAGTAAAGCGGTTTCCTCCCATGTGGCAGCTTCTAGTGTGTCCTCATGGAGCTCATACCACGTCATGGCCGCCTTTGTGAGGTAGGCAGGAAGGAGCCGTTTCCTAACTTCCTCGCTCCAACCATTGATCCGGGCCGTTCTATTGAAGGCCTTGAGGTATTCCTCGGGATCCTGGCCTTCCCCCGTGAACTTTGTGGGGTGGATCATGGGGTATTCAGTGTGTCTATTCATCTCGCTTTCAGCTGTGTCTCGTTGGCTGTGTAGTGCTTCGGGTCTGTTTGTGCCGTTCACCCCGCTGTCGTGTGCTGAGGTATTTGGGCTGTTTAGAGGGGAATTAGCCTCGCTTCCCGTGTACGACACCTGTGTTACGTTACCAGGTGGCTCGTCACCTGATATGTCTGTGCTGATGGATGGTGTATTGTCGTACTGTGTGGATTCGACTATGTGTACGGTTCTGTCTAAATCCTGTTTTACTGTCTCCAAAATAGTGTGGATGTCAAGAACCGCTTCTGTCGTGTGATTACTGGCTTTAATAGTGTCTGTCTCTAATAGCTCTGAAATGCGCTCGAGCAGGTTACTGGCTTTCTGCTCTGTGATCTGCAGTTGCTGCAACAATAGGGGATGGAGTGTTGGCAGGCAATCTACCTCACTAGCGCTGGATACTGGTGACTCTTGTGTGTGTTCCTTGGCCTGGGACCGTGTAAAATGTATAACTTGTGCTGCAGCGGCAGGGTGTTGAGCACGGATCTGTGCTGTGTGGAATTCAAGGTCCCTGAGAAGTTGTACTGCAGTCTGGTCAGTTATTAAGTCACTGTTCTTAATCTTTAGCTTCGGCAGGAGTGGAGTCGTGCTAGCCGACAAATGGTGTGCAAAGTCTCTTAATGTAGTTCTAAATGTGGACATTTAATTTAAAAAAAAATGTGTAACGTAATATGAGGTAAAAAAAAAATTCACTATCTGCTTGGCTTTTTGCGGTACGGAAGGGGTCGTTTTACCTACGAGGGCTCGTTGGTTGAGTCCTGTTCTCTATGCGTAGGACCGCGCCTCCACCAGTGTTTTAGATCCCTTATTTGGGGGTGGATCTAAAAGGGAGAGTTGTTGTATTAATTTATAAGGTGGTGCCTAAAAGGGTAGCTTCCCTTGTCAGGGTAAGCTGACCAGTGTAGAGTGTTGTGGTGTGCTAGGAACTAGGGGGCGTTCCTGTAAATAATGTAGTAGTGTTTGAAGGGATGGGATCCAATACAAGGGTCACCGTGCTAGTCGCTCAGCTGACTGCTTATTATGTAATTGAATCTGCTTGTATCAGGCCGAGTGGCGCGCGCTGCTTGTTGGCAGCCGAGCCGGCTCGGGGAACACAAAGGTACCTGAGTTAGCGCTATTGGGCTACCGTCTGTCACGTCTTACCGTGACGGGAATAAGGAAGGGCGTTGGGATGTAAAAAGGCGTATAAACAGTAAAGCGTGTGTAGAGTGTGGACCAAGTGTTTTATTGGTCTGTGATTCTGAGTGTGAGTCCCTTGTAGGGAATGAAATTATGTTCACAATGTAATACAAGTTGTGGGTCACAGGTTACATAAGTAGGAACTCTGAACACGATTGACTGACTCACCTCGGTTGACACCAGCGTAGCCTCGGGCCGTCTCGATGAAGCACTGACAATGGAGAGATCCCTTGACCTCATTAGGATGCCTTCTTATACTCTCTGGCGCTATGTTGTCAGCAATGTGTTGGCCCAGTTACTAGTATGTAGGTATGTGTAACCATTGTGAAAGGACTGGGCTGCTTTTAGAGTGGCAAGCTGTCCCTGCTAAGTTTTATGGATGTTGGGCCGGCTTTCCAAGGGTTGCCATTTAGGGGATTTAGCCAGATGCTGGGGGGATGGACTCCAAGGGGTGCATACCCCTGGGAGGCTGTACAATACCTTAGATCGTACAATCTCTGACCTAAGAGGAGTAGATTGTTTTCTATCTATACAGATCACGAGCACTTTTTGTAAAGCTGCTATTGAAGCTGGAGAGATGATCACTGAAATGAATGTAGGGTGTAGCCTATCCGAGATACGATTAATGAATGGCAGGGAGGATATCCTTAAAAGTCAAAGGATATTTTGTACCAATACGAAAAAATGTATCGCTGATAAAATAATGTCAAAATACGTAAGATCCATTCCTTAGCATGCCTCAACATTTCAGAGATGGTGGTAGTTACTGTTGTTTTAACACTAGAAGGACAGCAATGTCAATCCACCTGGACGGTCAGCTATGGGTCATTTTGGCCTATCCCTTGTTTTATATGCGGAGGTGATCCTAAGATGATCCTACTCAGGCAATATCTTATGCAGGTGGTACAATGAAATTCCTACACATTAAATCAACAATCATGAACACTAAACAACGAAGATCAACAATTGAATTGACGAAAAACACTCATAATTATGTGGATATCGCTTAATCAAATATGAATTTAAAGGCATAAGGCAACAGTTCCTTTACATTTTACAATGCAATGCCTTCAGGGGTATTTATAAAGGAGACAATTCGATTCAATTGTTCAGTTCAGTCGTTGATGCATTCTTGAAGGAACCTTTTCCGCTAGTATATTTATGGCTGGAGTCGCATGCGTTTGAGGACCTGTTGGAACACTAAGACATTTGACAATGTTTCCTTTTCATTGACGTCTTCCCTTGTGATTGAGGGGCTTGCTGAGGGCAAGATTGATTCTCGGTTTCTTCTGCATTTCTGTCGTCAGACCTAGAATGCATTATCTCCTGCTTAAGTGCTTCCTAGTAAACCCTTTTAAGTACTGTGGGTTTTAGAGACACTGGGGTGACGGAATTTTCCCCTGAAGTGGATCTTAAACGTGCCAGTAGATCTACTGACACGGCTCCCTTCCATTTGCGCACCCTCAAAGCCAACTGACTGTGCCAGATTTCGATCCTGAAATCTTGGCCACAGCAGGCGAGAACGTTACCGCTGTGCCACGCACCCAATCTCCTAGTAACTTGATGTAATGTCGTGTGGCTACCTGGGAGGCCGAGTTCAGGTCTTTCTAGTGTAATATAGCCTATTTGGTCTATTGAGGTGGACAGCTCTGTGCTTCATATGTGTGGGTTTGAAACGCCGAGCTGCTATCCCGAGTTGGTGGTGTATTCTTTGAATACACGGTACGAGAGATATAATGTCTATTGCTCTTTGCATGTTCATTTCTTCCTTCCTCTTTGCCAAACACCAACAGTGATCATCTGTTTTCTCCTTGTTGAGCATGTTTCTTATGTCTTCATAAGTATGTTTCAGATATATAACTTCTGTGATCCACCTAGCGTCATCTAGTAGCGAGCCTCTGAAGCTACTCAATTCCTCATCGTGCAAGATGACTTACTTATCTATTTGGCTACCAGCTTTCGCTACCATCGTCAGCTATTTTCTCCTTGAGCAAGAGGACTACGTCTACTTCTTTACTCACCATGCTGCGCTAGTATCATCTATCAACTCCTTGAAGACCAGCTCACCAAGAAATCAATTATGTTTTGCTAAGTTGGCCATGCTTATATGTTCTCCTTTTGTTTCCTACCCCCACTCTCTCCCCCTTCCGTGGTCTCTCAGTGCTCCGTTGAGCTGCTCTCACTTCTTCGTCTGCAGTTGACTCGTACAGACAAAGCTCCGCTCGAGCTTAGCCTCCTCAACCAAGAGGCACAACCTCTTCTACGCCATGTTGGCTAGATAGTCTTCCTAAGGAACTCCGACTTCAACATGAAATCGAGATAAGTACCATTTTTAAAAAAGTTTTAACCTCATCTTCATGGTTTTAACTTCCAAGTGATTTTAATTTTAATTATAGGCAGTGTGAAAATATTTACTTGGGGCAAAATCATCCTTCGTGGGATTTGCAATGTTGAGCTTTTTCTTGTAAGCCAACCTTACTAAAAGGAGCTTTTCTTAAGCTATTTAAACGAGAAACCCTCTCGCTACGTGGGAGATTATCTAATACCCGCTGTCTATAATTACAAAGTTATTTCCTCCGTTGGATTTTCTCAACCCCATTTTCTGCTAAGGTCGTTCTGGAACCTTCGAGATCTTGTTCTCTATCTGCGAGTCTTGCCGTCAAGTATTGACACGCACTTGCGAAACTACTAGTTAAAATGAGGAATCTTCCTTATAAATTTTTGCAATAGCTAACTTCCTCCACCGTTGGAACTTCTAGAACATTCTCTGGCGCATTTAATTGTAAATCACGACTTTTTCGAGAAATAGACTTTCACCTACATAGTGCAATCAGTTATCTCCATAATTGCAATAACTTTTTTTCTCATGAGCTTCAGTGTTTCTCTGGTGAACTTTGCATCCATCTTTACAGACAATAGTGATAATCAGTGCTTTCTCCACGTTTCTACCGCGTCGCGATCGTCCGGTTATATTAAATACGGCCATGAACATTGATCCTATATCCCCATGATCTTTCCTTAACCTTCTACTAACAACCATTATTTATAAAATTGTAACTGTCTATAAGGTGTTACTCACGAGGTACCCTTCCAACTTTGCTAGTTTAACATTTATTAAATTCTGCATAATTTCTTGTGTGATACAAGTTTTAAATTTACATTGTTCCTCCCTTCAAAAGCAAGGAAAACAATTCTCTCAACTCTTGAGTGAGTTATTTTTTGGTCTCGCTAAATGAAAACTGCCTCATTTGACTGGCGAGTCTTATTCAAAGTATAAGAGGTCTAGAACCTTCCTTCTGATCAACTTTTCAGGTTCACAGTAAGTGACCTGCTCTCCTTGTATAAATTTCACAAAGTAATTCTGTATAAATATAAGAAGTTGTAGGAACTTCCTTTTTATTCTTTATGTTTTCCATTTTGTTATCTTCGAAGTTGTTATTTTCGTTAGAATGTTCTTTCAGAGGTTTTATATAGTACACTGCTTGTACTCCTGTAAACGTTAAAACTTTAATTATTCCATTTTGCCTATTTGTGAAATCTTACCAAGATTTTAATTCACGGTTTAAAAAACCTTAAAAATTGTCAATTGCCTGGAGCAACTGTTTAACGTGGAGAGGTCTGCGACCCTATTTGTTAAAAAGTTCAAACAAACTATGTTAATTAAAATTATATTACATAATTGTTAATTTCATCAAATTTTTTCTAATTGTAAAATAAACAAATCTTTTCCCTTTGCTTTTTCATTTTCGAATATAAAGTTTAGGCAAAATCCTGTCTTCCTTGACTCTCCTCACTCAATGATATTAAAATCTTTAATAGGGCTTTCACCATTTGTTGCATTTGAGCAAGAACTCTTAATTTTCACCTTACTAAAGTTCTTCTTAGCGATAATAGCTAATTCTAATTGGCCAGTAAGGCAAGTAAAGATCGCTAAGCCAACTACCTGCTTGTGGAGACCCTCTCCGAAAACTTATGGTCAGTTTTCCAAAAAATAAGTGTTTCTTTTTGTCTAAACTTTTAGCCGGCTCCTCGCTGAGTAAAAGCTTAGCCAACGTCCAACGCAACCATTGGTTCATTTACCAAGATTACCCAATAAGGCATAATCTTTTATCATATTCCTTCTTAGAGACACTTGGTCGCCCTTTCAAGAACTCCATAATTTTGGAAATTGAAAATACCAAGCTTGAGTTTAATCATTGGCATTCTGCAAATCACTTTGAAAAATCTAATTTCTTTAAGAAGACATACCGTAAATTTGTTCCTCTAAGTCTTGCCAGACCATCACCCTTCCCCATAGTACTTTCATTCGTGCTTGGGAGGAAATACACTACAGGTTCTCTCTGGCAAACTGCGAAAGCCTTATCTGCGGCTCCCGTTAGCCTCGACCAAGCTCGTAGCCATTTTAGGTATCCGAGCACATATTTGCGGTGGCAACCGCTTCTAAATGAATTAAAAGTCAACTTATTAATTTTGTGGGACTCTCCTCCCATTTCTCTATCCTTCTTTTCCAAATCCCAAATCTACTTCCTTCTTTTAATCATCTTCCCTTGGTGGGTGGGTTATTCCCTAGCCTATAATCTACCCAAAAATTGGTCCCAGAAACCCGGGAGAGCCCATTTTTTCTTTTCTCTTTTTAAAACAGTGTCATTTGACAATACTTTGCATATTTCTAATATCTGTGTTGAATATTTCAGCTATAACCACATCGTGCAAAGCCTGCGAACGGGAAAGAGGCCGCTCCTGTCTCCTATGGTGTGTCCTATTCTTTCTACTCATTCGCTGCTGCCAGCTTGACAGCATTTCCAAGGTTCCACAGTTTCGTGAGTTACATTTTCATTTATCTTCTTTAATATGGCTCCCACTGATAAGGATGAAAAACTTACTTCCAAACGAGCATCCTATAAAGGGCAAATTACCCGATTCAGAAGGTACATAAAAGAATTAGATCCCTTAGACGCGCAATTAGATTTGTTGAAACATCGTGTAAAGGATTTTGAACGTTCTTATGAAAACTACTGTAACATTCAAACTGAAATTGAAACTTGCATGCTCAATCAAACTGAAGATCGTGTCGAAGTAGAGAACTTATATTACGAAGGCATAGGTTCTGCTTTCAAAATAATACGCCAACTCGAAGAGGAGCAGAAAAAGGACGCTTCTGTTCTTGGTTCCCTTCATGAACCCCAAACTTCTTTCCGTGAAGGCACTCACAAGCCCAAACCTACTTTACCGAAAATTGATTTACCCCATTTTTCTGGAGATGAATCCACTTGGGATTCTTTCTATGAATTATTTTGCTCCCTTGTTCATGACAATGAAGACATTCAAGTCATTTACAAGTTTCATTACTTGAGATCTATCCTTCGAGGTCAAGCTTTGCAGTTAGTTGAAGCACTTCCTCTGCGTGCCGAAAATTACCCCATTGCCTTTAACTTATTAAAAGAAAGATATGGAAATTCACGGTTACGTATTCAACGCCATATTAAGGCTCTATTTAACCTACCTGCGTCACAGCACAATGACGTCACTAGTTTGCGTACTTTAATTGACACTACCCAACTCCACGTCAAAGCTTTGTCCCAATTAGAGCAGCCTACTGAACATTGGGACACTTTCCTAATACATTTAGTAGTTTCTAAAGTTGATGCTGCTACCCTCAAAGCTTGGGAAATTGAACTTTCTAAGGAAGACGACTACTCTTACGAGCATTTAGTCACTTTCATAAACGCTAGATGCCAACTTTTAACCGCGCTAGCCAATCAGAGCGAACCTTCATCTCCTAGTTCCAAATTCGAATTAATGTCCATCAAACCCAAAAGCGACCGCTCAGCGTCTAATACCCAAAAACCAGGGTCCAGCTCATCCAAATTCAAATCAAACACTACTGGTTACCCAACTAGGTCTAGTGAACGTCGTGTCGCCAGCTCTATTGTTTTAAACACGCAAGGTGAACCTCGCAAAAGTTTAAACGAACCGGTAAAGTGCATACTTTGTAAAGATCCCCATGCCCTGTACCTCTGCAAATCCTTTAAAGAAATGTCAGTTGATGACAGACGAAAATTAGTCGCCCAAAACAAACATTGTTTCAACTGCCTAGCGCCTACGCATTCTGCTTCTAACTGTAAGTCCACAAGACTTTGCTACCATTGTGAAAAGGCTCATCATACTCTGCTACATCGTCATGATCAGGCAAGGTCATCGACAGCATCTACTTCGCCGAAAAATGATAGTGTCAACAGTTCTAATGCTTCATCATACATTCAAAATGCTAAGTCTATTCGCAGTGCTCAAGTATTGTTGTCCACTGTCCAAATTGACGTTCAGGATAACTTTGGCAACTGGGTCCGTGCACGCGGTCTTCTAGACTCAGCGGCAACTCATGATTTTGTATCTAATTCCCTGATTAGAAAACTAGGCTTACCCGTAAACCCCACTTCCATCAATGTGTCAGGCATCAACAGCTCAAAATCGCAAGCTTTACAATTTTCAAAACTAACCATAAGAGATACTTGCCATAGAAACAACTTTCTTAAACTTAATTGTCTAATTCTCAATAGCATTGGAGAAGAAACTCCTAGTCATTCGGTTGATATTTCGGGGTTAAACATTCCCTCGCATTTAAGGTTAGCCGATCCTTCGTTTAACATACAAAATCCCATTGACATACTCTTTAGTGCCAATGTCTTTTGGAACTGCCTTCGGAAACAGGTTCGCAAGCTATCCTCAAACGTGGTCGCTAGAGACACTAATTTTGGATGGATTGTCACAGGGCAACTTCCCCATTTTTCACCCCAACCTGCATCGCAATGTTACTTCTCCAATACTGACCTGGAACAGTTTTGGAGGCTTGAAAATGTTGATTCTCCTAATGTAACTTCTTCAGAAAATGAATTCTGTGAGCAACTTTTTTTGAACACCACCACTCGTTCTTCTGATGGCCGGTTCGTCGTTCAAATGCCAAGACTACACAATCCCCCCAAACTTATTAACTCTCAGCCTAAAGCTCGAAAAGCTCTCTTTGCTATCGAGAGCAAATTCAAAAAGGAACCCCTCGTCAAAAAGCAGTACACTGAATTCATGGATGAGTATGAAAGCTTAGATCATATGGAGGTTGTTAACAAATCCGATGATGAATTGCACCCCCCAATCGAAACGGTTTATTTAAATCATCATCCTGTGTGGAAAAACCCTCTTGTAAAAGATAAAATCCGAGTTGTTTTCAATGGTTCATCACCCGACGTTAACGGCAACAGCCTTAATGACACTCTTTATTCTGGTCCTGCTATTCAATCAGATTTATCTGCTATACTCTTAAACTTTCGATTATTTCCCATAGCTGTCATAGCCGACATAAAACAGATGTACCGTCAAGTGTTAATTCAACCAGAACAACGAGATCTTCAAAGAATCTTGTGGCGTGATGAAATCAATAAGCCCATTAAGGTATTTCGCTTGAAAACGGTTACCTATGGCTTAAAACCCTCTGCTTTCCTTGCTATCCGATCCCTACACTTGCTTGCCTCACAAGATGGTCATTTATTTAACCCCAAAGCCTCTGAAGCACTAACTACGTCATTCTATGTTGACGATTACTTGCAGTCCTTCTCTACTTTGGAGGAAGCTTCTTTTGTGTCTTTAGAACTTCAAGCATTACTAAGGAATGGAGGTTTCCCACTTCATAAGTGGAACTCCAACTCACCTGAGTTTCTCGCCCAATTTCCCATCGAAGACGTAGATCCCTCTTCTGTCGAAATTTGTGGAAACTCCGAATCTATAAAAACTCTAGGAGTTCATTGGTGCACTAGCACTGACACTCTTATCTATAAAGTTACGCTCGCAGAAGAGCTTCCTAATACAAAAAGACAAATCCTCTCTGAAATTGCAAAATTTTTTGATCCGCTTCAATTTCTTGCCCCAGTTATTGTTATAGCCAAACTCTTCATGCAAGAGCTGTGGTCACTTAAATGTGAATGGGATGACGCTGTCCCTCTTTCTTTCCTGAATCGTTGGCTCTCGTTTCGCAGCAATTTGTTGGATCTTTCCCTCATTGAAATTCCCAGGAATTTAATCAGCTCTCATTCTAATGCATCTTTTTTCCTTCATGTGTTCGCGGACAGTTCCGAAAAAGCTTATGGTTGCTGTGCATATTTAGTTTATCACGATTCACTTTATGGATCTCCAGTTTCTAACCTTGTTTGTGCCAAATCGAAGGTCGCTCCTCTTAAAACTATCACTTTACCTAGGCTCGAACTGTGCGCTGCACTAATGGCTGCAGAACTTGTCAAGAAATTACGGGAAGTATTAAAGGTCGAATTTTCGCAAATCTATCTCTGGAGCGATTCTATGATCGCCCTTTCTTGGATCGCCAAAAACCCCTCTCACTGGCAAACTTTTGTCGCAAACAGGGTTTCCAAAATTCAAACTCTTTCTTCTGGATGTCAATGGAGGCATGTTCCTAGTGCGGATAATCCAGCTGATATCATCTCTCGTGGTTGTTTACCCTCTCAATTGGCAGCTTCCCAATTGTACTGGCATGGGCCCTCGTGGTTAATCGACGAATCTTCCTCATGGCCTTCTAAACCCCCTGTTACAAACTCTAACTTGCCTGATGCTAAAGTACCTTTACCCATTGCTTCGTGTCTTATTTCCAACGCATCTCATCCTTTGTTGTCACGCTATTCTTCCTTCCATAAATTACTACGGATTGTTGCCTATCTTCTTAGATGGAAATATCTTGTGGTTGACCAACCTCTTCTCCCTAAACCACACCTTACCAATCATGAATTGAATCTTGCTACCATTAAGATTTTACAACTGACACAGCAAGAAGCCTTTTCTTCTGAATTGTCATTGTTTTCTTCTAAAAGAGATCTTCCCAAATCCAGCCGTCTTCGTGCTTTAGCCCCGTTTCTTGATGACCATGGATTACTTAGGGTAGGTGGAAGGCTCTCGCAATCCTTACTCTCTGAGGACAAAAAGCATCCCGTTATTTTGCCTTCCAAACATCACGTTACTTCTTTAATTATACGTGACTTTCATTACCGTAATCTTCATGTTGGTACACGTACTCTGCTCTGCCTCTTAAGAGAAAAGTACTGGATTATAAATGGAATTCATGAAGTTTCTTCTGTAATTCATAAGTGTATTCCTTGTTTCAAAGCGAAACCTAAAATCAACACTCAATTAATGAGCGATCTGCCCTCTTTTCGTTCTTCTCCTATACGCCCATTTGCTTTAACTGGCGTGGACTATATGGGTCCGTTCCAATATCAACGAAACTCTCCTGAAGCTAAACGCAAATTGTTTGGTAAGCTTTATGTTTCTCTCTTTGTTTGCATGGTTACTGGCGCAATCCACTTGGAACTAGTAACGAATGCTTCTACTTCTTATTTTTTATCAGCTGTCTCTCGTTTCACCGCTAGGCGTGGTGTTCCTTCTGAGATGTTCTCTGATAACGCTTCCACCTTTCAGGGCGCAGCTTCCCTGTGGAAGAAAGCTCTCACTTCCTCTCCTGCCATGGAACAAATCTCTAATTTTTCTTATTCGAAAGGTTTCAAATGGCGCTTCATACCTCCTTACGCTCCGCATCATGGTGGTAGGTGGGAATCTTGCGTAAAGCTCACTAAACGTCATTTAAGAAAAGTCTTAGGTAATCGAATTCTGACTTACGAAGAATTCAATTCTCTGTCTGTTTTGATTGAAGGTGTTGTTAACTCTCGCCCTTTAACTCCACTTTCCAATGACCCTGATGACCTACTTCCACTCACCCCTGGTCACTTCCTTATCAGCACCTCTCTTTCTGCCCCTCCTCCTCTTCCTAATTCTTACAGGGATTCTAATCTACCTATCGCTTGGCGAAAACTTGAAGCCCTCCGTAATTCTTTTTGGAAAAGGTGGAACTTGGAATATTTAACTTCCTTGCAACGGAGGCAGAAGTGGTTTCTTTCCAGTCCCGATATTAAAGTAGGGGACTTGGTCTTGGTTAGAGATATTTCACCCCCCCTAGTATGGATTTCTGGTAGGGTGACCCAATGTTACCCTGGAAGAGATGGGAGAGTCAGGGTGGCCAGAATCTTGACTACAAATGGACCGATCATAAGACCACTGTCTTTGATCGCTCCGCTTCCAATAAATGTGTAACTGCTTATTTGCTCTCTGTTGGTGTTTGTCCCCCCAGTATGGTGTATTCTTTGAATACACGGTACGAGAGATATAATGTCTATTGCTCTTTGCATGTTCATTTCTTCCTTCCTCTTTGCCAAACACCAACAGTGATCATCTGTTTTCTCCTTGTTGAGCATGTTTCTTATGTCTTCATAAGTATGTTTCAGATATATAACTTCTGTGATCCACCTAGCGTCATCTAGTAGCGAGCCTCTGAAGCTACTCAATTCCTCATCGTGCAAGATGACTTACTTATCTATTTGGCTACCAGCTTTCGCTACCATCGTCAGCTATTTTCTCCTTGAGCAAGAGGACTACGTCTACTTCTTTACTCACCATGCTGCGCTAGTATCATCTATCAACTCCTTGAAGACCAGCTCACCAAGAAATCAATTATGTTTTGCTAAGTTGGCCATGCTTATATGTTCTCCTTTTGTTTCCTACCCCCACTCTCTCCCCCTTCCGTGGTCTCTCAGTGCTCCGTTGAGCTGCTCTCACTTCTTCGTCTGCAGTTGACTCGTACAGTCAAAGCTCCGCTCGAGCTTAGCCTCCTCAACCAAGAGGCACAACCTCTTCTACGCCATGTTGGCTAGATAGTCTTCCTAAGGAACTCCGACTTCAACATGAAATCGAGATAAGTACCATTTTTAAAAAAGTTTTAACCTCATCTTCATGGTTTTAACTTCCAAGTGATTTTAATTTTAATTATAGGCAGTGTGAAAATATTTACTTGGGGCAAAATCATCCTTCGTGGGATTTGCAATGTTGAGCTTTTTCTTGTAAGCCAACCTTACTAAAAGGAGCTTTTCTTAAGCTATTTAAACGAGAAACCCTCTCGCTACGTGGGAGATTATCTAATACCCGCTGTCTATAATTACAAAGTTATTTCCTCCGTTGGATTTTCTCAACCCCATTTTCTGCTAAGGTCGTTCTGGAACCTTCGAGATCTTGTTCTCTATCTGCGAGTCTTGCCGTCAAGTATTGACACGCACTTGCGAAACTACTAGTTAAAATGAGGAATCTTCCTTATAAATTTCTGCAATAGCTAACTTCCTCCACCGTTGGAACTTCTAGAACATTCTCTGGCGCATTTAATTGTAAATCACGACTTTTTCGAGAAATAGACTTTCACCTACATAGTGCAATCAGTTATCTCCATAATTGCAATAACTTTTTTTCTCATGAGCTTCAGTGTTTCTCTGGTGAACTTTGCATCCATCTTTACAGACAATAGTGATAATCAGTGCTTTCTCCACGTTTCTACCGCGTCGCGATCGTCCGGTTATATTAAATACGGCCATGAACATTGATCCTATATCCCCATGATCTTTCCTTAACCTTCTACTAACAACCATTATTTATAAAATTGTAACTGTCTATAAGGTGTTACTCACGAGGTACCCTTCCAACTTGGCTAGTTTAACATTTATTAAATTCTGCATAATTTCTTGTGTGATACAAGTTTTAAATTTACATTGTTCCTCCCTTCAAAAGAAAGGAAAACAATTCTCTCAACTCTTGAGTGAGTTATTTTTTGGTCTCGCTAAATGAAAACTGCCTCATTTGACTGGCGAGTCTTATTCAAAGTATAAGAGGTCTAGAACCTTCCTTCTGATCAACTTTTCAGGTTCACAGTAAGTGACCTGCTCTCCTTGTATAAATTTCACAAAGTAATTCTGTATAAATATAAGAAGTTGTAGGAACTTCCTTTTTATTCTTTATGTTTTCCATTTTGTTATCTTCGAAGTTGTTATTTTCGTTAGAATGTTCTTTCAGAGGTTTTATATAGTACACTGGTTGTACTCCTGTAAACGTTAAAACTTTAATTATTCCATTTTGCCTATTTGTGAAATCTTACCAAGATTTTAATTCACGGTTTAAAAAACCTTAAAAATTGTCAATTGCCTGGAGCAACTGTTTAACGTGGAGAGGTCTGCGACCCTATTTGTTAAAAAGTTCAAACAAACTATGTTAATTAAAATTATATTACATAATTGTTAATTTCATCAAATTTTTTCTAATTGTAAAATAAACAAATCTTTTCCCTTTGCTTTTTCATTTTCGAATATAAAGTTTAGGCAAAATCCTGTCTTCCTTGACTCTCCTCACTCAATGATATTAAAATCTTTAATAGGGCTTTCACCATTTGTTGCATTTGAGCAAGAACTCTTAATTTTCACCTTACTAAAGTTCTTCTTAGCGATAATAGCTAATTCTAATTGGCCAGTAAGGCAAGTAAAGTTCGCTAAGCCAACTACCTGCTTGTGGAGACCCTCTCCGAAAACTTATGGTCAGTTTTCCAAAAAATAAGTGTTTCTTTTTGTCTAAACTTTTAGCCGGCTCCTCGCTGAGTAAAAGCTTAGCCAACGTCCAACGCAACCATTGGTTCATTTACCAAGATTACCCAATAAGGCATAATCTTTTATCATATTCCTTCTTAGAGACACTTGGTCGCCCTTTCAAGAACTCCATAATTTTGGAAATTGAAAATACCAAGCTTGAGTTTAATCATTGGCATTCTTCAAATCACTTTGAAAAATCTAATTTCTTTAAGAAGACATACCGTAAATTTGTTCCTCTAAGTCTTGCCAGACCATCACCCTTCCCCATAGTACTTTCATTCGTGCTTGGGAGGAAATACACTACAGGTTCTCTCTGGCAAACTGCCCAAGCCTTATCTGCGGCTCCCGTTAGCCTCGACCAAGCTCGTAGCCATTTTAGGTATCCGAGCACATATTTGCGGTGGCAACCGCTTCTAAATGAATTAAAAGTCAACTTATTAATTTTGTGGGACTCTCCTCCCATTTCTCTATCCTTCTTTTCCAAATCCCAAATCTACTTCCTTCTTTTAATCATCTTCCCTTGGTGGGTGGGTTATTCCCTAGCCTATAATCTACCCAGTTGGGTCTCATTCACCCTTGTACATATCACGATGGTGAGTGTTGTTTAAAGGGGTGGAACATTGAGGTGCACGTAACAATGTTTCCTGTAGTATAAAAGCAAGGTTAACGTAGGAATACTGTAAACATTACTGCCATAATAATATATTATTATACTATATATACCTGCCGACAGTGGTAGCTACGCTCGCTAACGTGCAGCGCTAGGCCATGGGGCCAAGCTATCTGTGGACTCGGCAGACATGGGTTCGAGCTAGGGCTCTTACTTTTTACCGATCAATTTCAGATATAGATTAATCGATTAATCGAAACCGAATAATCGATTAATTGTCGCAAATAACGGTTAATCTATTAATATATTCATCGGTTTTCCGAATAATCGATTAATTGATTTTCGATTTGTTTTGTCTATTATTTCGCACATTTAACCACGCTCTCGCAGAATCAACAATCTATGACACAACTTGGTTTCTTAATGCAATCACTCGACATGGACAGCCCGGGCAGTCCCATAATGGATGATGTTTTTGATTCATAGGGGCTTTGCAACATCGTGGTCACGTATCCCCGGGTACTGGGGTGTGTTTAAGACTTGTCTGATAACATGCGTCACTGCGATGTCTGTACCAGTGTGTGTATTTGTAATTCAGGTAGAATTTGGGTAGGAACTGACCGTGGCCTTAAATTAGGTACCATTCCGGCATTTGTCTGGAGTAGAAATGAGAAACCATAGAAAATCACTTCCAGGATGACTGAGGTATGAATCAAACCCGCCTCTTATCAGTTTTGCCTCTCGAGGCTGAATGTACCCCGTTCCAGCCCCTACACCAGAATTAAATTTCTTGGCAGAGCCGGGAATAGAACCCAGACCTCTGTCGTGACAGCCAAGATTGCTAGCCTCTGCTCAACGCCCGCTTTGAGGTTTCATTTAACTTCACTCCAAGGATTATCGTATTGGAGGTCCCTTTTCTGGCTTGCCTTAGAAATTGAGATGTGTTCGCTAATCCTGAAAAAATACTACATGGTGTTAATATACACTTGGATGACTAGTTTTGATCGTCAAGTGATCATCATCAGATCATTTACACTTGGGCTATTAAATCTACTGTGTGGAAGTGTGGAATGATACTTACAATATATACACTTATTTATTTGCAGTAGCAATTAAACTATCAAACTAGTCAAGATATGTGCTTTTTGTTGAGATACTGATAGTTATTAAATGGTGCACTTAGCAGTTTGAGCGTGTTTGTGCACAACGTGTGGACGATTTTTCTGACACAATAACCTGACCATTTAATAACAATCACAAAATGGCACTAAGCAAGACCACTTGAAGATCAATCACCACTATCAGTATCTCAACCAAAAATAACATATCTTGACTATTTGTGCTAGATTAATTACTACTGAAACTAAATAAGTGTATGTATTGTAAATATAATAACCCATACTTGTAGACACAGATTAATAGCCGAAGTGTAAAGGATCTGATGATCGCTTGACGATCGAAACTGGTCATCCAATTCTATTTATTAATCTCATGTAAGAAGTCTTTTTCAGGAATAGGGAATCACCCATTAGAAAATTGGGTATTGACCGTCCGAAAAACATTACATTTCGACTCCTAAGATACAAATGTGACGTCTCACGAACGAAGGTAGGTCTGAAGTCAACTCTTAGGCATGTTCGATAAAAACTCAATGTTCTCATGGTAGGGCAGTTATAAAAAAAAGTTAAAATTAGGAGATCTTGTGGATGTAGCGTAAATATTACAATCATTGCAAAATACGAGCTGGACGTCTATCTTGGGAATTCACCGCCTGACTTGCATACTCACACTTTTTCAAAGGTGGAAAATGAATAGACAATATATCCAAGGTCCGCTAAACTAACGACAAAATACTTGATATTCCCCGCGACCACCTGCAGCGCTTAAGGAGTATTTTCAATCCTGACTTGCATATTCACACTTTTTCAAAGGTGGAAAATGAATAGACAATATATCCAAGGTCCGCTAAACTAACAACAAAATACTTGATATTCCCCGCGACCACCTGCAGCGCTTAAGGAGTATTTTCAATTGCTGGAAACATTGTTACTGCAATGCGGAGCTGCTTCGCCTCAGAAAATGTGTTCTTGCTAGCATTTTTGCACCAAAAGTACCGTCAATTGAAATATATTGTCACATTTATTTTTAAATAATGCATCTTGTTTGTGAACTGTTGATGCCATTCTTTCAGTGTTGCCTATACAAGCTGTCAGTTGTAACTCTTCAGTCGGTCAACATGAATTTGTCCAATGACTGTGCGGGGTGGAATATATATACAATATGAGTAATAAGTGAATTAACTCCTTGAAAAAATACATGTGTTAGTTATGATCACAATGGCCCCAGCGGGAGTAGGCAGGCATAAGCGTAACAACTGTATGACCAAGGCTCCGCTGAGATATGTAACCATATAAATAATAGAATTTCATTGCATGCTCTAATTATATTTTATTTATTATATTGTGTTATTCTTATTCTTATACACGATCATAATACTCATAGGTAATTTACAAACCCTTATTAAACAAATTAAACAGTAAATAAGTACAAGTTTTTCGGGATTGTAGGCCGTGGTCCAGACAGGATATCTCCCGATGTTTCACCGGAAACTGCGTCCGGCATTATCAAGGGTTCCGCTCCTTTCCTTGGTCGGCAGTGCAACTGGAAAGGAGCGGAACCCTTGATAATGCCGGATGCAGTTTCCGGTGAAACGTCGGGAGATATCCTGTCTGGACCACGGCCTACAAGCCCGAAAAACTTGTACTTAATTATGAACGCCGGCCGTGAAAGCCCAAGCTGTTAAACTAAACAGTGCTCAAAAATGCTTTTGCATATTGTAATTTAGTAACTTGTTTATTTTGCTATGTGTATGTTATCATATTATACACAATATAGGGTACATACAAAAACAACACACAATCTGCTGTGCAAAAGAGACAGTAACACACAACGAATAACAAAAGTGATAATGTGGGACTGAGCACGCAAACGTCCTTTTCATATTGGGACATATCAATACCCTTTATGGCCACCACGAACTTGAATCCATGCTTGCAGACGACGAGGCATACTGAGCACCAATGAATCCAACGTGGTTAGGGGCAGATTATCCCACTCTTGGACAGCAGCTTCAATCAGTTGCTCTTTGTTTGTTGGAGGATTGGGACGGTGCGAAATTCCCCTCTTGAGCTCTTTCCATGCATGTCCAATACAGTTCAAGTCCGCAGAATAGGCAGGCCAATCCATTCTCTGTATGACATGCATCTGAAGAAACTGATTGACCACCCTAGCTCGATGGGCACGAGCATTATCGTCCTCTAGTGTAAAGCCCTCACCCGTTGTGGCAGCGAATCCTGCAACGACAGGTTCAAGGGTGTTGTATCTGTACACCAGACCAGTCATGTTACCGTGGATAGGAATTAGAGGCGTACCTCGACCGAACATGATTCCACCCCAAAACATGACTGAACCTCCTTGCTGTTGGTGGCTTTCCTGGATGAAGGGCTCGTGAAATCTCTTACCAACTCGGAGCATTCGAGTGTGGCGACGTAATAGTGATAGTGATTGTAATAGTGATCATAACTAACACATGTAATGTTTCCAGGAGTGTTATTTTCCTATAATTCATATATTGTATACGTTGTACTCCGTCCAGTCAATGGACAATTTCAAGTTGACCGACTGAAGAGTTACAACCTACAGGATTTTGTGGAAATTAGGCTAAACCCGAATAAAACATGTTCCTGTCCTAAATTGCGAACAGCCTTCCCAACAAAAATTGACCAACATTCAAAAGCTTTGCTGAAAACTCCTCGTTTTCTTTTCCTGAAACCCTTCTCAATTTGATTGATGTTAGTCCTTCCACGGTTACTGACTGTTATTTGGTTATTGTTAACATAAACAAGGAAGGACACGTATCTTTACGCAAAATTTAACTTTTATAGATTTCTATACATCATTCCGAAAATAAGACTAACTCAACTTAGGCGATGACTTCTTATTTAAACCATTTTCAAAATGTATTTTCTTATCTCGTGTCTGCTAATCAATTAATCGATTGTAAGAATGTTCGATTAATCGATTAATCGTTTCTGATTAATTTCAAATGAATCGATTAATTGAAAATCGATTATTACCAGCTCTAGTTCGAGCCCCACCGTCCGCCGTTATTTAAATGGTTTTCCATTTTCAAGTCCAGGCAAATGCTGGGACGGCAGCTTCTAATAGGCCACGGCTGCTTCCTTCTAAATCCCGGCCCAGTTTCATTCATCGTCATTCATTTTATGTATCGTTAACTCCTCTCATGAGGTTGGCTGCCGTAAGAGGCCCGCCACTAAAACTTACATCGCATCTCATCCCCGACCGCTTTGAAAACGGGAATCATAAGGGGTAGACATACATACATACATACATACATACATACATACACACATACATACATACATACATACATACATAATATGTACCTATATAATATACACACATATATACAGGTTGGATAACTCCAGAATGGCATAGAAACTACTCAACATCATAACAAAGAGTAAATGCGGCATGGAATGGCTGAAAGAGATCCGGAGGGACCTACAATAGATCAACATAGAAAATCTCGATGACCGCACCGAGTGCCGGAATAAAATCTCAATTGTTAAGTTTGAGAAAAGAGCATCATGGCAACCTGCAAGAAAATAGGCAGCTGAGCGAAAGAAAGAGCATTCCGAGAGGATGAAGGGATTTTGGAAATAAAGGAGGGAAAACGCTCGAAGATGAAATCGTGAAATCAAGTTCAATCGCTCTCCTAAAGGGGAACTATTGATATAATAATAATAATAATAATAATAATAATAATAATAATAATAATAATATTATCTATAATATAAATGATTCCAATATATTGTTGTTGTTGTTGTTTCTATAAGTGTTTTGACATCGTGGTTATTTCAACAACGTGTACATGGGTGTATGCAGAATTTGTACGATAACCTGTGTTATTGTGACGTCTGGAGTAGTGTGCAATTTTATAATTGAGGCTAGGATTAAGAAGAAGATGGCCGTGGCTAGTAGATAGGAACCACTGCAGCATGTGGCTGGAGTAGAAGTGGGAAACCATGGAAAATTACTTGTAGTATGGCTGAGGTGGAAATCAAATCTACCTCAACTCAGTTCTGAGGATGAGTTAGCCCCGTTCCAAACCGCACACCAGAATTACATTTCTACGACTGAGGAATGACAGCCAAGATGCTAGCCACTACAAAACGAGGTGGTCCCTGTCCATTACAGCCTTCAAGCACTAGATATAGTGTGGGTCATGGCAGTTGATCTCTTGAAGAGCGTACAATCATGTCCACTGCCCTGAAGTGCATATACTGTAAGAGTCTGTAAATAGCGTTGGTCGTCAAAGTGAGGAAAATGAGGAACTGCCTTGTACGATATATAACGACCAGGTCAATAAAAGACAGTAGTATTAGCAGCATATAGGACTTGGTGACGCTGGCACGAAGAGATTTGCATTTTATTTATTTATTTATTTATTTATTTATTTATTTATTTATTTATTTTCATTTGTACCGCTGACTCATACTGTCTCGCACTAAAGAATACTTCTATAGTGTGATATTTTTATTTGTCCTTTGCTCCTCAGTAAACAGTTACAAACTTAAATAACAAATATGGCTTTCAGCTTTTAGATCCTGTACATGGATTATTAGGTATATTTATTTATGTACAGTATTTATTTATTGGTGCCTTTATTGTGGCGAAGATAGGTTTTTTGGACCTCTCTTACACTTATCCACACACAGTGCAACTTACATCGCTACTCTTATATGTCATTCTTAACCTACCAAACATAAATACTAGGAAAACTCAAATACTAGAATTAAATTGGCAACTGCGTGATATTAACTAAGCTATAGAAATTACATACAGTAATAACAATGCATGGAGTTTTACTATGGTCATTCACTCACACATTCATACACAAATTGTTCTAGTTGGCCTACAAATTCAAGTGGAAATCTTTACATGCACGTTTGAAAGTTGTTAGGGATGTACAATTTCTAACGTCACGGGGACAACTATTCCAAATTCTAGTTCTCGTAGTTACAGTATTCATGTTAACTAGATAGTTCATGTGGCTCAGCTTGAAGAGGGAGAGCAATTGGAACAATTTGTATTAGTCTACCTTTGAGTTCCGCAAAACAATGCAAGTTGACTTATGAGATCTACACGGGCGAAATGTCCGTCCATCTGTGTCTGCGTCTATGTCTGTCACACCCTATCATTTCCCAAACGAAGAAACTAAACCAAACAATATTTGATACAGAGGTAGCACTAGTAGAGGGCATCATAGTCCCATATTTTATATCGCCGCTATCTTTACAAAAACAAAATGGCGACCATCTGAATGTTCAATATCTATATCAAGTTCCGACTAAACTAATCATCAGAACACTACTACATTTTGGAAAAAGCAACTACCTTATGGGAGGTGTTGCAGGCCAAAATAACTAGGTCATCAGCTGTATGATTTCAAGGTAGCGACCGTGAAAACATTCAACTATTAGAATTCGTAACTTATGGCTGTAATGATGCAATGCTCTATTGGGAGTTTTACATAAGGAACCTTTGCTACCCAAGCAAATAAAGATACATTGAAGTGATAGAAGCCGTTTTCTCAGTGTTGCCTAATTCCATTAAAGACAAACCAATACATTGTAAATGTAGCAATTACTCAGGATGTATCTGCGCAATTAAGTGAAGTATCATATAAGATACCTTGCAAGCATTAGTCATGGGGATATTACATTGAATATAGTGTGCAGCCAAGAGGTAGCAACTCAAAACTATTCCTACCGTCTATGTCGTGACCATATAGTTGGGCTGCATGGTAGGGGAGACGGCTATCTCTGCAGACCCTGAAATGCACTCTTACTACGATATACAGGGGAGACGGCTATCTCTGTGGACCCTGAAATACACTCTCAATACGATTTGCAGAACTCAAAGGTAGGCTAATACATAATATTCCAATTACTATCCCTCTTCAAGCCGAGTCACATGAACTATCTAGTTAACACGAATATACCTAATAATCCTTGTTTATACAGGATCTAAAAGCTGAAAGCCGTATTTCTTATGTAGGCTTAAGTTCCGGTTTTAAGACGTGCCACATGCACACTGTCTCGAATCATATCCTGATATCCAGAAGCACCCAGAATGAGTGTCCAATCTCGCCGTCAGTGGCCACTGCAACTAAGCAGCTCCAACCAACATCAGCTTCATTGTCCTTATTGTTTTGTAAATGTCCTGGGGCTTACGCCAGCTGTTGATAAAGTCGCATGCGTAACCCTTTTATGTTGCCCCTCCATTGGTTCCACCCCTCGTGTGTAGGTCAGTGAGTAACACACACAAGCTCCCCTGAGGGAGAGTGGCGTCCATCTACCCCGGGCACAAACTGTTTGCTACAAGCTCAGTGTGTTAAGGCAAGCATTCGAAACCTTTTTCAAACCAGAAAATGAATCATCATCATCATCATCATCATCATCAACAACAACAACATCAACATCACCATTCGTGACCATTTTGGTTCTGCTCTCTTTCAGCTTTCAAAGCCTCCGAGAGCGAACAAGTCGCTTCTCTGATCCCGTACTTGCAGTTAGTTGTTGCTTCTTTCATCTGAGACTTAAACGACACAGTAAGTAATTTTTATTACACCTTCAGTTCGCTATTATGAATGAGAACAGATTTTGCACAACAAACATTCATTTAATACGGTATCTCTAAGTAATGTACGTAGGTTTCTTTACTTGTTGTTGTTGTTGTTGTTATTATTAATTCATTTAATAGGATTAGGACCTCTTGGTAATCAGCCCCATTTAGTAGGGTCATATCCATAGCTTAACTTAACCTAACCTAACCTAACCTACGAGGTGTGATCAAAAAGTTTCAGAGAAATTCAAGTTGGCGGTCATAGCTTATGTGTGACGCGGGGCACAGCTTCACTAACATCGAGACGGACCTCCATCACGAATCGAAAGGCAGAGCTCTTGATATAAAGGAAGCAATCGAGATACACCTAGCCAAACGAAACAATCCCAACAATCTAAATGAACACACTTTTATGGAGAGCTCACCCCTCTTCACTCTACTAAAAACACACCCTGTCGGAAACAAGACACAACTTAGCGATACAGCCAAGCTAGATAAAAGGGGGAAAATTAGGGGGTTTTAATAGGTAAATGTTATCTGGATCAGGTGTACGATGTACTTTTTCTGCAATAAACCAAAGCCGGTATTCGCGGCAGTATTAAAAGTGCCGGGACGTCCTCAAAGACCGGGCAGCGCTTGGTTTGAATGGTTATTGGTCCACGCGTGGCGAGGAATGTTCCACGGTCTTTAATAGTTGTAGACCCACCTCATTCAATAACATACATTTTATCGAGATTTGGCAACAACCCACAAAAACACATCGCACTGACTTCACACAGCACATAGGAACAGGGGGAGAAAGGGAAAAGCCAACGTCGAGATAACAACCCATTTCAGTCGACCACACCTGGAGTAAGAGTGAACACGAAACTGCTCGTAGCTCCAGCGAGGAAGACAACCAGGTAAGTAGTAGCCTGTAATATTACAGTTTAACCATAGTTGGTTTTTTTTACAACAATGTAGTCACTCCAAATATACAAACTCCGGATTTCTATCACCATTCAGCATTTCACCTAACATCATATATACTACATTTAGCTTACACCGACAGTTGCATTACCAATACTGCAATTAAATAATTGTACATATTGCAAATATTTTCACCTGTATTTTCAAACATAGATTTTATAGCCTAATGTAATTGATCTGATGATGATCGCTTGACGATCGAAACTGGTCATCCTAGTGCATTTATTAATCTCATGTAATTTATTTCAGGATTAGGGCATAACCCAATTATTTTGGGTACATTCGTGTTGACCGACTGAAAAGCACTAAACTCTTGTTAGCATAGTCTAGGTTAGGTTGGGTTTGGTTTTGGTTCACTTGTCTACAGAGTGTGACCCCTTTCGTTTGTTCACTCACACAACTTTCCCCGATAGTGATTAATCGATCAATTCAGAAGTTCACCGTCTTACAAGAGCCGCGAATGCACATGCATACAAAAAAAAAAAAAAAAAAAACCGCTATTTCATCCCGGGGGTAGGAGCAGTAGAGGGGATAGAGACCTTTCATTTCAGCCCTAGCACAACTTTCTATGATTATTGTTTCGCGAGATATCAAGTATTTTCGGAAATCTCAGGCAGATGATCTAGTAGATTATTGCTAAATCGATAGTTTATAATCCATATTCAATACTTGGCTACGATCTTAAGGATTCAGTTCGGTCAGGTTAGGTAAGCCTAGGTTAAGTTAGGCTATGACCGCCATTTTGCAATTTTTGATCACCTCTCGTAGGCTACGTTAGGTTATGTTAGCTTATGTTAAGTTAGGTTAGGTTAAGTTAAGCTATTGACAACCATGTTGGCACTTTTTGATCATAGCTCATAGGATAGGGTAAATTAGATTAATATAATTATGTTAGGTTAGGTTGGGTTAGGTTAAGCTATAGCCACCATCTTGGGAGCTTTTTCATTACCCCTCGTAGGTTAGCTTAGGTTAGGTTAGCTAAGGTGAGGTTAGGTTAGTTTAGCTTAGGCTAGGTTAGGTTAAGTTGAGCTGTTGACAAACATGTTGCCCCCCACCCTAGCCATCTTTGCTAGACCGATTAAAAATACTCCGTTCTCGGCTACCCTGACATATAAATAATAACTAATAAAATAAATAAATAAATAAATAAATAAATAAATAATACTACCCTCACCGTACCTTCCCTAGCCACTACTATCATCGGTTGATCGACTAAAGACACTTCCCATTTTCGGAAATCTCAGGCAGATGATCTAGTAGTTGATTAGTAATTGCTAAATCGATAGCTAATAATCCATAATCATTAATTGGCTGTCATCTTGAGGTTCAGTTTGGTTAGGTAAGCTTAGGTAACGTTAAACTATGGTCGCCATTTTGGAACTCTTTGATTATACCTCGTAGGTCACGTTAAACTACAAGCTTCCTTCCTTAGGTTAAGTTAATTTATAACCACCATCTTTATTTGAATGCGCGGCATCTATGTGGGTGGTTGACACTTGGAGCTTTTTGATCACACATCGTAGGTTAGGTTAGGATAGTTTAAGTTAGCTTATGTTAAGTTAGGTTAAGGTGCGTTAAGTTAGGTTTGGTTATGCTAGGTTAAGTTTGAGCTATGGTCGCCATCTTGAAATTCTTTGAAACTTTTTGAACACACCTCGTAGGTAAGGTTAGGCTAATTTAGGTTAGGTTGACTTAGGTTAAGTTAAGCTATAACCGCCATCTTTATTTGAAAAGCACGTCATCTTTGTGGGTGGTTGACACGTGGAACTATTTGATCACACCTCGTAGTTTAGGTTAGGTTAGGTTAGCTTATTTCAAGTTAGGTTAGGATAGGCTAAGTTATGTTAAGCTATGGTCACCATCTTGATATTCTTTGAAATTTCTTATCACACCTCGTAGGTAAGGTTAGGTTTGGTTAAGTTAAGCTATGGTCGCCATCTTCTTAGGTTAGGCTAGGTTAAGTTAAGCTACGGCCACCATCTTGTTAGGTTAGGCTAGGTTCAGTTAAGCTACTGCCGCCATCTTGTTAGTTTAGGCTAGGTTCAGTTAAGCTACGGTCGCCATCGCATTCAGTTGCGACACCTGCATCGCATCACGTCATACCCTACAAGATTGTGCTTGATTTAAATCACACCACACAGACCATTTACAGTAAGGGTGGAGCGGGAGAGGTAGATCGGTAGAGGTGGATCACAGGTGGGTAAACGGTAAACGACTCCCTCCTCATCCCTTTTCTTTTCACCCCCCTCCCCACCAAGGAGAGCATCCACCCACAGAGTTTTGCACTTACGCCCTTGGATTGTCCTCGGTTAGGTTAGCTAAGGTTAAGTTAAGCTATGACCGCCATATTGAAATTCTTTGAAATTCTTCGATCACACCTCGTAGGTTAGGTTAAGTTAAGCTATGACCGTCATCTTAAGTTACTACGGCCGCCACCTTGTTAGGTTAGGTTAGGCTAAGCTACGGGCGCTGTCTTGAAATTCCTTAAAACCTTTTGATCACACCTCGTAGGTAAGTCTAGGTTATGTTAAGCTAAGGCCGCCATCTTATTAGCTTAGGCTAGGTTAAGTCATGCTAGGCTGCCATCTTGCTAGGTTAGGCTAGGTTAAATTAATCTACCAAGCAGTGAGAATGGTGGCGGTAGGCGCGATCCTCGCACAAAACCACTACTGGAAGGGGCAGGCAGCTAATAGGTACTAGGGCCGTTTGACGGAAAAAGTGTGAAACATAGAGCGCTACGGTGCCACACTAGTTGAGGTTATGTTTGTCCTGGTAATCTTCACTGTGCGACAGTTTTCTGGATATATTCAGTCATTATGTCTTATTTTCTTCTTCTTCTTCTTCTTATTATTATTATTATTAACACAGTAATAAGACGATTAGTTGAGTCGACCAATTCTAAAACTTACGTTCATGTGAAACTAATGCACTGTCATATTTGTATTGTATAGAGTTGCATCTATCAGTCTAATCAGTTTGCTACGTAAGGAGCTTCTGTGTCTCAAAAAACATGTGTCGAAGCACATATCGATACGGTGCGTGCTTCTAAAAATGGGGAGAAACAATCTCTGATTCATGGACATGGAGATATTTGAATTTGGATGGCTCAGTTTTATACTCAAAATATTGGTCTGGACAGGCTTTACACAGATACAATGACTCAGACGACGTGGATCTATTAAGACACATTTAGTTGAATAAGATCCGAGCTGAATAAGAGAGCTATGAGACATTTTAGCCAGACAACAAGCGCACCAAACTATCTTGACACGACCAAGCCTTATTCCATAATAGAAAGCCCTTCAAGTAAAATATTCAGTGATAAGTATTTCTACGAACCCGTATTGTTCGTTCGACCAGGTTTCATAAGAATGACAGTAAAACAACCATCCAGTAGTAGCCATTCTTAAAATTGACCACAATATTCTGAGAGTATCTTTCAAACACACCAATTTAGAATGAAAACAGGGCCTAAGTACAATAGCAAACTGCTCGGTGAACTCCTTTATCAAAGTACCTGAAAAAATGTCAGACCCATTGCGTCCTCTGCAACACTCGTTTCTATTGAACCTTATTTATGGTCTTAGGTATTTAGGGGTGATAAATATTGAATGAACGTGTTTGCAAAAGTATTAAATTGATTAATGTTGCTTACATGATGATCCTGATGATGATGATGACTCAGTTTTGTACTCAATATATTGGTCTGGACAGGCTTTACAGAGATACAATGTCTCAAACGACGTGGATCTGCTCATGAGCAAAAGAACTGTCGTCCATGTTCCAAAACGGAGTGCACCACAAACCAGGCTGTCATCTACTTCCCTTCCCGTGCTGATGATAATCAGTGTGCTAATTTCTCGCCATGTCTCGTAACTTTTAAATAGAACACTATTGTGTTTGTTGATGATTTATACGACTCAGATATGGCAGATATTGCAGAATCCAATGATCTTACTGAGAGCCTCGAAGCCGGAAATAATACAATATGCAATGCATGCTAAGGACCTATCAACTGCAGTACATTGTTTATGTTAACAACAACTGATTTGAATTTCCGGTTAACGCATAGGGATTTTCGAGTTGAAATTTCAAGTCCGGTGGTTCGAATTCCACGCAAAACGGAAGTCCCGTGGTCACGTCCCCATCATTTCTATAATATGTTGTTGTTCTTGATTCTTTAAGGGCTTTGCGATATCGTGGTCATGTAGCCCCGTGCACTTGGGTGAGTGTAGAATTTGCCTGATAACCAGTGCCACTGTGATGTCTGTATTCTGCTAAGGAATTTATTTCTGGTCTGAGGGCTGCAACGAGACTCTTGTTGATGTAGTCGCATATGATGTGTAACATCTGACATGGTCACGTAAAACTACAAGCTCACATAAGATATTTATGTTATAACATTTTTGTTACTCTTGTTGTTGTTGTTGTCGTTGATTGATTTAGATGCTTTGTGACATTGTGGTAATATATCCCCATGTGCTTAGGTGTGTCTTTAAAACTGTCTGATAACCTGTGTCATTGTATTGCTATAATAGTGTGTGTCTTTGCAATTAGGGTCAGCGGAGGTAGTGCCCTAAATTTTAGACACTATCCTGGCATTTGCTTGGAATAGAAAAAAGAATCACGGAAAACGACTTCTAGGATGGCTGATGTGGGAATCGAACCAACTTTCTTCCATTTATGTCTCGTTGCAGCCCTCAGACCAGAAATAAATTCCTTAGCAGAATACAGACATCACAGTGGCACTGGTTATCAGGCAAATTCTACACTCACCCAAGTGCACGGGGCTACATGACCACGATATCGCAAAGCCCTTAAAGAATCAAGAACGACAACATATTATAGAAATGAATGAATCATCAGTAGTAAGTGTCATGTCATAAAGGAACTGGTTGTTTGCAAGGAGATCGCACAGCTACAATCTGGTACGCTCCTTATCGTCCTGAAAGTGGAGTAGATACTATCAATGACGCAGAACACATGCATCTGTATTGATCCTATAAATGTGTAAAAAATAGTTGTATTTCACTGGCACAGATTGGTATAGAAACGCTGTTAAAAAGAAAAAGATACGAGCCTTACAGTAGTCGCATATGATGTGTAACATCTGACTATGAAATTGAGATGAAATATATGTGAAGTCAATTTATTCGTCATATTATTGGTCGAATATATTCTAAGCATGGAAATATATGTAATTCTGGATATTTTGCTGTCTGGTACTACTCATTAGGCTTCATTAACACATTTATTATAGTTTGATATATTCTGAACATTTAGACACGTTAAACAATTTGTGACGAGTGTCTGATAGTGACTGATAATGTAGACGTAAGGCCCCTTAAAATAATCATCATGATCATTCATAACTGTAATACTGTATAAACTAACTGTGCTGGCCTGTGAAATTTATAACGTGAGTGTACTGGTGGTTATTAGGGCTGGCCACAAAGGTTATCAGCTGCATAAAATGATCGTGTTTTGAAATTTTCATTGATGATAGTTATAATTAGGTTAATGGATCCGATCGGGTGATTATCGGCCAACATTCTTGATTTATAAAGCATAACCAGCATAATAGAGTCATACATGTTACTAGTAGGCCTATGCTTTGTCGAGTTTATTACGGTTCAAAATTACACGTAAAATATTGTAGCCTATTCACCGTCTTATCATTTCCTAACCATGTACACACGTCACCATTTTATGCATTCCAACACTGATATGTCAACTCACCAAAATATCGCATATAGTGATGATACTTCACACTTTTCATCCAAAAAAAGAACAGCAATATTCAGAAGGAATTTATTTAACGCCACCTTCAACAGAAATAGTCGGTTAATCACAAGGAATACGCTTGAAGCGGGATTTAAAGTCACTTCATAATGATGTTCTTATGGGAGACAACGTTGTTTTGCCCTACATCAGCTGATTTTATTTTGGCTCCACTGAAATGTTATATTTACTGAAATCGTGCAGGCAGTTATATATTCATATTTGGTTAGCTTCTTATTCTTTGCGATTGTGGTGAAAGGTTGAACTAGATTGCTAGTTTTTGGAAGCAAAATGTTTAGCGCAGGTTGGAGCGCTTGTGTGGTTGTAAGTTGAACTATTGGAAGTGCTTACTCTAAAAATCTCCAGAGATAGAGAGGGACAATGAGAGTTAAACAAAAAAGAGGGGAGGTTAGAGGTTATTGGCGGTATTAAAAGAAAGTTATTGTATGAAAGACATTGTATGAAAGATAAACGTGAAGGAAGTTATAGATTGAATCATTCTGTATTGCATCGTAATGGTTATATGACGATAGTTTCTAAAATAAATTGTTCTAAGAAGGGAAACCAGAATAAAATGAGCATTTGAATGATGGTATGAACCTGGAAATTGTATCTTGTTGCGACGGCACTATTGATACAATTTATATTTACATCCCTTGGTACTACAAAATAGTAAGTGGCATTTCGATGAATTGTGGTTATGTTACTGCGTACATTAATCTACCTTGTTTACTGTAGTGTCCTGGTTGGTGTCCGAGACACATCACGCCTGGGGATAAGAGTATTCTCGTGCAGGATATTAAAATATTTTTCATTGTGTATAACCTATGAAATGGCACCCTCCCGGATTATATCTTCTTAGAGATAACTATTTAATTTTTAAAACATGACACCACGGTCGGCCGGTAGAAGCATAGTGGCCGCACTCTCAATCCTATTGTATGCTCGAAGCATTCCACAGCAAAAGTATACAGGAGAATGTAATGGGAACTTACCAAAAAATACTGATATCAAAACAGTTCTGTAGGAATACTATGAAAGCTTTTAATACCTGGGATATTCCGGCGCTGACACACACGTTTGCTCTGCTAAGACGGTCAAAGACAGTGCCGAATGACACTGATATAAATACGAGAATAACAAACAGCAAATGCTGAGTCTTTCGTCGGAAATCTACAATTGGGTCAGCGATATATCCTCAATTTTATAGACACCAGAGTTCGCATGAACGTTTACCGTTCAGTATGTCATATACATTCCTCATTGTTTCCTCTTACCACTGCCGGCTAGATCGATCGATCCACCACTGCCAACGGGCACACTTCCGTTCGATCCACCACTGCCAGCTAGATCGTTCCGATCCACTTCCGTCCCATTTTTCAAAATCACTCCCACATAAATATACAGCAACCAAGTGGAAAGATGTTACACATCAAAAACCTAAAACATAAAATATCAAATAGGTTATATGCCACTAGTTATTTAAAACTGATCTAAAGATTACCATATGTACAGAAACGGGAATAAATATCATGGTTGCTGAATAAGATGCTGATGTATCATCAACCGTTTACATACTCATGCATGTCATGGTTTACATTAAATAGGTTGACTTTTTATTATTACTTCTCGTGTTTGCCTTATGTGTGTTATCGTACTTATACATAGGATTGCTGTCGTATCTAGACTTTCAACAACAGGTCTAAAAACAATAGCCTAACAATAATAGTAATAATATTTAATTCTTAAGGGTTTCACGTCCCTTTTTACTACTTCGGCTTTTAGGAACGCCGAAGGGGCAGAATTTGGACGGTGTGGTCATAAACCCCGTGTACTGTGCCCGTATACACGGATGATGATTAATCAGCACTAGGCTTATGTTCTTGCGGCTTCGGGTTATGGTACGTTCCTTCCCCCGCTGATTAAACATCTGATATGGAATACTCAGGTTCACAAGGATATTAAGGAAAAACTCAACAATTTAAATATTACAAAAATTTAATTCATAAAAGAAAATATTTCACTCAAAAACATGTAAATAAATCACTTGGCATAGTTCCTTCAAGTGTTATCCAAAACTAAAAATTAATCACTTGGCATAGTCTCTTCAAGTGCCATTCAAACAAAAATTAATCACTTGGCATAGTCTCTTCAAGTACCATTCAAACAAAATCACTTGGCATAGTCTCTTCAAGTGCCATTCAAACAAAAATTAATTAGCAAAATGTTATCAAGATCACTATGATGTCATTTCATTATTTTTTGAACTTTACAACCACTTAGTAATCACTTAGTCTTGCTTAAATCTAATTATAATTACCTGTAATATATTTCACTGAGGCGTCAAGCGCTATCATGTAAGTCATACAACTTTCCAAGGCTTTGGATATTTATATTCATTTCAAAATCTTTACCCTTCTGGGTTTCTTTAACGTTACATAATATTCATTTATCTATCATTTATTTAGTCCTTTGGACCTTACTAGTAATTTTCCAAAAAGCCTTAGATTTTACACATTTAAAATACTGTACAAGAACATGCCATGTCTATGAATCGAACCCTGGTTCTACCAGTTTCATTCTCATGCATTAGGTGATCTTTCTTTGCAACGTACGATGCACTGTGTAATTTATTTTTGTGGGATCATTATTCATCTTTAAACTGTATTTTTCATAACCCATATATTTTATTCTTTCGAGGAAGGAATCCCTTTCCTTGCAACAAGAATGTTTGACAAACTCGTAAAAATCCATATAAACGTTTCAAACTTATATTCTGGAGAAATGTCTCCATCCCATCATTGTGATTATATACGCTAATTTCTGCTTACATCTTTTATAAAAACTTTTATCCAATGGCCTTTTAATTATGTTAGTCTTCATATAGACCCTCAGTTGACCGCGAAACTCATTAACATTCTATCTCACTCCCACAGTACGGTAGGTCGGTTCTCGACAGCTGTCTCGCTTCCGTGGTGGTACTTTTGCTTGATTTATGGTGTCTCGCCGGGCATCACGCTTCCTACACGGTTTATCTTTTAAACATATGATTACCAAGACTTCTAAAAGCGGTTATTTGTCCCTGCTTTTAATCTTATTATTATTCATTTATATTTCGTTTTTTACAGGATTTTTATAACTGATTCCGGAGAGGATGCCTAATATAACAACAATTCGTATGACGCCTTCTATCAATACTATTTTATAAAAAGCCGCTAACGGTCTTATTTGCAAATTTTGTTCGACGGTTATTGCCTAACACAATTAGATATAACAATGCTCTTATGGCCTTACATGTATATTCACTTACAACGCGTTATTTCGACGATTTTGGCCTTCACTATATATATTATAACAATGCCCCTACGGGTCTCACATGTATATCATTCGACGATTTTGGCCCACTATATTTATTTGACATAGCCTGATCGGACTTACAATGTAATTATTATTTTTAACGCTTCACTATGGCAATACAGATTTTTGAGAATTTCACCTACCCAATACAACAATGACGTCAACATAGATCAACAATACAAAAGGGAATCTTTCACCCACAACATTTCGATGAGACTCTCCATCTCCAGAGTAATTATCCTGATTAACGCACAATTTATTAGCTTTTAGCTTCAATTATTTATTTTTTCGGCTCTTTTGGCATCAACGGTGTTTTGCTTGGTTATTCGCGATTTATTTAACATCTCAAATTAGTATTTCATTTATAACGGTAAGACCTTAGCCTTCCTATCATTTATTTCATATTTCTGGCTCGCTAGCCACTGATAATACATTTCTTTAGGCGTTTTAATTCACCAAATACTTTTAAGGATTTATTACATTGATCATTTGACAACAATACGTCAAGACATTTTAATTTATTTCGTTCTGTTCATTACTTGAGTTTCTCATTACAAATTTCATTATCAATTTATTTTTAGTGCGTAACCACTCGATAATATTTATTTTTATTATTTTCACTACGAACTTTCAATTATTTTTTCTTTCAACCTTTGTCTTATTTGCCATTTAATTATTATTTTATATATTTCATTATTTATTTTTAACAATTTATTTATAATGCATATTTATTTTATAATCTGCTTTTACTATGGCGAAACATTAAGCCATTTAACTTATTATTTCGGTTCCTTCCTCCAAATCATTTATTATTTGTTATTTCATTTCTTGGGTTTTCATTACGTTACATTATCGATCCCATCCACATAATTATTTTGCAAGGTCATTCTCGCAATTATTTATTATTATTATTTCAACATTCCAATCATATAAGTGCATTCAAATATCCGATGAGCTCGATCGTGTAACTCCCAGTTACGACCGATCTCATCTGGCCAGTACATCGTACATTTGCAATTTTAATGAAAAATCATGACTCACCCTCGTGATCCATCTTCTGATCCATTTTTGGGAAGGATTTCGCCCAACTAACGACATAATTAATACTCTTCCATGGCACTTTCTATTCTGAGCGACACCTTACTTAGGTCCAATCGACCTTTACTTAAATCTACACACATCACTAATTTGTAAAACACTATATTAACACTAAAACACATATATCTTGAAGCTTATTTACACTGCATAAATTTTCACCACCTCTCAGTGACTTTTGGCACGTTTTATCGGTGTTCACGCCCTGATGAGTTCCCCGGACCCTGCATTGGACATGATGCAAACTCGAACGGCTCCTAATTGTTCACTGGATCTAGTCTCTGTTCTGTCCTTTAGATGGTCTATTTTGACTTCTATTATTGTCCTTTTATTAGCGATTTTCAACTCTTACTTGTCCTATGTTTTCGTGGCGGTCTATCGAACCTATGGTCCGCTTATTTCGTGACCGTATTGTCCTTATTTGCGACAAGTTTTCCTTTTCTTCTCCTACGAGAATGTCTTTATTTCTACGTTCCTATTTGAAACGCTGTAGCTTCGCTAAAGTTCACTATGTTTGTTCTGGGTCTCGAACCCGTGTTCATTTACTTGTATTGTTCCAATATCGGTCCCTCAATACTATAGTCTTTCACTTAACTTTCGCGGAGACCTGTCCGTGTGTTTCGAAACGATGACCTCCAGCGTAATGTCTTTACAGGTCTGGACTGCTATATTCTAGCTAATTACTGCTCTAGAATTTGTCGCGGCGCAATTTTACTTTGTCACGGTTTTCGAGTAGCGTATTATAATCTTGATCTAGCACAAGTGCTTTAGTGATCACTGATAACTACCGTAGCGGATTTAATTTACCACGCACATACAACTTTTTGTTATTACCGCGGATACTGATGATCGTTGGTTTGTTTTAACACGCTCTACTTTGGCAGTCGGTAACGAACTGCGTTACTTGCTGTGGCTTCTCCTTACAGGAGTGCGATGAGTCTTTACTATTTTGAGGACGGACTTCCGTCCCGACAACATGATAATGCTGTGTGCGGTATACTTGTATACTGTGCGAAAATGCGTTGAGCCTCCCCGGGCTTACTGAACTGCGACGAATATAATGCAACGCTTCTGCATTTTGAGAGACAGCGTGGAGCCTCTCCCCCGCTTCTGGTGAACTGCTTCTGACACAGCCTATAGCCTCACTTGGCTGTCGGATACTGCATTCGATGTACCACCTCCATACGAGATCTGTGGTAAATTGTACTTGATGCGGCCTGACGCCCCCGTTTCGGGCTGTCGGAATACTGCCTATGATGATGCTCCAATGTCACACCTCTCTCGGGTGGACAGATACTGCATTCGATGTTTGATGTAGCCTGACGCCCCCCTCGGGCTGTCGGAAACTGCATGCTCTGTGGTTGAAACCTGGGCTATTTATTGGGAACTCGCAAAAATAAACTACTTTTGCCTTCTTCCTGGAGCTAACTTCTGAACTAGACGTCGCACGTTGTTGAAAAGTACATCTTTATGTTCCCTATAATTCAAACGTCTCATTACCATTTCGTTTTCGGAAAATCGATCGTCTAATTAATTTAAATAAAATCTGCAAGCTCCCCAGCTGCGTGGGTGATAGAGTTTTTTTTTACCTTCATCCCACTACCTTCGCTTGGCCCCGCCTAATGACGTAACTGCTGACTAAGTACTTCTTTCCTGGGCCTAAATTATTCACTTTTAACTTCGCTTAATTCATAATTTCCTGGATCATTCTGATTCCCATAGGCCTATTGTTATAATTTTGCATTGTTTCCGTGAAAACGGCTTATTTCACAACTTTGCGGTGTCGATGTGCAATCCAACGTTGCCAAAAAGATGTCAGCACTCAATGGTGGTTCCCCTGCTAAACTGCTCGGGCTGATTCATCTCAGCGTGACTGCTTGCATGATTCACATATCGCTTGCACCACGTATCTCTAGATAACGCTATCAATGTTCTGCGTCATGCCCTGAATCATTTCCTGGTTTCCTCACTGCCAGTTCATAGCTGGACCTCCTTTCATCTTAAAGGTTGGGAGTTCATATCCTGTACCAACTCTAGTTGGGTACAGTACTTGCGTGTATACAGTGCACATAAATAAATAAATTTTGTCTGATAACATACGATGTTGTGGTGTCGGTGGTAGTTTGTGTTAGGACTGTGTCAGGATAGGATTTGAAGGAAGCGGCCGTCGCCGTAGGAACTATCCCATGGTGTAGAAGTGGGAAACCACGGAAAACCGCTCCCAAGATGGCTAAGGTGGGAATCGATCCCATCTCTTCTAAGTTTTGCTTCACGAGGCCGAGTGTACCCCTTTCCACCTCTCAGACCAGACTTAAATTTGTTGGCAGAGGTGGGATTCGAACCCGGAGATCCAGGACGACTGCCATGAATGCTAGCCGCTAAAAGAAATTTACAGTAATTCAGGTCTGAGGGTTCAAACGGGGTAGAATCAGCCCCGTGAATCAATCCTCAGGAGAGATGGCTTCGATTTCCACATTAACCATCCTAGAAGTGATTTTCCATTATTACCCACGTTTGTTCTAATCAAATGCTGGGATGGATCCTAACTTAAGACTGCGGCCGCCTTCTCCTCAATCTAGCCTTATTATAGATGTACATACTTCTTCAGACACCTTAATAACACAGGTTATCAGACACATTCTGCGCGCGCGACACACCCATTGGAGTATTGAGCAGAGTTGTGTTGGTCTTTTGTATGTCCCCAAGTTTTAACCCGGTTTATCAAAGAGTGGAGTATGGAGCTGAGTTTTGTTAGTCGTGCACGGTTATATCCTCGTGTTTTAATATTGTTTCCAGTTTCTTAGTTCCTCAACACTGAACATCATATTACCGAAGTCCTGCGCGGATAAACAAAACGTTATCCGCATCCACCCCGCATCCGCAGGACTGTTATCTGCATCCACCCTGAATCCACCCCGCATCCACAGGACTGTTATCTGCATCCACCCTGAATCCACCCCGCATCCGCAGGACTGTTATCTGCATCCACCCTGAATCCACCCCGCATCCGCAGGACTGTTATCTGTATCCACCCTGAATCCACCCCGCATCCGCAGGACTGTTATCTGCATCATCCCTGCATCCACCCCGCATCTGCAGGACTGTTATCCACATCCACCCTGCATCCACCCCACATCCGCAGGACTGTTATCCGCATCATCCCTGCATCCACCCCGCATCCGCAGGACTGTTATCCGCATCCACCCTGCATCCACCCCGCATCCGCAGGACTGTTATCTGCATCCACCCTGCATCCACCCCGCATCCGAAGGACTGTTATCCGCATCCACCCTGCATCCTCCCCGCATCCGAAGGACTGTTATTCGCATCCACCCTGCATCCACCCCGCATCCGCTGGACTGTTATCCGCATCCAACCTGCATCCACCCCGCATCCGCAGGACTGTTATCTGCATCCACCCTGCATCCACCCCGCATCCGCAGGACTGTTATCCGCATCCACCCTGCATCCACCCCGCATCCGCAGGACTGTTATCTGCATCCACCCTGAATCCACCCCGCATCCGCAGGACTGTTATTCGCATCCACCCTGCATCCACCCCGCATCCGCAGGACTGTTATCCGCATCCACCCTGCATCCACCCCGCATCCGAAGGACTGTTATTCGAATCCACCCTGCATCCACCCCGCATCCGCTGGACTGTTATCCGCATCCACCCTGAATCCACCCCGCATCCGCAGGACTGTTATCTGTATCCACCCTGAATCCACCTCGCATCCGCAGGACTGTTATCTGCATCATCCCCGCATCCACCCCGCATCTGCAGGACTGTTATCTGCATCCACCCTGCATCCACCCCGCATCCGAAGGACTGTTATCCGCATCCACCCTGCATCCACCCCGCATCCGAAGGACTGTTATTCGCATCCACCCTGCATCCACCCCGCATCCGCTGGACTGTTATCCGCATCCAACCTGCATCCACCCCGCATCCGCAGGACTGTTATCTGCATCCACCCTGCATCCACCCCGCATCCGCAGGACTGTTATCCGCATCCACCCTGCATCCACCCCGCATCCGAAGGACTGTTATTCGCATCCACCCTGCATCCACCCCGCATCCGCAGGACTGTTATCCGCATCCACCCTGCATCCACCCCGCATCCGAAGGACTGTTATTCGAATCCACCTGCATCCACCCCGCATCCGCTGGTCTGTTATCCGCATCCACCCTGCATCCACCCCGCATCCGCAGGACTGTTATCTGCACCCACCCTGCATCCACTCCGCATCCGCAGGACTGTTGTCCGCATCATCCCTGCATCCACCCCGCATCCGCAGGACTGTTATTCGCATCCACCCTGCATATACCCCGAATCCGCTCAACTGTTATCCGCCTCGCATCCACACAACTGTTATCCGCATCAACCCAGCATCCGCAGGACTGTTATTTGCATCCACCCTGCATCCACCCCGCATCCGCATCCACCCTGCATCCACCCTGCTTCCACCCTGCATCCGCAGGACTGTTATCTGCATCCACTCTGCATCCACCCCGCATCCGCAGGACTGTTATCCGCATCCACCCTGCATCCACCCCGCATCCGCAGGACCGTTATCTGCATCCACTCTGCATCCACCCCGCATCCGCAGGACTGTTATCCGCATCCACCCTGAATCCACCACGCATCCGCAGGACTGTTATCTGCATCCACTCTGCATCCACCCCGCATCCGCAGGACTGTTATCCGCATCCACCCTGCATCCACCCCGCATCCGCATCCACCCTGAATCCACCACGCATCCGCAGGACTGTTATCCGCATCCACCCTGCATCCACCCCGCATCCGCATCCACCCTGAATCCACCCCGTATCCGCAGGACTGTTATCCGCATTCAGCCTGCATCCACCCCGTATCCGCAGGACTGTTATCCGCATTCACCCTGCATCCACCCCGTATCCGCAGGACTGTTATCCGCATTCACCCTGCATCCACCCCGCATCCGGAGGACTGCTATCCGCATCCACCCTGGATTCCACCCCGCATCCGCATCCACCCTGAATCCACCCCGTATCCGCAGGACTGTTATCCGCATTCACCCTGCATCCACCCCGTATCCGCAGGACTGTTATCCGCATTCACCCTGCATCCACCCCGTATCCGCAGGACTGTTATCCGCATTCACCCTGCATCCACCCCGTATCCGCAGGACTGTTATCCGCATTCAACCTGCATCCACCCCGCATCCGCAGGACTGTTATCCGCATTCACCCTGCATCCACCCCGTATCCGCAGGACTGTTATCCGCATTCACCCTGCATCCACCACGCATCCGCAGGACTGTTATCCGCATTCACCCTGCATCCACCCCGCATCCGCAGGACTGTTATCCGCATCCACCCTGCATCCACCCCGCATCCGCATCCACCCTGAATCCACCCCGTATCCGCAGGACTGTTATCCGCATCCACCCCGTATCCACAGGACTGTTATCCGCATCCACCCCGTATCCGCAGGACTGTTATCCGTATCCACCCCGCATCCGCAGGACTGTTATCCGCATCCACCCCGTATCCGCAGGACTGTTATCCGCATTCACCCTGCATCCACCCCGTATCCGCAGGACTGTTATCCGCATCCACCCTGAATCCACCACGCATCCGCAGGACTGTTATCCGCATTCACCCTGTATCCACCCCGTATCCGCAGGACTGTTATCCGCATCTACCCTGCACCCACCCCGAATCCGCAGGACTGTTATCCGCATCCGCACGACTTATTACTGCATTTCCACGTTTGTTATGTGAATCTACTGGCATTAAAATAATATGTTTAATTAGATAAAGCATAAATTACTAACTCAACATACGTTATATATAGGCTATGGATGTTATGTGCTCTGTTTGAAATGAATGTTATACAACCAGAATTGCAAGCCTTTCCTGTTCGGAGTGTTAATTATGCTTAATGACATAATTTGAATGAGATTAGCTTAAATCATCTTACATTTGTTATGAAAGAAAACTCATAACGGAAAAATACGATATCTCATAAACATCCGGGTCCTTATAATAATATTAAAGAAGTTCGGATTGTATTCTAAAAACAATCCGCAAATTTTCTCCAAACATTATCCGCAGCTTATCCACTATCCACACAGCCATGAAAACTATATCAACATGGCGAAAAATGTTGCGTTTATCCACGGATATCCGCATCCACGCAGGGCTTTACCTGTGGCCACTCATATTGCAAGCTCGGCTCTCATTAGAGGTCAGTCGCTCAATTAATGAACGCTCGCTGCTTATCGACACGCAAGTAACACGGCTCGTTGCTTTGTGCAATAATGAAATGCTTCACGGTGTGGATGTCATTACATTAATCACCGCAGTAGCCGTAGTGCATTGCTCTATTGCAGTGGACAATGTGTGAAATAATAGCAATTACGACATCCTGCAGATCATACATAATAATAAAAATTATGTTATGAGTTCAAAGCTCTCTGAGATGGCAGGTACTTGGCCATTGCCTTGGAAGTATTTTCTTTAACTGCCGGGTAATCTACTGACGAGAGGGTTTCTTATTTTAACACTTTTACGTGCCATCGGACTCAAACAGACGTTCTCAACCTGATGCTTGCGAGCACCGCGGTGCTCTCTAAATAAATATGGTGCTCCCGTCATACGAGCCAATACGTGCTCGCGAGCACAAGCTTCCCTGAGATCCATTCTTTAATTCAAATTATGTTGCACGAACCCGAATAATAGTGTTTTCATTACTTCTTTGATAGGAATTTTATCATTTTGTAAAATAATATTTTTAATGTAGACCTACAGTAAAAAATATTGGAAATCCCTCATTTATGAGTACCGTCTATTGTCCACACGTAAATGTATCTCATCTGCATGGGGTCATGCACGAAGTTGCAGCTTGCCAGGTGAGCGGTGAATAACTAGCCATTGCAGCACTTCTGAAAGAGAGAGAGAAAGACAGGGAAAGGAAAGAGAGGTGCATGCTTGTTGCATTATTATTATTATTATTATTATTATTATTATTATTATTATTATTATTATTATTATTATTATTATTATATTCAATTTTATGGTGCTCGGGTACTTGGTATGGCATGAGGTTGAAAGCACCTGTGCTAGAACATGATTTAACTACTGTACTAACTGTGCCAGTCATCCTGATAAAAATTAACGCAAGGAATTATTCATTTAGGGGCTTTGAGCCATTGTGGTCATGTAGCCCCGTATACTTGGGTGTGTGTGTGAATTTGTGAATTTTTCTGATAATCTGTGTTATTGGCATGGCTGTATTAGTGTGTGTAGTTGTAAGTCAGATGAGGATTGGGAAGGAAGTGCCCGTGGCCTTCAGTTAGGAACCATTCCGACCACGGAAACCACGGAAAACCATTTCCAGGTTGGCTGAGGTGGGAATCACACCCACCTCTTCTCAGTTTTGCCTCACGAGGCTGAATGCACCCCGTTCCAGCCCTCATACCAGGATTTAATTTATTGGCAGAACCGTGAATCAAATTCGGGCTTCCGCAGTGACAGCCAAGAGTGCTTGCCTCTACGCAACGAGGCGGACAGTTGTTGTTATTGTTTTACTTTAGGGGATATACGGCATAGTGATCATATAGCCCTGTGTACTTGGGTGGATGTGTATAAAATTTGTCTGCTAACCTGTGTTATTGTGGTGACTGCATTAGTATGTATATGCTTAAAATTCAGAATTGGATTGATTAAGGAGGCTGCCATGACCTTAATTTAGGAATCATCTAGGCATTTGCCTGGGGTAGATTCAGGAAACCACTGAAAACCACATCTAGGATGACTGAGGTAGGAATCGAACCCACCTCAATTTTGTCTCACAAGGCTGAGTGTACACCGTTCTAGCCCTCAAGCTAGAATTATATTTCATGGCAGAGCCAGGATTCGAACCTGGACCTCATGGGTAACAGCTAAGCATGTTAGCCACTGTGCCACCTTATATAGAGTATGATAGAGTATACCAAGGAACGCATGCAATTCATCGCCCATGTCAGATTTGCCCTACATGTTTTATGTTATTGTTCATGATGAGCCGCGGCAACAGTCTGCGGAGTGTCAGCATTTCCATTTCCAACTAACCTTCTTGTGGTGTAGCGGCTAGCATTCCTGGCTGGAACCCTAGACATTGGAGTTCGATATCCAGCTCTGCCAAATAATGCAATTGTTGTCTGCGGGTTCGAACAGGGTACACTCAGTCTCATAAGGCTAAACTGAGATGAGGTGGCTTCAATTCCCACCTCAGCCAATATAGAAATGATTTTTTGTGGTTTTCCACTTATACTCCAGGTAAATGGAGGGATAGTTCGTTACTTTACGGTAGTGTTGCGGCTAGCATTCTTGGCTGTAACCCCAACAAACAACAGCTTTTCAAACTGAAATCCATCACTTCAGCCGAACCATGTGGTGGAATTGAGTTAAACGTTAAGTAGCAGGCGACACTATTTTCATCGCATTTGATATGAGTGTACATATGTCCTATTACATCCACAGTCAAACCAGGAGCAGATGAAACTCGCCCTTGGCAGTTAACGAATTCACCCCTGCCTCCTGAATATATTCACCCCAGCCCAGCCAGCCCAGCCCTATCTGAGATTGTGGAGGGAAGTGGTTTCATGGAGGGGAGGTTATTGACCGCATTAACCGGAACAATATAATTACAACACACGGTCGTCGGTCGTCAGAGGGAGATCCACTCCGCTCATATTGATTGAATGACCGATTGATTGAAAAACTGTTCATTCATTTTGCATGAGGCCAGCAGGGTAAAATTTAAAGGGCTCTGACATCAAAGTCATTCATCCCCGTGCACTTAGGTGTGTGTGTGTGTGTAATTTTGTCTGATGAGCTGTGCTATTCTGATGGCTGTAGGATTATTTGTGTGCGTATTTGTCGTTCAGGTGAGGATTGAGAAGGAGGTAGCCATGGCCGTAAGTTACTAACCTACCCAGTATTTGGCTGGAATGGATGTGGGAAACCACGGAAAACCACTTCCAGGATGGTTGAGGTAGGAATCAAACCCACCTCTCCTCAATTTTATCTCACGAGGCTTAATGTACCCCGTTCCAGCCAATCAGATCAGAATTAATATTCTTGGCAGAGCCGGGAATTGAACCCGGACCTCCGGGGCTACAGCCAAGAATGCTAGTCACTACACCACGAGGTGGTAATAGTCACTTGGTATTAAGGTTCTTAAATTTGAGAGACTCGTGTCAATAGTTTCTCTGGCACGATAAAACAACACTTCTACGCCGAATTTCACATTTTCGGTGTGTAACAGCAGTTAATATGGGACTCACTCCTACTTCTATTTGATGTGTAACATCTTTCCGCTCGGATGCTGGATAGTTTTGTGGGAGTGATTTTGAAAATTGAGAACGGAAGTGGATCGGAACGATCGAGCTGGAAGTGGTGGATCGAACGGAAGTATGCACTGCCCGCTCGATCGATCGAACGGAAGTGTACTAGCTGGCAGTGGTGGAAAACGGAAGTATACACTGCCCGCTCGATCGATCGAACGGAAGTGTACTAGCTGGCAGTGGTGGAACGAACGGAAGTATAAGATGCACTGCCAACTCGATCGATCGATCCAGTGGGAGGTGGTAAGACCCAGCTGGCAGTGGTACGAGAAACAATGAGCGCGCGGTGCCTGAAATTGATACCATGACGTACTCTCGGCCATGTGGAATGTATATGGCATACTGAACGGAAAACGCTCATGCGAACTCTGGTGTCAAGTGATTGCAATAAATGACATGGTATATGTTCGAAGTCTTCGTATCAGTATTTAAATGGCAAAATGCCTTAATATCAAACATTCTAAGAAGTCGGCATTGCCGGTATTATGTTTCTGCACAATGGCTATTCAAATAGCCTATTATCCCACATAACGGTAATGCAGTCATCAATATAATATAATCGTTTTGGTTATACGAGAATTGAGCAAGCCTTCATGAACTATTACTGAATTCTCTTTACTCACAGGAGGGCCTATTCATAAGGCATTTTAAACTCCATTTCACGCAGGAACATTATCGAAACAAGCAAAATATAAATGAAACTTAATTCCGTAATGCAGTGTTATTGGAACGTGTAAATAAGTCACCATCTTGTGCACAAAATTTGACTAGTCGAAATAGCCGTGGGGTTAGTGTTTATGACTGTGAATCTAGGGATCTTAGGTTCGAATCCCGGACGGGGTAGATATTTTTGCTACCAGATTATCATTTTAAACGATATTTATCATATCAATATGACTCATTTTAACAGAATCCATATGAAATTAGGCGTTGGTCTGTGAATGAAGAGGACCTGTTTATAAGGAATGTAAGGTTATGAGCGGTGTCGCGTCTATTAATCTAGTTGATCCATATCGTATTCTTTATTTAGGCTAGTGCTGGTGGAAGCTACAAATCATCTAATAAAACGAGTTCCGTTTTATAAACTACAATATCTGTAAAACACTCCCTTTTACAATAGGTTAATATTTGTGCCAATAATAGTATAAAATACCGGTGTATCAACAATCTCACGTGAGGTTTCTTCTATGTCAGATGTTACACATCATATGCGACTACTGTAAGGCTCGTAATTTTTATTTGATTATTATTATTATTATTATTATTATTATTATTATTACACTAAGTAACGAAAATTACTTTTTTAAATTCAAGTGTAAATGCAACGTGCTGAACACGAATATGACTAGGTTCTTTTTTTTTCGGATGTCGATACTTTTCGATATTTTACTGATTTTAAACAAGTATTTCCATGAAGAACTAAACAGTCTATTTTTATATATCCTACTTACGTTAATTGCCTCAATCAACACACAATATTTCAGTTTGATTGCTGTAATAGGCCTTGTTGGATTATTATGTATGTAGGCCATCGAGATATGTACTGTAAGATGAAGATTATTGCGTAGGTTTATTATTCAAACTTCAATCGCATGATTAGGACACAAGAAATAAAAACGAGATGCAAAAATTTCGCACAGCCGCCATCTTAAGGTTATAAAAACCATTGAAATAAATTTCATGTCAGTGCATTAAAATTTCTATAAGCATTTACCGTGCCAAGTTTCACTGCGCTCGGATGGTTAAATCGCGAGGAACTTTCATTTAAATATTTACGTTTCGCGTCGCCGCCATGTTGGATTTGTGCTCACCAGGTTATTGAAATTTCCATAGGTGAACTTATGTTAATAGACTTTATCAACATACAAAGATTTCTGGTTGATTGCTGTCATAGGTAAGTAGATATTGAGAACCGTCTAAATATTTTGGATGGTCGCCATGTTGGATTTTACATATGTACTGTAAACCATAGAGTTGTGTACTATTAGATGGCGATTATTGCGTAGGTTCATTATTCAAACGTTGACCTCAATCGCATGATTAGGAAACAAGAAATGAAAACTTAATTTTAAAATGTCGCACAGCCATCATATTGAGGTTGTGTAAACAATTGAACTAAATTAGATGTCAGTGCATTACGATGTGTATATACATTTGCTGTACCAAATTTCACGGCGCTCGGATGGTTAAATCGCGAGAAATGGCAATTTAAATGTTTCAGCTTCGCTTGACCGCCATGTTCGTTTCGTACTTAACAGATTTCTGAAAGTCACATAGGTGAACTTCTAGTAGTGCCTTTTATCACCGTGCAAAATTTTGGTATCGGTAATAGTTTCGAAGATATAGAATGCCGGTGAAATATTTCGCACAGCCGCCATTTTGGATTTGTGTGACGTAATAAAATTTGAAGGGAATGGTCGGGGTCGGACAAAATAGTACCATGACCTTACTGAGTTTCATTGAAGTAACTCCAGCTGTTTAGATTTTATTAGGAACACATACGCACACACACACGCGCGGACAAAAGTTGATCTCATAAGCCTATTTTTTTTTTCGGAAATGAAAATAGGCTAAAACTGAAATTTACCAGTTTTTCTTGTAATTGCAGAAGTTCAAAGTGATTACCGGTGGATGGCTGAATTGTGAATTACCACCTTTATTTTATACTGTTAAAAGGCGTCAATATATCGACAAACCAACGATGTATTTAAATCGATATATTTCACAAATTGGCTCCCTGGGTTTGTGAATTTAGTTTAAGTTCTGTTGTTGTAAGTTAAGTTGATTGTTGTCGTTAAACGAATCATATCGGCATCCAGAAGTTGTACGTTGCCTGGAGATACATTTTGTAATGTTTGTGGACATTGTATCGGATTTAAACAAGATAAACATAAAATTGTGCTTGGGACAAAGTTATGTGATGCTTAACAAGCTTACTTCGTTGTATAAATTGGAGATCTAAATGATGTATGGGCTCCTCATGTATCTTACCTTAGCTGTAAGTCTACCTTAGAGAGTTGGCTACATGTTTCATCTATGCAGTTTGCAGTTCCTCGACTATGTTGAGAGTCAACCATCTCGACAACTGTAACTTTTGTATGGTTGATATTACTCTCTACAAAAGTACTTAGCCCGAAATCAACTTGGCTTATTTCATGTGGTCGAACGCAAGGTAGAACGGCGAGGAGGCCGGCTATAAAAGAATTAGTATTCGCGTGCCGAATAAGAACAAGAGCCGAGCACGAAAACAAATTAAGGGAGTCGCAATACGAGTGTTTTAGTCAATATAGTAAACGAAGCGGTGCGAGGCAGATAAAGGGAACCTGGCGGTGGTGGAAATGTGTTTATTTATCAGAAACCAAAGGAAACACCAACACGTTTTTATTATACTAGAGGACTAGGGTAGCACGCGTGCTAGAGACCACGTGACGATTTCAACCAATTACAGAAAAAGCCAATTAGCGCTCTAGCAGTGTAATTATGTTAATTACTAGCAATCAGAGAGAAAATATTATCATCCTGAAACTTAGAGTGAATTTTTCTGAAGACAATGGGAATATGATAGGACAAGTATACGTGGAGATATTCGGAAAAATCAAACTCGCGACAAAAAATTTAGCGCAAAATGCTACCAGAAATGCTAAGAGGGGGACATGAAGCAAAGCGGAAATTCAGAAGTGTCCTTGGTGATAACATTTGTAATGTTTCACGAATTCTTTAGTATTTTTTCCTTCAGATTTTTGTCGACCCATTCAGACGGTTGAAGAATTCATGAGGAGCATCGCTGACGGAAGAGAGGAAAGATGGAAGAGCTTACTAGCAAACCTTGACATGGCCCAGAATAGTAGAAGAGCGTGGAAGCTGGTCAAAAACTTGAGCAACGACCCTAAGAGTCCACCAGAGGATTTCACTGAGGTTACACCAAATCAAATAGCTCATCAGTTGCTCCGTAACGGGAAATCCACCATGAAGACTCAGCATGTGAAGCTGGGGCCTACTGAAGAATAATTTTCTCGGTCGTCCTATCACATCAGCAGAATTAGAACATGCCATCAAGCTGATGAAAGTCAACAAAGCTGCGGGTCCGGATGATATCAGGACAGAACGAATCAAGAACTTTGGACCAGGAACAATCCAATGGCTGGTGAATATGATGAATAGATGCATCGAGACCCTGCACTTACCAAAGCTGTGGAGGAAAGCTCACGTGATCGCACTGCTAAAACCAGACAAGGAATCGACGGATGTAAAGAACTTCCGTCCTGTATCTCTAATTTGCCACCTATACAAGGCATTTGAAAGGTTGGTCCTTGAAAGAATTGCAACATTCATTACTTACTTACTGGTCGGCGCTACAGTCCCTGAAGAACCTTGGCCTCCTTTATCACCTGCCTCCATTCATCTCTATCTTCCGCCTTCATTCTCCAGTTCCTGATTCCCAGACTCCTGAGGTCGTCTTCCACATCATCTATCCACCGTCTCCTGGGTCTTCCTCTTCTCCTCCTTCCATCCGGTCTTTGCGTAAACACCTTTTTGACAGTACGTGATTCTGGCATTCTTTGAACGTGTCCTGCCCATCTTATCCTCCCCTGCTTAATTTTGACCACAATATCTGCCTGTCCGAAGAGTTCGTGTAGTTCCACATTTGTCCTTATTCTCCAACCTTCCTCCTCTCTCACTGGCCCGTATCTTTTCCTCAAGATCTTCCTTTCCCATCTTCGCAGCCAGTCTTCTTCTCTTCTATTGAGAACCCAACCTTCCGATCCATACATAACCACAGGTCTTAGTATTGTACCCGTTCGTCCTGGGGATGCGATGACCCATCTGCTATAACATCGCATTCCTGGAGTTCCAGGACAGAGCGGAGTTAAATGAACCTCTAGTCAAATAAGGAATGTGTCGGAAATTCAGCTGAGTTATCGAAAAAGCAGTGGGTAACACGAGACAAAGTATCTCTAGGGTCGTTACGGGCTTAAGTTTAATAGAAATAATGCAAATATAAATGGGCGCCATCAACTGAATTCCTAGCAAACCACTTCATTTCCGGTTAAGCCTTACTCAAGACAAGGAAAGAAAAGGAAAATCACACCATCATCAGATCACAACTAAGATAAAAACAAATTTATTTCACTTTGATAGTCAGACAGACATTTTAAATATACCTCCTACCTGAGAGTATGGTCGAATGCCAACGTTAAATTGTCATTGTCCAAAAATCGAACCATCTCTTTTCTAATCCAAAAATATTTCATCAATATAGAAGAGAAACATCTCTAAAGTTCTCATGGGTTCTCAGGATCACTGTAGCACTATGTCTTTCGTCACTGACATTTGTGAAACCTGAGACCTAATTTCTCTTTAATTTAACATCATAAATGTGGATTTGAAAAAAATATTAATCTGTCTAAACATACACATATTATAATCACATATATTAAACATCACGTAATTTATGGCTTGCATGGCATAATTTAAATGTTGAACATGTTAGTCAAATGCTCCTAAACATCGAATAATTAATTTACACTATTTACATTGTCATTCATAATTATTTGTTCGCGAATTACAGAAAATTTAATGCTCATTGGTCATCGTTATCACCATCAAAATTAAATATTTCTCACATTAATTCTCATCTCAAAATTCTACATATTCCTGTCAGAATCATTAATTCATCACCATTAAATCATTTAAATCCTCAACTCAAGTTGCAATTCCTCAAATTCATCTCTCAATTAAATTTATTTAATTCCATATAAATTCATTAATCATCAGCTTCTTTAGTTAATTATCACCTTCTAATTCAGTTATTCATCATATATCCAATCATCTATTAATTTATTTAAATCAGTTTATTTATCCAATCTTTAATTCATCCATCTATTTAATTCATTGATTTATTCCAAAATTTAATTTATCAACTTATTTAAATTTCATTCATCTGGTTATTTAGATTTTTATTATTCCATCTAGTCATTCTGATTTTTATTTCATTAGGTCAGATCATTAACATTCTTAAATTTCAGATTATTATTTCATTAATTATTATTCTCAGAAAATCTTGTATTATCAACTTTATTTATTTGTTTAATTTCCTAACAAATTGTTTAATATGGTTTATAGAACGTTGTCTTACAGTTTTATCACTTCCAAGTTATATCTCGTATTTAATTTTCATGCCAAAAAATATTATTGCCTTCACGACATCACGTTGGATCTGACTATCCACAACGACATTATATATCCTCAATTCTTCAAATATCACATTTGAATACCACAATTATTCCACAAAAACTCCATAAATATTCAGCACATACAGCATGAATCTCAACAATTACGCTAGACTGGGTTCAACAACCTCATGTCTGCTTCAAAATGCATTAGCAACATTGCAACTATCACTTGGCAACTTCCCCAAAATGCCTATCACAAACTTCACTTAACCATGTTGCATGATCTACAAAAAATATATAACTGGCTTCAAATTATCAACGCACACAATCTCCAATAACTGTAATTAATCTGATCACATCTAGACAACTTCTTAAACAATTGGAAAAAATATTACCTTAGTAATTCAAGATTTGCTTTCAAATAGCATAAATTCTCTTACAATTCTCATAATTCACATCACAGAAAAACACCAATGTGCTATAATCTCTCATATCAAAATCTGCAATACTGATCTGCCTTAAAATAAATCTGACCATTAATGATTCATCTTACAAGATTCAATTACTTTAACTCCTTCTCAAAGGTATCAAACACAATTATAAAAATCATTAAAAGCATCAGCTGTAACAGCTGTTAAACTGAAATTACTCTCAAAGAGTATAGCAACAAAATATTGGATTGGCAAACAAGAATTACAAATGTAACCCTGTTGACATTTATCTCTACTTTATTTAACAAAGGTTCGACTGATATGTGACTAGTAGTTCCTTGTTTGATTCACTTACAATCTCATGTACACTCGGATGATAAACATGAGTCCCTCAATGGCAAGTAAGATGAGTAACCACCGTACAATCGTATAAATACGAAAGACCTCGCCCCGTCGACTAATCATGATAGTGCCCTAAGCGATGGGTAAGATGAGTAGCCACCATACAATCGTATAAATACGAAAGACCCCATCTCGAAGACTATATGAGTGAATGTACCAGATAGGAATCAACAAGTCTCTAGTTGTCATATAAAAGCGATATTCATTCACTAAAGTGAATAGCATCTTAATATCTCCAAACAATCCAATGGAAAAAAATCCCTACTGATGAATAATACACACTCGCTAGTATGCAATGAACTGACGAAGTAATTTTAGATAATCAATTGCAGATCACGAGTTCGAAATACTCGTTACACAAAACAAAACTATTCATGAAAAATATCCTTGCTGGAAAAAATGTCTAAAAGACCAAACATCTGCTTAATAAAGCCAACCAATGGTGAGAATTTCGTATAATGATGCCTGCCATATCATATGGTCACGCCATATTCTAGCAAAAATTCGAAGCATATTAAGTCAAACCATGTCTAAATAATCGTATCACTCCTATTAGAAAAATATACATGTGTGCCCAGTATTCATGAAAATAATCGTATCAGGTAGTTATGACTCTTACAGTACCTTTTCATAACCAGCTGTTATTAAATTTCCAAGATCGTCGATTTTCCCTATATAATGAATTTCTCGAAAGATCGGCGTGAATATCATTCCATCCATGCAATGACGATTGCCTTCGAAATTCCAAGTGAATCAGCTGGTGGACCTCCTCTCGTCAGGAATCGAATCCATCGCTCCGTGGTGCCATCGCGTCTCTGTCTGCGTTTACTCCGACATGATAAACTTCTGGTTATCCATAGCGGATATTGTCCAAATCCTCACGAAAAAGTTCATAGAAACAGCGGACCCCCTATTCCTCTTCTACGTTACGCCACTGTTCCATTAAATGTTCAGTTTGAGTGTCGAAAGTTCAATCTCCAATAACTGATAAGTCTCACTTTCGTAAAATAAAATTTTACATGAGAGTGTCTAAGTTGATGAAACACCCTGTAGTTGTGTTCATATTCGGTAATTTATAAAACTGCATAAGAAATAAATGCATTCATGCACGAGCTAATGTTCAGAAGTGCGTATGCTTACAACATTCCGTTTGCTTGAAATTGTTAATGTTACTTGGAATGCGTTATGAAATGCATAGTCGTAATGTTATTCAGAAAAACTGTGTTCCGACTGCGTTGAAATGCAGCTTAGAATAAAGTTCTCCAACTACTCGCAATGCTGTTCTAACATCCCGGCCGTCTATGCTTGCTTGCTCGGCAAGTCCGCCTGGATCAATGACCTGCTTGTCGTTCGCTGCTCGGTGATGTTGAAACTGTCGCCTACACTTTTGCCGTGACAGTTTCGGTTCGCTACGCGACCTTCACCATGCGTTTGGCTTGCGCTACTGAGCTCGACCCTGCTTGCTCGGCTGACAGAGCTCCACTGAATGTGTCCGCACTGTCTTTACTCTTATCTGCCTGGCGCAGACACGTGGCGTTCACCCCACCACTATGCTCTCGCGTCACAATTATAATCTCGAACCCTCATCATCTCGGCTATTACGTTATAAAATAACTTAAGGGTTATCTAACTTCCTTAAAATTATTACCACATATAATGCATGTTATATCTTCTCTTCTAAGATGTTTAAATACCATATTCCATATAGATCTTAATAAAGCTTCATAATTCTATCCATAATTCCATCTTCTTACAGATGTCAGTGCCTTCTTGATCCTAGACCTACTACGTCATCTTGACATTCCTCTTGACTCGATCTGGGCGCTATCTTTTCTTAACTCTTCCCAAAACCTCAACTACGGCTTAATGTCTGTTGGCGTAGCCGATATCCTCAACTAGGTATCGGGTACATCTCTCACGTACATCTCCTTTTTTATATCAGGATTGAGGAAAAAAAATACACTCTCAGGCATTCTATATATAACACATGTACACGATAGCTCTACAATCCACTTACTCAGCATGATGGTACTTTCTGACTCTCAACAATGATGATTGACTTCCAATGATTAGCATCTTGATTCTGTATTACTTTGACGTCTGTTTCTTCCTTCACTACTCGTGCTTGCTCGATTGACATCTCTGACTGTCTCCTCGAGTGGTGTACTAGGCTGTCTATTTTCTTGCCTCGATCTCTCGTATTCACGATTATCTCGTCCTTCATTAGGATCGTTTCTTCGGCCATCCTGCCTGTCGTTCCGATTATACTGTTGACCTTGGCTCCAGTTATTTCTGCCACGATATCTATTGTTGTATCGATTCCTGTCTTGATATCTGGAATTCTGGTTATAATTTCTATATCGGCTATCTCTTGCTTCTTGATCGTATGGCCTCTCATATGGTCCTCTATATCGATCATTTCCTCGAACGTTACGGATGTTTCCTCGATTTCCTTCGTTCCTTCTGTTTTCCCAGGAATCTCTTCTGTCCGTTTGAGCTGCGTTGTCAACGACTACCGCATTCACCTCTTGCGTGTTTCTATTGTCGTTTCTTGTATTTCTAGGCGTAACTTGAGCGCTTGTATAGTCCAATCGCCGTAAAATGTCGTCATAGTGCTCAAGTGTGTTGGCTCCCGACGCTATGAGTGATCGCTGTACCTCAATCGGTAACTGTCTCGCTATAGCTTGTAAAAGCTCTTCTTCTGGCAATGGAGGAATCAGAAACTGTAATTTAGCCAGCTGTGACGTAAAATAATTGGCATAATGCGTTGGATGTGATGTAGAATAACGCTTCGAGTACATTTCCGCTCTTACGTTCAGTTGATCCTCGGCACTCCAAAATCTCCTCAAGAATGCGATTGCAAATTGCTCCATATTCGCAAAATTGCTTCTGAATGCTCTAAACCAAGTTAGCGCAGACCCGTCTAAGGCGCGTTCGACTATCCTTAGCTCTCTTTCTTTGGCTACTCTATGTTCCGCCATGTAGTCTCGAATATCTCGCAGAAATTCGACTGGTGTGACCCCTGTATTTCCCGAAAACTTCCTAGGCTTGTCATCCAGATTTCTGATAATGGTAACTGGACCTGAGTATCGTTCGCTTGTACCCAACGTACTCCTATTCGAACTTGGATTATCCTGAGGGGTTGAACTTGCCCTTTCGAATGTCACATTCGGTTGCGTTTGACGGTCTTCTCCCATGCTAACTTCTTGATTACTCATACTGCGGTCTATCGCTGTCTGATTTATCAATGTTTCCCCTGATGTTGTATTCTGACTGGTGAAACTGTTAAACATAGATTCTAGTTTAGTTATCCTATCTTCTTCCAATTTCTCCACGGTCTTGACCTGAGTCTTCAACTCATCTAGCGACGTAACATTCTGCGTTTTGTTACTCTCGTCTAAATCGTTTTTCAACTTGTCAATCTTGTCTTCGCATGTATTCTTTACTGACGCGACTTGTTCCTTTAACAGATCAACATCTGTCCTAAATAGAGTTGAATCTATCTTCATCGCTTCCTTGTTCTCCGTAAATCTCGCTTCTAAGTTCGCCATACCTGCGATTAATTTCTCGTCTAATCCTTCACGTTTCTCTTTTGCTTCGGCATCGACCTCACTATACCGTTCTTCCACGATTGCACCGACTCTATTTTTGAATAAAGCTAAGTTTTCATTAACCTTTTGCTCTATATCGTCATCCATTTTCCTAATATCTTTCTGCAATTGATTCTCTAATGATTTTAAATTAGAATTAACTTCTCCTAAGACTTCCTCTTTAATGGTCCCAATTACTGACTTTAAATCTTTAATCTCATTACCTAGATTCATCTCTAGACCTTTGATTTTAGTCTCGAAAGATACTTCGGTAGACCACTCTTGAATTTTGCCTACATCTGCCACTAAACCATCGATGTCGAATCTCAACTTCGATACATCCGATTTAATGTCTTTCTGTATAGACATAACGTCTGTTCTTAAAGTAAACATATTTTCTTCTCCCCTACTTTCTAATTCAATAACATTCTTTCTTAATATTTGAACATTTTCCTCTCCTTTCGTATTTACTGCAATTATGTCTAATTGTAAAGTCTTGTGCATTTCATTATTCTTTAAAGTTAATCTATTCTCTAATCTAGTTAACTTGTTTTCTAATTCAGTGTTAGTTTCTTCACTACGAGCTTGTAATTTCTCTTCCAATGATTTGAAACTATCCTTCAGGTTAGCTTCAGTAGCTTTCAAATGACTTTCAGTACTAGTCTGTAATCTAGTCTCCAATGACATCAACTCATCTTTACTATTTGACTGTAATTTTTCTTCTAATGATCTAAAATTGTCTTCACTATTTGACTGTAACCTAGTCTCTAATAACATCAACTCATCTTTGCTATTTGACTGTAATCTGGTCTCTAATGACTTTAAATTATCTTCACTAGTTGACTGTAACCTAGTCTCTAATGACTTTAAATTATCTTCATTACTAGTCTGCAATGATTGCACATTTTCTTTACATCTAGCTTCTAATCTAGCTTCTGAACTATTAATCTGTTCTTTAACTTCCGTTTCCATTTTAGAAATAGTTTCTGCAATACCAGACATACCCGTCTGTAACTCTCCTAACACCTTAGCTAAATCTTCCGGCAACATAATTATATTTTCAATATACGTTTCATTCAGAGACGTTAGACAACAACACATCACAATGTCTCAATTCCTGCATTCACTTGGGTATAGGAAAAATAACTTATAACTAACATGATATAATACTAATACGATTAACATGAACACTGGAATGGGCACACAAGTATATTGGCTGACTTAGGTTAATAAATTTTATAACACAATTAAATGAACTTGAGATCAATCTCTCAGTAATCTAAATCTGATGTGATTCCATAGAATAAACAAAATCGAAGCCCCACAAGTTGGATAAAGCCAATTCTCCCTCTCTCTCTGTACCCGTTCGTCCTGGGGATGCGATGACCCATCTGCTATAACATCGCATTCCTGGAGTTCCAGGACAGAGCGGAGTTAAATGAACCTCTAGTCAAATAAGGAATGTGTCGGAAATTCAGCTGAGTTATCGAAAAAGCAGTGGGTAACACGAGACAAAGTATTTCTAGGGTCGTTACGGGCTTAAGTTTAATAGAAATAATGCAAATATAAATGGGCGCCATCAACTGAATTCCTAGCAAACCACTTCATTTCCGGTTAAGCCTTACTCAAGACAAGGAAAGAAAAGGAAAATCACACCATCATCAGATCACAACTAAGATAAAAACAAATTTATTTCACTTTGATAGTCAGACAGTCATTTTAAATATACCTCCTACCTGAGAGTATGGTCGAATGCCAACGTTAAATTGTCATTCTCCAAAAATCGAACCATCTCTTTTCTAATCCAAAAATATTTCATCCACATTGAACAGAAAAATCTCTAAAGTTCTCTTGGGTTCTCAGGATCACTGTAGCACTATGTCTTTCGTCACTGACATTTGTGAAACCTGAGACCTAATTTCTCTTTAATTTAACATCATAAATGTGGATTTGAAAAAATTATTAATCTGTCTAAACATACACATATTATAATCACATATATTAAACATCACGTAATTTATGGCTTGCATGGCATAATTTAAATGTTGAACATGTTAGTCAAATGCTCCTAAACATCGAATAATTAATTTACACTATTTACATTGTCATTCATAATTATTTGTTCGCGAATTACAGAAAATTTAATGCTCATTGGTCATCGTTATCATCATCAAAATTAAATATTTCTCACATTAATTCTCATCTCAAAATTCTACATATTCCTGTCAGAATCATTAATTCATCACCATTAAATCATTTAAATCCTCAACTCAAGTTGCAATTCCTCAAATTCATCTCTCAATTAAATTTATTTAATTCCATATAAATTCATTAATCATCAGCTTCTTTAGTTAATTATCACCTTCTAATTCAGTTATTCATCATCTATCCAATCATCTATTAATTTATTTAAATCAGTTTATTTATCCAATCTTTAATTCATCCATCTATTTAATTCATTGATTTATTCCAAAATTTAATTTATCAACTTATTTAAATTTCATTCATCTGGTTATTTAGATTTTTATTATTTCATCTAGTCATTCTGATTTTTATTTCATTAGGTCAGATCATTAACATTCTTAAATTTCAGATTATTATTTCATTAATTATTATTCTCAGAAAATCTTGTATTATCAACTTTATTTATTTGTTTAATTTCCTAACAAATTGTTTAATATGGTTTATAGAACGTTGTCTTACAGTTTTATCACTTCCAAGTTATATCTCGTATTTAATTTTCATGCCAAAAAATATTATTGCCTTCACGACATCACGTTGGATCTGACTATCCACAACGACATTATATATCCTCAATTCTTCAAATATCACATTTGAATACCACAATTATTCCACAAAAACTCCATAAATATTCAGCACATACAGCATGAATCTCAACAATTACGCTAGACTGGGTTCAACAACCTCATGTCTGCTTCAAAATGCATTAGCAACATTGCAACTATCACTTGGCAACTTCCCCAAAATGCCTATCACAAACTTCACTTAACCATGTTGCATGATCTACAAAAAATATATAACTGGCTTCAAATTATCAACGCACACAATCTCCAATAACTGTAATTAATCTGATCACATCTAGACAACTTCTTAAACAATTGGAAAAAATATTACCTTAGTAATTCAAGATTTGCTTTCAAATAGCATAAATTCTCTTACAATTCTCATAATTCACATCACAGAAAAACACCAATGTGCTATAATCTCTCATATCAAAATCTGCAATACTGATCTGCCTTAAAATAAATCTGACCATTAATGATTCATCTTACAAGATTCAATTACTTTAACTCCTTCTCAAAGGTATCAAACACAATTATAAAAATCATTAAAAGCATCAGCTGTAACAGCTGTTAAACTGAAATTACTCTCAAAGAGTATAGCAACAAAATATTGGATTGGCAAACAAGAATTACAAATGTAACCCTATTGACATTTATCTCTACTTTATTTAACAAAGGTTCGACTGATATGTGACTAGTAGTTCCTTGTTTGATTCACTTACAATCTCATGTACACTCGGATGATAAAAATGAGTCCCTCAATGGCAAGTAAGATGAGTAACCACCGTACAATCGTATAAATACGAAAGACCTCGCCCCGTCGACTAATCATGATAGTGCCCTAAGCGATGGGTAAGATGAGTAGCCACCATACATTCGTATAAATACGAAAGACCCCATCTCGAAGACTATATGAGTGAATGTACCAGATAGGAATCAACAAGTCTCTAGTTGTCATATAAAAGCGATATTCATTCACTAAAGTGAATAGCATCTTAATATCTCCAAACAATCCAATGGAAAAAATCCCTACTGATGAATAATACACACTCACTAGTATGCAATGAACTGACGAAGTAATTTTAGATAATCAATTGCAGATCACGAGTTCGAATACTCGTTACACAAAAAAAACTATTCATGAAAAATATCCTTGCTGGAAGAAATGTCTAAAAGACCAAACATCTGCTTAATAAAGCCAACCAATGGTGAGAATTTCGTATAATGATGCCTGCCATATCATATGGTCACGCCATATTCTAGCAAAAATTCGAAGCATATAAAGTCAAACCATGTCTAAATAATCGTATCACTCCTATTAGAAAAATATACATGTGTGCCCAGTATTCATGAAAATAATCGTATCAGGTAGTTATGACTCTTACAGTACCTTTTCATAATCAGCTGTTATTAAATTTCCAAGATCGTCGATTTTCCCTATATAATGAATTTCTCGAAAGATCGGCGTGAATATCATTCCATCCATGCAATGACGATTGCCTTCGAAATTCCAAGTGAATCAGCTGGTGGACCTCCTCTCGTCAGGAATCGAATCCATCTCTCCGTGGTGCCATCGCGTCTCTGTCTGCGTTTACTCCGACATGATAAACTTCTGGTTATCCATAGCGGATATTGTCCAAATCCTCACGAAAAAGTTCATAGAAACAGCGGACCCCCTATTCCTCTTCTACGTTACGCCACTGTTCCATTAAATGTTCAGTTTGAGTGTCGAAAGTTCAATCTCCAATAACTGATCTCACTTTCGTAAAATAAAATTTTACATGAGAGTGTCTAAGTTGATGAAACACCCTGTAGTTGTGTTCATATTCGGTAATTTATAAAACTGCATAAGAAATAAATGCATTCATGCACGAGCTAATGTTCAGAAGTGCGTATGCTTACAACATTCCGTTTGCTTGAAATTGTTAATGTTACTTGGAATGCGTTATGAAATGCATAGTCGTAATGTTATTCAGAAAAACTGTGTTCAGACTGCGTTGAAATGCAGCTTAGAATAAAGTTCTCCAACTACTCGCAATGCTGTTCTAACATCCCGGCCGTCTATGCTTGCTTGCTCGGCAAGTCCGCCTGGATCAATGACCTGCTTGTCGTTCGCTGCTCGGTGATGTTGAAACTGTCGCCTACACTTTTGCCGTGACAGTTTCGGTTCGCTACGCGACTTCACCATGCGTTTGGCTTGCGCTACTGAGCTCGACCCTGCTTGCTCGGCTGACAGAGCTCCACTGAATGTGTCCGCACTGTCTTTACTCTTATCTGCCTGGCGCAGACACGTGGCGTTCACCCCACCACTATGCTCTCGCGTCACAATTATAATCTCGAACCCTCATCATCTCGGCTATTACGTTATAAAATAACTTAAGGGTTATCTAACTTCCTTAAAATTATTACCACATATAATGCATGTTATATCTTCTCTTCTAAGATGTTTAAATACCATATTCCATATAGATCTTAATAAAGCTTCATAATTCTATCCATAATTCCATCTTCTTACAGATGTCAGTGCCTTCTTGATCCTAGACCTACTACGTCATCTTGACATTCCTCTTGACTCGATCTGGGCGCTATCTTTTCTTAACTCTTCCCAAAACCTCAACTACGGCTTAATGTCTGTTGGCGTAGCCGATATCCTCAACTAGGTATCGGGTACAGTATTGTAATGTAAATTTTTATTTTAGTATTCCTACTAACATTTCTCGATTTAAACATGCTTTGCAGTGCGTAATAGCATCTATTTCCACTTTTAATTCTTTCTTGTATTTCCACTGATGTTCTGTTATCCTCAGTTATTATTGAGCCCAAATATTTGAATTCTTCTACTCTTTGATATTCTTTCCCATTTAATTTAATATACGGCTCTCTTCTTCTTGCCTCTCTCGAGTCTCCCATCTTCATATACTTAGTTTTACTTGTATTCACTTCCAATCCTAACTTTCGTGACTTTTCTTCCAACAGGACATAGCTCTCTTCTAATGCTTTACTGTTCCTTGCAATTAATGCTACATCATCCGCATATGCTACCACCTGCACTTGTCTGTTAAATATGGTCCCTCCTGGATTGATTGGCAGTTGTTGAATTATTTTTTCTAGAGCTACATTAAAGAGTAATGTAGAAATTACATCTCCTTGTCGCAAACCCCTTTCTACAATGAATTCTTCGGACATCTCTTGTTCTAATCTAACCTTACAGATTGTTGTTTCCATAGTCATTTCTGTCAACTTGACCAATTTTATCGGGATCTTAAACTTTTTCATAATTTTAAAAATCTCCTTTCTATCCAAACTGTCATATGCCTGCCTAAAATCTATATACAGCTGATCCAGCTGCTTATCATGTTCATAAAACTTCTCCAGTATCTGCCTCACTACAAACAAATATCTGGTCCATTGTAGAGCGATTCTTCCTAAATCCAGCTTGATAGTCCCCCAATATTTTCTCTACACAACGCTCCAGTCGAGAGGCTAAAATCTTACTGAACACCTTATATGTTACGTCCAACAGAGTAATCCCACGATAATTGCCGCATACTAATTTATCCCCTTTCTTATACACAGGGCATATTATTCCTACAGACCAATCCCTGGGCATTTCTTCTTTCGTCCAAACTTCCTTTATTAGATCATGTATTGCTTTTACCACTACCTCTCCACCGAATTTTAGCAACTCCACTTCTATTCCGTCTTCTCCGGCGGCTTTATTGTTCTTTAATTCCTTGATTGTATCTCTAACTTCCTCTAAATACGGTGTTTCAACTTCTTCTTGCTCATCAATCCCTACATGTTCCGCTTCTTCCCCATTCGCGATTTCCTCTTCACCTCGTCCATTGAGTAGCTCTGTGAAATATTCCTGCCATCTCTGTAGCATCTTGTTCTTATCTCCTATAAAATTGCCTTCTTTGTCCTTATAAAAGACTGCTCTTGTTTGAAACCCTTTCCTCAAATCTCTTGCTCTTTCATAAAATCTCCGAATCTCCCCACTCGCCCTCATTTTATCTAATTGTTCTATTCTTTCTATTTCATACTGCCTTTTCTTAACCCTACTTAACTTGCTTGCCCTTTTCCTTTTCTCTCTATATTCCTCCACTGTCTGTCTTGTTCTCCGTTGCAACATTCTTTGCCTTGCTTCGTTTCTTTCATGGATTGCCTCCGAGCATTCTTCATCGAATTGTATATTCCTCTTGAATTCGGCTCTCCCCAGCGTTTCCTCTCCAACTTCACTGATGGTGTTTCTCAGCAACTCCCATTTAGTTTCCACATTACCTTCTTCCCAGAGGTTCTTATTGTTTTCCATGCTTTCTCCCACTTTCAATCTATACTCATCTTGTACTTCCTTGTTGCTTTGAAGCCTTCCGATATTATGCTTCATCTTCCTTTCACTCTTTTGTTTCCTCGCTGATTCTTGATTCTTACCAAGTAATGATCTGTGTCCCCATCTGCTCCTCTACAACTACTTACTTCCATAACATCTGATGCATGTCGTTTGTCAATAATCACATGATCTATTTGATTCCTTGTAACTCCGTCCGGAGACACCCAGGTCTCTTTCTTGATATCTTTCCTTGGGTGCCAAGTACTTTTTACCACCATTTCTTTCCCAATGGCAAAGTCTATCAACCGCAATCCATTGTCATTACTCCCTTCGTGTAAACGTTCCTTCCCTATTATATCTCTGAACACCTCTTCCTTCCCGACTTTGGCATTTAGGTCCCCAAGGATTATTTTCACATCATGTCGTTGTACTTTGTTGACCTCCTCCTCCTCCAACGTAATGTTGAAGCTATCTTCTCTTCTTCTTCTGCCTCTTCTGTGGGGGCATAGACACAGAACATGATGATGTTAAAAAACTTTGCTCGTAGTCGCACTGAGCACATCCTGTCATTTATAGCATTAAAGTTTATTACACTTGACTTAACAGACTTTTGTATAAGAAAGCCTGTTCCGCCATAACCGGTGTTTCCTCCACTGTACATCAGTATATGTTCCCCTGACGCTATCATTCCTTGGCCTTTCCATCGTATTTCTTGTAGTGCAGCTATTTCCACTCGGTATTTTCCCTTTTTTTCTAATCTCTCTCAATTTCCCAGGTCTCCTTAGAGTTTTCACATTCCATGTCGCTAACATAATATCCGCTTTCCTTCTCATTAACCGTTTCCTTTGCCGGTTCGTCATTGGGCGATCAGCATTCCGAGGCACTTGTAAGGTATCCGTAACATTGAGATTTTTTTACAGGGTAGGGTTGTTAACCCTACGCCCAACCCCCAACCTGGAGGACCAGGGTATCCCTCTTAGTCTGGCCCATCACCTTTGACCTGTCCGGCATGGGTGGCCCTACCAGGAGCTTACGCTCCCGCCGGCATAGCTCGCAGGATCATTTGAACTCTCAAGCCCCCACATCACGTCAAGATGAGGATACCATCGTGAGGGTGCAACATTCATTGATGACCGGTTAATTCAAGATCAGGCTGGATTCAGACCAGGAAAATCATGTTGCAGCCAAATTCTGAACCTGACTCAGCATATCGAGGATGGCTATGAGAATTAACTTATCAGTGGTGTCGCCTTTATAGATCTCAGTGCTGCGTGATGATACAGTGTACCATAAGAAGCTGTACAACATTACTAAGAAATGAAACTAACAAATGCCATACATGGGATGCTCCAGAACAGAAGGTTCTATGTTTTATTTCAAGGGAAAAAAAATCGATGGAGGTACAGAAAAACTGGTTACCTCATGGCAGTGTGTTATCCCCGTTACTATTCAACATTTATACAAATGACCAGCCAGAATATTTAAAGGCCGGGCGATTTATTTATGCGGATGACACTGCTATTGCTGTATAGGGCAGGAGCTTTGAAGAGGTTGAGTGAAAACTGTCCAATCCTCTTGAGAGATTAGACAATTATTACACCCAGAATCACCTGAAACCTAACCCGGGAAAGACATAAGTATGCGCATTTCATCTTCTCAACAGAGAGGCACGGAGAAAGTTGAATGTTGTCTGGAAAGGAGTGACACTCGAAAGCTGTGAAATACTGTACCTCGATATTTTGGAATCAAGCTTGACCGTACCCTGAGCCTCAGTAAACATTGTAGGAAATTGAAGTGCAAGATCAGCTCAAGGAATAGCATGCTGTGGAAATTGATAGGTTCAACATGGGGAGCGACCCCTCAGGTTCTATGTTCAACAGCTTTGGGACTTTGCTTCACAGCAGGAGAGTATGGATCATCAGTGTGGGGAGCATCTGCCCATACTAAGCAAGTGATCATAGCTCTTAACGAGTCCTCCGGTATTGTCACTGGATGTCTGAGACCTACTCCCGTGGAGAAGATCTGCCCTCTAGCTGGCAGTGTGCCTCCAGCTATTCGACGTGAGGTGGCAGCAGAGAAAGAGAGACAAAAGCTTGAGACAGATCTCACACATTTTATGTTCAACCACTCCTCGCGTAAGATCCAGGAAGAGTTTCATTAAGATAACAGTGCCTCTCCATACCAAACCAGACGTCCGGCGTGTGTCACTATGGAAACAAATAATACCAGAGGGGTTTAACCCTAAAGAAGAACTGAGCAGTGGTAGTCATTTGCCTTATACCACCTGGAGGTCCTTAAACCGGATGAGAACAGAAGTGCCTAAGTGTCGTAGCAACCTTGTGAAGTGGGGTTATGCAGAAGATCCAAGATGTGACTGTGGATAAATCCCGACTCAACAACAACTCCTGCTCACGTGCCAAGATCTGAATGACAACTGCAGCCAGGAAGACCTTTTGTTGGCCACAGACCTAGGGATAATAGCTGCAGTGTTCAGGAAAGGAAGAATTCAGTGTGTCTCCCGGACACGGAAATATAATATAATACGATCAAATTCTTCGATCGCATACGAGACTATGAAAGGTTATAATTATATTCAATCACGCTAAATATTAATTGATAACCTAATAGGAATATGTAATTATATTGTCATAAGCATATTTCTAAAATTCTCACCTGAGTGTTGCAGTACAAAATCTCGTACTGGCTACACTTTCAGACTGACTGACTGGCAAGATGGCTGCCGCCGTCACCTCCTGTCACATCATGTTGTCATTGAGACTAGCTGCAACAGCCAATCCCTGCGTTGTATTGCAGTCAGATGGATTTCCTTCTCGAAGGATCCATGGGTCTATATAAATGCAGGAGCTCACCGCATCCTAAAGGCATTCCATTCCATTCTACTTCGTTGTCAACTCCGCAATCGTCGTGCCAGGAACTACCGGCCATCCTAGCCAAAGTGAAGCTTTGGCCTGCATCATCGCATCCTCAGATATTCTCTACGTTGTTCTCTACGCCAGGAGCGGCCAGCCTTTGCACGCTCAGTGTGCTAGCTACGCTGCACCGCACTCCGGCAGGCTGGTTTCTGCATCTATTGGCTGGGCTGTCTGCCCTGAATGACGGTGCGTTGGACCAAGTCAAGTTGGGATCGCTTTCACACCGGACGTAATGTAAACAAACAAACAAACAAACAAACAAAACAAACAAACAAACAAACAAACTGTTCCAATGTGTTAGTTGTCCGAAACATCTACTGTACATTTTGTTCGCGTGTTTCTCCGCGGACCGGTACTTGAAGATTACGTGCTTAGTATTAAAACATATTGTTGTTGATTGATGTAGTGACTTTGCGACATCGTGGTCATGTAGCCCCGCGTACATGGGTGTGTGGATATAATTTGTATGATAAACTGTGTAGTTGAGGTGGCTGTATTTGTGTGTGTATTTGTAATCCAGGTGATGACTGGGAAGGAGGCGGCCGTGGCCTTAATTTAGGAGCCATTCTGGCATTTGCCTGGAGTAGAAGTGGGAAACCATGGACAACTACTTCCAAGATGGCTGAGATGGGAATCGAACCCACCTCTTCTCAGTTTTTCCTCAAGAGGCTGAGTGTACCCAGTTCCAGCCCTCAGACCAGAATGAAATTTCTTGGCAGTGCCGGGATTCAAACCCGGTCCTCCACGGCAACATCCATGAATGCCAGCCGCTACACCACGAGGTGGTCAGAATTAAAACAATGAGGAATATTGATAAGGATCATGGGACTCATACTTTATGACAATGCAATTTTGGTCACATTTTTAATTTCCTTGTTTTCAATATGTTTTCATTTTTACAATATGCTCAATATTAGGTTCGATTGCTTGTGAGACAATCAACCGGAGGCTGTTTCGCAGGTTACCGTCAGACATCAGAGCGCGATGCCGTGATTTTGTTAGTTTCAATGCAGAGGAAAACGTTCCACAGACATACGTTGCTCCAAACATTGACAACACCTGTGAAATTTTGGATATTCTTGCTGCGGTAATTTTGAGTAGAAATGAGGCAAATTTTTTACAGAGCTAAAAATATCCTTAAGTCTAGTGCTACATTGCAAATGTATAAGATCCAATTGAAACTCGTGCGGAACCTCAGTTACAGAGATTGACAATTGGCTTGACAAACAATTCAAAAACAGATTGAAGTTTACCAAGTTCTAGAAATCTGATAGAAAACTCTTTCAATATAAGGGACACCACGCCGCGACCGATTGGCCTTCGACACAGTAAAGCTAGTACGGGAGAGAATAAGACGAGAAAGTGAGCGAGAGACAGACATAAGTCTTCCCCAACCATCACTGCAAGGCCGTCCGCGACAGAAGCACTCGGGAGTGCAGTCAGAGTACCAGCGCTCCCGGGGTCCTGTTTGGCCTCTTCTGCTCTACGCTATTCTCGACAGCATTGTATCACTCACCGCACGCTGCAACGGACGGCCTTGACCACTCTTCTGCTCATCTCCGTGGCTACGCCAGTCATAGAGCCGTACGCACGAGACGAGAATAAACTTCATGTTCCGCAAGTAACAACACTCTGCTACATCGCCATCAAATTGGACACTTCGTAACCAGTTGGACACTTTTTGTGTCAGCTTCATTCTTTACTTGCAAAACTCCATTTCAACACCGTATCGTAGAACACTCCTATGAGACCACTGCGGTCTCAATTTCAACGCCGCATGGCAGAACAGTCCTATGAGGCCACTGTCGCCTCCATTTTAATGTCGCATTGTAGAGCACTCCCATGAGGCCACTGTCACCTCCATTTTAGCGCTGCATCACAGAACACATCTATGAGGTCACTGTCGCCTCCATTTTAATGTCGCATTGTAGAGCACTCCTATGAGGCCACTGTCACCTCCATTTTAGCGCTGCATCACAGAACACATCTATGAGGTCACTGTCGCCTCCATTTTAACGCCGCATCGCAGAACACTAATTGAGGCCACTGCCGAACTCCAATTTAACGCCACATCGCAGAACTCTCCTTTAAGGCCACTGTCACCTCCAATTTAACGCTACAGCGCAGAACACTCCTATGAGGCCACTTCCGCCTTAATTATAACGCCGCATCGCAGAACACTCCTATGAGGCCACTGTCGCCTCCATTTTAACGCCGCATCGCAGAACACTCCTATGAGGCCACTGCCACCTCCAATTTAACGCCACATCGCAGAACTCTCCTTTAAGGCCACTGTCGCCTCCATTTTAACGCCACAACGCTGAACACTCCTCTGATGCCACTTCCGCCTTAATTATAACGCCGTATCGCAGAACACTCCTATGAGGCCACTGCCACCTCCAATTTAACGCTACAACGCAGAACACTCTTTTGAGGCCACTGCCGCATTCCAATTTAACACCGCATCGCAGAACACTCCTATGAGGCCACTGTCACCTCCAATTTTACGCTACAACGCAGGACACTCCTATGAGGCCACTTCCGCCTTAATTATAACGCCGCATCGCAGAACACTCCTTTGAGGCCACTGCCGCACTCCAATTTAACGCCACATCTCAGAACACTCCTTTAAGGCCACTGTCACCTCCAATTTAACGCTACAACGCAGAACACACCTTTGAGGCCACTGCGCATTACAATTTAACGCCACAACGCAGAACACTCCTATGAGGCCACTGCCACCTCCAATTTAACGCCACAACGCAGAACACTCCTTTGAGGCCACTGCCGCACTCCAATTTAACGCCGCAACGCAGAACACTCCTATGAGGCTAATGTCGCCTCCATTCCAACACCGCATCGCACAACACCCCTATGAGGCCACTGCCTTCTCCATTCCAACGCCGCAATGCACAGCTCTCCTATGAGGCTAATGTCGCCTCCATTCCAACACCGCATCGCACATCACTCCTATGAAACCACTGCCTTCTCCATTCCAACGCCGCACTGCACATCACTCCTATGAGGCCACTGCCTTCTCCATTCCAACGCCGCACCGCACAACACTCCTATGAGGCCACTGCCTTCTCCGTTCCAACGCCGCAATGCACAGCACTCCTATGAGGGTAATGTCGCCTCCATTCCAACACCGCATCGCACAACACTCCTATGAGGCCACTGCCTTCTCCATTCCAACGCCGCACCGCACAACACTCCTATGAGGCCACTGCCTCCTCCATTCCAACGCCGCAATGCACAGCTCTCCTATGAGGCTAATGTCGCCTCCATTCCAACACCGCATCGCACATCACTCCTATGAAACCACTGCCTTCTCCATTCCAACGCCGCACTACACATCACTCCTATGAGGCCACTGCCTTCTCCATTCCAACGCCGCACCGCACAACACTCCTATGAGGCCACTGCCTTCTCCGTTACAACGCCGCAATGCACAGCACTCCTATGAGGCTAATGTCGCCTCCATTCCAACACCGCATCGCACAACACTCCTATGAGGCCACTGCCTTCTCCATTCAAACGTCGCACCGCACAACAGTCCTATGAGGCCACTGCCTTCTCCGTTCCAACGCCGCAATGCACAGCACTCCTATGAGGCTAATGTCGCCTCCATTCCAACACCGCATCGCACAACACTCCTATGAGGCCACTGTCTTCTCCATTCCAACGCCGCACTGCACAACACTCCTATGAGGCCACTGTCTTCTCCATTCCATCGCCGCACCACACAACACTCCTATGAGGCCACTGCCTTCTCCATTCCAACGCCGCACCGCAGCCAACGTGTATGGGGCCACGGCCGCCTCACCTCGTCCAAACTATTAGACCAATGCAAGCTCTCCAGCTCTCTACTCACCTTACTAGGAGGTACTCTTTTAAGAAGATTTTATCATCCAACTAGCTATTTTATTGAGCTGGCTCATTTCCCTCACTCCGCTACTGGAACTGGTCTACATATTCACCCAAAAATAAGTTTCAAAGTTTCCCCAGTATATTTTCAATTCTTCACATGCAGAGAATTACAGTAATCCATAAAACTCTAATGTTATCAATTTCAGGGTTGAACCCTTTTTAGCCTACTTTCGATTATTGCAAAATATGAAAGTAGACTTATGAGATCAACACAGGGCCAAAAACGTGTGTCTGTCTGTGTGTCTGTGTGTGTGTGTAAATGTGTGTGTGTGTATGTGTGTGTACTCTGCATGACTGTTCCCCCTATCAATTCAAACACGGTGAAACCGAATTGAACGAAAATTGGTACAGAGGTAGCACTAGCAAAGAGCACCTCTGTGTCATGATTTACATCGCCTCCATCTTGACGCAAACTAAATGGCGGCCACCCAAATGTTCAAAGCTAAAATCAAATTACGACTTACCCAATCATTTGATCTCTACCAAATTTTGAAACAATACACATTTATGCGGGTAGCGTCTCTTGACCAAACTACAAGGTCTCAGCCCAATAGCACGCAGATGGCGGCCATGTATGTGTGCAAATTGATACCCCCTACCAATTCAAACACGGCGAAAACTAATTGAACGAAATTTAATACAAAGGTAGCACTAGCAAACGGCACCCAAGCGTCATGTTTATATCGCCGCCATCTTGACGGGTACGTAATGGCGGCCACCCAAATGTTCAAAGCTTAAATCAATTTACGTCCAACCTGATCATCTGATCTCTACCAAATTTTGCAACGATATACCGCTATGTGAGAAGCGTCTTTTGACCAAACTACAAGGTCATCAGTCTAATAGTTCGCAGATCGTGGCCATGTATGTTTGCAAATCGATTCCCCTATGAATTCAAACAAGGTAAAACCAAATTGAACGAAATTTGGTACAGAGGTAGCAAACAGTTTCAAGATGGTGAATGTATGAATCATGCAAGTATTATAGCTGAACCATAACTTACGATTCAATAAGGCCTGGCCTCAACAATTCATCATATCATACATCAGATAGTGAGAAGAAAATAGCAATGGTTCACAAAGCTTGTGGAAGCAAGGTGAATAGGTGAATAAGTGGGAGCCTAAGCGAGAATAACGGAGAAAGTAGCGTGAGCTGATGTAACCGGCAGGCTATAGCTAAGTGCTCTTTCCCTCCCGAGCGTGAATTTGAGTACTATGGGGAAGGGTAGTCCACTGGCAAACAAAGGTATGCCAGATGAAAACGATTTATGTACTTTCCCTTCAAAAGGGTGAGATTTTCGAAAGCATTCTGGAATACTATAAAGATTTAAATTAGCCGGGATAATTTGATTACCCGCCACTGTCGGATCCCCGACAGAAAGTCCAAATGCCCCCAGAATTGGCAGAGACAAAGCGCCTTCAGAGCTTTTGAGATTTGTATTATTATGAGTAGAAATTATCAGAGAGAACCAATTGTTGCGTTTAAAGAAGGCTAAACTCTTACCCAGCAGGGTGCCGACTTAAAGTTTAGAGAGGGTAAAAACCCCAACCCGACTTGAACTAAACCAAAATTCTAAACAGTAAATCACAGGACCGATCGAAAATCTCTTCAAGTAGGAAGCTGGCAGAGCGAGCTATACTTGCCTTAATATTTTACTAGAATTAGCTATAATAGCTAAAAGAAACTTTTTCAGTGAAGTTAGCAAACGTTTTGCTCTAAACGCAACAAGCGATTGATTTTGTAACGATCTCAGCATTTACTGCTTTTCTTTATTTCTTTGAACAAGAAGTAATTCAAAAGGATAAGTAGGAAAGGAAAGGTCGTACCTAACAGCTCGTTGAGCAAGATAATGGAACTCTAAACAAGACGTTATAGTAATTTTAATTGCTTTAATAATGATACGTTTTGTGATAGTTTTACAATTAACATGTAATTTTTGGACAAATTTGGAGGTCTCAGACCTATGACAAACAATAAAAGACTATATAAGGGTTTCCGAACTATGCATTCAAATAAAAGGTCTCAGGCTTATAATAATAAAAAGTTTCTACAAATGGTTTAAATATTTTGTTTTAAATTGGCAAGGAAAATTACAAATGCTTTAAGAATGCCTTTGTAGTGAGCAAAAGGGCTATAAATAATCAATCTTGAATTCCTGGACACAGCTGGAGAAAACAAAGTGGATTAAGAAGTGGATTTATAACCACTAGTGTTTCTACTGAATGCAATAGATGCTAAATTCAAGTGGAGCAGGTCTCATTAACGAAGCCTGAATTAAACCAAATCAGATATTGTGCCCGTTGGACGAGGTTATCTGGTCACCACCAACCGTAACGTGGCCTGCCAGATGACCTCTACCTCGAGACACATTGCCGGAGAGGATCGCAATGCACTTTTGGGACTATCCGGCACAAGACTCTGCTTCCCTAAGGATCAGATTCCCATCACAGTGATTGTCATAGACGCCCAAAGAAAATGCACCCCCAAAAGGTCAAAACTACTAAATAATTAAAATCCAGACTTAAGACATACTCAAGGTTGGTTTATTTGGAAGGTCAAACCCCTGTCCTACGGTCGGAGGGTTTGATAAAACGGCTTTTCCGTGGCCAAAAAGCAAAGAAAAAAATAAACAACTCCTAAAATTAACGTAGAATCCCCTCGACAGGTCCTAAATACAGTAAAACAAAGCAAAACTGGGGAAATTATACCGCTTCAAAAATCGTTATACAAACAAACTGATGCTTCTAGGAAGAAGACATCATGGCATCAAAACATGTCAACTAGGACAGCAAAGTTAAGGGACTGGTACCATCCCATATTTAGATTTATACTATAATTATTTGAACTACTCCTGCTTTAATCTGATCAACGGCGTCAGACGTCCGTTATACACAAACTATACAAAAACTAATTATTGTCAGTCATCATCTTACAGTACACTGGTACAATTATATACAAACAACAAAGATGTTTCATCTTACAAGAGACAGTAGGGTAATAGTGGGAAACACATCAGTAATAAATAAGTTATACACACATATAATCATCTTATTAATCCTGCCTGCAACAGATGAACGACTGTTTGTTGTCCACCGTCATCTATCAGGGTGTCTAAACTTGAGAATCAAACTGTGCAAGAACAGCATTCCCCTGATCGGGTCACGCCCCACGAGTTCTGAACTTTGGGTTCGTGCGATCTCTGTCAAAGTCTATCAGTGTTAGCTACTAAACTTACTAGTAAGAACGAACGAAGGCGCAATGCATTGGTCTGCTAGACTACAGGTACAAGATCAAAATTTAACAACGATTAAGGTTTAACTGTATTATTAGCATCGCCGGTTTAGGAAATAAATTGATGATTCATGATTTAGTCCTAAGTTTAATGTCGTAGATTTATGAGTCCATTGATTATTAAGATAGTTGACCATATGCAAGGCGTCGCAAGAGCGTGCTACCAACACGTGGTACACCTCAACAAAGAATACGTGGCTCGCACGTTAACAATAACACAATCGGTACTCGAAAGAGACCATACCTTTTCCTCCTCGGTCCAAACTTGTTCGGTAACATAGATTTGGCCGGCTTTCTCTAATAAACGTGGTAACCAACCCTGCGTGGATTAAAAACACGGTAAATAATCATTCACTTACAAGTGAGAATACATAATAGCCTTAAGGGTCCAACTTATCAAATGGTTGCTCAAATCCATTATAAATCATGACAAAATATATTGGGGCTCGCTCACAAATACCTGCGAGTATATTAAAAAATTATCATTACTTATCAGTACACCTGTACCAGAACGGCTTTACAAAAATCGATACTGAATCAAGGTCAATAGCATGAGCATAAAAAAAGCATAGCCCATAAGAACATTCCTAGCAAGGTCTAGAAATAAAGAAAATAAAAATGAAGTCGATAGTCAATTGTCTGACAAGAGAGATCGTAAGTAACCTTGGGCAATGTCATTGGCGTGGACTGGGCAAACACCTGTCATTGTGCTCCCAGCGCTTAGCACTAAGCATCAGCGCGCCAGTGAATCTCAAAGAAAATGTCGATCACTGATCTTTCAACACATTCAAGCACAGTAAATGTAGACTGAGTGTTCTTAGCACTCACTCCAAAGGATTATACACATGTAAAGGAAGTTACTATAACGTTAAAGACGAATCAAATACAAGTAGAATGATATGTTTGGCTTCTGAAAACCAAATAGACGTGACAGAAAGATATTCCTCTCTCTTTGAAAGGCTTTGACATTTTGTAACGCCACTGAAGCTCACAGCGAATGAGTGCTGCGTACAAAACATGTTTAAATGATAATAAAATACTAGGTCACACCTTAACCTTAGGTGGAACTAATAGAAATGATACGAATCGTGTAACAAACTTTATGAGTAAGTTCATAACATTACTTGACTCATGGACAGCGATGTGAATTATCTGAATTCTAGCGGCGAACTGCTCACTCTTTATAAATGTATATTACAATAAGAACAGGCTGGATCCCTTCCATACCTAAACGATACACTATAATGCTAAATAAAGACGTCAGTGGCGTACTCAAAATAATAGAAATGGGGACTTCAAAACTTTGACCAAATATCAGCTGGAGCTGAATTAAAAAAATATGCCCCTGTCACAAATGACTAAACTGATGTTCCGTCATGCGGAATTACCTTCTAAGAACAATATTGCACCGTGTGGACACACACAATCAGGTGACTAACTCAGTGTCGAGTAACGAAATGCAAAGAGAAGCATTCAGAAGCGTGAAAAATCACCTTAAGGAGGTGGTCAAAAAATGAAATAAGCATACCTTGATGACTGACAATGAGTTACGGATGCCACAGACTAATCCACCCATGACCATCCACCGTACAGAAATATATTAGGAAATCATGACTCACAGCTATTGTAGATAATTATCCAGACACGAGGATTGAGGATTTTGCCTTTCATCCAGACAAACCACAAATATCTTCTCTGCTCGGCCACAAGCATGGTTATCCTCGGGTGGTCATCCATGGTTGTAGTGTGGCTTAGGTGTTCAGCGTTCCTCCCATTCGGATGTTTAAGCCATAGCCCTCTTCTTCTTAGATATAGGATTATTCGGCCTCAGCACATGGTGAAATAAAGGCATCTTGTAGATTCGTTGTAATACGTATAAAAATGGACACAGCTTCAAGCGTGTTGAAATTCACAGATTTTTATACCCTTTCCACCAGCAGACTATATTTAAAAATGGCCTTGTCTGCTAAAACACATAAACTGGCTTTGACACTAGACACGTGTCTTTCCACTGAAGCTAAACAACTTCACACGCTTTAGATATCATATCGAAGAATATTAGCTTAATCTTATTTGTTTTACAGACGGCCTTTGCACGGCTCGTAAATATTTTACTCTATCTGTTGAATATGACGACCAGATTCTCCACTAGGGGTTTACGAGTACACAACTTATTTGTCACTGGTCAGCCATAGAAGCACGCTGTAACCATGTGGTCAACACTTCACTGAATCGAAATATAATAAGATTCACAATCTCGGACGGACTTCTCACGTCACCAGCACACTTCGTGCTATAATTAATACTTTCAGTCGTATTCACTTCATACAATTTGAACGTCGATGATACTTTAGACTTGGTCACCTGGGACCTTCACAATTTCACATCCGCTCGCCATGCAAGCGCGGATTCAAGTCATTCCTTCACGGAAGTAGGTGTGCTCAGTTCGATCACCTCCGAGTCATTTAGCGTCTAAGTTCATTCCTTCCGCGTATCGGCGGTGTTATACCTTCGGTGGTAAACCATAAATAAAATGTTATTAGCCCCAGAAAAATGTGGCTAGTTAAGCTGAATGACTGGTTATTTTAAATTCAGGTTGCACTTCAAAGAGAACTTCTTTGATCATGTAGGGTAATTTTATACTGCTTCTTAATGAAGTCAAAAGAACATCTATGTAGTGGCGTGCTGCTGTGGGTGCTTTCACAATTCTTGAGCATTATAAATTCCATGGTTCGTGTACAAGCTATCACCAGCATGAGCTATTCGGGCTCAATATAAACATTTAACAATTGGAAAAGTATAACTTCCTAGACGCAGCAGGGAAAAATGCGTATTAAAATGTGGGTTTATAACCATATGGATATTTATGCAGAGTGAATAAGTGTTATATTTGACATAAGTGTGAGGGCGCCTATTTATAGGCGAGGCCTCATTGAATAACCAAAAAACTAGTTTTAACATACCCTAAATTGTTCGTAAAGGAAATTGGGAGTTTAGGAAATGGGGGATCTGAGTCCTGGCTGATTTTACTGATACGAGAGAATCGCGATGCGGAAGAAGCCACACATTCACTTTTAAAGCACTGAAAGTTTGAAGAACATGAGAAAAATGTTCCTATTGCTGTTTATGGAGATGCACTGAGTTGAACTTTAGTATGTTTCTGGAGGTTTAGAGTTTTGAGTTGTAATTAATGGTTCAATTTAACTTAAAGTTGGCAGTAATTTTGACGTTGGTGAGTATAGTTCTTCACAGTTGTGAGTCTATTGCGAATGGAAATTTCCAGATATGTAATGACAGTTGATTGGGGCAGTAGAAATCCCACGGAGGAAAAAGTTTGGTTTTAGACAGCTTTATGTTTTAGCAGAATCCCACGTAGGAGAGAAGCATCTCCCTTATTTTGTACAAGAAGTACTAAATTTCATGTTTAGAACTAGGCTTAGATAGCTTAAGAAAGTCAGAAGAAATCCCGCGATGGGCAGTTATTGAACAATATTGCGAAAATCAAATACTGCCTATAAAATCCATTAAAGCTTTTATGTTTAGATTAAAACCCTTTTAAAACGTGGTTAACATCACTTGAAGGTAGTTAATTATCTTTTCAGGGTGGATATGATGTTTCCTGCAGCCGTTAATCACAAATTTCAGACAAGGCGTCGATTTGAACCACCTCATGGAAAAAGGCGATGAGCCTCCTTGAGAGGGCTGAACTTTTCACGTGGTCGACTAGACGGGTAGAAGCGATGGTTCCAGGCACTCCAAAAGCCAGCGCAAGGGGGGAATGGAGGGGGAAACAAAAGAGGCTAAGCACTGCAGGAAACATTGGGAAACAAAAATTTCGACACAATGGGAATTTGATATATCAAATAAAATCTTCATGGAGATGGTTGATGACGACGAGGGCGACATCTGCTTGAGTGGTTTGAAACCATGTTTGTAATTGCTGAATTCAAAAGCTTCGACAGGTTGCCGCGTGGTGAACTGGGGTTGAGTTGCAGAGACACAACTTAAACAGCCTTACATAAAATAAATACAGGTTCAAAGAAAACGGAATACATAAAGGGTCACTGTTGGTGTCTGCGGGAAGGAAAATAAAAGAACTAATGAAAAAGAAGAAGCAAAGATCAGCGAGAGCTAACTCTAAATAAACGTGTATTCCAATGAATACACCAAACTGGGGGGCCAAACACCGACAGAGAGGAGAAAAATAGTTTAATTTTCAAGCGGTAAAGGCGAAATTTGTGATATCGGTCTTAAGATATGACCGTTACCAGTAAGAAACTTTACAACCCGAATTCTTCCATCCCTTCCGGGATAGCATTCGACCACCCTGCCAGAGACCCATACTAGTGGGGGAGAGGCGTCCCTAACTAGAACTAAGTCTCCCACCTTAATATCAGGATTAGAAAGAAGCTACTTCTGTCTCCTCTGTAATCAAGTTAAGTATTCCAACTTCCACCTTTTCCAGAAAGAATGACGAAGGGCTTCAATTTTACGCCAAAAAATAGGCAAGCGGGAATCTCTATGAGAGTTAAGCAAGGGGGAGGGGCAGATAGGAAATTACCAATGAGGAAATGGCCGGGAGTTAATGGAAGTAAATCATCAGGATCATTAGAAAGTGGGATTAAAGGGCGAGTATTAACAACACCTTCGATTAGGATGGACAGTGAGTTAAATTCTTCATAGGTTAGAATACGGTTACCCAAAATCTCGTTTAGATGACGTTTGGTTACCTTGTCACAAGACTCCCACCTGCCGCCGTGATGAGGGGCGTAAGGGGGTATAAATAGCCATTTGAAACCTTTGGCATAGGAAAAGTTAGAAATTTGTTCCATTGCAGGCGAAGATGTAAGAGCTTTTTTTCCGCAAGGAAGCTGCGATTTGAAGGAACTCCGCGCCTTGCAGTAAAACGAGAGACAGCTGAAAGGAAATACGAAGTAGAAGCATTTGTTACTAGTTCCAGATGGATCGCACCAGTAACCATGCAGACGAAGAAGGAAACATAGAGTTTTCCAAACAATTTGCCTTTAGCTTCAGGGGAATTACGCTGATATTGAAATGGACCCATTTAATCCACGCCAGTTAAAGCGGCAGGCCGGGTTGGGGAAGGATGGAACGAGGGTAGATCGCCCGTAATTTGAGTGCTCGCCTTAGGTTTCAACTTAAAGCAGGGGATGCATTTGTGTATTACTGAAGAAACTTCATGAACTACATTTATTATCCAGTACTTTTCCCTTAGTAAACAAAGCAAGGTGCGAGTACCAAAATGCAGATTTCGATAATGGAAGTCACGTATAATTAAGGAAGTTACGTGATGCTTAGAAGGCAAAATGACAGGATGTTTTTTGTTTTCAGAAAGTGAAGTATGAGAAGGCCTTCCGCCTACTCTTAGTAACCCATTTTCAACAAGAACGGGAGCTAAGGCGCAAAGACGACTAGATTTCGAAAGATCTTTCTTAGCTGAAAGCAAAGACAATACGATAGGGAACGCTTCTTGCTGGGTGAGTTGCAAAACTTTAGTGGTAGCGAGAGTTAATTCATGATTAGTTAGATGCGGTTTAGGAAGAACGGGTTGGTCAACAACGAGATATTGCCATCTAAGAAGATAAGCAAAAATCCGGATTAGTTTGTGATAGGAGGAATAGCGAGACAATAAGGGAAATGAAACACTGGTAATGAGACAAGAAGGAGTAGATTTAGCTACTTTGGCGTCAGGCAAGTTGGACATTGGAGCTGAAGGTTTAGAAGGCCAGCAAGAAGAGTCTTCGACTAACCACGATGGCCCATACCAGTACAGTTGAGATACGGCGAACTGAGAAGGAAAGCAACCGCGTGAGATAATGTCAGCGGGGTTATCAGCGCTGGGAACATGTCTCCATTGACATCCTAAAGAAAGGGTTTGAATTTTTGAAACTCTATTGGCGACGGTGGTTTGCCAGTGAGTGGGGGTTTTGGCGATCCACGAAAGAGTGATCATGGAGTCGCTCCATTAATACATTTGGGAGAATCGAATTTTTAAAACATTTTGCAGTTTATAGCAAGTTCTGCAGCCATGGGAGCGGCTCACACTTCAAGCCGGGGCAAGGTGATGGTTTAAGGTGGGGCTACTTTGGATTTAGCACAAATAAGGCTCGAGCGTGAAAATTCATTTGGAGGATTGCGATAAACAAGGTATGCACAACAAGCGTAAGCTTTCTCGGAGCTGTCGGCAAAGACATGAAGTATGAAGGGCGTATTAGAAGAAGCGTTAATTAAATTTCTAGGAATTTCAATAAGCGAAAGGTTAAGTAAACTGCAACGGAAAGAAAGCCATCTATTAAGGAAAGAAGAGGGAACAGCTTCATCCCATTCACACTTAAGAGACCATAGCTCTTGCATAAAAAGGTTGGCGATAACAATGGCTGGAGTGAGAAATTGAAGCGGGTCAAAAATCTTAGCTATTTCAGACAAAATTTGCATTTTTTTTGTTAGGGAGTTCTTCAGAAAGTGAGACTTCGTAAATAAGGGTGGCAGTGTGAGTGCAGCAATGTACTCCTAACATTTTTATTGAGTCGGAATTGCCACAAATTTCAACAGAAGAGAGATCAACATCTTCGACAGGAAATTGAGCAAGAAACTCAGGTGAATTTGAATTCCACTTATGAAGTGGGAATCCTCCATTCTTTAGCAGTGCTTTTAGTTCAAGAGATACGAGAGAAGCTTCTTCAAGAGTTTGAAAGGATTGCAAATAATCATCGACATAAAAAGATGTTAATGCTTCTGAAGCTTTAGCATGAAACCAATAACCATCTTGAGAAGCTAGCATATGTAAGAATCGGATGGCTAGGAAAGCGGAAGGTTTATGAGCATAAGTAACGGTTTTCAAACGAAATATTTTGATGGGCTTACTTGTTTCGTCACGCCGTAAGATTCTCTGAAGATCTTGCTGTTCAGATTGAATTAAGACTTGACGGTACATTTGCTTTATGTCTACAATGACGGCTATAGGGAATACGCGAAAATTCAAAAGTATAGTAGACAGATCGGACTGAATAGCTGGACCGTGGTGAAGAGTATCGTTAAGACTATTGCCATTAGCATTAAATACAACACGAATTTTGTCCTTAAGAAAAGAGTTTTTCCACACTGGATGGTGATTTAAGAAGACGGTTTCGACTGGAGGATGTGATTCGTCATCAGATTTAATGCAACTTCCATGAGATCTAGACTTTCATACTCTTCCATGAACTCAGTATATTGTTGTTTAACAAGGGGTTCTTTTTTGAATTTACTCTCAATGGCAAAGAGAGATTTACGCGCTTTGGGTTGAGAATTACTTAGTTTTGGAGGATTGATTAGTCTAGGCATTTGAACTATGAATCTGCCGTCGGGTGTGCGAGTAGTGGTAGAAGTGAAGAGTTGCTCGCAGAATTCGTTTTCTGATGAGGTTGAATTAGGGGAATCGATATTTTCAAGTTTCCAGAACTGTTCCAAATCGGTGGTTAGGAAATGACATTGCGACGCAGATTGAGTGGTGTAATGCGGGAGTTGGCCGGTGACAATCCACCCAAAATTAGTGTCTCTAGCAAAAACATTAGAAGATAATTGACTAATTTGCTTACGTAGGCAATTCCAGAAGCCATTTGCACTGAAGAGTATATCAATAGGGCCTTGTATGCTAAACAGGGGATCGGCAAGCCTTAGGTTAGCAGGAATATTTAAGCAGGAAGTGACAACAGAGTGACTAGGGGTATCTTCACCTATACTGTTGAGAATGAGGCAGTTTAGTTTAAGGAAATTATTTCTCTGACAGGTATCCTTTATGGTTAATTTTGAAAATTGCAAAGCTTGCGATTTTGAACTATTGATGACCTATACATTGATAGAAGTGGGCGTTACTGGAAGACCAAATTTTTTGATTAAAGAGTTGGAAACAAAATCATGGGTCGCCACCGAGTCGAGGAGTCCTCGGGCACGAATCCAGTTACCTGATTTATTGATTTATCATGGACCTCGATATGAACCGAGGACAATAGTACTTAAGCGCTACGCAAAGACTTGGCGTTTTGAATATAAGATGACGCGTTGGTTCTGCTAGTATTGTCACTTTGTTTAGAAGTAAAAGGTACTGATGACCTCGGTTGATCATGACGATGCAATAGTGTGTGATGTGCTATTTCGCAATGAAAGCCAAGTCTAGTGGACTTTCAGTTAGAAGCGGAATGTTTAGGTGAAAGACATTGAAACAGAACTTATTTTGAGATACCAATTTCCTTCTGTCATCCACTGATAGCTTTTTGAAGGATTTACATAAATATAAGGCGTGATGATCTTTACAAAATATGCATTTTATTGGATCGTTAAGACTTTTGCGAGGTTCGCGTTGAGTACTTAATGCGAGAGAATTTGTAGTACTGTGCCCGTTTAGACCGGAGTCCGCACGACCACATATGCATTTTACCAATAATCAGTCAGCACGAGAGTCAAAATATCCCGGAGCGCCAGATGGGTTAAAGCTAATCGCAAAAACGACATCAAATGAAAAAAATGCTTTACTGATTTTTGGCTCAATGCAACAATAAGGATAGAAGGAGATTCAACTGGGCATAACACATCATGTAAAATTATCTCATTTTATTTTGAATTTAAAATTGACTGCAAAAATGCTCAAAGCAGCATCATTCACGTGTGGCGACCCACACTCCTATTTACACAAGGTACAGAAATTTTCCAAACACATTTGACAATTATCTTTGGAAACACAAGTCTGATTATTAGTCCTGTAGACTGTGTTCCAAAATTATATTCATTTATTTGTGATTAAATCCAGTTCAAATTTAATTGTCTTTACTGGAAGTACTGTAGTTCACTGTTTGAATTTTTACATAATATTAACACTCGTAGAATAAGTGTTCATAGAATTTTTAACTTTCACTTATTTTTTCCAGTTTCAAAAAATATTGTCAAAAAATATTATTATTTCTGAATCAACACAAATTATTTACACATATTAATAACATCTGAAAAGTATTTGACCTTGAGCATAGCATTGAAGAACTGTGCGAAGCACAACAAAAATTAAGCGTTCTTCTGACATTAAACGTTTCGAGAAGTGACTCGATTATGAACTTCAAGTTCCTAACAAAATATACATGATTTCTGAATCATCAACTTGATCAATAAATTGTTGAACCATTCAACTATTCGATTCTCCACTTAGAATCATCATTAAGAAAAATATTTATATTCATGGCCATTTTAGTAATTTTCACAACTTGTAATTCTTCGACAGAATGCGGAAATAAGAATCGTAGCTTCATAATAAATTCCTTTAGTTCATGGCACTAGGATTGAAAACATCCTTCAAATTATTTGTGGTTATAGAATTATTCTTAATTGGCAGTGGCCTATTCTATTATTTGTGTAAGAACACAATATTCCAACAACAACGGCAAAGGTCTTCCTCTGAAGAAGAATAAACTACTATCATGACAAATCCGGGTTCTAGCAAAATCAAAGTCTTAATGGAATCCGTAAACAAGGTTGAAATAAGAACTGATGGTTTCTAAGAAATAACCTTCGGGTCATTCATACGACGAAATGTGTAGTTCCAATACTCCTATAAACCTGAGCCATCGAACCTGCTATTTGATTGATGCTCGAAACAACCTCCTCATTCCTGCGACTTAAACATGCGCACCTGGGAATGGCATTTCAACTACTCCACACATATAAGTTTTCTTCCCAAAATGTATACAATAAATCAAGCCTCTGCTTGTTATCAACACTGGAAGATTAATAAACTGACAAGTTTATTTTATTTTACCATTCAGTTCAACCCGTGAATTTACCATACTTATGAAAATCTTTATTTCACTTTCGAGTGTGTATTTACGTCATGATTTTATATAAATACAAAAATATCCTATTTGATACAATTATCAATTGCTTCCCGTTTCATGCCTCTCCGTGTTATCTGAAAAATATACTTTGCTCATTGCAAATGTCAACTGTTCAACCAGAACTGAAATGTTGGTTGAATGCGGGCTTGCGCTAACCACTCTCCTTCGGAAAATCTCCTGTTCCAAACTAGAAATGATTAAACTACTTCATAGGCTCTCTCTCAATAAATGTGATTATTAGAAAATATAATATCCAAGAATTATTTAGAAAAGTTATAAAAAATTATTAGTATTATTATTAATAGATTATTATTATTATTATTAGTTATATTATTTTAAATATATTTAATCATCATCTCATTATGTGAGAATCCACATGTTCGAACCTTCGAATATGGAAAAAATATCAATTCCTCAACAAAAATAATTATTAACTTTTACAGTTACATCGGCTGATTACCGTGATTTCCCAAAAATATGAAATATTCAAATAAATGCTCGATATGCTCGGTCATCGATCCTAAACTGTTCTGAGTGCTGAAAATACTCAGAATAACTCTAATATGTCTTGTGTAAATCATTGCAAGATTTAAATACGAAGAAAAAAAATGTTTTGGTCATCTGCCGAAAAATAGTTTGTTCCAATTAGCTAGGCATAATATAAAGTCAAAATGTGGCTTACATTTCTTGATGGTCTTGAAGCGTAGCGAACCTGGTCTGTACCAGATTTATCCATAGACATGCCCTATCGGACAAGCACGTATAATCCTTGTATCGGCCGCCATTATATACCCACAATCCGTCTAACAAGACATAGTGGTAATATCTCTTGACGTTTGAAGTAACTGTTGATCCATTTTAATATTGGCTTCTGTTAAAGCCATAACAGTTTGCTTAAATGGGGTCAGATCTAAGTGATCTATTCTCAGATATGTCAGTTGTAACATAACTCACGGTAATCTTTTCAGTACAAGAAAACACTGACAGTCTAACCAATCAACGGCTGTTCTGAAGATCGTTCCCTGGGCATGGCTTCACACCATCTACCATGCGCGAAGCAACATGTAGTTTCCCTGCGTTGGCTAATGAACAACACCGTGATAGACTGGCCTTCAATGTACTGAAAGATCGGAGTGGTTATCAAGTTACAAATATGAAAACTGACTGAATTGGACTTAAAATATCCAAGTATTAGGTTATTACTGGACTGTGACAAAGTACTAATTCTAGACAAAGTCTAGCATATGTCCATGTGAAAATAAAAATATTTCACCAGTGTCTGTAGAAAATATCAATCACCTTAGTGATTCTCCCTGCCGGAAACTTACTAAGTTCCACTTGTAGCGCAGCACTTTTGTGACTATCACAACTTTGAAAATAACTTCTGCGTAGATCCGGCAACCATGTGCCTTGGCTCAGCGTAGTGGCACCTTGCTAGGCAAGTGCTTGTTTCGAAGTGAGCTATTGATGCCTGAGCCGGCCGGCTTTTATTCAAAACTGTCAGGATCACGCGTCATCACGCTGAAATCTAGAAATCCTCATATCTCTGGTATCCCTGGTCCGATTTACTTGATACTAAGTGCATTCTCTTTCATTTGGCCGTGCCAGTAATCTGATCCAAGTCTCAAGTCTCTACTCCATGGTTAACTATTTAATCAATAAATAGCCTCGACCTCTGCTATTACTCGCTACGTCACTTGACATGCTCTTAGCGGTATATTCTTTCCAATTGCTTCTGGAAGCAATGGAGCGCGATATTCAAATATCTCAACTTTCAAAAGCGGCTGTAGCCTTTCCCTTGATATCTAGGTGTCTGAATCTTGGAATACCCATTCCTAGAGTTGGGTACATCCACCCCACACCTAGCAAAAAATAAAAATTGAAAAAAATTTATTTTTCCTATCTACACATTAAATCATCTGGTTCTTGAATAATAAATCTTCAAATTCGATGCATTATAAGTTCCCACGATGTTACCAGTTCGTGTATTAGCGACTTCATAGCTTCCATTGTTGTTTACTTCCACAATATTCAAAATCTTTAATTTCACCAGGTTTAATATCAAAAAATATCGTGATACTCTTCCAAAATCTTCCCTAGCTCTGGGGACTCCTCCTCAGTGTAGACTTCTCTTCCTTCAGCTTCATGAAAAATCAGAGACCATTGAGCATCTCCCTCGATGTCTTCCTCTTCTTTTCCCTCGAAGTTAATCTCTTCGGTATTCTTGAATCTGATCGTCTCTGTCTTCATGTCTATCACTGCTTGATATTTCTGAATGAAATCCGCTCCCAATATCATGTCAAAAGCCATGTCCTTCATTACAACAAACACATGTCGGAAATCATGTCCTCCAATCGTAATACATAAGTATAATTGTGTTTTACACAGAGATATTTTGTTGGGTATTATTCCTTGGATCTTAATTCCTGATACTGGATTCTCCTCTAAATTCTCTTTGAGCTTCCACAGAATATAAAGCTTCTCACTCACAAGACAAAGCATAGCCCCAGTATCAATCAAAGTATCGACAGGCATACCGAATACTTCGCATGATATGATTGGCATTCTAATTCTTGTACCCATTTCTTTCCGTTCGTCATTCTGTTGGATTAAGTCATCATCCTCTGCTTGCCGTTTAATAATTCTGGAAGTGAAAGTGTTTAAAATTCTATCTTCTACTGTGAATTCGAAGTTTTTCTTTTTCGTTTCCATTCCCCCGGGATTGTTGTGTTCCCGATGGACCTGGTTCATTGGGCCTCTGCTCCAAAAACTGCAAGTTATCTTGGTGTCTTGCTTCCAAGTTCTTCCTCGTCTCCTTGTTGAACTCTTCATTGGACTGACGAGTATCCACATTCCCTCTGTTATTGTAGTTGTTTCTACCATAGTATCTTCTTTCCTGGTACCTTCCTTGATTATCCCGTGGCCTTCTCCATCGAGTATTATATCGATTTCCACCATCCGGTCTCGCATAAGGCTTGTAACTGTATCTGTTACTGTACTGATTCCATCCTCCTTTATTGGGATCTTCCCTCGGCGTTTTCTCTTCTCGCCCCTCTCGAATCTCTCGAGGTGTTTGGGAATAACTGTCGGCCATAACAGCATACACAGCGTTGTTATTCTTTCCTCCCTTCTGATGGAAGAATTGAGCGTTCGTATGATCCAGCTTCTGCAATACCTCGTCAAATTGCTCCATATTATAGATGTCAGCAGCGATCAAAGTCCTTCGGACGTCTGCTGGAAACTGACGTATTAATGCTGTAATTAATTCGTTATCTGGCATCGGCGGATCTAAATGTTGCAGTTTAGAAAGCTGTCCAGAAAAGTACTTAGAGTATCGAGTAGGTTGTGACGTCGAGAATCTCTTTGAATATAATTCTGCTCTGACTTGCTGTTGGGTTTCCGGGGACCAAAACTTTTTCAATAACCCACGAGAAAACTCCTCAAAATTGGTAAGAGTGGACCTAAATGCTCTGAACCAAAGAAGTGCAGGACCTTCCAAAAATTTCCCTATCACTCGGATCTGTCTTTCCTTAGGGATCTTGGAATCTTTCAGGTAATCACCTGCTTCTCTCAAAAATTCTACGGGTGTCACAGAATCTCGCCCTGAAAATTTAGAAGGCTTATCCTCTACATTCTTGAATACAGTTATGGGGTTGGATTGAAATACTGTCCTGACCTCATCCTGTCTTTGACTGTCAGTTTCTCTAGCTGCTCCTAGATTTATCTGTATCTGTTCTTTTCCCCTTACACTTGGCATTTTCAACAGATGGTCAGACTGTTTCTCGTCCTTGATTTGGGTTTTCATAGCCTCAAGTTCCTTATGGTTTTCTTCTGCCATTTTCTTAATTGCTTCAGTTTCTTTACAATTCTCCTTGACATCAGTGGATATCTGGTTCATAACAGCCTCGTGACTTTTCAACGACCCTGTCATATCTGATATGTCCTTCTGAGTTGCTCGGATATCTTTGGAAATTACTTGAATATGGGATGACAAAGATTCCCTAATTTCCTTGATTCCCTCTTGGTTCTCCAGCTTGAGTGTGTCTTTAATTTCATTGACAACTGTGGTTTTAATTTCAGTTTGTAATTCATTAATCACACCTTCTCTTATTTCTCCCATTACAAGTTCTTTGAATTGTTCTGTCAACCGTTGAACAACTAGAATTTCCATCTCATTACTCTCCTTCTTCACTCTGACTTCTAGGTTGATCATGTCTTCACCAACTTTCCTAAGACCATGTTCTATCCTATCAGCTAAGCTTTGGGATCTTAGATCGGCATCGCGAAATTTATCATCCATTAAACTTGCGTTAGTGGCTAATGAAGTTTCGAGCTCATGTGTTTTTTCGCATAATTTAGTCATTTTACTCTCAAGTGACATTTTCAAAATTTCGGAATTCTCTTTAAATTTATTTTCCATAGAATTAAATTTACTATTTAAATTTTCTTTCAAGTTATCTTTTAACCTGCTCTCTAACGAATCAGAATTTTCTTTAAGTTTATCATTTAAATTTTCTTTAAGTTTATTTTCTAAAGAATCAGAATTTTCTTTAAGTTTATTTTCTAAAGAATCAGAATTTTCTTTAAGTTTATCGTTTAAACTTTCTTTAAGTTTATCAGAATTTTCTTTAAGTTTCCTTTCCAAAGCCTCAGTATTTTCTTTCATAATGGCTGCTACACGCAGTCCAGCTTCTTTTGAACTCTCCTCCAAACTCCTCATCATCCTCATCATTTCTTCCATAATTTTCAATTATTAATCAAAACTTAGGGGTATACAATATTGGCAAACACAAGCTTATAACTAGAACAAGAAATATGAATAGCTAATTGGAACACTCTAATAAAATGAGATTTGTCCTAATGTCGACGTGATGGAAAAACAAAATTCTCTACTTTTACGAATTACATTTACCACAATATCGCAAGAAAAATATGCAAGTTCTCAAATATCCTCCACCTGGATTCTAATAATGCGTATGTCCAGTCATCGAACGTTTACTACTGAATTTACTTGACGCCCTAATGGTTAAGCCATTATCAAAAATAATCAAACCCATTCTGATTATAAACCTGTTAAATTTTTAATTTTTCCCACGAATTAGGTTTCCTACTAATTTATTCATCCAAACCAGACATCTCTCAACTCCCAAAATATTTATATATACAAATTATCACAATTTAAATCGGCATGCGATTGACCATGTCTAACTCGAGACCCACGTTCGAAGCCATTTCTCCCTCTATCTTATTTTATGTGCCCGTTTAGACCGGAGTCCGCACGACCAAATATGCATTTTACCAATAATCAGTCAGCACGAGAGTCAAAATATCCCGGAGCGCCAGATGGGTTAAAGCTAATCGCAAAAACGACATCAAATGAAAAAAATGCTTTACTGATTTTTGGCTCAATGCAACAATAAGGATAGAAGGAGATTCAACTGGGCATAACACATCATGTAAAATTATCTCATTTTATTTTGAATTTAAAATTGACTGCAAAAATGCTCAAAGCAGCATCATTCACGTGTGGCGACCCACACTCCTATTTACACAATGTACAGAAATTTTCCAAACACATTTGACAATTATCTTTGGAAACACAAGTCTGATTATTAGTCCTGTAGACTGTGTTCCAAAATTATATTCATTTATTTGTGATTAAATCCAGTTCAAATTTAATTGTCTTTACTGGAAGTACTGTAGTTCACTGTTTGAATTTTTACATAATATTAACACTCGTAGAATAAGTGTTCATAGAATTTTTAACTTTCACTTATTTTTTCCAGTTTCAAAAAATATTGTCAAAAAATATTATTATTTCTGAATCAACACAAATTATTTACACATATTAATAACATCTGAAAAGTATTTGACCTTGAGCATAGCATTGAAGAACTGTGCGAAGCACAACAAAAATTAAGCGTTCTTCTGACATTAAACGTTTCGAGAAGTGACTCGATTATGAACTTCAAGTTCCTAACAAAATATACATGATTTCTGAATCATCAACTTGATCAATAAATTGTTGAACCATTCAACTATTCGATTCTCCACTTAGAATCATCATTAAGAAAAATATTTATATTCATGGTCATTTTAGTAATTTTCACAACTTGCAATTCTTCGACAGAATGCGGAAATAAGAATCGTAGCTTCATAATAAATTCCTTTAGTTCATGGCACTAGGATTGAAAACATCCTTCAAATTATTTGTGGTTATAGAATTATTCTTAATTGGCAGTGGCCCATTCTATTATTTGTGTAAGAACACAATATTCCAACAACAACGGCAAAGGTCTTCCTCTGAAGAAGAATAAACTACTATCATGACAAATCCGGGTTCTAGCAAAATCAAAGTCTTAATGGTATCCGTAAACAAGGTTGAAATAAGAACTGATGGTTTCTAAGAAATAACCTTCGGGTCATTCATACGACGAAATGTGTAGTTCCAATACTCCTATAAACCTGAGCCATCGAACCTGCTATTTGATTGATGCTCGAAACAACCTCCTCATTCCTGCGACTTAAACATGCGCACCTGGGAATGGCATTTCAACTACTCCACACATATAAGTTTTCTTCCCAAAATGTATACAATAAATCAAGCCTCTGCTTGTTATCAACACTGGAAGATTAATAAACTGACAAGTTTATTTTATTTTACCATTCAGTTCAACCCGTGAATTTACCATACTTATGAAAATCTTTATTTCACTTTCGAGTGTGTATTTACGTCATGATTTTATATAAATACAAAAATATCCTATTTGATACAATTATCAATTGCTTCCCGTTTCATGCCTCTCCGTGTTATCTGAAAAATATACTTTGCTCATTGCAAATGTCAACTGTTCAACCAGAACTGAAATGTTGGTTGAATGCGGGCTTGCGCTAACCACTCTCCTTCGGAAAATCTCCTGTTCCAAACTAGAAATGATTAAACTACTTCATAGGCTCTCTCTCAATAAATGTGATTATTAGAAAATATAATATCCAAGAATTATTTAGAAAAGTTATAAAAAATTATTATTATTATTATTAGTAGATAATTATTATTATTATTAGTTATATTATTTTAAATATATTTAATCATCAACTCATTATGTGAGAATCCACATGTTCGAACCTTCGAATATGGAAAAAATATCCATTCCTCAACAAAAATAATTATTAACTTTTACAGTTACATCGGCTGATTACCGTGATTTCCCAAAAATATGAAATATTCAAATAAATGCTCGATATGCTCGGTCATCGATCCTAAACTGTTCTGAGTGATGAAAATACTCAGAACAACTCTAATATGTCTTGCGTAAATCATTGCAAGATTTAAATACGAAGAAAAAAAATGTGTTGGTCATCTGCCGAAAAATAGTTTGTTCCAATAAGCTAGGCATAATTTAAAGTCAAAATGTGGCTTACATTTCTTGATGGTCTTGAAGCGTAGCGAACCTGGTCTGTGCCAGATTTATCCATAGACATGCCCTATCGGACAAGCACGTATAATCCTTGTATCGGCCGCCATTATATACCCACAATAAGTCTAACAAGACATAGTGGTAATATCTCTTGACGTTTGAAGTAACTGTTGATCCATTTTAATATTGGCTTCTGTTGAAGCCATAACAGTTTGCTTAAATGGGGTCAGATCTAAGTGATCTATTCTCAGATATGTCAGTTGTAACATAACTCACGGTAATCTTTTCAGTACAAGAAAACACTGACAGTCTAACCAATCAACGGCTGTTCTGAAGATCGTTCCCTGGGCATGGCTTCACACCATCTACCATGCGCGAAGCAACATGTAGTTTCCCTGCGTTGGCTAATGAACAACACCGTGATAGACTGGCCTTCAATGTACTGAAAGATCGGAGTGGTTATCAAGTTACAAATATGAAAACTGACTGAATTGGACTTAAAATATCCAAGTATTAGGTTATTACTGGACTGTGACAAAGTACTAATTCTAGACAAAGTCTAGCATATGTCCATGTGAAAATAAAAATATTTCACCAGTGTCTGTAGAAAATATCAATCACCTTAGTGATTCTCCCTGCCGGAAACTTACTAAGTTCCACTTGTAGCGCAGCACTTTTGTGACTATCACAACTTTGAAAATAACTTCTGCGTAGATCCGGCAACCATGTGCCTTGGCTCAGCGTAGTGGCACCTTGCTAGGCAAGTGCTTGTTTCGAAGTGAGCTATTGATGCCTGAGCCGGCCGGCTTTTATTCAAAACTGTCAGGATCACGCGTCATCACGCTGAAATCTAGAAATCCTCATATCTCTGGTATCCCTGGTCCGATTTACTTGATACTAAGTGCATTCTCTTTCATTTGGCCGTGCCAGTAATCTGATCCAAGTCTCAAGTCTCTACTCCATGGTTAACTATTTAATCAATAAATAGCCTCGACCTCTGCTATTACTCGCTACGTCACTTGACATGCTCTTAGCGGTATATTCTTTCCAATTGCTTCTGGAAGCAATGGAGCGCAATATTCAAATATCTCAACTTTCAAAAGCGGCTGTAGCCTTTCCCTTGATATCTAGGTGTCTGAATCTTGGAATACCCATTCCTAGAGTTGGGCACATCCACCCCACACCTAGCAAAAAATAAAAATTGAAAAAAAATTATTTTTCCTATCTACACATTAAATCATCTGGTTCTTGAATAATAAATCTTCAAATTCGATGCATTATAAGTTCCCACGATGTTACCAGTTCGTGTATTAGCGACTTCATAGCTTCCATTGTTGTTTACTTCCACAATATTCAAAATCTTTAATTTCACCAGGTTTAATATCAAAAAATATCGTGATACTCTTCCAAAATCTTCCCTAGCTCTGGGGACTCCTCCTCAGTGTAGACTTCTCTTCCTTCAGCTTCATGAAAAATCAGAGACCATTGAGCATCTCCCTCGATGTCTTCCTCTTCTTTTCCCTCGAAGTTAATCTCTTCGGTATTCTTGAATCTGATCGTCTCTGTCTTCATGTCTATCACTGCTTGATATTTCTGAATGAAATCCGCTCCCAATATCATGTCAAAAGCCATGTCCTTCATTACAACAAACACATGTCGGAAATCATGTCCTCCAATCGTAATACATAAGTATAATTGTGTTTTACACAGAGATATTTTGTTGGGTATTATTCCTTGGATCTTAATTCCTGATACTGGATTCTCCTCTAAATTCTCTTTGAGCTTCCACAGAATATAAAGCTTCTCACTCACAAGACAAAGCATAGCCCCAGTATCAATCAAAGTATCGACAGGCATACCGAATACTTCGCATGATATGATTGGCATTCTAATTCTTGTACCCATTTCTTTCCGTTCGTCATTCTGTTGGATTAAGTCATCATCCTCTGCTTGCCGTTTAATAATTCTGGAAGTGAAAGTGTTTAAAATTCTATCTTCTACTGTGAATTCGAAGTTTTTCTTTTTCGTTTCCATTCCCCCGGGATTGTTGTGTTCCCGATGGACCTGGTTCATTGGGCCTCTGCTCCAAAAACTGCAAGTTATCTTGGTGTCTTGCTTCCAAGTTCTTCCTCGTCTCCTTGTTGAACTCTTCATTGGACTGACGAGTATCCACATTCCCTCTGTTATTGTAGTTGTTTCTACCATAGTATCTTCTTTCCTGGTACCTTCCTTGATTATCCCGTGGCCTTCTCCATCGAGTATTATATCGATTTCCACCATCCGGTCTCGCATAAGGCTTGTAACTGTATCTGTTACTGTACTGATTCCATCCTCCTTTATTGGGATCTTCCCTCGGCGTTTTCTCTTCTCGCCCCTCTCGAATCTCTCGAGGTGTTTGGGAATAACTGTCGGCCATAACAGCATACACAGCGTTGTTATTCTTTCCTCCCTTCTGATGGAAGAATTGAGCGTTCGTATGATCCAGCTTCTGCAATACCTCGTCAAATTGCTCCATATTATAGATGTCAGCAGCGATCAAAGTCCTTCGGACGTCTGCTGGAAACTGACGTATTAATGCTGTAATTAATTCGTTATCTGGCATCGGCGGATCTAAATGTTGCAGTTTAGAAAGCTGTCCAGAAAAGTACTTAGAGTATCGAGTAGGTTGTGACGTCGAGAATCTCTTTGAATATAATTCTGCTCTGACTTGCTGTTGGGTTTCCGGGGACCAAAACTTTTTCAATAACCCACGAGAAAACTCCTCAAAATTGGTAAGAGTGGACCTAAATGCTCTGAACCAAAGAAGTGCAGGACCTTCCAAAAATTTCCCTATCACTCGGATCTGTCTTTCCTTAGGGATCTTGGAATCTTTCAGGTAATCACCTGCTTCTCTCAAAAATTCTACGGGTGTCACAGAATCTCGCCCTGAAAATTTAGAAGGCTTATCCTCTACATTCTTGAATACAGTTATGGGGTTGGATTGAAATACTGTCCTGACCTCATCCTGTCTTTGACTGTCAGTTTCTCTAGCTGCTCCTAGATTTATCTGTATCTGTTCTTTTCCCCTTACACTTGGCATTTTCAACAGATGGTCAGACTGTTTCTCGTCCTTGATTTGGGTTTTCATAGCCTCAAGTTCCTTATGGTTTTCTTCTGCCATTTTCTTAATTGCTTCAGTTTCTTTACAATTCTCCTTGACATCAGTGGATATCTGGTTCATAACAGCCTCGTGACTTTTCAACGACCCTGTCATATCTGATATGTCCTTCTGAGTTGCTCGGATATCTTTGGAAATTACTTGAATATGGGATGACAAAGATTCCCTAATTTCCTTGATTCCCTCTTGGTTCTCCAGCTTGAGTGTGTCTTTAATTTCATTGACAACTGTGGTTTTAATTTCAGTTTGTAATTCATTAATCACACCTTCTCTTATTTCTCCCATTACAAGTTCTTTGAATTGTTCTGTCAACCGTTGAACAACTAGAATTTCCATCTCATTACTCTCCTTCTTCACTCTGACTTCTAGGTTGATCATGTCTTCACCAACTTTCCTAAGACCATGTTCTATCCTATCAGCTAAGCTTTGGGATCTTAGATCGGCATCGCGAAATTTATCATCCATTAAACTTGCGTTAGTGGCTAATGAAGTTTCGAGCTCATGTGTTTTTTCGCATAATTTAGTCATTTTACTCTCAAGTGACATTTTCAAAATTTCGGAATTCTCTTTAAATTTATTTTCCATAGAATTAAATTTACTATTTAAATTTTCTTTCAAGTTATCTTTTAACCTGCTCTCTAACGAATCAGAATTTTCTTTTAGTTTATCATTTAAATTTTCTTTAAGTTTATTTTCTAAAGAATCAGAATTTTCTTTAAGTTTATTTTCTAAAGAATCAGAATTTTCTTTAAGTTTATCGTTTAAACTTTCTTTAAGTTTATCAGAATTTTCTTTAAGTTTCCTTTCCAAAGCCTCAGTATTTTCTTTCATAATGGCTGCTACACGCAGTCCAGCTTCTTTTGAACTCTCCTCCAAACTCCTCATCATCCTCATCATTTCTTCCATAATTTTCAATTATTATTCAAAACTTAGGGGTATACAATATTGGCAAACACAAGCTTATAACTAGAACAGGAAATATGAATAGCTAATTGGAACACTCTAATAAAATGAGATTTGTCCTAATGTCGACGTGATGGAAAAACAAAATTCTCTACTTTTACGAATTACATTTACCACAATATCGCAAGAAAAATATGCAAGTTCTCAAATATCCTCCACCTGGATTCTAATAATGCGTATGTCCAGTCATCGAACGTTTACTACTGAATTTACTTGACGCCCTAATGGTTAAGCCATTATCAAAAATAATCAAACCCATTCTGATTATAAACCTGTTAAATTTTTAATTTTTCCCACGAATTGGGTTTCCTACTAATTTATTCATCCAAACCAGACATCTCTCAACTCCCAAAATATTTATATATACAAATTATCACAATTTAAATCGGCATGCGATTGACCATGTCTAACTCGAGACCCACGTTCGAAGCCATTTCTCCCTCTATCTTATTTTATGTGCCCGTTTAGACCGGAGTCCGCACGACCACATATGCATTTTACCAATAATCAGTCAGCACGAGAGTCAAAATATCCCGGAGCGCCAGATGGGTTAAAGCTAATCGCAAAAACGACATCAAATGAAAAAAATGCTTTACTGATTTTTGGCTCAATGCAACAATAAGGATAGAAGGAGATTCAACTGGGCATAACACATCATGTAAAATTATCTCATTTTATTTTGAATTTAAAATTGACTGCAAAAATGCTCAAAGCAGCATCATTCACGTGTGGCGACCCACACTCCTATTTACACAATGTACAGAAATTTTCCAAACACATTTGACAATTATCTTTGGAAACACAAGTCTGATTATTAGTCCTGTAGACTGTGTTCCAAAATTATATTCATTTATTTGTGATTAAATCCAGTTCAAATTTAATTGTCTTTACTGGAAGTACTGTAGTTCACTGTTTGAATTTTTACATAATATTAACACTCGTAGAATAAGTGTTCATAGAATTTTTAACTTTCACTTATTTTTTCCAGTTTCAAAAAATATTGTCAAAAAATATTATTATTTCTGAATCAACACAAATTATTTACACATATTAATAACATCTGAAAAGTATTTGACCTTGAGCATAGCATTGAAGAACTGTGCGAAGCACAACAAAAATTAAGCGTTCTTCTGACATTAAACGTTTCGAGAAGTGACTCGATTATGAACTTCAAGTTCCTAACAAAATATACATGATTTCTGAATCATCAACTTGATCAATAAATTGTTGAACCATTCAACTATTCGATTCTCCACTTAGAATCATCGTTAAGAAAAATATTTATATTCATGGCCATTTTAGTAATTTTCACAACTTGCAATTCTTCGACAGAATGCGGAAATAAGAATCGTAGCTTCATAATAAATTCCTTTAGTTCATGGCACTAGGATTGAAAACATCCTTCAAATTATTTGTGGTTATAGAATTATTCTTAATTGGCAGTGGCCCATTCTATTATTTGTGTAAGAACACAATATTCCAACAACAACGGCAAAGGTCTTCCTCTGAAGAAGAATAAACTACTATCATGACAAATCCGGGTTCTAGCAAAATCAAAGTCTTAATGGAATCCGTAAACAAGGTTGAAATAAGAACTGATGGTTTCTAAGAAATAACCTTCGGGTCATTCATACGACGAAATGTGTAGTTCCAATACTCCTATAAACCTGAGCCATCGAACCTGCTATTTGATTGATGCTCGAAACAACCTCCTCATTCCTGCGACTTAAACATGCGCACCTGGGAATGGCATTTCAACTACTCCACACATATAAGTTTTCTTCCCAAAATGTATACAATAAATCAAGCCTCTGCTTGTTATCAACACTGGAAGATTAATAAACTGACAAGTTTATTTTATTTTACCATTCAGTTCAACCCGTGAATTTACCATACTTATGAAAATCTTTATTTCACTTTCGAGTGTGTATTTACGTCATGATTTTATATAAATACAAAAATATCCTATTTGATACAATTATCAATTGCTTCCCGTTTCATGCCTCTCCGTGTTATCTGAAAAATATACTTTGCTCATTGCAAATGTCAACTGTTCAACCAGAACTGAAATGTTGGTTGAATGCGGGCTTGCGCTAACCACTCTCCTTCGGAAAATCTCCTGTTCCAAACTAGAAATGATTAAACTACTTCATAGGCTCTCTCTCAATAAATGTGATTATTAGAAAATATAATATCCAAGAATTATTTAGAAAAGTTATAAAAAATTATTATTATTATTATTAGTAGATAATTATTATTATTATTAGTTATATTATTTTAAATATATTTAATCATCAACTCATTATGTGAGAATCCACATGTTCGAACCTTCGAATATGGAAAAAATATCCATTCCTCAACAAAAATAATTATTAACTTTTACAGTTACATCGGCTGATTACCGTGATTTCCCAAAAATATGAAATATTCAAATAAATGCTCGATATGCTCGGTCATCGATCCTAAACTGTTCTGAGTGCTGAAAATACTCAGAACAACTCTAATATGTCTTGCGTAAATCATTGCAAGATTTAAATACGAAGAAAAAAAATGTGTTGGTCATCTGCCGAAAAATAGTTTGTTCCAATAAGCTAGGCATAATTTAAAGTCAAAATGTGGCTTACATTTCTTGATGGTCTTGAAGCGTAGCGAACCTGGTCTGTGCCAGATTTATCCATAGACATGCCCTATCGGACAAGCACGTATAATCCTTGTATCGGCCGCCATTATATACCCACAATCCGTCTAACAAGACATAGTGGTAATATCTCTTGACGTTTGAAGTAACTGTTGATCCATTTTAATATTGGCTTCTGTTAAAGCCATAACAGTTTGCTTAAATGGGGTCAGATCTAAGTGATCTATTCTCAGATATGTCAGTTGTAACATAACTCACGGTAATCTTTTCAGTACAAGAAAACACTGACAGTCTAACCAATCAACGGCTGTTCTGAAGATCGTTCCCTGGGCATGGCTTCACACCATCTACCATGCGCGAAGCAACATGTAGTTTCCCTGCGTTGGCTAATGAACAACACCGTGATAGACTGGCCTTCAATGTACTGAAAGATCGGAGTGGTTATCAAGTTACAAATATGAAAACTGACTGAATTGGACTTAAAATATCCAAGTATTAGGTTATTACTGGACTGTGACAAAGTACTAATTCTAGACAAAGTCTAGCATATGTCCATGTGAAAATAAAAATATTTCACCAGTGTCTGTAGAAAATATCAATCACCTTAGTGATTCTCCCTGCCGGAAACTTACTAAGTTCCACTTGTAGCGCAGCACTTTTGTGACTATCACAACTTTGAAAATAACTTCTGCGTAGATCCGGCAACCATGTGCCTTGGCTCAGCGTAGTGGCACCTTGCTAGGCAAGTGCTTGTTTCGAAGTGAGCTATTGATGCCTGAGCCGGCCGGCTTTTATTCAAAACTGTCAGGATCACGCGTCATCACGCTGAAATCTAGAAATCCTCATATCTCTGGTATCCCTGGTCCGATTTACTTGATACTAAGTGCATTCTCTTTCATTTGGCCGTGCCAGTAATCTGATCCAAGTCTCAAGTCTCTACTCCATGGTTAACTATTTAATCAATAAATAGCCTCGACCTCTGCTATTACTCGCTACGTCACTTGACATGCTCTTAGCGGTATATTCTTTCCAATTGCTTCTGGAAGCAATGGAGTGCGATATTCAAATATCTCAACTTTCAAAAGCGGCTGTAGCCTTTCCCTTGATATCTAGGTGTCTGAATCTTGGAATACCCATTCCTAGATTTGGGCACAGTACGGTGTTCGGTGGACCTAGTTTTGTAACTAGTGGCGTGTGGGTGGGATTTAGAAGTGCTAGACCCAGGATTTTGAGTGTTAGTAGATGCATATTCGCGTCTAGATTTGGATGACGTGGGTTCACGTTTAGAATTGGAGGAGGCTGGTTCACTTTGGTTAGCTAAGGCAGTTAAAAGCTGACATCTGCTGTTTATAAAAGTGACTAAATGCTCACAGGAATAATCATTGTTATTAGAAAGTTCAATCTCCCAGGCTTTGGGAGTGGCTGTATCAACTTTTGAAATTACTAAATGTTTTAAGAAGGTATCCCTATGTTCAGTAGACTGATCCAATTGGGATAATGCCTTCACATGAAGCTGGGTTATGTAAACGATGGTACGCAGGCTAGTGACGTCATTATGACGTGAGGGAGGCAAGTTAAACAAGGATTTCATGTGACGCTGAATACGTTAACGTACATTACCATATTTTTCTTTGAGTAAATTGAAGTCGATGTGGTTGTTTTCGGTGCTTAATGGAAGCGCTTCGAGTAGCTGTAATGCTTGGTCGTGGAGAGTTGCTCTTAAGTTGTGAAATTTGTGAATATCTTGAATGTCCTTATTGTCATGAATAAGAGAGCAAAAAGCACATAAAAGGAATCCCATTCGAATTCGTCACCTGAGAAAAGAGGCAAATTTATTTTAGGGAGAAAGGGTTTGGATTTATGAATGCCCTCACGAGTCGAGGTTTGTTGTTCTTGGGGTGAACTAGGAACTGAAACGTCCTTTTTTGATCTTCTTCAATATTACGTATTATTTTGAAGGCAGCACCAATGCCTTCATCGTATTGATTTTCTAGGTCCACTCGATCTTCTGTTTGACCGAGCATGCATATTTCAATTTCTATTTGAACCATGTTATAGTTCTCATAAACCATTCATAATCTTTAAAGCTTGGTGTAATTACGTCTAAATTAGACTCTGAGGGAGCCAGCTCCTTGATATATATTTTAAATCAGGTGATTTGCCCCTTGTAGGACGCCCGTTTTGCGATGAGCTTATCATCTTTGTCTTTGTCCCCTGGCGCCATAATGAAATTGAAAGTTGGGGTACGACTTACGATACTGTTGAGCTTGTGGAAATGCTCTCAATTTGGCAGCAGCAAGCAGCTTGAAAGGTGATGAACACTGCAGCAGACAGGAGTGACATCTTTCTTCTTCCACCAGCCTTGAGCAGTTTGAGTTATAGCTGAAAAATTCCAAGTAGATATTAGTAATTTGCAAAATATTGACAAATTGGATTCTCCCGCGTTTCTGGGACCACATTTTGGTAGGTTAAGCCTGAGCTCGGACACAACCTAAGGGAAGATGACTTGAAAAGATAGGGAAAAATATTTAGGAGTGGAAACGATCTTAGGCAGAGAGGAGGAGAATCCAAGGCAAAATAATAAGTGATAAAATAGTGAGAAAAAATAGTTATGGTTCCCAAAGCTTGTGGAAGCAAGGTGAATAGGTGAATAAGTGGGAGCCTAAGCGAGAATAGCGGAGAGAGTATCGTGAGCTGAGGTTACTGGCAGGCTATCGCTAAGTGCTCTTTCCCTCCCGAGCGTGAATTTGAGTACTATGGGGAAGGGTAGTCCACTGGCAAACAAAGGTATGCCAGATGAAAACGATTTATGTACTTTCCCTTCAAAAGGGTGAGATTTTCGAAAGCATTCTGGAATACTATAAAGATTTAAATTAGCCGGGATAATTTGATTACCCGCCACTGTCGGATCCCCGACAGAAAGTCCAAATGTCCCCAGAATTGGCAGAGACAAAGCGCCTTCAGAGCTTTTGAGATTTGTATTATTATGAGTAGAAATTATTAGAGAGAACCAATTGTTGTGTTTAAAGAAGGCTAAACTCTTACCCAGCAGGGTGCCGACTAAATGTTTAGAGAGGGTAAAACCCCAACCTAATTTGAACAAAAAACAAAATTCTAAACAGTAAATCACAGGACCGATCGAAAATCTCTTCAAGTAGGAAGGTGGCTGAGCGAGCTATACTTGCCTTAATAATTTACTATAATTAGCTATAATAGCTAAAATAAACCTTTTCAGTGATGGTAGCAAACGTTTTGCTCTAAACGCAACAAGCGATTGATTTTTTAACGATCTCAGCATTTACTGCTTTTCTTTATTTCTTTGAACAAGAAGTAATTCGAATGGAAAAGTAGGAAAGGAAAGGTCGTACCTAACATCTCGTTCAGCAAGATAATGGAACTCTAAACAAGACGTTATAGTAATTTTAATTGCTTTGATAATGATAAGTTTTGTGATAGATTTACAATTAACAAGTAATTTTTGGGCAAATTTGGAGGTGTCAGACCTATGACAAACAATAAAAGACTATATAAGGGTTTCCGAACTATGCATACACATAAAAGGCCTCAGACTTATAATAATAAAAAGTTTCTACAAATGGTTTAAATATTTTGTTTTTAATTGGCAAGGCAAATTACCAATGCTTTATGAATGCCTTTGTAGTGGGCAAAAGGGCTATAAATAATCAATCTTGAATTCCTGGACACAGCTGGAGAAAACAAAGTGGATTAAGAAGTGGATTTATAACCACTACTGTTTATACAGAATGTAATAGATGCTAAATTCAAATGGGGCAGGTCACATTAACAAAGCCTGGATTAAACCAAACCAGATATAAACATTTAACAATTGGAAAAGTATAACTTCCTGGACGCAGCAGGAATAATGCGTATTTAAATGTGGGTTTATAACCATATGGATATTTATGCAGAGTGAATAAGTGGTATATCTGACAAAAGTGTGAGGGCGCCTATTTATAGGCGAGGCCTCATTGAATAACCAAAAAAAAAACTAGTTTAAACATACCCCAAATTGTTAGTAAAGTGGGAGTTTAGGAAATGGGGGATCAGGGTCCTGGCTGATTTTACTTATACCGGCGAATCGCGACGTGGAAGAAGCCACACATTCACTTTTGAAGCCCTGAAAGTTTGTAGAACATGAGAAAAATGTTCCTATTGCAGTTTATGGAGATGCACTGAGTTGAACTTTAATATGTTTCTGGAGGTTTAGAGTTTTGAGTTGTAATTAATGGTTCTATTTAACTTAAAGTCGGCAGTAATTTTGACGTTGTTGAGTATAGTTATTCTCATTCTAGAGTCTATTGCGAATGGAAATTTCCAGATATGTAATGACAGTTGAATAGGGCAGTACAAATCCCACGGAGGAAATGAGTAAGGTATTAGACAGCTATATGTTTTAGCAGAATTCCACGTAGGAGAGAAGCATCTCCCTTGTTTCGTACAAGAAGTACTAAATTTCATGTTTAGAAATAAGCCTAGTTAGCTTAAGCAAGACAGAAGAAATCCCCCGATGGGCAGTTATTGCACAATATTGCGAAAATCAAATACTGCCTATAAAATCCATTAAAGCTTTTCTGTTTGGATTAAAACCCTTTTAAAACGTGGTTAACATCACTTGAGGTTAGTTACTTATCTCTTCATGGTGGATATGATGTTTCCGGAGCCGTTAAACACAAATTTCAGACATGGCGTTGATTTGAATCACGTCATGGAAAAAGGAGATGAGCCTCATTGAGAGGACTAAAACTTTTCACATAGTCGACTAGACGGGTAGTAAGCGATGGTTACAGGCACTTCAAAAGCCAGCGCAAGGGAGGGGGGCATGGGGGGGGGGGGGGGGGAGGAGGGGGAACAATAGAGGCTAAGCCCTGTAGGAAACATTGGGAAAGAAAAATTTCGACACAATGGGAATTTGATACATCAAATAAAATGTTCATGGATATGGTAGATGACGATGAGGGCGACATCTGCTCGAGTGGTTTGAAACCATTCTTGAAATTGCGTGTATTTTTTCCTCGGCAACGCGTGGTTGGTATTGGTATGCGTGTTTTAACCGCTCAACACCCGATACTATCAAGCTTACTCGGCCACAAGTCGGTGTTCTGGTCATGTATCTGTCGCGTGTTGGAGTTGGACAAGAATATTGCGCAGAATCCAGGGAGGTCCCGATGGACCCTTTCTAGCAATCGAGCAATATGCACATTTTAGAGAACAGTATGGTCCATTCTAAGAGGGTGTATTTTCCCACCAGCTGTCTACAATTTCAACAGGACCTAGTGTACAAGTCTCGATTAGTTGAGGTATGATTTCAAGGCAAGGTAAGATGGTGCTTGTCTACAAAACACCATGAGGAGCAGACTTGAAACCCACTGAGAACGAGTAGGCTGAGGCTGAGAGGGTGATGTTGGATACTTTGATCAGCCCACCACCTAGTACGTAGGAAGCTATAAGAGGCGTCTTAAATGTGTCCTGGGACTACAATTCATAGACTTCTGCCCTGATTCCATTGATTGTCACACGTTTGGAGAAGTTCGATGAGAACGGTGGTACCAGTTTATCATTCTGCAAGCTCATACCAGTGGCCCTTTCAGAGCCACACGTCAGCCCATTAATGGAATAATGAAACAAGCTGACTTCCATAGCGAAACGTATAACTGAGGATAGGAATAGAACTATTCTGTCTTACAAGACTGGAAATCTTGACGCCACAGCCAACTAGAAGACGCTCTGCCAATTTCTTAACTACCGGAAATTGCAAGTAATAACAGAGCGCAACTTAAGTGACTATCCGTACAAGGCAGGGTAGGTATACGCAGTCTTCACTTCTTACAACTCTCAACAACTGTAATTTCTTCGCTGATGGAGCCTGTGTGTAGTTAGCGAAAACATGTTACGTTACGAAACATTTAACCCAGGGTAGAAACAAAACTATTCTACCTCAACACTTGACTGATAGTTGAACTTAATAACTGTTCACTTTAACGAACTTGTTACCCTTGAAAATGATACTTATTTAACTGTCTTATTACTTTGTTACTTTGAATTTGTGGCGCACTTTTCTCGGTCAAACCAGCGCACGCTTCCACATCAACTGATTTAGAAAAACTGATTATTATTATTACTTTATAATTATTTTTTTGCACTCTTTACCTTGTCTACACACTTCATAACATTGTCTTAGTGGCGCACTTTCGAGACCAAGAGCTCCACAGGCTCCGCCCGCAACTGATCAAGCAAAATTGATGATGAGGTGTCTGAGGGATCTATCTTTATACTCTTATCCGAAAATAACTGTTGCGCGTATGCACATTTAGAACACCCTTCCTTAATGTCCATGGCGTGATCCTAATTTTGATGTTTACTTATGTAGAAAATTCTTCCGAGTTCAGCTGTGCGAACATTTCATCATACATTACTTAAATAACCAATGTACCTCCTTTCTCCCTAGAGGATTCCCCTCCAAGCTACTCTGTGATTGGATTACACTTACGTGAGACGATATGTCCTCGTGTGTATTCTTCGCAATTTAATTAATCCAACTGTATTCAGAAATATAATTGGTGCATAATATTATTGTCATATTTCATATTACTTTGATTGGATTTCCTCATTAATTTCCATCAATTCATGGCCGAGATATCAATAAATCGGAGGCATGGTCTGCCCTCTTAATGGGTTTTAAAACCTTCTCCTCTGGTCTTCAAAACAAAACATGTTTTGTGTTTATAGGCTAGTGGGCTCACATTGAAGTACTCGTATTATATTTTCGAGGTGATAGCCTACTCGAGATCACCTGCTCTATATTCTGTCAAATTACTGCGACGTTTGTCGTACCTTTCATGACTTTATAAGAAGGAAGCTATTTCAAATTGCTCATGTAGCCATGAGTTTAAATCTTCCATGTCACTCTCGGCTCGCAGCCACCATGTAGTCTTGGGTCAAAACTTTCCACGAAGTCTCAGGTTCATAACCCGAAAGGTTAAAGTACATACAAGTGTCAGATAAAATACGCAGTGCACAATTTCACAAAATAATTTGGGACCCAATGCACCACATGGTAGCAGAAATGAGAGTACGCGGTGAGCACATTTTACGTCTTGGTGCCCTTCAGAGGAGCTTGGGACATACATGGCCGAGAAATTAACAGAGCTTCTAATGTTGTACAAGGAAATGTGGAAGAAGATACGTTTTGCATCAGCTGTGTTGTTTCTGCATTTTGAAAAAACTTCAGTTCATGACATTGAAAAGGACGGGATTGTTTCCAGAATTGGGAAGGGCCAGCTGATCCTTAATGTCAGTGCAATGAATTTTGGTGGTATTTATAGGCCTATACTGTATATATGGAAAAATGGTGCTAAAGTCGAAAATGATAACCATACAGTATCATTCATAACCTTGACTGCTTTTGATATATCATCGAAAATGCGGCTCAGATTGGGGTGTGATCACTTTCGTGATGTTTATAGTGTGTTTTTTTTCATGCCGCATTTGTCGGTCAAATGCTTTTGAGACCACCGAACTATTAATGTATTTAATCACATTTATGTTTATAATATATAATTCTCGAGTGATTACTCGTAACAAACAAAATTTCTAAGACACATACCTCAGCCTGTTCATAGATGTTGACTCTCCGAGCCACAAGTTCACTACTGCAAGGTGCTGCTTCTCGCTAGCCGCTACGTGAAGGACTGTCGTCACATCTCCGCTTCGGCCAATCAGACGCCGCCAGCCAGTGGGATTTCTCGATGGTTCTACGTCCTATTTAAGCAGCGGTTCTCCTCTTCAAGATCCTGTACGGCATTACCGCATACCGCATCACTTCATGGAGTCTTCCAAAGCTTCGTTCCATGGGGCAAATAACTGACGGTACGCTTCTACAGTAAGACGGTGTAATCAGCACGTCACACAGATACGCTGGAGATTACTACGCATCAATGTCACAACTAGATGAGCTGTTGCAAGGCTCAGATCACAGTTCTCACCGCTACGCAAGATGAAATCTTGCTTATTACTTTCGCTCTTCAGTGATATGCTAAAAAATGTACTTTGGTTCTAAAGAAGAAACTTTCTTCAAGCAGATACTTTATTTCGAGATGCTGGACATCGCAATCACAAAGTATAGTGTTCTTAAACTACAAACAACAACTGCCAAACCATCAAGCTCTGGCCACGGCCGACCTGCAGCACTGAAACCTCTCTAGTCCACATAAATAGCAACGGAAGATAAGTTACATTCTTTTATTTTCTATTTTATCACTTATCTTCTATGTTTTAAATGGTTTTAATATTGCTTGCAAGTGCAATTATTTCCAAAAATATTGTGTCTTTCAAATGAACTCTTGTAAATAGCACCAAGTTGTGCCAACCTACTAATTTTTAAACCCAAAGGGTTTCCAGTAATGTATAGTATTTATCACCTGTTTCAAACAACAAATAAAGTTTATATTATATTAATGCTTAAATGTTCAGTGTTAAAATTGAATTTAAAGTTGAGGATAAAGAACCAGGCCGCACTCCCCTAGCCCAAAATATTCAGTCTAATAGCTCCTTTCACAGTAGTTATTTTGTCCAGGCATTTTGCCTGATGCTTTCTCCCGTTTATGAGAGCGAACTTGGGCTGTTCTTCACATAACCAGGGTGATGCAGGGTGGATGGAGTCAGATTCGTTATCCGAGAACATATGATTCCCCAGGTCAGGAAGCACCAAAAGACGTGAAAAACGTATAGACAAGGGGCGTGGTTAAGGTGAAAAAGTACGTCAATCTTGGCAACACTGCTTGCTACTGTGTACAATACCAGATCGAGGAAGTGCAACTGGACTGACAGAACAGCCGATATTCGCTGGGGTAGGTCTCGCAGACAATTGATAAGTGAAGGTCAGTTCCGTGGAGTGGAGGTAACTTGCCCAAACACTTTTGCCCACCCCCGAACCCCGTGGCACTTCAGCCCATGAAGGGCTTAGGCCTACCAAGCGACCGCTGCACAGCCATTTGGCCTACAGATATTGGGGTGACGCATGATCAGCGCATCGAGTCCCCTCGGCTGGTTTTCGTGACCAGGGTGCTGCCTCACTGTCAGACAGCTACTGAATTGTCCTCGCGGGCTGAGTGCACCCACTTCCAGCCCTCACGTTATTTACTAAAATCACTGATGGAGCCGGGAATGGAACCCGGGGCCTCCGGGTGAGAGGTAGGTGCGCTACACCACTGGGACAGCTCAACCAGTTCCCACGGACTATGAAACAACAGAGTTCCTAATATGCTTTCCTCCCACTCTAAGATAAGACATGTACACGACAGTTGCCGGCTTGAACATGGCAAATAACCTTCCCGGATGTGATTGTCGTAACATGGAATTGTTTGAGAACCACTCGCCGTACGCAGATCCACCCCGGACATTATTTTTTAGTTCTTTTATGCTGCACAGCATGGTGCAATCCTAAAGTCATAGGACCAACGATTCGCCTGTTAGGCATGTTTTAAAAATGTCACTAAACCATTTCTTCCCGTTAAAATATGCACCTTTCATTACACGATTTTCACGTCTTTCAGCGCGTCCTGACCTAGGGAATAATATGTTCCTGGCTGTCCAGTTAAACTCCACCCACCCTGTATATTTTAGCCTGTATTCACCTCATGAAATATAGGACTATGAGGTAACCATGTATGTGCTTGCTTGTTTGTGTGTGTGTGTGTGTGTGTCCCTAATAACTCCCTAGATTCCATTTAAACCATTCCAACGTGAAGGTCGCGCGAAATATTTCACCAGTAGCCTACTCAATATTTAATACTCAAAAATTTATTTCAAAGTACGATGACGGAATTGTCCGTTTTTTTTTGGAAGAAAGAGATAACATACAATTTTAGGGATAATTATCTCATTCAGATGTTTCTGATTCTACTAGAAAATTTACAGAAAACAGGTTAGTACCCAAAAGTTCCCCTTACAGGGATTAGTCGAAAGAATACTTACGTAGCCACCTGGAATAATGCACCAGGTTTGTCTACTTACAATTCAGCACCAGGAACAATGCTGACAGTACACCAAGAACTGGTACAAAGGAGCATTCAACTCGCTGACAAACAAGACACAAGCCATTCTACATCAACTGCAAGGTAGGTGACTATTTCAATAGCACTAAATACTTAACACTTGTACAGGAAGTAGGTTTTTGTGATTCCTAAATCCATGCACTCTTGCGTGGAACCACACAGCCTCCAACTAAACAGTGCTTTCATCGATAAGAGGAGATTGCTGTACAGAATACCGTTATTTACGCTCCTATCCAATCATGGATGACACGTTTCTCCCCTTGAACCATACTGTCGTCTGTTAAATTGTGTCAAATTTCGCGAATATATTCTCATTTTTTGGTAATCTTTATTCTTACTGTGAATGTTGCTGAATAAAAGGAGTGTGGCGTGTACATCTAGGTACACAGATGTGGATTGTGAGTTTTATTTATCTTGGACCTTCATATGTGCCTGTAATGGTCAAGTACTTTACAGTATGATTGTCCAAATACGATGATAAGAGCAACAGTACACGGATTGATTTGGCTCCATGCTGCAGTTCCCTGTTCTGCCCACGTCACAGGTCTCTTCAGCTTTATTGATTCACTGGCAGTATACATTGACACTTGAATTCTGCGTTTAGTAAAATTATGAATTAAAATTTTGGAAGGACAGGTAACATCACGCGATCTATGGTCTAGTCCGCAGTAGGAATCGAAATTTGTTCGTTTAACCTCTGGTAGCCCAAAAAAGCATGTCGCTTCACGCAGTATTGTTTGCGGCTAAACAATTCAACTCAAACTAGCAAAAACAGAAGAATGTAACCATTACTAATTGTATAGACAGTTTTGAGACCATTTTTAGTTTTGTCTTATTGGCAATTGATATTTAATTTTCAGTCGGACAACACAATGTAGCCTACAATTACTGGAATATGCGAAAAAATTACCTGAAAATATACTTGGGATTAAGATATACATATTTAAGTCTTCTCCCTCTTCTATATGCCAGGTTTTTTCCCGCATATACCAGTAATTGGAATTATATTGTGTTGACCAACTGAAAAATAACAATATCAATTACCAATCGTGACACAGAACATAAAATTCATTAATGAAAGAAAGATTACAAGAAAACAAATAAGTAATTGAACAAAAATACAGAAATGATAATTGTGGTAGTGGTGGTGGTGGTGGTGGATGATGCTTTAAGGGATGGAACATCTACTGTATGTTACCTGCCCCTAATCGAAAGAATGATAGTGAAAATTATACACACTACTACCTCCACCAGCTTCTTACCAACCTCTAAAATAACTTACATAAACGAAGAAGAAATTGAAAAAATAATGATGGAAATTTAAAAATATATGACCCCGGTGGTATTAGGGTACCTGTGGCCTAGGTAGTCTTTCAGTTTCCCGCCTTAATTGGCCCTTGCCTCATCTTTCCTGATCCCTCATTCTTCGAGGGGTCAGACCTCTTGTCTTCTTTTCATTGTATCTCCTTCCTTCTGCTCAAGGCTATAAAGGAGGCAGGGTAGCCCCACCACTTATGGTGCACCCTGGATTGTGCTACAGTTCCAAGGGCTCACGTCTAGTGAGTTCGGGAGATGGCGAACCCGAGGTTTTCCTGAGCTGGGTCCAGTCTTTCTCCTTATTCCATTGCCTTTGGGGCGGCCCCTCTCCGCTTTCTTCCAAGTCCCTTTATTCTCATTCTTCGAGGGTTGAGGGCATTTCCTTTCCCACTGTCTTTTGTTTTGTTTCCCTTACTCTTCTTTTTGTTTTCCATTTCCTCATCTAGTATGTAAGTATGTAGTTAGTTTTAGTTATACGTATGTAGTTAGTTTTAGTTGTAAGCATGTAGTTAATTTCTTTATTAGATATAGTTCATTGTTCCATTAGACTGTGGTGTGTGAGGGTTAGTTATAGTTAGTTATTGTTGTTTTAAGGGGTGGCCATTTGAGTGTGTCTGGTGACAGTCACATTGTTTATTAGATATAGTTAATTGTTTCATTAGACTGTGATGGGGGAGGGTCCATGTGAGTGTGTCTGGTGACAGTTACATTGTTTATTAGATATAGTTCATTATTTCATTAGACTGTGACGGGGGAGGATCCATGTGTGTCTGGTGACAGTTACATCGTTTATGAGATATACCGGTAGTTCATTGTTTCATTAGACTGTGATGTGTGAGGGTGCATGTGAGTGTGACTGGTGACAGACTGTTTTAATTGTAGTATTTTATTGTTGGTGGAACTTAAGTTATTTTTCTTTAGTAGAATGTTTGTGTCTAAGTTAGTAGAAGGTTAGTATTTTTGTTATTAGAATTGCTCTATTATTTTATTCTAAAAGGGAGTAGCAGCCTTTCAATATTATTCAATTCTTTACTTGTCTTAAAGACGGTTAAGATATTGATAATATTAGCCAACTAATGGCTACACTGCGTTCTGCTGCACGGCTGAAAGCAACGGGAAACTATAGCGTTAATGCTATTCCTGAGAATATGCACCTGTCTATGCATAATTACATGTGATAATGGCCTCCTCCCTTGTAAAATTCCAATCCGGAGGTAAACTAGCCCCCGTTCGGATCTCCGGGTGGGGACTACTCGAGAGGGGGTTAACAGAAGTGACAAAGAGGAAATCTGACATTCTACAGATCGTTGCGTGGAATGTTAGAAGTCTGCTAGGCAATGGAAGGATAGACAACTTAGAAAGGGAAATGGATAGGTTGATGTTGGATTTGGTTGGGAACAGGACTTTTGGTCTGGAGACTATAGGGTCATTAGCACTAAATCGAACAATGGCCAAGCAGGGTTTGGTCTCATATTGAGTAGGAAACTTGGACAGTGGGTTGAAAATTATGAGCAATATAGTGAACGGATTATTGTAGCAAAAATCAATACAAAATCTTCGTGCACCACACTGGTACAAGTCTATATGCCTACCAGTCAAACTGATTATCAAGATGTTGAAATGGTCTAAGGAGAAATAGATTAAATTCTGAGGTATGCCAAGGGGGACGAAAATGTTATAGTAATGGGAGATTAGAATGCTGATGTACGAAAAGGAAGGAAGGACGCTTTTATTTTTACGTGACCGTTAATCATGCGATCATGAGCTACGGGACCTTCTTTTTACGTGGAATCCGAACCACAGGACATGGCATTTCACTTCGAAAATCTCACATGTATTGATCGGGAATCGAACCCGGTCCACCTTGGTTAGAGGCCAACAGCTTGTCCGCTGCGCCAGTATGCCTCCAGGAAAAGGAAGAGAAGTGAAGATAGTAGGAGATATTGGATTAGGTGAAAGGAATGATCGAGGAAGCAGGCTGATGGAATTCTGCACCGAGCATGAGTTGGTCATTGCTAACACTCTATTTAATAACCTTAATATAAGAATATACACATGGACGAGACCAGGAGATACAGGGCGTCAGCAAATCGACTTCATTATGGTCAAGCAGAGGTTTCGAAACCAGATTTTGGATTGTAAAACATATCCCGGCGCAGAAATAAACTCCGACAACAATCTGGTTGTTATGAAACGCAGATTAAGGTTGAAGAAACTGATGAAAAGTCAAAAGCCAAAAAGGTGGGCAATAGACAGTCTGAAAGAGAAGGATGTAAACGAAAGATTCGAGAAGAGTATAAAGGAAGAACTAATGAATAAACCTAAACAAACTTCAATTGCAGACATATGTGCACTTTTGAAGAATGAAATAACAAAATCCGCAGGAGAAAACATTGGTTGGAAAGAAAGAATAGGTAGGAAACCGTGGATCACTCAGGATATATTAGAATTGATGGATGAAAGGCGGAAACACAAGAATGTAAGAGATGGAAAGGGGAAAGCAGAGTACAGACGTCTCAGAAATGAGGTTAACAAGAAGACCGAGGAAAAGAAAGAAGAATGGTTGAAAGAGAAATGGGCAGGTATAGAAAATTGTCTGAAATTAGGAAACGTAGGCACAGCTTATCGAAGGATTAAGAATACTTTTGAGGAAAAGATTACTTAGTGTTGTAATATTAATGACACAGATGGAAAGCCTCTAGCAGGTAGGGAAAAAAGGTTGAGAGATGTGAAGCTTACATAGAGTGTTTGTATAAGGAAATGGAGATTGGGAATCATGTAATGGAAGGGGAAGAGGAAATTGATGAGGATGCAAAAGGAGAGTTAATATTGAGATCAGTATTTGACAGAGCATTGGAAGACTTAGGCAGGAACAAAGCACCAGGCATAGATGCTATACCGATTGAGTTGCTACGCTGCATAGGCGATGATGGTCTGATCAGGTTATTTCACTTGGTATGTAGGATTCATTAGACAGGTGAGGTACCCTCTGATTTCAAGAAGAATGTTATCATCCCTATACCGAAGAAAGTGGGAGCTGACAGATATGAAGATTACCGTACAATCAGCTTGATTACTCATGCTTCAAAGATCCTGTCTAGAATAATTTACAAGAGGATGAAAGCCAGATACGAACGGAGTTGTGTGAACACCAGTTTGGTTTCACGAGAATAACGTAGGAACAAGGGAAGCTGTACTAAGTATTAGGCTGATTTTGGAAGGTAGAATAAGGAAAGATAAGGGAACGTTCATAGCATTTCTAGACTTATAAAAGGCTTTTGATAACGTTGATTGGGCTAAATTGTTTGACATTTTGAAAACGATTGGAATAAAGTACAGGGATGGGAGGGTGATCTACTATCCATACAGAAACCAGACAGCAGTCATTCGAGCTGAAGGACTTGAGAGATAAGCTGGCATTAAGAAAGGTGTAAGACAAGGCTGCAACTTATCACCCATACTTTTCAATCTTTACATTGAACAAGCAATGAAGGAAATTGGAGAAAAATGTAAAGTGGGAGTGAAGATTCAAGGAGAAATAATTTCAACTCTGAGGATTCCTGATGTCATCGTCATCTTGGCCGATATGCCCGAGGATTTGAATGAGTTTTTGAATGGCATGGACTCCGTCTTGAGGAACGAATTCATTAAGAAAATTAATAAATGTGAAACAAAAACATTGGAATGCAGCCGAAATAAATCAGAAATCTCTATGGACTTCAAATTGGTGGGTGAAAAGCTAAAGGAAGTAGGAGACTTCTGTTACTTAGGAAGTAAAATAACCAGTGATGGACGAAGCTAAGAGGATATAAAAAGTAGGTTGGGTCAGGCAAGGAAAGTATTTCTACAAAAAAGGAATCTGTTGACATAGAACATAAATTTATTTATTAGGAAGTCATTTTTGAAAGCCTTTGTCTGGAGCGTGGCACTCTATGGAAGTGCAACTTGGACTATTGGTGCAGCGGAAAAGAGGAGAATTGAAGTGTTTGAAATGTGGTGTTACAGGAGAATAATGAAGATTGGACGGGAAGATAGGGTTATAAACGAAGAGGTATTAAGACGAGTGGGAGAGGAGAGATGTTTCCGGCGACTGCTAATGAAGAGAGGAGATAGGTTGGTAGGACAAATACTAAGACACCCAGGAATAGCAAGCTTAGTTAAGGAAGGAAGGGACGAGGACAGGAACTGTAGGGGTAGATCAAGGTCAGAATATGTTAGATTGCCTCGGATGTAGGTTGTGGTAGCAATGTAGAGATGAAACGATTAGCTCAGGTCAGGGAGGAATGGAGGGATGCATCACACCAGTCAAAAGACTGAAGACTCAAACAACAACAACAACTCGTAAAAAAGAATTGCTGTCGAAGAATAAAGAATGAAGGACTTGGGTTGGTTTGATTCCGTACCAAAGTCGACAGAAAAAGAAAACAAAATATCATTTTCTCGTGGTTGCCAACACCAGACATCACTAGCCGTGGGGAGAATGAAGTATACCATGCGAGGTGGGCTACACTCATTGGGGCCTTTTGCGATAGACAGGGGATATTGTGAAAACATAAGACTTACCTCTCGAAAAATGAGGATATCAGGAATGAAAAATAAGGGTGAAATGTAGTTGTTGTTGTTGCTTAAGTATTCAGTCTTTTGACTGGTTTGATGCAGCACTCCATGATCCATGCCAACCTGTCCTGAGATAATCGTTTCATTTCTATCTAGCTACCACACCATACATCCGATGAAATCTCTTTAACATAATCTAAACTTAGTCTACCCCTACAGTTCTTGTCCTCGACTCTTCCTTCCATAACCAAGCTTGCTATTCCCGCGTGTCTTAGTATGTGTCTCCTCTCTTCTCTAACAATCGCCAGACACATCTCTCCTATCCAACTCGTCTTAAAACCTCTTCATTTTCCCTCTCTAGTCTTCAGTGTTGAGGCGGTAGTAATACTGTACTCTATTATTATTGTGAAGAACTTCACTGCATTTAAAACCTTATCTACCCATCCGATCTTCATCATTCTCCAGTAACACCACATTTCAAACGGTCACTACAAAAGTTTTGAGATACCGTACACCAAAAGTAATTTTAAAACAATTAATCTGATTGTTGCACTTCCTCAAAGTACTCACCACCACACTGTATACACTTTTGCATTCGCTGAAATTTGCCACCTGGGGACACACCCCAATTGCAAATAAATGAATGAATGAATGAATGAATGAATGAATGAATGAAAGCACTTCTGGAAGCACTCCTGCCACACGGTTTCTTCGATGGCTGCAAACTCATCTTCGTAGGTCGTAACAACTTCTTCAGGGGTTGAAAATCTCTTTCCACGCATGCGGTTTTTTTTTACCATCGGGAATAGAAAAATCACACGGAGCCAGGTCAGGACTGTAAGGTGTATGAGTCATTAGTTTGACCGCCGTAGACTCCAGGAACTGAATTGTCCTGTTGGCCGTTTGTGCTGAGGCGTTGTCGTGAGGGAGAAGGATCCCTCGCAGTCCCGTGCGTGGCCTCCATTCTTGAAGTTTGGCAAACACGTTTGGCAGGCAAACGGTGGTGTACCAATTAGCGGTAACTGTCCTTTGTTCCTCCAGAGGAATGGTTGCCACATGACCACGCTTTGAGAAGAATGAAGCCACCATTTTCTTGCTAACACTTCGGGGGCGCTTCACTTTTGTCGGTGTCTTGTCATCTGGAAAGTTCTACACTGCGCTTGGTCTCCAGATCAAATTAATAAATCCAGGTTTAGTCACCTGTGACGATGCCAGAAACCCGTCTAGAGTCCCCTCCTTTGAATCTCGTCAGCATTTCATCAGACCATTCAACACGGGCGTGTTTTTGTACTTCTGTCAAATTGTGAGGCACCCATCGGGATGAGACCTTCCTCACACGAAAGAATTCATGCAGGATTTTCAAAACTGCTGGCGAACCAATCTGCAATGCTGCCTCAATTTCTTAAAATGTTAGACGATTATTTTCGCGAAGCATTTTCTCCACGGTTGTGATGTTTTCCTCAGTCACCGCCGTTGCCGGACGTCCACTTCTCTCCTCATCTTTCAAAATTTTTAGCCCCTTTAAAATGTATGAAACCGCCGGAAAACTGTGGTACGGGAAGGAGCTATCTTCCCAAAAGCCTGTTGCAAACGCTCAAAACATTGAGACTAGTTTAACCCACTTTTAAAATCGTAGGAAATCATTGCCCGAAAATGCTCTCTTTCCAGTTCCATTGCAGCGACTGACTACTTGCGCGCCGTGGCTTGTTCGACCTTGCACTGCGAGACTTCCCGGAGCGCGAGAGTCACTTCCTGCTACCTGCTTACTCACACCCACACCCTGCTTTCCATTCAACTTGGTCAACCACCACTTTATCACATCTCACAATGTCCGTAGTGACCTTCGTATTTCGTTGTTACAACAATGAAGTAACATGGGTTTTAGAATTGCATCCCGCGTAATTGAAGTGTTGGTAGCAGTGAGTTTGTTCATTTTCCCTCTCAAGACTTCAGTGTTGTGCCGGTAGTAATACTGTATTATTTTTGTGAACAACTTCACTGCATGAAGGAGCGGACAATTGGATTTTACAAGAAAATCCGTTAAGGTAGCCCCATTTATTATTATTATTATCGACCTGGATTGATTAATTTCTTACTTCTTAGCTATTGTACTGTCGAGAGCCAAGGATTCTACCAAAAAAACTCCGTTGCAGTTATTTCATTTAATTGCTTGTTTCGCCAGATTGAAATTTATTCGCAGAGCTGGGAAATAAAACCCGGGCCTTCTGGTGGTAGCCAACAGTGCTATCCACTATACCACGCGCCGTACAGAACTCTGCCGATGATTTATTTAAAGTACATTAACGAGTAATTTAAACAGGTGACAATTTCCCGGCCTAGAAATTAATAAGTATATAGCCAGGCTAGGTACCATGGGTGACCCAGGAAGTACAATTAATGTCCCAATGTATTTCTTTCTGCCAGTTCGAACACTATTTAATAATGATTAAATGATTAATTACTGCCTCCGTGGCTTAGGCGGCAGCACGCCGGCCTCTCACCGCTGGGTCCGTAGTTCAAATCCCGGTCACTCCATGTGAGATTTGTGCTGGACAAAGCGGAGGCAGACAGGTTTTTCTCCGGGTACTCCGGTTTTCCCTGTCACAATTTCATTCCAACAACACTCTCCACTATCATTTCATTTCATCTGTCATTCATTTAATCATGGCCTCAGTGGAGTGCGACAGGCTTCGGCAGCCGGCACAGTTCATATCCTCGCCTCTAGATGGGGGCTTCATTCATTCTATTCCCTGACCCGGTCGGCCAACTGGAAGCAGGCTGTCGATTTTCATTTTCAAATGGTTAATTGAATGATTGTTGTTTTCTTTGCCTACATTTATTAGGCGGCATCATTATTAAAACAAAAACATACTCCATACGGGATTTGAACGAGAACGCGTACTGTAATCTATTGTCTGGCTGCGTGGCTCAGGGGTAACGTTCTCGCTTGCTGAACCCAAGGTTGCAGGTTCGAAACCTGGCGCAGTCAGCTGGCATTTGAGGGTGCGCAAATGCGAGGGAGCCGTGTCAGTACATTTACTGGCACGTTAAAGATCCCCTTCGGGCCAAAATTCCGGCACCCTGGCGTCTCTAAAAGCCAGGGTAGTTAAAAGGGACGTAAAACCAATAACATTATTATGTAATCTATGAATTTAGATACATGAAATAATTAAGTTATTTGGCTTATTAAATACCCTATGTTAATTTGTTCAGAAGCGCAGCAATTTCCTTTATTCCCATGAATGTATGTTAATTTATTTCTGCCCCCGTGCATTGATATTGACCACCTCGTCGCACAGTAGCAATCATTTTTGGCTGTCACCCCTGAGCTTCGGGTTCGATTCCCGGCTCTGCCAAGAAATATAATTCTGGTCTGAGGGTTGGAACAGAATTCACTCAGCCTCGTGAGGTAGAACTGAAAAGAGGCGAGTTCGTTTTCCATCTTAGCCATCTTAGAAGTGGTTTTCCGTTGTTTCTCACATCCACTCCAGGCAAATGGTACCTAAATTAGTGACACGGCTGACTCCTTCCCAATCGTCATCTCAATTACAAATACACACACCAATACAGCCATCACAATAACGAGCTCCTCAGACAAATTCCACACACACCCAAGTATACGGGGTTACATGTCGCAAAGCACCTAAATAAATCATCATCATCAACAACAAAGCATTGATATTCCTACAGCATAGTGTATGTTTTCAGGATTTTCTGTAAGAATAGAAGTTTCTCTGAAATAAGGCAGTTCAAAAAGAGCCACCTTATTTTCTTCTTCTTTTTTTTTAGCGTGGGTACGTGTTCATGAATTATCTGTATTGCCGAAGAATGATGATGTGCCGTCCCACTTCACATTTTGGTAACACCCCAAATCCTCAACTGGCCTTGTAATGGTCCAAACGTCACTGTTTGGATAGACTTCCTGAAGTATTGTATTCGTTGCCACTGCAGCAAGCTTCCTTGTCTGAATCAACAACATATTCAGTAGCATAACAACGGGGGGTTATTAGGGGGATCAATCCCTCCCAGAGAAAATTACTAAAAATATGAAATTCGTTGAGTTTTAATTTGGAATAAAACACATCTTTCGATTGATAACAACCAATTGGATTATGGAAGTTTACACCTACTCTTTGAGAACATTTTACTCGTGTATTTTTTTTTTATCTTCCTAAACTTACCACGTACTGAATGAGCAAATCTTGCTGTTCCGACCCTTAAGTCAACAATAACTAATAACTGAATTAGGCAGAGGGGAGTCAGTGTCCCGGACGCGGCATATTCTTCCCTCATCACATTTAGAAATACACCACTGGCTAGTCGCCATTCTCTTTGCATCTGCGCGTGAGTGATAGTGGTATAGTGTAATTCGGTAAAGTGAATTAAATTTGTATTACTGTGTTAAGTTACTTCTTGAAAACTGTGGTCCATTAATTTTTTTAAGTACCGTAAGTCAAGGAAAAGAAAGGACAGGTTGATTTCGCAAAGAATGTTCGGAAGTTGAACTTTATATTTTAATACCAAATTGTTTTACGGTACCGTATATTAAGTTTGGTGTATATATAGTCAGTAATCTACTAATCGATGGCAGAAAAGTGTAACCATTAAATCAACGGTTTGCAGGAGAGTGAAAAAAACCTAACGTTAACAATATGCTACCTAATATAATTTATATCACTAAGATACAGTAGTTACTACACATTCACAACATCCAATGAACCAAGTCATCGTATAGCCCACGTTTCCTATATAATAAGTATTGAAATGTTCCTTGCTTAAACATTTTTTTCCAATTTCGAGCTTTGGTACATCGATAGGTGCAAATAGCCTACAACGTATCAAAAGCTATCGAACTTAGGATGCAGACTCTATCTCGGGCAGTGGTCTGTTCGGTGTGGCTCTAACTTATTTATACATCCTAGGGGGTTTCATGAAGGATCACAGGAAGCTTAAATTAAATCAGTATGCCAGAGGAATCTTTAAATGCAACAATAATTTATTCACAAAAATAACATATCTCCCCTTTTACTCCATCTAATGAACAACACAACAAATCCCCTTACAAGAACTGGAAATCACAAAAGTAATAGCTCAACAGCTGATCAAAAATTAACCACCAACACTGGTTGATACCAGAAAAACGAGATTTCACTAGCAGTCCTCTGCTCCAAAGTTCAAAATATCATCAAACTCAAAATCACTCAAATTTTGGCCTAAAACTGTCCTGCCATTCTATTTAACCAACGCGCACTCATTAATATGATTATGGTAATTCCAGGTGGGTTGGATAAGTCCTTTCTTATAATCATTCCCATTCTCTCATGAGGCCGGTCATGAAGGCATAGAATATTCCCGGTCACTGGCAGATATGTGCGTCACTTTACTTACAGTTACAAAGAAAAACAAATTAACTCAAATCAGAGCGAAAGCTCTGCCAAACAAAATGATAATCAAATAACGCTAGGAAAGCACACATGGATCATCAAAAATAAAACCACCACGGCGGCCTGTGCCACGTGGACAAAAATACTCAATTATAATTACAATGAATGCACAATGACAAAATTAACATTATTACTTGACCTCGCTTCCTAAAGTGGCAAAAAGAACAAACCCCGGGAATGCGTCGCAGCATCCCGACAACAAAGACAAACATTACCACACCGATGCAGTGTACCTGATATTGTAACAGCCATTCTATTTCCAAACAAACCCATTTCTGGTGGTCGATGACCTTTGCTACACCCTAAGAATAACAGTCGTCTGGGACCTGTATACCTGCTCCCAGTCTAGTCGCCTCGGGCCACGAGTTGTACACAACACTCATTCTCCGTGGAGAAACCATCATGTGTTCCCTCAGGATGAATCCAATTATCACTCACCAATATCGCTTTATCGTATCACGCGGGCATTTCACCTCCGCTCGTCGTAACTTACCATGGCTACCAATTATATCATCGTAGAAAATTCGGGAACTTAACCTCTGCTCGTTGTAACTTACCATGGTAACCAATTATATCATCGTAGAAAATGCGGGAACTTAACCTCCGCTCACACTTACAACTCGGCCAAGGGTTATCTCTCAATCCTACCTGACCCCTGAAATTCGACTGTCATCTTAACCACTGCATATCACCTCTTACCTCGATGATGGTCATCAGCTCCTTATACTTGAGCCCATGCTCACATAGCTGCGTTAGACTGGCCTGTTACACTATCATCAGTTATTTTCCCCCCCAAATCTCAACATTCTACTTTAAGGGTTTTGCCTATGCACTCAATCCCCATTATCCCTTTTATTGTGCATCCATAAGGAACGTTACTGAACCACACACAAAATATAACACAAATTGATGACCATGTAATCCTATCCGACAAACACAAACAATCTATCACTAAAATATATACAAATTTGCACAAAATCCCGCCTGCTATGCCGAAAATACCTATTTATTATAATTGCTTATAATTTTGAAAGAAAATTATCCAACTCCTGTGATAGGAGACATTATGCATGCAAGCCCCATTTTTGTTTACTTATCTAGACATCTCGTTCACGGTGTTCTTTGGTTTCAGAAGTCCAACCTGCTGGTTCATGCGGTCCATCTTGAAGAGGGAGAATGACTTTACACTCTGTTCAAATTCATAAAAACAAAGGTTCACTATGAACATTACTTTTTAGTATGCACGGTTTGTGTAAGCGGATCACTCTACTTCCCTAAGCTATTGCATCAGCTTACTTAATTCAGCCAACAGTCTGTATAGCTCCCTGCGTAACTGGCATTTCTATATAGCACAGGTGGCTATCCCTAATATCCGGATCCCGAAATTCACACATTTTCGGTCTCGTTTTTAGCATCAACGGTACACGCACTTCGTAAATTACGCGGTTTAGCTTCGCGCTGGCGAATAGCTGTGATGCGTTTGTACAAAGTTACTGCTTTTAAAACTCGATGCAATGTCAACTGGTAAAACTTATATTTCTTGCGGTAATTTGGGTCTCCCACGGGCAAAGGCTCTCGCCACCCGGGATGTGCGATATCACTGACTTCACTGAAAGTCCTCCTGCTATTTATACGGTTAACGAGGAATTTCACAGGAGAGCCCCTCTCCACAATATCACTCACATGCTAATGTAACGTAGTCCACTTGAATACTCTTGTTCTCAATGTCTCAAAACTGCTCTCTAAATTCAAATCGGATCGTAGGGTCAGTTGATAATTAGCTCCGTGATCACCGTCTTTGTTCCTCATTTTGTCGGCTTTTGGTGGCGTCATCCGTCCCCTATCTGTGATTGGTTATTTCAAACTCACCCCTCATTCTAGTTTTTCTGCTGGATAAAATCACACAATGACTTTAAAAAAAATTCAAAATGACCTTTGAGAGGTGGAAATCATCCTCTTTATGATGGTGTGACTTGCGTTCCCGTATCTTATTTGATTCACTAATTCTTCTCGAGTAGGCGGTGCTTATTTCATAGATTATCGTTGAATTCGTGGCTCCATCCCTCCAGGTTGAACGACCGATTTCTCTTGTTATACCACATCTGGTTACCAGGCGTTGTGTCTTCGTCCCAGCGATATTGTCAGTGGTTCGGTGAAAGTTGCCATAAGTCACGTACAGGCTGCCTCTTTGTTGAGCACTCTGGTCTGCGGGCTATGTCTTCCTTCATCAGTTATAACATGAACATTTTTATACTGAAATAACATGTAAAATTTATGCTATGACCAATGCATAAAGGTTACAATACCAAGTATATAACTTTGGGTATCGTACATTTTCTTTTATTGGTTATGGCTCATGGCTGATGGCCTTCCTGGACATCGAAAAGGCCTATGATCGTGTGTGTAGGGAGAAGGTTTGGAAAGCAATGGAAAACATGGGAGTGGAAAAAGGGACTGTAGGCAGAGTGAAGGAGATGTATTGTGGAAGTGTGAGTTGCGTGAAAGTTGGAGGGGAAAGAACAGACTGGTTCAGACAAATGAGTGGCCTGAAACAGGGTAGTGCGCTGTCACCCCTTCCCTTTATTGTGGTTATGGACGAGGTAATGACACGGATAGCAGGAAAGATAGGAGAAGATAAGATGAAAGCAATGGTGTTTGCAGATGATCTCATGGTCTGGGGAAACAAGGAGGAGGAAATTCAGGAGCAACTGAAGGCTTGGGAAGAAACAGTGGGAGAGTACGGATGGAAGTTCAACATCAGTAAATGTGAGATCCTGTTAACGACCAGGAAAAGGGACAGACCAATGAGTGGGATAACACTTGGAGGTGGACAGCTGAAGAAGGTGGCAAGTCTCAAGTACTTGGGAAGTATAGTGGAGGAAAATGGGAGAAATGACAAAGAGATTACGGAACGTGGCAGACAGGCAGAAGCATTTCTGAGAAGCATTAGGAGCTTAGTGTGGAATAAAGATGTCCCACAAAAAAGCAAGGAAGTGTTATACAGAAACTACTATATCCCGATACTGACCTATGCTTCGGAAACGTGGACAATGAAGAAAAGAGACATAAGCAGAATACAGGCAGGTGAAATGAAGTTCCTGCGAAGTAGGATCGGAGTAACAAGAAGAGACAGGGTGAGGAATGAAAAGGTCAGGGAAGTGGTGAAAGAGGAGCCCTTGCAAGGTAGGATTGAGACATCAAGACTGAGGTGGTATGGACACTTAAAGAGAATGGATGAGAAGAAGATTCCCAAGAGGATACATGAGATGCAGATGCAGAAGAAACGACCAAGGGGAAGACCAAGAGATAGATGGCTGAAAGGCGTGGAGGAATGTGTTAAGAAGAGAGGCGAGGACTGGACCAGAGTGACAGTGGAGAGGTGGTGGGAAGAAAGAACTAAGTGGCGAGGCTTATGTTCCAAACAGACCCAGCCTGGGGCTGGAAACTGTACATGATGATGATGATGATGATGATGGTTATGGCTCATGTAATTTTGACTCCTGTCATCCCCCTCCAGAAGCAAATCCTAGTAACGCCACTGAGTATATTCGAAGAAATGGAAAAATACTCGTTGTGTTGGTATGACTGTGCGGTATTAATTGACGTCTTCCACCTGTGGAATATTTCAAGGTTTGAATTAGTGAGGAATGTAATAATCGGAAAAGTACAACATTGGGTTGCAACTTAAGCTCCCTGGAATTCAAACTTTGCATTTGCTTTATTTTACATGATTTTTACATCACGCTATCGGTCTTCTTTATTTAAAAGTAATTATTGATTTTCTATACAATAAAATGGCTGAAATATCCAGCCATATGATCGGGTGTTCAAAGCATTCGGTAAAACTCAACCCGAAGGGTTTCAACTTGCTCTTCATTCTTATGTAATTTTTTTTAGAGATATGTACCGGTTCGGTCAGTATTGAGACCGCTCCTCCGGCACCAGAACCCACCATCTGCCACTGATGGTAACCCTTGCTGCGAATTATCATTTTTGATTTTGCAAGATTGACAGGCTACGGCAGGATAATTTTTATTAAAGATATTTGTACATTGTGTGGATGTTATGATGCTGTTGATTCGTGAGCAAAAGGAAAAAAGGAGAAAAATATGAACAATTCTGTCATTTGTAATGAAGTATACATGTTTAGTGATGAACTGTGGTGGGTCAATCATGTGGAAGACGAACATAGCCTATAACCCTCATATCTGGAATGCCGCCAGCAGTAGTTTTTAAATGCTCTTGATCCAATTTTCTGGAGTATTTTATACCAATAATATAATTCAGCTGGACTCATTCTATCATGTAAGTTTGTAATAGTGCTTATTTGAGCAGTACTACATGTTTGGTATTCATTTGTGTGGGGTAAAGGTTCACTGCAAGAGAGAATGAGGACCTGTAAACCCTTTACCTGTCCTCATTCCTTCCTAAGGAATTCGCCTGCGTGATTTTTACTAATTATGCTAATAATCCCCTATCCGTAGGCCTACTGTCTTTGCTTTCCTTCTGTATAGTCTGATGAGGAAAGTATTTCACATGCATCCTTAATAAGCTGGCTGTCACTCCTTCCTCTGGGTTGAAGGAAATGCAACAATGCACTTGCAGCAATGTGGCTTTGCTCGGCAGCATTGCGGCATATGGATCACTTCCATGAAGTGATGAATCTTTCAGGTTCAGTAAGAGTTTGTTTTCCTGGGTTTTTCAACTCAAATTATAAAGTTTATTGGATACATACTCTTAGAGCCGATGATAGTCTTTAGAAGTGTCTAAAAACCTTTTTCTTTCAAGTTCTGATACCATTCAGTTGGAATGACACTCTGCAGCGTAGCCATGCTCGTTAAGCCACGCACTACGGGCGTGATGAGCAGCTGCAACAAGTCGAGAGATCGATGGTTTGAATCCAGGCATTGACAGAGGCTATCCTGAGTGTGGTTTTTCGTAACTTCCTTGTGACAAATGCTGGGATAGTACTGAGCTCTAATACACCCCAGCTCAAGTTATGGACAGAGCCGAGGATCGAACCGACGTGACAATTTTTCGAGTATTATATGGAAATTGGAATTGAAAATTTATTTCATTGAAATAAATATTTTAGGAAGAGTTTGGAACCATTTAGAAACATTTTTGGAGAATTTTGGATGATTTTGGATTACTTGGATTAATAAGTTTTGAGGTGAATGTAAATTTAACCAAGGAAGTGTCTGAGCAAACGAAGCTGGAAATTGTCATAAGCTTCAAGTTAGCACTTTCAAGACCGGTTTTTGTCAGCCAGGTCGACACAAACCAATTTTGCACACGACTTTGTGATAAGAGGCTAGGACAGGTAGAGTTTTGATAATAAACCTGCAGCCAATAAGGATTCAGCACATAATTTGTGTGGGAAACGCTATTTAATCATATTTGCTTTGTTAAGAGAGATTAGCATTCCCAGAGGTCAAGAAGAATATATTACATTGATTATGAAGAAGAGAATTATATAATTTTGGCCCAGAGAAGAGTAATTAGCATAATTCTATTATATGTGGACCGGTTGCGAGGCTAGTTTGTCCGCGCGCGCGAACCACGGACACACAGCAGGGACTTTTTCTGATACCGTCGAGGAGAGCGGACCTGTCGTGCAGCGCTCCGCAAATTTAACATTGAGTATCGACAAGCAGCATAATATATCAAGAAGCAAGCTATTGCAACAGCGAATAGAGAAGAAGATTGCTGTATATTCTACAACATTCAACAGAAGCAAGCAATTTCGTTTTTAAAACGAATCTACACATCGCAGTATTATAAGTGCAGTATTTGAGAAGCATATTACCTTACATTTTCAACATGCTAAAATCTACGAGTCGAGGGGGATATTCTTATTCTGCACCGTCTATGATGATTGGAATGATTCACTAAAAAAATGGTAGGAGGATAATCTACACCATGACACGGGAAGATTCAGAGTGGATTCCTAAGTCCTCAGATCGACGTCACCACCCCTGCAATTCCACCATGCAGTTTGCTGAACTTCAAAAGCTACGTTCAAATGTCCATAAAGAACTTGGAGAGATGTTAACTACGGACTCTCAAAGCTACTATTCTGACGCGGGGGAGAAGAGAGAAGAAGATGGTAAGCAGTTTTCAATGTTCCTGGTAGGAGCATCTAGACTTGCAAGTGTCGTGAAGCCAGAAGATTGCTGTCCGCAGAGCACGAGTTCACTGAGGCCAGGTGGGCACCCGTCAAGCAGGCTCGGGGAGATCAGCTGTGAGGCGAGCGGCCGGCCAAGGGCACGCGTCGTGGAGTGCGACCGACACGCGCCAACTTTGGAGCGGAATATCGAGGCCATCGTTCGAGGTATTCTCATCGCAGACCGTCAGAAAGGTACAAAATTGACAGTTTTAAGATCTCAGTAGTTTGTTGTAGTTTCTTGAGGATGTAGCAGGGTGACCTATTCATTATGTAGAAATTCTTTCTTATAACTCATGTTATTGTATGTCTATTTAGGAATTGTTAGTTAACTTTTTTTGCACGTCACCGTGTGTCGTCCAGACGTGATTTTATTAGCATTTGGAATTTAGATTACCGTTTTGGTCAGGTCGTTTTTAACCTTCTCATTTTAACGAAAACTGTTCTATGTTAGGAAAATGCTTCGATCGTAAAACATACGTTTTCAAACCATGTTATGCGTTTAGATTGCCATAATACATTACTACTCACGATAAGATTTATGATGAGGCACTATGATACTGTGAATGACAAGTTCAACATGTATAAACATTCAGTAACAAATTTAAAATGTTATAAATAATAACATTAACGGAATATTATTCTAATTGAAGAATACATTATTATGTGACGATAAGTAAGTCATGAATAATTTATGTAACCACTATTTATGTCAACAAAGGATCACTACAGTGACAATTGAAGTCAGGTGAGGCCTATTAATAGCAACAATTATTTGTTATAACACTGCCAATGCGAAATGAAGATAAGAAGACTTGTATGTCTATGCAAAGTCAGTAACATGTTTAAGCAAGTTGGTAAATGAAGATTTTGCTCATTCTTGTTTTGTAACAGAGAAACGAAAGTATTATTATTGTTATTAACTTTTAGACGAGCGGACTACAACCATTTTTAAGTTTACATTTGAGTAAACGTGGTATTGTTGTACAATGCAATGGTTTATCATTAGATTGCATTATGATCAGTTACGTGGAATGTCAAACGAGATACATTGTTGTAGACAAATGTGGGTATTGTCGAAGGTAATGAGCACGATGATTTTAAAATTAGAGAAAGAAGAGGTTTCATGAACTGTGTACACAGTAGTGTTACATAGTAGGATCACTAATTCTGCTACAGGTTTGTAGACAGATGGGTTTGTTTTGAAGTATTCCGTGCAGTATTTTACGAGAGTTATTGTGACAAGAGTAAGGAGAATTTATGTTGTATTTGGAAGCGCAGGAGACGCTATGAGTATGTGAAGTTCACGTTTTGGTAACGATTTGAGTATTGCCTTGAGAGCAATTTACTACTGCAGAGTGTTAAGAAAGTCACTGACGTTTAAGAGTGTTTGTTTGTATTGTTTTGTCAGTGAGAGTTAATGCTATAGCCACGACATCGTCGTTTTGAGTTGGTGTAGTTCCGTCTCGATCTTTAATGTCATAATTATTCTTATGTAATGGATTTGTCTATTCAGACGTCTGGACGACAGACGGTGACGTGCAAAATAAGTTAACTAACAATTTATAAATAGACATACAATAACATGAGTTATAAGAAAGAATTTCTACATAATGAATAGGTCACCCAGCTACATCCTCAAGAAACTACAACAAACTACTGAGATCGTTAACATAGTTCATTTATTTTTGACTTATAACCAGAAGCTTATAGAAGCTATCGTTTTGTGAACAAGTGTTTGTCTAGAAGTGAAGTTTGTAACAGGAGAGCTCATTAGATTGACATATCACGTCAATTCTAGCCCAGATTCGAATACCGCGTTGGACGCGTGTAATTCAACATTGAATATAATTGTTAATTATATATTCCACTGTTATTTTAGATTCGCTCACGTTGGTAAATAGCTGTATATCGTAGGGTATTTCAAGATTATTAATATTATGAGTCGAACTGCTGATCGTAGATCAAGCTCACGAATATCCAGTCACAGGATGACTAACAAGTTTTACTATTCGATCATATTCGAAGGTTTAGGAGGTAGATATTTCATCTACAAGTGTAATTGTTTGTTTTGCAAGTTTCATGTTTTATTATGGATGACAGGGATATTTCTTGTATATATTTATTTTAGGAATAAATCCCAGGCACATGTCGTTGGCCTGTTTTGTTTTATAGAAACTGATCATCTTTTCATTTCGCAATCGCCAAACAATAATACTAGCAGTTAGTTACTAGAACTCACTTAGTCTCAACTTCACCGTTTACGTCCGAGATCCGAGATTCTCGTACTACCAAGTTATTTTGGAATTAGATTTGCTAGTAAATGTGTAACTAATTGTAGTGTTATTGTACGTCCGTATGCGTCAAGGGTTTCCTAGTCATTTATCCAGTGGGGATGCGTTGACGTATCTAGCTGGGTGTCAACGTCCCTACAATCCTTACCATCTCAGCGGATATGGGTGATGGCTAATGTGAGATTCGGGCGCAGTACCGTACCTTATTTCAAATCCTGGGGCACCTATTCCATCCTTTTCCCTAATAGATTTACACATACTACTACACTCATCACAGAAAATCACACCTAAGTACCTGGGGCTGATGAACACTATGTCCCAAGCTATTGAAATGAGAATAACATGTTGGTGTGATCTTTTGGGGAGGCCTATTGTTTGCAATGCCTACTTGGATGTTCTTTGTATTATTACCGAAATATTTAATTTCAGCCGTTACATATTCATGTTGATATGCTATGTACATGGGTTGGTTTTTTAGTTTTGGCACCTTAGTCATAACTGGATTAATAACTCACTTAGATGGTTCCAAGTTTTACAGGCCCTCGATGTAGTCCCCACCATTGCGTACAACGTGTTCCCAGCGATGCGGAAGTCGTTGGATCCCGTTGGCACTGCCCAATCTATTGATGATACGAAGAGAGCGCTCGGCAGCCTGCTTAACATCTTCAATGGTACGGAAGCGCACCCCGCGCATTGCCATCTTCATCTTCGGGATGAGATCATAGTCGCAAGGACTGATGTCGGGAGAATATGGGGAGGGGGGGGGGGGGTGATAGAGGACCTCCCAGCCCCAGCAATCCAACAATGCCGACACAACGCCTGCTGTGTGTGCCCTAGCATTGTCATGCAGAACGTTGGGCGGTGTAACCCTGTGGTGGCGCCGTTTCCTTCTCAGAGCTCCTCGGAGATGGTCTTGCAGAAACAAACAATAGTACGCCGCATTAACGGTTTGCCCTCGGGGAACAGTATGGTGAATGATCACACCATCCCAATCACAGGCAAGAATCAACATTACCTTCACATTGGTGGTGGTTGGTCGAACTGTTTGTTTCCGTGGTGATCCGTGGCTCATAAGATCTGGCCCACGTCTCGTCAATGGTTATGATACGCCATAAGAAGGCCTCTCCTTCGCGCTCATAACGCTGCAAGTGCATACGACAAGCGTCATATCGCAGCCATTCGTGCATGTCGGTTAAGTAATGCGGAATCCATTTTGACGCAATCTTCCTAATTTTCAGTAAGTCCTTCAGGATGTGGAGGACAGTTGAATGCGCCAGTCCGGTATCTTGCTCTAATTGACGAATCGTTACGTTCCGATCCACCTCTACTAACGCGGACACTATCTGTACATTGTCATCACTTACTGGTGGGTGACCAGATCGAGGCATGTGCTCCACACGTTCGCGCCCATCTCGAAAGGCTGCAACCCATCTTGCTACCGTTCTGAACGGTAACGCAGCTGCACCGCACGCTTCCTGCAATCCTCAGTGACACTGTTTAGCACTGTGATCCTTAGCATATTGAATTTTTATCCACGTTCTCTGCTCCTGCTTGGAAAACATTGCGACTGTCTTTCGCGAGCGCTGGTCTCACTCTACTCATCTAACAGGCGCGACTGCGCTCGAGGGGTGGTGAGGACGGGCGAGGTCATGTGCTCTGAGGGAGGGGATGCAGGGCAGCAACCGTCGGTAAAAGTGGCAGCGCCCAACATTGTTGCAACTTGGCACTGAAGCATTGGTGCCAAAACTAAAAAACCAACCCATGTACAATAGTTGTAACTTACTATGGATCCATATTTCTTGACATTTATGTCATAGATTCCTCGGCTTGTAACGCCATAACCAATTTGCCACCCGGATGAGAAACTAGGATGTCTGACATATTCCTGACAATGTTCTTGTCTAGGTTAGTCAAGAACAAAATAACTACCTAATATTGGGAGCATTGAAATAACTGTTTCAGAACAAATCGTCGCTGTGAGCTGTTTTCACTTGGATGGACATTGGTGTCTGCTGAAAAGCCATGTTATCAAGGATTGTTGTTGTTGTTGTTGTTGTTGCGACTGCTTGAATATTGTGGTCATTAGCCATATCAACTTAGTACAGATACCAGCGTTCAGCTATGCACTTGACCTTGAGTGCTCAGCGGAAGGAGGGGGGTATAGAGCGTTGCGGGGAGCAAGCCAAATACTTCCTCTATCTGAGAATATTGATGCGTGTGACAGTAGGTCCTCACAATCGGAAAAGGGCACTCTCAGTCTGGCAAATGTTTTACACTGCGTTAGTATCCTGTGGGAGTGGGATGAGGAAGTGCAGAGCTACCTTCTCGCTAACTGTATGTATAGGTTGTCTGTAGTGGTATATTCATTTGTAGGTGAGATTTGGATTGGGAAGGAGGCTGTCATGGCCCAGGAACCATCATTTGAGTGGATCGCTGTGTTGTGAACTAAGCCAAACTCTTCTCAGTTTTGCATGTTCCGACCAGACTACAATGAATGTTTTGTTTGCAACCAAACCCAGGACCGTTAGGACATGGATCTCAATATGATGGCTACTTTTGAGATCACTGAAGGTGACTCATGTTTTAAGGATGCCAAACAATGTTTACTCATGTAAATCGATGCGGAAGGGAAAAGTAACTTTCCTTTCAATATACTCTACCACTGTGCCATACCAGTACTGTTTTAAGGTGTAACATGTTTAGTGTTCCTTAGTATATGCAGGAATTTATTGCTGTTTATACTGCTGCACTGGGAGTTGTTCAAGTCTTGTTTTGTGTATTAGAAATTTTTGTTGCGTTTTGTTTAGTTTAGTTTATTTCTTTTATTTTATATGATAAAGGCCCAAATACTATCAGGTCCGGTATTTTGTCAAAGCTGACACCATTGACAGGTTAGGAAATTTCAACTATAAGTGTTGCGTTTTTAGTTTTGGCAACAATGCTGCTGCTTTATGTTGCAACGGTGTTGGACTCTGCCATTGTTACCAAAAGTTGTTAACCTGTATCCCCTCCCTAAGAGCACATGACCTCGTCCGTCCCCTCCCCCATTCGTATGCACTGGCGCCTGTTAGATGGGTAGTTGTGGGCAAGCGCTCGCGCAAGACGGTTGCAATGTTTTCGAAGCAGGAGCAGAGAACGTGGATAAAACTCCAGTGTGCTAGGGGTCGCACGGCTCGACAGTATCACCAAGGACTGCACGAGGTGTGCGGTGCAGCTGCGTTACCTTGCAGAACGGTAGCAAAATGGGTTGCAGCCTTTCGAGATGGGCGTGAACTTGTGGATGACATGCCTCGATCTGATTACCCACCAGTAAGTTATGAAAATGTACAGATGGTGTCCGCGTTAGTGGAGGCGGATCGGAACGTAACGCACCATGAATTAGCACAAGATACAGGACTGGTGAATTCGACTGTCCTCCACATCCTGAAAGACTGCCTGAAAATGAGAAAAATTGCGTCAAAATGGGTTCCGCATGACTTAATCGACATGCAGAAATGGCTGCAATATGACGCTTCTCGTACGCACTTGCAGCGTTATGAGCGCGAAGGAGAGGACTTCTTACGGAGTATCATAACCAATGACGAGACGTGGGCCAAATCTTATGAGCCAAAGTTGAAACGCCAATCGAATGAGTGGCGGCACCACGGATCACCACGAAAACAAACAGTTCGACAAACCCCCACCAACGAGAAGGAAATGTTGATTCTTGCCTATCATTGGGATGGTGTGATCATAAAACATACCGTTCCCCTAGGGCAAACCGTTAATGCGGCGTACTATTGTTCGATTCTGCAAGACCATCTCCTAGCAGCTCTGAGAAGGAAACGGCGACACCACATGGATACTCCGCCCACCGTTGTGCTTGACAATGCTAGGGCACACACAGCAGGAGTTGTGTTTGCATTGTTGAATCGCTGGAACTGGGAGGTGCTCTATCATCCCCCCTACTCTCCCGACTTATGTCCCTGCGACTTTGGTCTCATCCCGAAGATGAAGGAGCCACTGCGCGGGAACCGCTAGCCTACAATTGGAGATGTTGTGCAGGCTGCCGAGCGCTCTCTTCACACCATCGATAGATTGGGCAGTGCCAACGGAATCCAACGGCTTCCTCGTCCCTGGGAACACGCCGTAGGCAGTGCTGGAGACTACATTGAGGGCCTGTGAAACTTGCAACCATGTAGTTGTGTTATTTATAAATGTATGACATAGTGGCCAAAACTAAGAAAGCAACCTATGTGTTAGGTTGTGTGTTGAAGAAAGAATGGGCTTACAAGCCACATGGATGAATGACAACGTAAAATCATACAAAGAATGTGGGACACTAACCTGTGACATCCAACTCTGACTGCCGTTGCCCTGCCACTGAGCCAATACGTTGGACATGCTAATGCATAAACCAATGACACAGATGCTCACAGGTAGAGTAACGGAAGCCTAAGTTTAAGGTTGCAAGTTCATGTCGTGTATACGTCTGACATTATAATTTTCTACTCTCCATCAATATGGTTTGTTCACTTAGTAAAATCCACGACCTAATATCTGAAATCCTCTTATGTCCATTTACAGGATATTTCCTTGAGAAGCTTTGCCAGCATTCTTCCATGTTTAGTGTCTGATAAGATACATTCCACATTTATTGTATTTATTGTATTTATTGTATTGTATTTATTGTTTCTATTCTTTCAGATCTGTCCACTGGATGCAGTTTAACAGCAAGTTGCATGAAGCAGACTTGGACGAGAAGGCAGTTACAATAGTGTGGTTCCTTTTATACTATACATGTGCAATAATTGTATTTATACATTATGTGATTAACAATAATAATAATAAAAGAACTTCTTCATTCACCTATGGTTTTCATTTATCTTTCTCCTTCCTTCTCATCACATTTGCAAGAGGGTCGTGGGATTCAAACAAGAATTTGGAACCTGTGTATAATAGCGGGAGGTGGTGGTGAGAGGTGATAATAGAAGAGAGTTAAGTGATTCTATAGTCAGATTTGGAGGTTATGTAGGTTAGGGCGTAAAAGGGGGGCGAGTATAAGGGATGAGCACTGGAATTTGGAGCCTATGTCTGGAAACCTGACTCGATATTTCATTTTATAGCAATCAACTAATAAAACGTGTTCGATAATAGATTCTTAAGTTGTTTTATTGCCTGAACTAACGGCAATACAAAAGGAACTATAATAATAATTATCAGAATACAATTAAATATGTATGTTTGCTGCCAACGTTGAAAAATTGACACAAATTTCAAAATGTCTCGAATATATTGTTGATTGCCTGTGATACATTTTGTCAGAACTAATGCTGTCAAAGATAAAAGCTATTAATGTTAATTGATCCTCAAAGGGACTAGCTCTGCGGAATATTCATAAAAATAAGCTGGTATCTTATAAATTTAGTTCCATATGTTTCCCCCATCGAAGAGAAATGATTGTTGGTTTTTTTTTTGCCAGATTTGGGCAGATATAAGGAAAATTATTTTACACGGGAGCTGAGACTCTGGTATTATACCCTCTTTGGGGCCTTCTACACTCAACCTGTCTCCTCTCCAAGGCAACCACGCATCCAGTGGACATTCTACAATGGTTTGACATAACCAATCTTCCACCATGGCATTGTGATTCTGTGAAAACGATAAAAGCACTGTCTACAAGGTCTACGCCATGCATAATAAAGATAAGTAAATTATCTAGTGTTACTTCAAATGTAAGGAGCGTTCAAAAAGTAACGAGCCGGAGGCATAATTACAGAAACCAGTACCTGTATGTTAGAAGTATTGGCCCTGGCTGTTGAGGCACTTGTCCCACTGTGACACGAGGCGGTGAATAGCTGTCTCATAAAATTCCCTGGGCTGCGATGTGAACCAGTTCCGCACGTACAGCTGGACGTCGACGTCCGAGGTGAATCGTTGGCCCCGCAGAGCCCTTTTCAGGGGACCAAACATGGAGTAATCACAGGGAGAGAGGTCTAGACTGTATGGAGGGTGGCCGAGAACCTCCCATTTGAATTTCTGCAGGAGTGCTGCAACTTTGTCGGCCGTATGAGGTTGTGCATTGTCGTGGAGCAGAATGACCCCACGCAGCACGGGTGAGATTGCCTGGTCGTTTTGTTTTGATCGCTTGGCAAAGGGTGGTCAAGGTTTGCGAGTAACGCTGGGCATTCACTGTTGTCCCGTGCGGCATGAAGTGTATCAGTAGGGCCATCTTGGTCAAAGAAGAACGTCAGCATTGCCTTTCCTGCACTCGTGTGGATGGCCTTGCCTTTTTTGGGTGGTGGTGACCCTGGATGCTTCCACTCGAGGCTTTGTCGTTTGGATTCTGGTTCGAAGTGATGACACCATGACTCATCTCCAGACACCACTCGTGCCAGGAACCCATTCCCTTCCCTCGCATAGAGCTGCAGATGACCAAGACAGTGGGCCATTCGACATGCTTCCTTGTGTTGTTGAAGACTGTGGGGCACCCATTGTGCACACACTTTGTGCAAGTGCAGTCGTTCCTTCATGATGGTGTGCACACTTCCGACGCTCAATCCAACCACGGCGGCTATGGCGTTCACTGTCACTCGGTGGTCCTGGGCAATGAGTGCATCAACCAGCTGGACGTTGTCATCGGTAATGCAGGGGGGTGCCCCAGACCGGGCATCATCGGCTAACGACATCCGTCCTTCCCTGAAGCGCTTGCGCCATGCCTTGACCCTTGCAAGGGACATGCAGTGTTCGCCGTACACTTGTGACATTTGGCGATGAATGTACGTTCTCCCTACTCCTTCCGCTGTCAGAAACCGAACAACACCTCATTGCTCTTCGTTTGACGCCTCCATGTCACTGTTTGCAATGTGACTGGCAGCGTTGGACGATTGATGCATGCAGCTGCTCGCTTTGTATCGTCACGTGACGTGCACGCGTACCCTCTAGCGACGGGCTGTGACCTTCCACGCTCTGGTTGGAACCACACCTCGTTACACACGCCATGATTAGCCGATGTCGTCACCGGTTTGCGCATTCTAGCCTCCGACTCGTTACTTCTTGAACGCACCTTATATATTAAATGGGCCTCTTATCTGACCTAAAACATTTAAACTAACTGCCATATCTTTCCTTCCGTCTGGACGGGAATGGACTTCTCAAGGGTCTTATTTATCTAGTGGCTCCCATCGAGAGATTTTGTTCCATTGCTCTATTTTGGCAATGTTAAGGCAGATTTTTTCAAACCTCCGTGGGAACTATTTATTTCCCCATCTATGGGTAAGAACATAAACTTCACCGAGGGACCATACCTTGCCCAATCTAACTACATTGAAAAAAAAACCAGCTCCCGGAGGGATTTTGTTGGCTTTGTCGAGATTACGATAACATTTAGATAAAAAAAACACTCGTACTTTGGAAATAATCCTTCAAGTTGAAAAGTAATATTTTCTACTACACAAACTTTCAAAGTGCAACGTGCTGACCTAATAGACAGACTCTCTTAGTGAAACCATTCTTCCTATTCAACCAGGCCCATTTAAACCCTCTTACCCGGTTATTGGAAAAGTATTACTTGACCTTCTCAAATATTTTTTTTTTTTTTGTAATTATGAAGTTCCATTTGTAACGGCCTCCCACTCTTTGCATTGAACCACTATAAGTAACTCTGTTTAAACGCCTCTCTTTTCGACTGGTAATTTGTTCAACCACTTTTACAGCACTAAACGTGATGCGTTTGGAGCTCTTATCTACTTTCATTATGCCACATTTTATAGTCACTGTTCATCTGAACTCATCTTCATAATTATCAGCATTAACCGCTGCACCCGAGTCTGAGGACTTTCTTATTCATAATTTTTGTGCAGCCTATTTTGTATACTGGCTACCTGCAGCGCCCATCCTGAGAAATCTCAAACATACTTTTTGTACAGCCTATTTTGTATACTGGCTAACTACAGCGCCCATCCTGAACAATCTCCTTCTTTCCTTTTGTACAGCCTATTTTGTATACTGGCTAACTGCAGCGCCCATCCTGAGCAATCTCAAATATACTTTTTGTACAGCCTAGTTTGTTTGTTGGCTAACTGCAGCGCTCATCCTGAGCAATCTCATATATACTAATTGTACAGCCTACTTTGAATACCGGCTAACTGCAGCACCCATCCTGAGCAATCTCAAATATACCTTTTGTACGGCCCAATTTGTACACTGGCAACTGCTTTGCTCTTATAAAGCACTCTTTTACATGCCATCTCCCCTGTGGGCTCCAGTTGTTGTTCACTGGCCACTGTGGTCTCCTACCCTTCACAAATTGTTAATTAATGTTCTTAATGTATCAAGCTTTGGTGTGAGCTGGCACAGAACAAGACATTGTCACTCTTATCTTATTTCTTAGTTGGTACAGTTTGTTGCTGGCCACGGCCGTCTCCGGCCATTCTAGTGTTACGTGCCACCTGGTGCATTCTTGGAATGCACGGTACCTGAGATTATAATTTTGAATGCTTTTGCACGTTCTTTCCTTCCTTTTTGTCAGACACCAACAGTGATCTTCTGTTCTCTCTTAAGGGTTCAGGTCTCTTATATTTTGTATGAGTCTGTTCCAGATATATATTCTGTGACCCACCTAGCGTCATATAACAACAAATCTCTGAAGCTCTTCAACTCTTCCTCGCGCAAGAGGAATTCCATATCCATTTGGCTACCAGATACTGTTGTCAACTCTTTGAAGACCAGCTCAGCAAAAGAAGATTATTTTGTTGTATTTAAGTTGGTTATGCTGATATGTATACCTTTTGTTTCCTACCCCCACTCTTTCCCCTTCCGTGGTCTCTCCGTGCTCCGTTGAGCTGCTCTCACTTCTCAGTCGGCAGTTGACTTGATCAGTCAGGGCTCAACTAGAGCCGGTCTCCTCAGACCAAGAGACACTCTCTACGTTCTACGCCATGTTGGCGCATTAAGTATCGGTTAAGGGAACTTCACCTTCGCCATGCAACAAAGATAAGTACCTGCTTCAAGTTTTAACCTCATCTTCATGATTTTACCTACCACATGCTTCTAACTATCTTTTATAGGCAGTGTGAAATTACTTATTTTGGGGCAAAATCATCCTCCGCGGGATTTTCCATGTTGAGCTTTTGTTTAATCAAGCTAATCTTAGTGAAAAGCAGCATTTCTTATGCTTGCCAAATGAGAAATCTTCTCACTACGTGGGATATTATCTGATACCCACTGTCTATAATTTACAAAGCAAGTTCCTCCGCTGGATTTACTTTGGCCCCATTTTTCTACTAAGATCGTTCTGGAACCTTCCAGATCTTGTACTTTACCTGCAAGTCCTACCGTCATGTATTTCTCACTTACTTGTGAGAACGCTATTTAAAATTGAAGAATCTCACTTCTAAATTACTACAATAGTGAATTTTCGTCCACCGCTGGAACATTCTATGGCGCATTTAATTGTAAATTACAACTGTTTCAAGAAATAGACTCTCACCTATATAGTGCAATCGGTTCTTCCTATAATTGCAATAACTTTCTTTTCCATAAACTTTGTGTCTCCACAGTGAACATTTCATATGTTTCAATGAACTATAGTGAAAACCAGTGCTTGCTCAACTTTTCTACCGCGTCGCGATCGTCCGCTTATATTCAAATAAGGCCATGAACAGTTTCCTTAATTCCCATTTCTCTTTCCTAAACCTCTCACTAACAATCTGCAATAAACTTTTAATCTAGGTCTGTTCCAATAAGGTGTCATTCCAAGAAGTGCCCTTCCATTTTTGTTGGTTTATCATTAAGTATCTCTGTATAATCTTTGTGATACGTGTCCAGCACACGTTTCAAACTTACATTGTTCCTCCCTTCAAAAGCAGGGAAAACAATTCTCTCAACTCTTGAGTGAGTTATTTTTTGGTCTCGCTAAATGAAAACTGCCTCATTTAACTTGCGAGTCTTATTCAAAGTATAAGAGGTCTAGAACCTTCCTTTTGATTAACTCTTCAGGTTCACAGTAAGTGACCTGCTCTCTTTGTATAAATCTCACAAAGTAATTCTGTTTAAATATAAGAAGTTGTAGGAACTTCCTTTTTGTTCTTTATGTTTTACAGTTTGTTATCTTCGAAGTTGTTATTCTCGTTAGAATGTTCTTTCGGAGGTTTCGTATAGTACACTGCCTGTACTCCTGTAAATGTTAAAACTTTAATTATTCCATTTTGCCTATTTATGAAATCTTACCAAGATTTTTATACACGGTTTAAAAAACCTTAAAAATTGTCAATTGCCTGGAGCAACTGTTTGATGTTAAGAGGTCTGCGACCCTATTTGTTAAAAAGTTCAAATGAACTATGTTTATTAAAATTATATTGCATAATTGTTAATTTCCTCAAACTTCCTGCATTGTTAAATAAATTAAATATTTGTTTTTGGATTCATCATTTCTCTGATACTACAGTTAGGCAGGATCCTGGCTTTCCTAGCTCTTCCTAGGTTTATGCCCTCGTTCATATACAATAAATCGTTTACTATCTGTCTGGCCAGATCATCACCCTTCCCTATAGTACTTTTATTCGTGCTTGGAAGGAAACACACTAAAGCCTCTCTCTGGCAAACTGCCCAAGCCTTAGCTGCGGTTCCCGTCAGCTTCGACCAAGCTCGTAGCCACTTTAGGTATCCGAGCACATATTTGCGGTGGCAACCGCTTCTAAATGGATTAAAAGTCAAATTAATAATTTTTGTGGGACTCTCCTCCTATTCTTCTATCCTTCTTTTCCAATCCCAAATCTACTTCCTTCTCTTAATCATCTTCCCTTGGTGGGTGGGTTACTCCCTAGCCTATAATCTACCCACCACCCCCCTAGTGGCACTTTTGTTAACTGGATTACCGTGGGTTGAAGCACAATTCCTTTAAAGAAATAATTAACTTTATTGCGGCCAGAAAGATACACCACTCAACAGCAAATACAAGCAAGTAGAACCTTATTCCAGTTTCCCCAAGTCTCTCCCTTGAGCGCTCTTGCCCCTTTCACTTAGTCATGCAGCTAATTCTCCACTAATGAGACCCGTGGAATAACTGCACCTCTTCCTTATGTACACAAACTACAGTTACTTACGATAACCTGCTACACGCTGCTTCGCTGTTCACGAACTGGGAAACAATGTCACTGGATTTCGTAACTCGCACGGCACTTCGCCACAATACCTCTGTCGCTCTGTGAAATCATACTCGCTCAAAACACAGGCAGTCCCCTGTATGCTTCTCACTCCCTCGCTGTCAAGAGAATCAGCTTCACTAGGGGTTTCGCAAGTTACGTCACCACACTTCTGTCGCTCAGGATAAACGCTCGCACTAGCTCGAAAAACACACGCGCACTGCTTGACAGGTCGCTCTTATATAGCAGGCCGGTGACTCAATAAATGCTTCTGGACCCATCCAGGGTTCACGGCTTCTCGAGGTTTCCATCGCTGGCTGAGTCACAAAAATTCTGGACCATCCCTTTGTCCTAGTAGTCCTGTTGCATAAGGCGCACGCAATACACTGCGGCAAAGCACAGCCCAGCCCGGGGGCAGTTGTGACTCATGCGGCGAGCGATGAAACAAACTCAAAGCCATAACACCACCCCCTTCCTAAAAGGCTGATCGTCCCGATCAATCATTGGTCCGTCCGTGTCCCTCCGTAGGCTGCCAGGCGATCTCGATGCACGATCTTCATCTTCGCCCTCGAGCTCCGCTGGATCCTGTAGACGACATCGTTGATCCGTTTCACGACTCGGTACGGGCCCTCCCAGGACTTCTGCAGTTTGGGTGACAGGCCTTTCTTCCGTAATGGGTTGAAGAGCCAGACCAGGTCGTCCTCGTAGAATCCGCCGGCATCCGTCTGTTGGTCGTATCGGGTCTTCATTCGGTCGGTCTCGATCAGCAGTTTCCTCCTCGCGAACGCGTGCACGTCCTCCAGTTGGTCGACCAGTTCTTGACAATACTGGCTTACCGGGACCGGATCATTCCCAGGTCGGCCGAAGGCAAGATCGACAGGTAGACGGAGCTCCCTCCCAAACACGGCCTGGGCTGGTGTACACCCGGTGGCTTCATGCACGGCGGCGCGGTAGGCCAGGAGAAATAGTGGAAGATGTTTGTCCCAATCCCTCTGGTGTTCGCTGACGACTATTCGGAGATGGTTCTCGACGGTGCGATTGAATCGCTCTACCATCCCGTCGGACTGAGGGAGTAGCGGCGTCGTCCTTGTCTTCCGAATTCCCAGCAGCTGGCATAGGTTCTGGAACATCTGCGACTAGAAGTTCCTCCCTTGGTCGGAGTGCAGCTCCAGGGGTACTCCGTACCGGCTGACGAATTCCTTCACCAGGGTCTCTGCGATCGTCGCGGCTTCTTGGTTAGGGATCGCATACGCCTCCGGCCATTTGGTGAAGTAGTCGCTGACGACCAATATGTAGCGGTTCCCTGCCTCGCTCAACGGGAATGGTCCAGCAACATCCATGGCCACTCTCTCCATGGGACCGCCCACGTTGTAGGTTTTCAGTGGACCCCGTCGTCTTCGTCCTGGGCCCTTGCTGGCTGCGCAATCGTGGCATCTCGCGCAGTGGTTCTTCACGTCTGTTCGGCATCCGATCCAGTAGAACCGCTCTCTCAGCTTCTCCAGGGTTTTCTTTATCCCTAGGTGTCCACCAGATGATCCTCCATGAACTTCCTTCAGGACTTCCTCTGGCATAGCCTTTGGAACGACGACTTGTTCCCGAGATGTCTTCCCGTCGGTGCTCTCCCAGGTCCGGCAGATGAGGCCATCCCTTACAATCAGCGAGTCCCACTGCGCCCAGTAGGACTTGAACTTTGGACTGCAGTCGCTCACAATGTTCCACCCGGGTCTGGGGACACAGGCTCTCTTCCATTCGGCTAGCAGTCCCAGGTCATCATCTTCCGCTTGCGCCCGCGTGAGAGATTCGCGGCTCCAGCTCCCTTGAATTTCCACGGTAGTCCTTCGGCACTGTATCCCGGTTCTCTCCTCCCTTCGGGCACAGAAGGTGCAGTCTTCGGGGCACGGTCTTCGTGACAGGGCGTCGGTGTTAGAATGCAGTTGGCCTTTCCTGTGCTGGATCTCAAAGTTGTACTGTTGAAGCCTCTCTAACCACCGCGCGAGTTTACCCTCGGGATGCTTAAAGTTCAGGAGCCACCGCAGGGATGCATGGTCGGTCCTGATAAGAAATTCTTGCCCGTACAGGTATTTGTGGAAGTGTTCAGTGGTCTTCACGATGGCGAGCAGCTCCTTCCTGGTGACGCAGTAGTTCCTCTCTGGCTTTGACAAGGCTTTGCTGAAGTAGGCCACTACTCTCTCCTCGCCGTCCACTATTTGCGACAGGATTCCCCCTATACCAAAGTCGCTGGCACCGGTATCGACGATGAACCTTGTTTCAGGTCTGGGGTAGGCCAGAATAGGTGAGGTGCACAGAGCCTTCTTGAGTTGTTCGAAGGCACTGTGGCATTCTGCTGTCCACGTGAAGAATTGGTCCTTCTCAGTCAGTCGACGCAGTGGTTTGGCGATGTCGGCGAATCCTCTCACGAAGCGACGGTAATAAGTGCAGAGTCCCAGGAAGCTTCGTATTTGGGACTTGTCCTTTGGAACTGGCCACTCCCTCACAGCTGCGGTCTTCTCTGGGTCGGTGCGCACCCCTTCCTCGGAGACGATATGCCCCAGGTACTGGACCTGCTTCTGGATGAGCTGACACTTCTTGGGGCCCAACTTCAGCTGGGCAGCCCGTAGCTTCATCATGATCTCCTTCAGGTTGCTGTAGTGCTCCTCGAAGCTTCTGCCCAGAACGATGACGTCATCTAGGTAGACCAGGCAGGTCTTCCAGTGTATTCCCCTCAGAATGGACTCCATTAGCCTTTCGAAGGTCGCAGGGGCGTTGCACAGACCGAATGGCATGACGGTGAACTACCAGAGCCCGCTGCCCACAGAGAACGCATCCGCTTTTATAACCTGGTTTCTCCTTCCGTTCAGTAGGTCGATCAATTTGAAATACCAATCTGTCTCATCCAATCGTGGGTCATCATCCCCCACAACGCTCCAAATACGTGATAGGTCCTTCTCTTCTATAGGATATTCCTGAACATGTGACCTCGCTCAATCTACCATGTGCTTGTGACGTCACTCTCTTTGAATTTGAAGTCGAAAAGCTCGCTGACTCAAGCTAGGCTCCACCTTCCACTGGACTCCAAACGGTCGTCTGCTTCATTGTCTCTGGCCTGACAGATTTCCTAATTTTCGTATAAATTGGGGTCCCTCCTGTGGTGATTTATCGTTAATGTTATCCTACTGGCACTAACTATCTCTGTCCCTACGTTCAGGGCCGGCGAGAGACCAGTGTAGGGGGTACTACAGCACCGGGGCCCGGGGCCCCGAAGGGGCCTGGCCCGGACCGAATGATGTAATGTAAATTTTTGTGGTTGGTACAGAATTCTAGGCCTACCTCATCCAGTTCCGTCCGGGAAACTGGAAATATGTGTGGCTATTAAATTATCTTGATTTTTTATTCATACCGTACCATACAAATCACTCAACAAACTTAAGATGCAAGCTTACTGTTTGAAAAATTGATGTTGGCAATACTGCACAGCAATCTATGAAACGCGTGCGCGAGGATTCCCGCATCGAGGAAGGGATTCCCCGCTGTCCCCGTACTGGTCGAACTGTGCTGCGTAAATAATGCTTTGTCATCCACTGTCAGTCTATTGTCTAATCCAATAGTAATACGCTGTGTTAGTGATTCGCCACGGTTTATGTGATTTGTATACGTCAGTTTTAATTGTGTCAGTGTGTAATATTGTTCGATTACAGATTACAATTTAGAATGCGTATAGTGTGTTTTTAGTAAAACTTACTATGAGTTGCAATTACAAACACAAATCAGGTGCTCAAAAGAGGAACGAAAGAGAAGACAGGGAATTGAAGGAAAGAGCATCGAAGAAAGGCCAGCTAGCGCTTGGACAGTTTCTAAAATATCCTCCTTCATCATCGTCAGTCATAGAAAAAGGTAACATTACTAAAGAAGTATATGTTTTACCTGCAAATGAACAACAACAAAATGAAATCGAATCAAACAAGGAAGAACCAGTTCCCATCACTGAAACAGGGACTCCTAGTCCTATTCAGTCTATGTCACCTACGAATATTGAATCTATCAAAGGCCGCAAACCGACTTTACCTTTAGGCCTACCAGACAAATATGTTGATGTAGGCGACCCTGCTTTCGATAGCAGCCGAGACTTAGAATACCCTCATGTTCCTTTGCCTGAACAATTTCCTGTGGATTCGGTATTCTATTCCGTTCCTGAGTCGGTCTTCCACAAGAAACTTACAAATGTTGAACTGATTACTCGTGATTGGCTTGTTTGGAGCAAGGTTAAGAAAGCGTTTTACTGTTTACCTTGCAGAATATTCAATACGTTGCCCCAGCCAAAACGATCTTCGTTCGCTCTTTCTAAAGGATATTCTGCGGAAAAATGCTGGAGAAAACACTTCAATGAAGTTACAGAACATGAGAGTAGTTCCAGTCATAAAAGCTGCTATGTTGAGTGGAAGTCAGAGGTAATCGAATCAAAAAATTATAAATGGCCAACGGACTTAATCTTTCACTTCATTCAACAGGAAAAGGACAGGTGACGTGATCTTTTAAAGCGACTTCTTAATGTCACTTTATTCCTAGCTGAAAGAGGACTTGTTTTTCGGGGTAGTATTGATAAAATCGGGAACCCCTCAAATTGCAATTTTTTGGGAATTTTAGAACTGCTGGCCAATTATGATCCAGTTTTGAATGCACATTTAAATAGCATCCGCTCGTTTCAAGAAAAGGGAGAAAGAATGCAAGTGAATTATCAGTCTCATGATAATCAAAATGAGTTTATTACTCTTCGCGCTGCCCAAGTTACGAAGAAAATTTTAGAAGAAAGAGAAATGGCAAAATACTATGCCATAATAGTTGAGGCAACACCAGATTCTGCACATGTTGAACAGACTGCGTTTCTTTTGAGACATGTTTATTTGACTGAAAATGAAACTCAGATTTACCAAGTCGAAGAGTGGCTAATTTGCTTTACCGTCTGTACCAAAAAGAGTGCAGAAGCCATTGCAGAGCTTATTTTAGATAAGCTAAAGGAGTTTGTCATCCCATTAAAAGACTGTAGGGGCCAAGGCTACGACAATTGGAGTAACATGAAAGGAGCGTACAAAGGAGCTCAGGCAAGAATTCTGTCTGTTAACAGTGAAGCAATTTACTCTGCTTGCACTTGTCATTCCTTGAATCTGGGTGGAGAACAAGTAGCGGAGGGCTGTGTGGCGGCAGTAACATTCTCTGGAGCTGTACAAAAGTTGTTTAACATATTTAGCTCAGCCCCCAAAGATGGGAAATTTTGAAAGGAAAGATACCAAGCTCCCCCGACTCGATGTCGAGTAGACAGCGTTAAACCAGTCGCAGCTCACCTTCCAGGGATAGAAGAACTGGAGGCATTGACTGAACTGAGCCTAACTTCAGAATGTCGTCGAGACCTTGAGGGATTGAAAAACGTATTTCAAAACCTTCAACTGCCTTCTTCTTGCGCATATTTGTTTCAAGGTAAGAATACATCATAGTAGGGGGGTAAGGCGGTTTCTGCCCCACTTCAGAACATACATGTCGTTACTACTAAGCCTCAGCCATGTTAAATATTTCTCGAACGCATGGTCCGATTTTGACAAATGAGGTGTCGTTGGACTAGAGCTGACGTCCTCTTTCCTATGAACCTAGTATTATATATTTCAATTTTTTTTTGAAAATTTTTGTTTTCGAAAGTAGGAGATAGTTTGAAAACCAAACATGATAGAACGTTGTGCCATGGCTCAAACGAATGGTCTTTATGACCTTTATTTTCTATAATGAAACTTTTTTACTTTTATGTTTTTTTTGAAAACACTCGAATTTTGAAAATCCTATATTTTGGAAACTAGGAATTCTACAAAAAACCTTGTTTGACATAAATGAAAAGTCCCTATGCCCTCTACCCCCAAAATGCATTTCAAGTCGCTAGAGCAAAAATTTGTGTTTTGTAAGTTGTGGGATGACAGGGGAGCTACTACACTTCTTTTTGAACCCTCCTCGTATTTGCCCCGAAGCTGATATCTCGCTAACCAATGGTCGGATTTGAACATACAGGGTGTCCTAGCACTCGTAGTGATGCCCCCTACTTTCCTATAGGCTCTTTATTTAATTAAAAGACCAAAACTAAAAGGTCATCCGCTTTTAATATCTCGCGAACCAATCATGCTAGAGGCATGAACGAGGGGTCCAAGGACTCGGGCTGACGTCCTCTTTGCTATGGACCACTCGTTATATTTTTTAGAAAATTGGAAACTCGATTTTGGGGTAAAAACGTGTTTTTTGTGATTTTTGCCGATATTTCACGAACCAATAACGCTAGAGACGTGTACGAGGTGTCCTAGGACTCGGGCTAACGCCCCCTTTCAAATGTGGTAGATATTTTTTCCAAAAAATAATTCACAAAGGGCCTAACGCCGTACATGTTGAAAAAAAAATTCTTTACCGTTACCTGTTTATAATGTTTATGAAGCGTGGTGGTTGAGAGAGACGATGCGGCTGGGTGTGTGTGTTTCAACGAACCTGTCGCTGACCACAGTGACTGTGTTCAATAGATTAATCGCTATTTCGACGGGTCGGTGTATGACAGAGCGAGCGTGTGTTTTTTTTCACACATTTTACCTTTGACGTGTAAACGGTGATGAGAACTTGGTTCTATGTTGGTCGAAGCGAGTACAGAAAACAAACTTGCAGACGAGCAGGAGGTAAAGGTCATTTGAGCTTATTGGAAGGCGTTGATCTGACTTGACAACAGGTGACGCTTGAAGGTGAAATAATCTGACCATCGTGGTGGCAGGGAAGTGCGAAAGGCATGCACACACATGTGTGAAACCACATGCACGCTAAACCAGTGACATCCTGTCTTGCTTCGTACGTGACAAAATGCAAGTTCATGTGAAATTTGATCTACCGCAGGTGTTCACCTTGGACGTTAGCTGTCCACGTGCATGATAACTGTTAACAAGTCACATTCTGTTTTGCTTCGTACGTGACAAAATGCAAGTCCATGTGAAACTTGATCTGCCACAGGTGTTCACCTTGGACGTTAGCTGTCCACGTGCCTGATAACAGAATGTTCAAAGCGTGGGAATCGCTGAATCAGTGAAAAGTATGATGCAACTTGTCGGAATGATGTCACAACCAATAGATAGGCAAGAGCTGCGAACAGCAGTGGTGGGAGGTGAAGGGAGGGAGAGGGGGAGTGGTAATGTAAGAGAGAACACAGGTGGAAAGAGAAAGAAATATGTGGATCTGAGGACTGTACACAGAGAACTATAGGTGGTGTACAACATGTGTGAATAAATAAATTAAAAATTGCACAGGTTCACACAACATGCAATTTATTGATCCAAGAATTAAACGTAGAGTTAAACCCTAACCATTTGACGTAGAGTTTATTTCCTTTTTGTTTCAACACTTTTTCCACAAGATAATGCTGAGGAAATGCTGTTTTCTGAAGTTCATGGAGATAAAATCTACATTTTATGGGTTGATGGTTGAGGTCCTCGAGTAAATAGGCGACTGGAGTGTCCAAGTTGACTCGACGAATTCGAAAATAGTTCAGTCCCCCACTGTGGCGTGTAGCCCTTATTGAAATCAGACTTAAATTTGCTCACACGAACAAAATCCCCAATGTTCAGTCGGTGACGTTTAGGATCGGCTGTTTTTATGGGGTTAAACAGTTTATCAAATCACTGAATATTTTTAGTCACGAGGCGTGGCTTGGTCCCAATCGTTCTATGTTTGGTGTCATTGTAACGTGACACTAGCTCAGGTAACATGTCCAACCAGCGATAACTGCCCTGAGCGGTAAACGCTTTCCACATATGGGTTTTCAATGTTCGGTTGAACCGCTCGACCACACTGGCTTTGAGGTTGCTGTACGTGGTGTAATGGTGAATATCCTTAGATTTGAGAAAACTGGAGAAATCCTTGTTTAAAAATTCTTTCCCCTGGTCGGTTTGTAGCAGCTGAGGTTGACGTTTGGAGTGTTGAATAATATGTTGAAAGGCCTTGGTAACTAGTGGGCCAGACTTGCGACGCACAGGTTCAACAAAGGCCATTTTGGAATATACATCAATGACGGTCAACATATAGCGTACACCGTCGTTAACGCTAGCATAGGGTCCATTTCAACCAAGTCAGCCTGCCAAAGTTCATCCACACCTCGTGAAATCACCTTGAGTCGCGGATAGTGACGCCTAGCTGGGCGATGCAACTCGTGAGCAATACCCATTTTAATGGGTGAGGGCTTAAACAATAATTTTGGCATTTCGAAGTTCTTGTTCAATTTCTTGAATTTCCCAATCGTGACCGGTATGGCCAGCTTGACGTGAAGCATGCAACAACTGTAGCCGCTGGACGAGCTTATTGGGATTGTGCCAGTAGGTAACATCCACAAGGGGTTTTAATGGTTTAAATGTCACTCCCGAAGCGGATGCTTTCCGACGAGTACTTTGACTGGTGGGAAACATTTATGCAATGATGGTTTTATATTTTTGAGATATATTGGCATTCACTTGTTGCGTGGGATCATACTGTCTTTTGTGGGCATGGGTATCCAATAAAATGGATTTATATTTGTCAAGGTCCTTTGACGTATAATCATGGGAAGAGGGAGTCCGAGAAAAGAGCAGCTTTAACAGTCCTGGCGTTAATTTATAGTTGATGTTTTTAATGACAGCTTTAGTACGAGCAAATTTAATGGATGAATCGCCAATTTTAAAACTATCATCCTCATAGCGAACACCATACGTGGTATCTGTGTTTCCAATAAATAGATCGGTGAAATAGGGTTCCAATGTTGATCCATAATATTTTATTAAATTGGTTTTCAGTTGAGCTTTATGTTGAGGGGTGGCCAAGAGTTGTGAAAACGGAGACGCTCTGGAAGGGCAAGGTGTTTCGACCCTGGCCAAGGATTTCTTTTTTCTCAAAAACTCTGCAAGGGGTGCGGCCTTTTTTTGAGGCGTAAACACTGGTTCCTCCTCATCCTCAACTTCACTAACACTAGTCAAATCTTCCTGTTCCCCTTCCTCTTCCTCAGGGTCCTCGTGCAGCGTCTGCGTGGCTTGTGAAACAGTGGGTAGCGTTTCAGATGGCTTGAAAGAGGGTTTCAACATGGCTTTTAGCGGAGGTGCTAAATGTTGTTGAATAAACAAAGCATGATTTGCACGTGATTGTTTCAATTGACGAAACTTTTGGCGAATAGTATTTTTTGCTCTAATAATATGCTTTTTCAATTGACTCTCTGCTAACGCCATGGTGTCTTGGCAAATGACTTGCCGGGGAATGAGACAAGGCCTTAAATAGCAATAAAATGATCAAACCCTAAGCGATACCGTCCTTGGTTGAGTTCACTTTGTTTGTCAATCACTAAACAGGCATGACGTTGAGTGTTCCAGCACTTGCCACACAATTCTGTAAACATTTGAAAGGTCATATCCGGATTCACATGTTCATTATAAATGTGGCGACTGTTCCTCTCGTCCTGACGAAATAAAACAATGACATTGGCATTGTCAGGAATCAACTGTTTGGACATTTTTGAATACGTTTGTCCAAGATAGAAGCAATCGATATGTTTGTGTCGACCCATGCTGAAATAGCTTTGAATGATGCCTTGACGTTCAGTGGATACTGGGTAGTTTATTAGCTCAGGAATAACCCACCCACCAAGGGAAGATGATTAAGAGAAGGAAGTAGATTTGGGATTGGAAAAGAAGGATAGAAAAATAGGAGGAGAGTCCCACAAAAATAATAAGTTTAGCTTTAAACACACTTAAAGGTGGTTGCCACCGAAAATCCGCTTTCGGATACCTAAAATGAGTAAGGACTTGGTCTAAGCTGACGAGAAACACAGATAGAACTTGGGCGGTTTGCGACAGAGTGGCTTTCGTATAATCCCTCTCAAGCATATATAAAACTACTATGGGGAAGAGTGATGGTTTGGCAAGACTGAGAGGAACAAATTTACTGTATGTCTTCTCAAAGAAATTGGGTTTTTCAAAATAATTCGAAGAATGCCAATGATTTAACTCATGTTTGGTATTTTCAATTTCCAAAATTATGAAGTTCCTGTAAGGGCGACCAAGTGTCTCTAAGAAGGAAAATGATAAAGGATTATGCCTTATGGAGTAATCTTGGTAAATGAACCAATGGTTGCATTGTAAAATGGCTAAGCTTTTACTCAGCGAGGAGCCGGCTAAAAGTTTAGACAAAAAGAAACACTTATCTTTTAGAAAACTGACCATAAGTTTTCGGAGAGGATCTCCACAAGCAGGTAGCTGGCTTAGCGAGCTTTACTTGCCTTACTGGCCAATTAGAATTAGCTATTAAAGCTAAAAAGAACTTTAGTGAGGTGAAAATTAAGAGTTCTTGCTCAAATGCAACAAAGGGGAAAAGCCCTATTAATGATTTTAATGTCATTAAGTGAGGAGAGTCAAGGAAGATAGGATTTTGCCTAAACTTTGTATTCATAAATGAAAAAGCGAAAGGATACGCTTCATTTATTTTACAATTCCAAGAAGTTTGAAGAAATTAACAATTATGTAATATAATTTGGACAAACATAGTTCATTTGAACTTTTTAACAAATGGGGTCGCAGACCTCTCAACATTAAACGTTTGCTCCAGGCAATTGACAATTTACAAGGTTTCAAACCTTACATGTTTCTAAAATCTTTATAAGATTTAAACAAATAAACAATGAAGTAATTAAAGTTTGAACGTGAATTGGAGTACAAAGAGTGCACCTTAAGAAATTCTTGAGAGAATGTTCTAGAGAAAGTGACAACTTCGAAAATAACAATAATAAAAACATGAAAAATAAGATAGAAGTTCCTACAACTTCTTATATTTATACAGAATTACTATATGAGAATTATACAAAAGAGGGCAGGTCACTTACTGTGAAACCTGGAGAAAGTGAAAAGGAAGGTTCTAGACTTCCCAAGTTTGAGCAGGAATCACTAGCCAAATGGGACAGTTTCCATTTCGTGAAACCTGAACATGACTCGCTTAAGAGTTTAAGGAATTATTTTCCCTGATTATAGGAAAGGAACAACGTGAATTTGAAACTTGTATCACACAAGCAATTATGCAGAATTTAATTAATGTTAAACTAGCAAAGTTGGAAGGGCACTTCGTGAGTGACACCTTATAGAAAAGTTACAATTTTATTAATATGGGTGGTTAGTAGAAGGTTGAGGAAAGATCATTGGGATATAGGATCAATGTTCATGGCCGTATTTAATATAACCGGACGATCGCGACGCGGTAGAAACGTGGAGCAAGCACTGATTATCACTAGAGTCTGTAAAGATTGATGCAAAGTTCACTGTAGAAACTCGAAAGTTCATGAGAAAGAAAGTTTTTACAATGCTGGAAAGAACTGGTTGCACTAGGTAGGCGAGAGTCTATTGCTGGAGAAAATGGTGGATTACAGTTAAATGCGCCATAGAACATCCCAACGGTGGACGAAAGTTAGCTATTGCAGTAATTTAAGGAAGATTCCTAATTTTAACTAGTATTTTCACAAGTGAGGGAAAAATACCTGACGGCAAGCCTCGCAGATAGAGTACCAGATCTGGAAAGTTCCAGAACGATCTTTATAGAAGAATGGAGTCAAAGTTAATCCAGCGGAGGAACTAGCTTTATAATTTATAGACAGCGGGTATTAGATAATATCCCACGTAGTGAGAGGATTTCTCATTTTGCAAGCATAAGAAATGCTGCTTTTCACCAAGATTGGCTTGATTAGACAAAAGCCCAACATGGAAAATCCCGCGAAGAATGATTACCGCCCCACAAGTAATCTCACGCTGTCTATAAAATAATCAATAAAAGCATGTAGATAAAATTGATGAAGATGAGGTTAAAACCTTTAAAATGGTACTTATCTTGATTTCATGTTGAGGGCGAAGTTTCCTTTGAAGATAACTACTTTGCCAACATGGCGTAGAAGAGAGTATGCCTCTTGGTTTGAGGAGGCTAGCTCGAGTGGAGCTTTAACTGATCGAGTCAACTGCCGACTGAGAAGTGAGACCTGCTCAACGGAGCACGGAGGGACCAAGGAAGGGGAAAAGAGTGGGGGGTAGGAGACAAAAGGAGAACATATAAGCATTGCCAACTTTAAAACAAAAATTTGATCTCTTGCTGAGCCGGTCTTCAAAGAGTTGATAACAGATGATACTAGCGCAGCATGGTGAGTAAAGAAGTAGACGTAGTCCTCTTGCTCAAGGAGAAAATAACTGATGATGGTAACAGGATCTGGTGGCCAAATGGATAAGTAAGTCCTCTAGCGCCAGGAAGAATTGAGTAGCTTCAGAGATTCGCTGCTAGATGACGCTAGGTGGGTCACAGAAGTTATATATCTAGAACAGACTTATGAAGACATAAGAGATATGCCCAACAAGGAGAAAACAGATGATCACTGTTGGTGTTTGACAAAGAGGAAGGAAGAAATGAACATGCAAAGAGCAATAAAAATTATATCTCAGGTACCGTGTATTCAAAGAATACACCATACTGGGGGGGGGGACACCAACAGAGAGCAAATAAGCAGTTACACATTTAATGGAAGAGGAGCGATCAAAGACAGGGGTCTTGTAATCGAACCGTTAATGGTCAAGACTCTGACCACCCTGACTCTCCCATCTCTTCCAGGATAACACTTGGTTACTCTACCGGAAGTCCAAACTAGAGGGGGAGAAACATCCCTAACCAAGACCAAGTCCCCCACTTTAATGTCGGGACTGGAAAGAAACAACTTCTGCCTCCGTTGCAAGGAAGTTAAATATTCCAGGTTCCACCTCTTCCAAAAAGAATTACGGAGGGTTTCAAGTTTACGCCAAACAATAGGTAGATTAAAATCCCTGTAAGAATTGGGAAGAGGAGGAGGGGCAGAAAGAGAAGTGCCGATAAGGAAGTGACCAGGTGTGAGTGGAAGGAGGTCATCAGGGTCATTAGAAAGCGGAGTTAAAAGGCGAGAATTATCAACACTTTCAATCACGAAATAGCTGGAAGCTGAGAGAAATAAAGCACTAGTAAAGATTGCGATACAATGCAAAAGGTGAATTAACAAGTTTAAACAAAGCGTATAGAAACAAGTACATCTATTCAGGACAAGAATATACCAAATAAACAAAGAAACTATGCGAGTAGAAAGCAAGAACGCAATAGGTAACAAACTAGTAGCCATAAACAATGACCTCAAGTTATAATGAGTATCAAAGGGGTTACTCAGAAAAATACTTAAGTCAGCGAGAAACGTGACATGACAAGTATAAATCCAAAACACATCGAATGTGACGACGAGAAAAAGCAAGTTTGTTCATCAATGAACATTAAGATCGCAAAATATGTGAGCAAAGTGAAATACATGAACGCGTGAGAAATACGCAACGAAGTTTTGAAACAAGGAACGAAGCAGTTGGAGAATACGAGCATGAGTAAGTGGAATACAAAAGCAAGTGCGGCCTTGACCCACATAGTACAACGAGATAAGACATATAAATAGCTGAAAGAGTCCTTAACTGGAACAAGTTTATTTTGGGAAGTAGGTGAACGGCTTCTGTACTTGCAGGAGCGGCTCACTAGACAATGGTTGGCAATCAGCCAAAGTTGAGATAAGAGAAACATGCTTTGAACTTTGTCAAGCGTACAGGAAATAAACAGTGACTTGACCTTAATCGGGCTTGTATACAAACAAGTCTGACAAACAAGCAGTTCAAAGTACACAAACAACACTTGTTGAATCAGCTGTAACTTAAAGCAGATATTCAGCTTGGACGGCATGCAGTCAATCGTAACTTGGACGTGAAAAAGCGATTTAAAGATATATGAAATAGAGTAGGAAATCAATTTCGCATAATTGAGAGGATCACGAAATCGGACAATTTTCGACAGGAAAAAGCTTGATTCTTCCGAAATAGGAAGTGAAGCCGGGACATTGAGTAGAAGGTTATGCATAAGAATAGTTATTCTTGATGTTATAGAATTCAGATTTTCAAACGGTTTCATGAGCGACTTCCAATTGTGAGGAAGGAGGGAGGAGCCGACCGTGGCCATCCTTCTAAATAACGAAAGAAGTGAAACATGGCTTACAGCAAAGTGATGGTGACTGATAGCCATGGTTTTACACAAGGGGAAGATAGTTTTCGAGAAAGAGTTTAAGCAATTACCTGCTATAAAAATGACATGAGAAGGTAAACGAAATAACACAAAGCAAGGCGAACTTGAATTGCCATTTTGTGCGGGAAGAAGGAAAAACCATTTAAACAACTTACAGAGGTAGCGTAGTTGTTCACGATAAGACATCGTTTCGGCAAGTGTTTTTCAAAAATATTGAGATCTGAAACATGAGCGTTCTCTTTTTCAGAAATGGGATTTATGTCAGCTGTAACGAAATGACATTGCGCTTTGGTTTGAACACTGGGATGCTGAATTTCACCAGTAATAACCCAACCAAAATCGGTGTCTCTGGCGACCACGGTTGAAGATAACTTGCGTGTTTGTTTGCGAAGGCACTTCCAAAAAACATTGGCACTGAAAAGTACATCAATGGGACCTTGAGCATTAAACTGAGGATCAGCTAACCTTAAGTGCGAGGGAATGTTTAAACCGGAAGTATTAATAGAGTGACTTGGAATGTCCTTGCCAATACTGGTAAGAATGAGACAGTTTAAATTAAGATTGGTGTTTCTTTGGCAAACGTCTCTGATTTTCAATTTTGAAGACTGCAAGACTTGAGTTTTCAAATTGTCAATGCCGGTCACATTGATAGAAGTAGGCGATGACGAAAGACCTAGTTTTTTAATCAACGATTGCGAAACAAAGTTATGAGTTGAAGCGGAATCGAGAAGACCACGGGTTCGAAACCAATTTCCAAATTTATCTTGGATTTCGAATTGTACAGTGGTCAAAAGGGTTTGCGCACTGAGAGAAGTTTCGGCGTTGGAAATGCAGGAAGAAGCATTAGTTTGTTCGGAGCGGCTCTGCAAGGAGCTTGAAGAGGCAGCTACTGATGACCTCGATTTATCGTGAACGTGCAATAAAGAATGATGCGGTTTTTTACAATGGAAACAGAGATTTGATGACGTACAGTTCGAAGAAGAATGCTTAGGTGACAAGCAATTGAAACAATGTTTGCTGTTGAAGACAAACTTCCTTCGATCTTCGACAGACAATTCTTTAAAGGATTTGCACAAATACAATGTGTGAAGCTTTTTACAGAGCGTGCATTTTAAAGATTTATTAAGCGGCCTGATATCTTCTCTTGCATGATTGAAAGAAGAACGGGTTTGCTTGTTCTCGACAGATGGGGGCTGATGTCCCTTTGAAAAAGCAAGGTTTTTCTCAAAAATGTGAGACTGAAGATTCGTTTCGACCTTTTCGCACTGAAATGCGAGTGCTGTAAGGACTTGGCATCGGCTGTTAAGAAACGAGATTAAGTGTTCGAAGGAAAATTCTTCCTTGCGAGCGAGTTCAATTTCCCAAGCCTTTAAAGTTGAAAAATCGAATCTTGATGTAACCAGATGAATGAGTATGGTGTCCCATGTTTGGACATGCTGCTTAAGTTGGTATAATGCTCTGACATTCAACTGTATAGAGTCCAACAGGTCTCTTAAAGAGGTGACGTCATTAGGTTTGACGGCTGGTAGGTTGAAGAGACAACGTATGTGGCGAGCTACACTCAAACGTAAATTGCCATATCTCTCTTTAAGGAGATTAAAGGCGATGTGGTAGTTGTCTGCGCTTAAAGGCAGTGACTCCACTAAGGCTAAGGCCTCACATTCCAAAGAAGTACGGAGGAAGTAAAATTTATGTATGTCAGGGATCTCAGTATTTTCATGAATTAGGGAGCAGTAAAGTTCGTAAAAAGAGTACCATTCACCTTCCTTGCCTGAGAAGTGCGGTAGGCTTATCTTAGGAAGTAACGGTTTCGGTTTGTTCTCGTGAACTGAAGCGGGTGCGAACTGGGCCGGATTGATGACCCTAGTGTCCGGTTCTGAGATATTGCGGATCAGTTGGTGGGCCTTTGCAATCCCTTCAAAGTACAAGGGTTCGACCTCGTCCCGATCCGATTGAAGTTCTGGGCAAGCGGATTCAATCTCGGTTTGAATTTGATCATAATAATCATAAGACCGTTCGTACAACTTAAGGCGATGTGTCAAAATGTCTAAATCACACTCGGCGGGATTTAATTTGCTGATGAAATTTCTGAATCTAGTGAGTTGCCCTTTATAGGAAGAACGTCTGGCAATGAGAGTTTCATCTTTTTCAATAGGAGCCATGATAAAGAGAATAAATTGAAATACAACTCACGAAACTGTAGAACCTTGGAGATGCTGTCAAGTTGGCAGCAGCAAATGAGTAGAAAGAACGGGACACACCAAAGGAGACAGGAGCGGCCTCTTTCCCGTTCACAGGCTTTGCATGATGTAATTATAGCTGAAAAATTCAAAGCAGATATTAGTAATATGCAAAGTATTGTCAAATGACACTTTTTTTTTAAGAAAAAAGAAAAAATGGGCTCTCCCGGGTTTCGGCACCAAATTTTGGGTAGTTTATTAGCTGAGGAATAACCCACCCACCAAGGGAAGATGATTAAGAGAAGGAAGTAGATTTGGGATTGGAAAAGAAGGATAGAAAAATAGGAGGAGAGTCCCACAAAATTAATAAGTTTAGCTTTAAACACACTTAAAGGTGGTTGCCACCGAAAATCCGCTTTCGGATACCTAAAATGAGTAAGGACTTGGTCTAAGCTGACGAGAAACACAGATAGAACTTGGGCGGTTTGCGACAGAGTGGCTTTCGTATAATCCCTCTCAAGCATATATAAAACTACTATGGGGAAGAGTGATGGTCTGGCAAGACTGAGAGGAACAAATTTACTGTATGTCTTCTCAAAGAAATTGGGTTTTTCAAAATAATTCGAAGAATGCCAATGATTTAACTCATGTTTGGTATTTTCAATTTCCAAAATTATGGAGTTCCTGTAAGGGCGACCAAGAGTCTCTAAGAAGGAAAATGATAAAGGATTATGCCTTATGGAGTAATCTTGGTAAATGAACCAATGGTTGCATTGTAAAATGGCTAAGCTTTTACTCAGCGAGGAGCCGGCTAAAAGTTTAGACAAAAAGAAACACTTATCTTTTAGAAAACTGACCATAAGTTTTCGGAGAGGATCTCCACAAGCAGGTAGCTGGCTTAGCGAGCTTTACTTGCCTTACTGGCCAATTAGAATTAGCTATTAAAGCTAAAAAGAACTTTAGTGAGGTGAAAATTAAGAGTTCTTGCTCAAATGCAACAAAGGGGAAAAGCCCTATTAATGATTTTAATGTCATTAAGTGAGGAGAGTCAAGGAAGATAGGATTTTGCCTAAACTTTGTATTCATAAATGAAAAAGCGAAAGGATACGCTTCATTTATTTTACAATTCCAAGAAGTTTGAAGAAATTAACAATTATGTAATATAATTTGGACAAACATAGTTCATTTGAACTTTTTAACAAATGGGGTCGCAGACCTCTCAACATTAAACGTTTGCTCCAGGCAATTGACAATTTACAAGGTTTCAAACCTTACATGTTTCTAAAATCTTTATAAGATTTAAACAAATAAACAATGAAGTAATTAAAGTTTGAACGTGAATTGGAGTACAAAGAGTGCACCTTAAGAAATTCTTGAGAGAATGTTCTAGAGAAAGTGACAACTTCGAAAATAACAATAATAAAAACATGAAAAATAAGATAGAAGTTCCTACAACTTCTTATATTTATACAGAATTACTATATGAGAATTATACAAAAGAGGGCAGGTCACTTACTGTGAAACCTGGAGAAAGTGAAAAGGAAGGTTCTAGACTTCCCAAGTTTGAGCAGGAATCACTAGCCAAATGGGACAGTTTCCATTTCGTGAAACCTGAACATGACTCGCTTAAGAGTTTAAGGAATTATTTTCCCTGATTATAGGAAAGGAACAACGTGAATTTGAAACTTGTATCACACAAGCAATTATGCAGAATTTAATTAATGTTAAACTAGCAAAGTTGGAAGGGCACTTCGTGAGTGACACCTTATAGAAAAGTTACAATTTTATTAATATGGGTGGTTAGTAGAAGGTTGAGGAAAGATCATTGGGATATAGGATCAATGTTCATGGCCGTATTTAATATAACCGGACGATCGCGACGCGGTAGAAACGTGGAGCAAGCACTGATTATCACTATAGTCTGTAAAGATTGATGCAAAGTTCACTGTAGAAACTCGAAAGTTCATGAGAAAGAAAGTTTTTACAATGCTGGAAAGAACTGGTTGCACTAGGTAGGCGAGAGTCTATTGCTGGAGAAAATGGTGGATTACAGTTAAATGCGCCATAGAACATCCCAACGGTGGACGAAAGTTAGCTATTGCAGTAATTTAAGGAAGATTCCTCATTTTAACTAGTATTTTCACAAGTGAGTGAAAAATACCTGACGGCAAGCCTCGCAGATAGAGTACCAGATCTGGAAAGTTCCAGAACGATCTTTATAGAAGAATGGAGTCAAAGTTAATCCAGCGGAGGAACTAGCTTTATAATTTATAGACAGCGGGTATTAGATAATATCCCACGTAGTGAGAGGATTTCTCATTTTGCAAGCATAAGAAATGCTGCTTTTCACCAAGATTGGCTTGATTAGACAAAAGCCCAACATGGAAAATCCCGCGAAGAATGATTACCGCCCCACAAGTAATCTCACGCTGTCTATAAAATAATCAATAAAAGCATGTAGATAAAATTGATGAAGATGAGGTTAAAACCTTTAAAATGGTACTTATCTTGATTTCATGTTGAGGGCGAAGTTTCCTTTGAAGATAACTACTTTGCCAACATGGCGTAGAAGAGAGTATGCCTCTCGGTTTGAGGAGGCTAGCTCGAGTGGAGCTTTAACTGATCGAGTCAACTGCCGACTGAGAAGTGAGACCTGCTCAACGGAGCACGGAGGGACCAAGGAAGGGGAAAAGAGTGGGGGGTAGGAGACAAAAGGAGAACATATAAGCATTGCCAACTTTAAAACAAAAATTTGATCTCTTGCTGAGCCGGTCTTCAAAGAGTTGATAACAGATGATACTAGCGCAGCATGGTGAGTAAAGAAGTAGACGTAGTCCTCTTGCTCAAGGAGAAAATAACTGACGATGGTAACAGGATCTGGTGGCCAAATGTATAAGTAAGTCCTCTAGCGCCAGGAAGAATTGAGTAGCTTCAGAGATTCGCTGCTAGATGACGCTAGGTGGGTCACAGAAGTTATATATCTAGAACAGACTTATGAAGACATAAGAGATATGCCCAACAAGGAGAAAACAGATGATCACTGTTGGTGTTTGACAAAGAGGAAGGAAGAAATGAACATGCAAAGACCAATAAAAATTATATTTCAGGTACCGTGAATTCAAAGAATACACCAGATACATCATCGAAAATCATGAGTGAATCAGGCTTTACCTCATCCGGTGAAATCACATTTTCTTGCATGGAAAATGTAAAATAACCCATATTCTCTTTTTGTAATCCAGACATGACTTGATCCAGAAACACGTAGAGGGGTTGGTAGAGAGATTTTGCAAAAATATAAATATTTTGAAAACGCAGACCATTGGGCGCTGTGATGAGCGTTAGCAAAAGATTAGTCTTTCCACAGCCGGAAGGCCCCACAATGATGCAGCGAATGGAAGATGGAGAGAGTGAACCATGGCGTTGTTCACGTGATGTGGGACAGAGATGGGAAACCATGTCCCCCACGGGGAATGACTCTTGCTGCTTAATAATCTTCATTTCAACTAAGACTTAGACAGGCTAGCAGGCTGTCTATATACAGAACACCGAGCCTTGTCATAGAAACAGTAGACTGGTACTACAGATTGACGATGGATGTCTTTGGACGTGCGTTGATGGCCAAAGGTAGGTCTGTCCCCATACATGATCCTAAACAAGAAACAGATCCTGCTAATAAACACTATGTGGATAGGTCAGTAGTGCCACGCACAAAACAGGGAGATTATGACTTTAAGGGAAAGCGGTTAACCCATGTAAAACATACTCAAGTGTCTACAGACGTTACTACGAAAAAGTATGTGGATAACAAAGTGTATGAGTTTTATGACAAAGTGCCCCAGCTTACGGTGAATGGCTATAGCGCTAATCACCATCGGATTATTCACGTGGAAGACCCACAAGACGAAGACGATGTTTGTACCAAGCGTAACATGACCTATGAAATGAAAAGGCTTTATAAATTTATCCCATCTGTATTTTTAGTGTATCTGACAAATGAAAAACCTGTGAATGACAGAAACCATTTACCGCTTGTCCATGATCAGCACTCGACCTATGTGCTTGCTTCGGGTTTAAGCCACTATCGATTACACTATGATGGAACCATTCACATCAAATATGCCATACCTGATGAGAACCATTTACAAATAAAGATAAATGGTCATAGAATGTTGGTCCATAACCATGAAATGGTCAATGCCGGTGACGAATTATCCTTTCACCTCATGTTGACATGGGATGAAAGGCAAGCGGGAAAAACCATAAACGATTTCCCACTTTATGTGGAATTGGAATATACAGCCATGAAATAACCATCTAACGTTAGTTGTGATTTAAACTTTCTTGTGAAAGGTTGTGGGTCGTTATCATCATGGTGAAACAAAGGTATGTGGTGAGAAAGACTAAGAAAAGGACATTGTCCTTGGCAAAGCCTGGGCTTACGACATTCGTGGACAAGCCCTTGCGAAAGATAAAAAGAAAAAATAATGTATTGACCATAAGGAAAGCCCTTCGAGCAGCACAGAGACAGGTTATTCCAAAACGTCGGCGACAGGTTTCAAATCAAGGGCGAGTGATTCCCGTCCCCAAACGAGCCGGATTTTTACCTGCATTACTTGCCGGTTTGGCTGCTCTGGGTTCACTTTTGGGCGGTGCCAGTGCAGTGGCGAAAACCATTAAAGCCGCGCAGCAGGGCAAGCAACAACTCAAAGAAAGTCAGCGACACAATGAAACGATGGATGCGATTGAAATGGGGGCTAGAAATGCCAATTTAAAGCCAGCCTTTTATCAACAAGGATTTGGGATTTCACCATTTCGAAATATTAAAAAAAAAATAACCTCAGCCATAGCAAGACATGCCCTGACGCTTCAACAAGTGGAAAGCTATGCTAAACAACTAAAGCTTTCTCATTTTCGAGGTGTGTTTATGCGAAACCAATTACCCCCACGACCCTGGAAACAGGAATGTGCTGTTGTCAATTTGGATGATCACCGAGGACCAGGAACGCATTATGTAACTTATGTCAAAGAGGGATCCACTGTATGGTACTTTGACAGTTTTGGGATTTTGCCCCCGCCCATGGAACTAGTGACCTATTTTGGAAACAGGATCAAGTTATATTATAATGTGAAACGTGAGCAAACGTTTAACAGCCAACAGTGTGGACGTTTGTGTTTAATTTTTTTTATATAAGACGCAGCATAAGCAAAAACGCCACCAGTATGTCGGCAGAAAGTAAAACGTTTACAGTGCATGCACGTGGACCTGAAGTCAGCCTAGACTTTTACCCTCCTATCGAATTGAGTGAAAAACCCTATGGTTTAGGACTTGTTTCTCTTGAAACGTTCAATCGAATATACAACATACGTGAAAATGTGAACAACAAGTTTTACTATGATGATTCTGTGCTCACCCTGAACTCTGGCGGATACACGGTCGATGACATTTATGAACACATTTATGTGGTGTTGATCAATCAATATGGTTTAAAGTCATTTCTCGACGGAACGCACAAGTTTGAACTTGTAGGAAATACCAACACTCATTGCTGCAGTATTTTCTCTACCTTTAACATTGACTTTAAAACACACCCCGATTCCATTGGTCCATTACTAGGATTTAAACCACGTGTGTTGGAGCCCAACAAAAAACATGAATCGGACCATGAAGTGAAATTCATTGAGGACCATCATGTGTCGGTGACGTGTAATATTATTAGCCAAGTGTACACCAATCAAGAACCATCGCATTCGCTTTATGACTTTATTGTGACATCGCCCAATGGGTATATTATTCGTGAAAACCCTCCAGTGGTGCTTTTTCATTCTGTGGCTGTCGATTGTATTAGTAATATAACATTAAGACTGATCAATAGAGATCAACAACTCATTGATCTAGATTCTACCACACCAGTGACTTACAACTTGGTGCTAAAGCCACTATGAAGTTTGTGTATAAAGCAACAACACCGTCTAGGAATGGTGTTAGTTTTTTTCCACGTGAATACACGTTAACATCTCAAGGCAAGCAGATTTTACAGCATTTGGGTTACCACGTCAACCCTCATAATGAATTCTATCCTAGAGATAGCGAACCGCATCGAGGAGCAACCAGGAGTGGTAAGAATTGATCTCCATTCCTATCAAGCTCAAACACCTGGACTCAATAACAATGATGAAATTCAATTTGTTATCAACAACCAAGATATTTACACCCTACCACATGAAAGTGTCATTCAGATTGAAGGTCGGCTCACCAAAGCCGATGGCTCTACACCCACCACATCCAAGTTGGCCAACCATGGTTTGGCCTTCCTATTTTCTGAAGTGCGGTATGTCATTAACGATATCGTGGTGGATAGCACTCGAAATGTGGGCATTTCCAGTGTCATGAAACTATACCCCTCTTATAGTGAGGAAGAAGGTAAAACACTTTGCATGGCAGGTTGGTGTCCTGACTCGACCAATGACTGGATGGTACACACTGATGGGACCTTTACTGGATATTTACCTCTTAAACTGATTTTAGGCTTTGCTGAAGATCACCAACGCATTGTGGTTAACGCAAGGCAAGTGCTTTACCTAGTGAGAGACAGGAGTGATAATAATGCACTCAAGGGAGCCGACAATGCCCCCATCGATTCAAAAATTCAACTACAACGCTTGCTATGGAAAGTCCCCCATGTGACCCTTGAAGATACCAAAAAACTGGACATACTCAAAATGGTAAAGAGAGATATGCCTCTACCCATGGAATTTAGAAACTGGGCACTCCATGAGTATCCGCTATTGCCCACCACCAACACACACAGTTGGTCTGTAAAAACAGCTCGCTATACAGAGAGACCTCTCTACCTGATCGTGGGTTTTCAAACGAATCGCAAGTATCAACAAACCAAAGATGCCACGCAATTTGATCACCTGCAATTGAGAAATGCACGTCTTTTCCTCAACGGAGCCGTGTTTCCCTATGAAGGACTGGATTTGGATTTTTCAAAAAATAAATTTGGCCCCCTGTACGACTTGTTTTCTAAATTTCGACGGTCGTATTATCAAAAAGAGAACGGCCCCATGCTACTACCCCAAGCGTGTAAGGCAAGAGCGCCACTGATTGTCTTTGACTGTTCTTACTTGGAAGAGTCTGTCAAGCCATCCAATATCGACATTCGACTAGATTTTGAAACGCATGACAATGTACCAGCCAATACGACGGCCTACTGTTTGATTATTCATCACAAACAAGTCAACTATTATCCACTGTCCAACCAAGTGACGAGTGTATAAAAAACAGCTCAACCCACGTCAAGCCGCTTAGTCATGTCTTGCTTTAAAGCCTCAAGAGACGTTACATCCATGAATTTAAACTCTGAGGAACAACGTTTCAAGACTTTTGCCACGTGGCCCGTGCCTTTCATAAACCCTCAAGCCTTGGCGGCCCTGGATTCTACTATTTAAAAACAAGAGATGAAGTGAAATGTGCCTTTTGTCCCATCATCATAGACCAATGGCAGGAGGGCGATGAACCCATGCAGGAACATCAGCGCTGGTCACCCACTTGCCCCTACCTGTGCAGAATGGAAGTGGGAAATATATCCTGTCATTCAAGCTATCCCTCACTTGTGTCCCTGGGTGATGAAAAAAGAAAAACAAGTTACGATACATGTGGACCGTATGGTATCCATGGTGCTTCGGTGAGCAGCTCAGCATCAAAAACGCCTAGTTTAGAGACATTAGGACATCATCGGTGTTATGGACGTTACAAACACAAGAGACTATATTGTTGTATCAGTTGCTGTCGTCCTTATCCCAAAATGACAAAAGCCTGTAAGACGTGTTATGATAATAAAATGATGTAATTCTTAAATTCTTATTTTTGCATGTCCCCTGTCCTACCCTAACCTTAATTTGAAACTAGCATGGCAGGTAAGTCCATGCCATGTTCACACGTGATCGTCAGTCAGTCGTCAGTTGAACTTGGTCCAGGCAAGCGTCAACATGTTGCGCACTCTCATTGTGGATTGCCAAGGGTTTAAAATTGGTGACAACAAATTTATATTTAAACAAGTGGCCATGATCGATTGTACCACGTTTTGGATATCGCAAGCTACGCATTTGCTATTTAAACCACCCCATGCTTTTGATTTGTTGTGTGAAAAAGACCGTAAACAAACCCAGTGGATTGAGAATCATAGGCAACTAGACTGGAATCAGGGAACCATTTCCTATAAATATTTGGACGTGGTTATGAAAGCACACTTGTCCTCGGCCAATGTGGTATTTGTGAAAGGTAATGAAAAACGTCAATGGTTGCAACCATTTTTGGCGTCTTACTGTCAATGTATCGACCTCATGGAGTTGGGCTGCCCCTCCCTGCAAACGCTCATGGATACTTGCTCCTGTGGCAACATTAGCCATACAGCCCTATCGCATGCGTGGCATCTCTTTCATTGGTTAACCACCCATGCCTGCTGGGAGTTGTTAAACAAAATTATAACTCAAGATTTACCTGTGAATGACGCCAGTGAGATTTCTACAAGCGACGTGTAAACATCTACAGCACGTGATACCATGGAGAAAGGCAATGCTACGGACAAAGCCATCGGCAAGTTCTTTGTGTGCAAAAAGAAACTAGACAGTTTTACCAAAGAGGAACTCTTGGCGCTCCCAAAGTCGTTCATTTATTATGTGGCCGCCAATGCAGTGAAAGAAATCTGGCAACATGTACCAAAATCATGGACTCAAGACCCTATGTTGAGTGAATTGCAACCCTGTACGGATTACGATCACCATAAGCAAGTGGCCATGGCAAAAATACCATCTATGCGTCAGTGTGCGACTTGCCAGCTAGTGAAACTGTATTACGGTCATAAAAGTCCATGTAAAGACTTTGTTGAATCATTCCACGGGTGTCATGGCGAGAAAAAGCAACAACAACAACAAACACAAACATCGTCCACAGAGGAGGAGGAAGGCCAAACCTTTATACCATCGATGGAAAAGGATATGCCAGACCTGTACTGGCAATGGCGTCATTGACAAAGTGATTCAATACTTACCTTTCGAAATCCATCTTCCAGGTTATCGTTTTTGCGGCCCTGGAACTCGTCTCGAAAAACGTTTACAACGTGGTGATGTACCCATTAATCTTTTGGATCAAGCATGCAAGGAACATGACCTTTCTTATCGCCATAGTCATCCTGGTTTAAGACATGTGGCAGATAAATTGTTATTAAAGAAAGCTAAACAACGTTTCACATCCAGTGATGCCTCAGTGGGTGAAAGGATGGCAGCCCTGATTGTCATGAGTGCTATGAAAGAAAAGTTCATGATGCATGGACATAAACATTGAGGAGTGAGGAATTGGGATGTGTTTGTATTCTATTTTTTTCTTTTGTCAATTCACTATGACTATGAAATAAAAACAAATGTTTACCAGAGCACAATGATTTGTTATTTTTAATTTTAAGAAATCGTGATGTTGATGGCTGATTTTTTCATTTTACACATTTCACACATGATGAATTCCACACACTGTCATTTGCCAATTTGCAATTTACAGTTTTTAAAAATGTTCGTTTCAAGTTTAGCGTTTTTGATGATATGGATTTTTCCAGTTTGCTGATGACACATTTTAAACAATGTCCGTTTGAAGTTTTTTGAATTTTCAAATTTCACATATGGCCATTTCCAGTTTTTTAAATGTCCGTTTTAAGTTTTGCGTTTTTGATGTTATGGAAACATGGATTTTCCTTTTTGCTGTTTTCACATTTTTCCATTTGGTGTATGTCGAAAGTTGAGATTTGACAATCATGTTCATGCAAGTGCTTGACCATGGCCATGCTGCAATGTGTTGATGCGTGTTTGGAGAAACGTCGAGGTCTACCACTACTGCAGGTAAGACTGTTTTTACAAAAATAATGTCTTTTGACTGCCACATTTCAATGAAAAAAAGAACGAAACTATTGAAAACAAAATGAGTATAAAAGTGACAATTAACCCCCTCCCCACCCACCCACTTTACCTCACCATGTGTGCTCTAGTCAACCATACACATCAGCTTTCTCTCTCCACTCATACATTCACACCTGTCTTTGGGAACAAACACAAACACTTTATTTATTCCCAAAAGCACATTCTCGACATGCACACTCATCCCAAAAAAAACTTTTTTTAGTTTGCCATTTTACAATTTCAAAAAAAAAGAAAAAAAAGCTACTAGAAATCTTACTTATTTCATATTTACAAAAAACTCAACTTTGTACAGCGTTAAAATAATCACACTATTAACCAATCAAAAAATTTAAAAAAAATAAGGTTGCATAGAACTTTTAAAGAGCAAAAGGTTCAAGTGGTTTGCCACTATTTACAAAATCTACTATTTACAATGACAGAAACCAATATTTAAAAAATACTAAATCTACAAGTTACATAAAGCTATGTCCCATAAACGATTATACAGTGAAATCACACCTCCTCCTCCTTGCGATCATAACCCCAGGGCAGGCTAGTGAGCAGGTCAACAGCCCACACACGCTTGTTATCCATGGAGGCGAGGGGGCGTTTTCTCTGTTCCACAAGATACAGATGATGGTTGCTGGATTGTATCCTGCACTGTGTATGAGACATAGCTTTGCCAGTGCGTAAAACCGCTAAGTAATCGTCTACACGTAGCGATTTTACCACTGCCCTACCTACACCTTTTGCTCTTTTGGCTTCCTTACAGTTGAGTGTGCGGTAAGCATACATTTTTGAAGCCAAACCTACGAATTCCGTCATAATGGAATCACCGCATTCATCTTTTAAAACGCCCATTTCCTTCTTGTTTTTTATGGGCAGCTGAAACACATTGTCAGTGCTATAGCAAGAGGTGTCGAACCAGTCACTATGTTGCCTCATGACGTCATAGGGGTTGCAGTGGCGAATGTGGTAAATGAATGAGTCCATGTCCATATACAAAAGAGAGACGTCCTCAAAATGGCGTTTGGCAAACTCATAGTGGAATCGATACATGACCGATTTAGAAAAGTCTAAAATGACTTGACCCAAGTAAATGGGCTTATCCATGGTCACGTTGGTCTTACTCATTTCAATAGTAGCCAAATCCTCATCGATAATTTTGATCGATTTGAAATTTGGCTTGGCAATGTACCGCCGGGCACCCCACCGCCCCTCCCAGACATTGACCAATTTAATGTCACGGTATTTGCGGACATTCTCCATGGACTTGCCATAGATGCAGTTGTTCATTAATTTAAAAAAATTAATTTCAAACTGCTGTGTTGCCATTTGTCGGTGCTCTGTGTTGAGTCGCATGTATGGCTCAAGCCATGCTTCTTGAGCAAAAGAAATACCCCTGTGTATTTTCTTCAACACCATCCTTGGGCGTGGCATTGCACCAAAATTTGGATATGTAGCACATACCGATTTTTGTTGTTAAGTGTGCCCATGAGTTTTTCAATTTTCACTTTACTGTCAGGGGGAACCATTTGCTCAAGGCAGAATGGGAAATCGGCATGTTCATCATACAAGGATGAGGGATATTCAATATCCACTTCTAGCACATATCCACGGCCTGTTTCTTGGCTAGCCATGTTCACATCAAATTCTGACACTTGTTTGTCTGTCAGCCAAGCAAACTTCCCATAGGGCAAAGGCTGACTCATGGCGTAACCGTACAAATTATTCACGTCATAGTACATTAAGTACGATTCTGGTTTGTCTGGTGAATAATCAGGCATGTAGACATTGTTCGCTTCGGCATGGCGTTGGTTAAGCGACACAAATCCGCCATGAATGCCCTTTTCAAAAAATAGAATCATGTCTACATCAGTGAGTAAATCCAATTCCACTTGAGTGTATTTTAAAGCGGCATCAAACGAGAGCCCAGGACTCGTATAATAGTGAGCCGGGTCAAGACCGTAAATGTGTTGACACAAGTTACGGAATTTTTCAAACACATCAGTGAGCAGCAATACATCCAGTTTTAGGTAATGCATAGCATATTCACTTAGCGTGTTCATGCCAAACACTCGCCAAACTTGACATGCATGTGCATAGTCTTCGTCGGAAACGGTACTGCGTGTTAGTTTCGAGTAAAATTTCTCTTGTGGTGGGAGTTTTCTTTGCTTTAACACGTCCCAGCTGTCGCAGAAATAATACGGGAATATACCTTTCCGAATGCACAATTGAAATTGCTCAGGATCATTAAAATGCATTCTAGTATTTTTTAATTCCTCCTCATTCAAGCCATTCACAAGGCTGTCTAGCGAGGATGCCATAAACTTAAAGGAATCCAAAAATCGAATGCTAAAGTCACCCAACCTCCATGTCAGGGCTGTAAAACGCTCATGGTTTTGGGGAATAATGGTAAACGAGCCCTTGTTGACATGGCCCAATTCACGAATCAAAAACTGAATATCATAATTCGCCAGATTGTGGAAAAAGACACTAATGAAACGAGGAGCTGGAAAGTTCAAGTTGCATTTACTATGCGCAGCTCCACGAAACTCCCCCGTAAAGTGCGAGTGGTCTCTGTCTTTTTCCTCTCCACTTAAAATAGGCTTTTCACAAATATGGCATGTCGTGGCATGCTCATACCGCTGCTGCAGTTCTGGAGATAGGCTCATGGGTACTGGGTGGTCCAGTAATTCCTGTACATCATGAGCTAACTTGACAAGTTCATCCAAGAACCATTTGGCACAATCTGGCCCCTCGCGGTATTTGTAAACGGATTGTGTGGGGTCATAGGCACACACCACATTAAATCCTATAGCAAAAGGTTCATGTTTTTGAATGGGTGTGGTTGAGCTCATGGTGGGATCTGGTTCACATCCCGCCATGGGTGTGGTGAGAGCTTCAAAATCTGCGTATACCACATAGGGAACAGTGTCACGCTTATGAATCTCCTTAAACTTTAACACAGTCTTGTCCCCTTGTGGCAATATCAATCTCACCGCTTCCTGAGTAACACAATCTACCCTATGACGTTCCAAAAGCGTGGGGGTTTTAAAATATTGCAAGCAACGATCACAAATATGTTTTGGACGCTTGTCCTTCGACATTTGACTGCTTAGCAATCTACTTAAGCTTTTAATCAGGCAACAGTGATTCACCTCTCCTACAGATAAATATAAAAGATGAATGTGGTGTCGTTTCGGTTCTTTTGTGGCATAAAGGGGACCCACAATCTCATCACCATCAAGGCCATAGACCATGAACGAAAAGTCATGGTTGTCTTGTTCAAACCTATGGATCTCGGTTAAGTCCATAGGGAACGATACTCGAGTTAGATTTAAAGTTTGTTTTAATTCATCAAACTTGGCCTTGTACTTTGCTGGTCTGTTAACATGACGGTCTTGTGCTGGCTGAAAATACGCAGCCACAGCCCACAGAAAGCAATCATTGTCATGGTTCTCAATATTCACCACTGCCTTTTTCGAAGCTATTGCTGGTGGTGTTTTAATATAGCTAGACCCAGCATTCAACGGGTTGAATTGACAAATGTTGATTTGCAAATGATGAATTTTGTCTATGGCTAGACCACTCGGTCCTTCTTGCAGTTTATCAAATTTTGATAGCAAGGCATTCACCACATGGCTTTGATACCACTGTTCCAAATTATGGTCTATCAAAAGCTCTTGCATTTTACTGCAAATATAGAATGTACCTTTATGCTCTACGTCCTTCTTTTTATATATGAAATCGCACACCAGTTCTGTATTCACCTTTAAACCTGTATGCAACCTTTGCGCAGTACAAATTTCAATTTTGAAAATTTCAAAACAAGATTCTAAAAATTCTCTGGGAATCAAACTTTTTCTAACATTAACCACGCGGCCAGAGCACACACGCGATTTGAAACAAGACTCAATGGGCTCCCAAGTTAACGTATCCGCAGCAGTAAAGGACATTATTTTGAAAGAACACTCTCACCTGAGTTTTCAACTGTAGACTGCTTGACAATGGTTCCACTCTAAAGCCACTTGGTTTTCAACTGTATTTGCTGTAGCAGTGAACCCTTTTTTCCAAATATCTAAAAAAAGAAATAAAATAAACCACCATAAGTATATCCATTCCATATAGTTTATGCATTTCATAAACAAAACAAAATCAAACAGGTTATATATTAATAAAACAAATCTCACCTTGACGTGTAATGCTTTGCTATATTCTCGTCTCGTGGGCTAGTGTGGAAATGGTTTCCTTTTCTATCTGTCTGTCTTTCTCTTTCTTTAATATATTTCCCACAGACACATGACAGGTATGCTATACACGTTATCTGCAAACAAATAAATAAAATCATTAATTACCTAATCAATAAATAATTGCATGTATTTATATAAAAATCAATAAATATATAAATGAATAAATATATACCTACCCCACAACAAGGTTTAGTATTTTCCACCAACACCAAAACTGTTAAACAAGACCAGGGTTTCATGTAACGCAGTGTGTTCAAAGGTAGTCACCTAAGTGAGCGTGGAAATGATAACGACATGTCTTTATATATGTTACGTTGCATGTACAATCTTTTTTTCCCACGCTTTGAACATTCTGTTATCAGGCACGTGGACAGCTAACGTCTCAAGCGAACACCTGTGGCAGATCAAATTTCACGTCAACTTGCATTTTGTCACGTACGAAGCAAGACAGGATGTAACTTGTTAACAGTTATCGCGCACGTGGACAGATAACACCCAAGCGAACACCTGTGGAAGATCAAATTTCACATGGACTTGCATTTTGTCACGTACGAAGCAAGACAGGATGTCACTGGTTTAGCATGCCTGTGGTTTCACACATGTGTTCACATGCCTTTCGCTCTTCCCTGCCACCACAATGGTCAGATTATTTCACCTTGAAGCGTCATGGTCATTTTTCCATTGCACCTGTTGTCAAGTCAGATCAACGCCTTCCAATAAGCTCAAATGACCTTCACCTCCTGCTCGTCTGCAAGTTTGTTTTCTGTACTCGCTTCGACCAACATAGAACCAAGTTCTCATCACCGTTTACACGTCTAAGGTAAAATGTGTGAAAAAAAACACACGCTCGCTCTGTCATACACCGACCCGTCGAAATAGCGATTACTCTATTGAACACAGTCACCGTGGTCAGCGACAGGTTCGTTGAAACACACACACCCAGCCGCATCGTCTCTCTCAACCACCACGCTTCATAAACATTATAAACAGGTAACGGTAAAGAATTTTTTTCAACATGTACGGCGTTAGGCCCTTTGTGAATTATTTTTTGGAAAAAATATCTACCACATTTGAAAGGGGGCGTTAGCCCGAGTCCTAGGACACCTCGTACACGTCTCTAGCGTTATTGGTTCGTGAAATATCGGCAAAAATCACAAAAAACACGTGTTTACCCCAAAATCGAGTTTACAATTTTTTTAAAAATATAACGAGTGGTCCATAGCAAAGAGGACGTCAGCCCGAGTCCTTGGACCCCTCGTTCATGCCTCTAGCATGATTGGTTCGCGAGATATTAAAAGCGGATGACCTTTTAGTTTTGGTCTTTTAATTAAATAAAGAGCCTATAGGAAAGTAGGGGGCATCACTACGAGTGCTAGAACACCCTGTATGTTCAAATCCGACCATTGGTTAGCGAGATATCAGCTTCGGGGCAAATACGAGGAGGGTTAAAAAAGAAGTGTAGTAGCTCCCCTGTCATCCCACTACTTACAAAACACAAATTTTTGCTCTAGCGACTTGAAATGTATTTTGGGGGTAGAGGGCATAGGGACCTTTCATTTATGTCAAACAAGGTTTTTTGTAGAAATCCTAGTTTCCTAAATATAGGATTTTCAAAATTCGAGTGTTTAAAAAAAACATAAAAGTAAAAAGGTTTCATTATAGAAAATAAAGGTTATAAAGACCATTCGTTTGAGCCATGGCACAACGTTCTATCATGTTTGGTTTTCAAACTATCACCTACTTTCGAAAACAAAAATTTTCAAAAAGTTTTTGAAAAATATAATACAAGGTTCATAGGAAAGAGGACGTCAGCTCTAGTCCAACGACACCTCATTTGCCAAAATCGGACCATGCGTTCGAGAAATATTTAACATGGCTGAGGCTTAGTAGTAACGACATGTATGTTCTGAAGTGGGGCAGAAACCGCCTTACCCCCCTACTCATCATATATATTATATATATTTATTATTCATTATATACCATATATTCGTTTAGAAATGAGGCGTGTAGCAACGGTAGTTAAAAATACCTGCGGGATAAATGTTCTTAACTACCAAAGAATATATTATTTATTTTCCTGGTAAAATATTAATTATTTGACCTACAAAGATATTTCAAGCCACATAAAAATCATAAAAAACAAACCCCTGTCACAAAAATACTAACTACAGTAGAACCTCGTTAAGTCGGCCCTCTTTAACGCGCCCGTCTGCGTAACCCGGAATGGGCTTAGTTGTTTTTAATTTTGTTGTTGTAACATTTACTTCTCAGTTCATGTCCCTTGAATCGGTAAACTGGCAGCTCGAGTGGACCATGTTTTGTTTGACGGGGCTGTACTGTACTCACTATCGTGACTGCGTGGACGATGAGTCATCGCCCATCCCCTCACCCCTGCGCCAATGGAGTAAACCTGTCGTATTCAATCACACCGCATCAACATTAGACCAGCTGATGAGTGAGAGCACGCAGTGCTACCACTCCGCTAACTACCACGCACCCTAATAAGATGAAGTCTGTCGGTAATCAGTTGACACGTTTATTAGGTTTTAAAAGTGAATCGCACAAAATGCACTTTAGTAGTTCATAAACTTTAATAAATAAATAATCTATATGTAGAATAATAAAGGCAAACATTTTTGAATTATTCTCAATTTTTCTTTTCAAGCCATGAAGGGGGGGGGGAGATTAAGCCCCCTAAGCCCCCCGTGGGTGCGCCACTGATTAGTCACAATAAATGACCTTTTCAAAAAAATCCTGTTTTAAATATTTTTGTTATTTTAAATTATAGAGATACCGGTTTCATTGAAAAGAACATGTCAGTTGCTTAGAAATAATAATCGTTAGCGAAGGTCTCGTTTTTGTTGTAGTTAAATGCAATAATCTTCCGTGCAGTTGCAGTATAATGATGGCAATTTAAATATTACGGATGTCATGTTTTTCAATTAATGAAACAAACGAATTCTTTCTTTCTTTTTTTTTTTCTTTCTTTCTTTCTTTCTTTCTTTCTTTCTTTCTTTCTTTCTTTCTTTCTTTCAGGTTTTAGAATCAATAGACATTGTCAACAGAGTTTTTCAACACCGAGGTGAAACTATGGATGTAGGGGCAAAGAACTTAGGTTCTCTGATGGAAGACTTGAAAACTATACGTTGGGAAGGGTGGGACTGTATATATAGTGAAGCTGAAGTAGTGGCTAAAAATATAGGATGGCCCCAACAACTTGAAGAGGAAGAAAAGAAACGAAAAAAAGAAAGAGGCAAGCTGACGAAGAGGATGACAGTCATGATGTAAAAACGAATTTCAGAAATGATGTGTTCAATGTAATTCTGGACAGTATCATAGGGGACATGACAGTGCGATTTCGATCAGTACCATCTCTTTGTAGCGGGTTTTCTGTTTTGTGGCAATGCAATGGAATGGGAGATGAATTAATTTCGGAAAAATCAGCTAAGCTTGTAAGGCGCTATTCTAATGACATAGGAAACGACCTTTCTGATGAATTACCAAACCTGAAATTAATTTACCAAGTTAACTTTGGTAGCAAAACTCTTACGGCCTTGGACCTTCTCAATAAAGTTAAAACTTCAAATTTGGAAACCCTATTTACTAATCTTAATGTAGCATTGAGAATATTTGTTACCATTCCCGCAACAGTTTCTTTCTCAGTTCTCAATCGCGTAAAAAACGTTTTCCGCTCGACAATGTGCCCAAATAGACTTTCAATCTTGGATGTTTTGGCTGTTGAAACGGAACTTGTGAAGTCTACCAATTTGGACAATATCATAGATGATTTTTCCCAGAAAAAGGCCAGAAAGGGAGTCTTAGCCTTAGTTAATATAACTGTTTGTATGGTAGGATTGTTTTGCACATGTACATATAGCCTACTGTGAGACATTAAAGATGTAAGTTTATGGTGAATTTAGTGTTTTAATATTTTATTTCTAACCTTTCAGTTCAGTTTACAAATAAGGTGATGAAAATTTTACCATCAATTTTAAAAGCAAATGGATTGGATTTTTAAGTAAAAACAATTACTGTAGTTATATGAACTGCATTGTTTTTAAAGTGAATGGGTTACTGTTTATTTGGGAGTGAGAATTATTAAAAAGAATTGGAGTGCTGACATGACTTGACATGTATACTTTACAAAATAATAGTTTAAAATCGGAATGCATTTTATGGAGAGTTACAAATATATGTGTATGTATAATACACTAAATACATGGCTGTGATTATTGAATTTGAGTTGCACTAAAATGCATAAATGGCAGAGGCCCGCGGCCGCTCTCTCCGGTCCTGCCTACGTTATCAAATACCTCACGACCAATTTCCCTTGTTCACTAGTGCCAGCGCAAAGTGAAATAATAAAACGTAATATGAATTTGATATACATTTGACAAGATTGAATTGAAATGTAGAATATGCTATAGGATAATAAATAATTAATAATAATAATAATAATCAACGTTACGTTATCACGCATGATTTATAATAATATATGGTAGAATGGTATAATATGGTAGAAATTATCACTCATGTGTAGCGAACTGTTTGCCGACTATATATTATCAATAAATAATGAAGCAACGCCTCATATGAATCTGACAGTGGGCCTAAGCGCCTTATAACAATTGCAACACGACGTCGTCTTGCAGAATCTCATGACGTAATGCTTTACCTTGTATCAGCTACTGGTCATCTCCAGGAATGCAGTTTCCCCCTCGTGGCCTCGGCGATCTTGATAAAGATCTTACAAGTGTAGCAGTGACAAGTAATTATGTCAACTGCTTACTGAACTGGTGGTTGAATCTAATCCAGAATTCATCTCGGCAAATATGGTCTGAGACACAATCATATCACCCTCAGTATATTTTTCTTAAGCAAAATTGTTAGCGATCTGGTTTGTCCAAAGACAGAGTACCAGTGGCTTCTACAGAAGACGAAAAATATTAGTCTTGTTCAAAAGACAGAATATTAGTCTACATGTCCGTGGACAGAATAAAACAGAGAGTCCTCGAAAATGGCTGTGCAGTCAATGTATATGCATTGCATATTTTCCTCCCTACGTGTTATCTCCATCACCAATCATCTTCCTCTTGTTATGGCAACTGCTCCCTCTCCTTCTCCAAATCAATCTCCTCAATCCTGATTTGCTCTGCTGGTCACATGATGGCTCGTCTCTTCACAAGGAGAGATTCTCCCTTATTCCAAATATACTTCGTGACATTGGGGTAGGTCAAGACCCGGCTCCAAGTTGCCACATATTCCTTTGTGAAGTGCAGTCTTCATCCCCGTACTGTTTCCTCACTCTTCTTAGAATTTCAGACTAAAAGCGAGTCGCCCCCCGTCGCTACTGTTCTGATGGACTAACCAACAGCTTTTTCAAGATCCTTCCTATGTCTGCCCTAAGTTAATGCAAGTGGCTACTTCCAATTTATATAATTCTAAATTATAAATTGATACATTATCAATATAATAACATAGATATGTGGATGTGAATTAATAAAAATTACTCCAGTAAAATATGACAGTTACGTAGCTGCTAATAATATAATTAAAAGTTATAAAAATAGAATTAAATTATAAACACACTAGCAGAAGTACCCGTTCTTCGAACGGTGTTCGGTGTTAACACAAGACATTATCAATTGAGCTACTGTGAGCGGTTTGCCATTCCTTCATAAGTTTATCATAATGAAGTTAGTTTTCTGGGAATATCACACACACTGTTAATTTAAGAGCCTTAAAATGTGGCTTTCGGAGACCCTTTATAGACTCCCGAATTTTGTGTCTCACATTGAGAAGCGTAACATATGCTTTGGTCGTCCTTCTAGGATAATGTTTATATTTCGCCTATTTTAGCATGTATTATGAGAAGTTTTCCCCTATAACCACCCTTCTACTGTATGAAAAGTACGGTGAAAAGTCTTATAAATGATTGGTGTATTGACTCTCATGGTTACCATACCTATTTTTACGATGCACCAAGCATCCGAACACGAGTTATAGGCGTACATAAAGATACACATAAAGACAGACAATTCTATTGTCTACAACATATCACCCAGATATCCAAATATGGGTATATCTACCACACAGTATCAAACAAAATTACGATGAACCCGTATGTCGACAAAAAAAAAAAAAGATTACTGTAGTTAAAATGTGCTCTCAAACTAAATTCACCTAACGTGTACTTACTGACGTGAAATAGAATTGAAAGCCTTGTATACGAAACGCAATACACGTCACATAAAAACTCACCCTCTACATTGTGTTAGGTCCCCATACACAGGAAGACCCCTTTCATAAATTATAAAGGCTTGTGGTGCATGAAAATGCAGGTTCTTTAGCTTCAAATGGCCCAAATTCCTAAAAGTCGCAAAAAATGCTGATTCAATTCAGAAATTTTTGAAAATAATGTTGCTGTTTGGAGATATAACAGACCTTCTGTACTATATGTCGCACGTGAAAATTGCATGAAAAAAATCTATGTTACCCCTTGACCCCCTTAATTGCATTGATGAATTATCAGTCTACGTTGGTTCCGTGATAACCTTATAGCCATTTGCAAACTTTCACAGAAATATAATAAATGGTGTGACATTGAATCTTACAGAAATAGATGAAAAGTTGGATGCCATCCCTTGAGATAATATTGTCATGGTTAACGATTTGCATTCCTTCATTAGTTTGTTAAAATTAAATTAAATTAGTTTTCTGGGAATATTTCAGACACTGTTGGATTTAGAGCCTTATAATATAGTTTTCGAGGACCCTTTAGGGCCCCCGAGTTTTGTTTCTGGCACCGAGGGGTTTGTCTCGTCGTAGTACGCCATAATATAATACTACTAATAATAATATAATATAGGGATAGGAATATAATAGACCTGCCGTACCACACCCGCAGGTGTAAATCGCATGAAAAAATTCTAGAATACCCCTTGACCCCCTTAAGCGCATTATACGTATTGATAAATTGTACAGCTTAATTTGGTTCCGTGATAACGTTCTAGCCGTTTGCAAACTTTCACACTAATGCAATTAATGAAATTGCATTGCGTCTTACAGCAATAGATGAACCTCTGAGAATCTGTTGCCATGGTTACCGGCTTGCATTTGTTCATTAGTTTATTAAATTAAATTAGTTTTCTGGGAATATCTCAAAAACGGTTGGTTTTAGGGCCTCTCACATTGAGGGGCTGAAAATGAGCTTTGTCTCGTCCTTCTACGCCTATTTCAGCATGTATTTTAAGGGGGTAGGCCCCCTTTTATGAGAGGTACGGAGAAGAGTTACATCAATGATTAGTGGCGTGCCTCTGATGGATATGTGTACCAAATTTTACGTTGGTACATCCAGCCATTCTCGAGTTATAAGGGAACAAAGTTGTCCACAAACAAACAGACAGACAAATAATTATTTTCGCTAGCATCCATCATAAAACAGTCTAAAACGCGTAAATAACTCAAATTGCCGTAGAAATTCACAAAAAAAAACAGACAAACTTACATTTTTATATATATAGAGATATACTGCACCGCTCGGTGTTGACCGTGTTTTATTGCACAAATTTAGGTTTTACTCGCTAACCGTTGGAGATACACGAAAAGTGATAAGGACCCTTCGGATAGAAACTTAAATGTTAAAGCTCGTGTATGCCATCAAAAGTTTGCTATTTCTTAGCGTTTTCTTTTTATATGAAATGGAAATATGAAATTTTGAAACCAAAGGGTGTAGTGACGTCACTAAAATGGTCGCCATTTTTTAATAGTGCAAAATATCGAAATCAAAAGTATCCTATATGTAAACCTGATAAATCAGCTACATCCATGCAAAATGTCATTTAAATCGGACCAGTGGTTCTTGCGTTATTGAGTAACACACAGACAGACAGACACACACCATCTCATTTTTATATATTACTAGCAGAAGTACCCATTCTTCGAACGGTCTTCGGTGTTAATAACCAGACGTAATCAATTGAGCTACTGTTGCAATGGTTAGGGGCTTGGAACCTGTTTGTCGACAAAGATAAATGATTAGTTGAAACATGCTCTGAAAGTAATTTACCTAACGTGTACTTCCTGACGTGAAAATAAAATTGAAAACCTCGTAGACGAAACGCAATTATACACGTCACATAAAAACTGACCCTCACTGTGTGTCAAGTCCGCATCCAGAGGAAGACCCCTTTAATAAATTATAAATGCTTGTGGTGCATGAAAATTCAGTTTTTTTTTAGCCTCCAATGCCCCAAATTCCTAAAAGCAAATAAATAAAATAAAAAATAAATTATTTCAATCCAGGACTTTTTGAAAATAATGTTGCTATTTGTAGATATAATAGACCTTCTGTACGACATATCGCACGTTTAAGTCTTGTGAAAAAATCTAGGGTACCCCTTGACCCCCTTAAGCGCATTGATGAATTTTGCAGTTTTTGTTGGTTCCGTGATAACCTTATAGCCATTTGCAAACTTTCACAGAAATTTTATAAATGGAGTGGCATTACTTCTTGCAGAAATAGATGGAAAGTTGGATGTAACTTTTTGAGACACTTTTGTGATGGTTACTGGCTTGCATTCATACATTAGTTTATTAAATGAAATTAGTTTTCTAGGAATATCTCAGAAACTCTTGGGATTAGAGCCTTAAAATGTAGTTTTCGGGGACTCTTTACGGCTGTTTAAGGGCCCCAAGTTTTTTTTTCTGACACCAAGGGGCTGAAAATAAGCTTTGTCTCGTCGTTGTAGGCCGTAGTATAATAATAATTATAATAATAATATAACAATATAATGTGCCCGATTGACGAGGATTCCGGGGAGTCATCGACCTTAAATGACCCTTCCGAAATCCCCATCTCCCAGGAAGACATATAGGCCGGGAAGGAATGCATTCTTGGACTGGGAAAGCACTCAAGAAACTGTACTCGGGGTGTGTGGGGTGTAATGAGAGGAAAAACCACCAGTCCAGAGGAATACAAAATCAACAAATACAATAAAGAGGCAAGGCTTACATTTAAATCGCACTCAGTTTAATCAAAAAAGTGGCAGACCCCTAACCACTTCCGAGAGGTGAAAACGGCCAGTCCGTGCTAACAATGTTCATAATAATTAATTCGTCTCCGTGCGACAATCCTAACAAATTAAGCCTCCCGAAGTCCTACGCAAAAGTGGAAAAACAAAGAATGCAATCTAAGAGAATGACACGTAGATCTTCCCTATCCAATTACTTCGGAGATTCAATAATAGTAATAGTACAAGAATGATTCTACAGCAAGGTGAGTTATTTACTTGTTTACAATGCAAGATATTAGTTACATTTAAAGCATAATAAGTTTAAAGCTACGCTATGATGGTGTCATCTCCAACATTTAACGTTATAATCATTTAAACTAATGCCTATCGTACGTTAATCATAATGGCAACGATATAAACGAGAAGCGTTTCATCCAAAATTTATTTCCAAGCTAAAGCTATGCACATTCTGAACCTAACAAAAAGTATGAAAATATATCCTAGTTACAACACAATTAATGAATAACATGTAAACACTCTTAAATTAGATGCGCAATGGGCGCCACTACAGTTACCTTCCTACATCGCAAATTCGCTCTTTGCGAATTTGGGTCATGTTTGTGTTGGGAGAGAAACGTTATGTTGGTGATAGCATGAATTAATACATGTCTAACATCGCATCATCAGCTTAGCTACCGCGTTTAAACACGTAACTATCTGACTGTCGTCGCTCAATAGGGGAAAGCTATATTTGTATTTAAAATGAGACGAAGAAACAAGTCTAATTTATGGTCATCAAGGTTCATTTAAGTTTATGGTTTTATTTAGATTTCATTAGATTTCCTAGCTTTTGGTTTATATTTAGTTTTAGTTGAAAACCCCTGATATTTGATTATTACCTTCTTATTTATCAGATTAGTTTACTCCTATCAGTTTCATTGTATTTTTAATGACCCTTTTAAATTCGTATAGTGTAAACAATTGGTGTCCCAAGTATCCATTACAAACACTTCATTGGAAGACAAATCAATTCCAATACCATAAATAGCACCTCAGTGTGCTGATCAATACCACTGATCCATTGATCATCTGCTGTAGTAACGTGACAAAAACCGTACGCGTCACCAGCCTATAAAGTACGAAAACTTGTACTAGCATCTAAGGGTAATCATATCCTACCGCTGTAGAGCGTCTTTACATTACATGGTTCCTTTTAATAAATCTATACAATCCAAGCTTGAGGATAAGGTTTAAATATTGCTGTCATAACAGCTGTATACTCTGAAGTTACAGAAAGGTGTCTCATTTACTCATAAATCAGACTTGAGCGTCTGGAAATCTAGCATTTATAAACTTGGGCCTTTTGCTTACAGTCCTATAAAATGACCCGTTCAGCTCATCTTATAATGTTACAATTCATAGCTTGTTTGGCAGTCGTCTGCATGTCAAAAAAAGTATTTGTTTCACTTCTCCACACTACATAAAATGGTTTTCAGGTAACAAGAATGTTAGTTATTCACTGGGCCCACTGCCTTCTATATAATTTACTGAAGAAAAGAGCACGCTGTCGTCGCGTTTGCAAGGTCAAAATAAACCAAATAAAGTGTGACATTGGCTCCTTTTCACGGCCAACAGCTGGTCATTGAGTTTCACTTGTTAAAATAAAACACTGTTCTTTCAGACAAGATTATGATACAAATCCTACACGTAAAAGAGTGTTGGTTCGATGCTCTGTCGAAGTTATATAAAAATGTTATGTACAATAATGGGTGGCAAATGCTCTTATCCTCAACAAGTGCAAATGATACGTTATATTAGTGGTTTCTCCACCACCTAGGAGTGCATGTTAAGTGTAAATCCTACCTAAGAATGTGCGGAGTAAGGTCATAATAACTAATCTAGTCCCCACAGCAGGACCGTACATAAAAATAGGTTTTTGATCATCAGCCTGACTCACGTGTGTTCTTCATAGTTATGCATGGTTTAGGTTGCAAATTAGGCGTTTCTTCATAATAGTTATGTTTCAATAAAGCCATGTTGGTTACACTGAATTTATCGCTCTAGTTGCAATTTCACAGAATTTACACTGGTAGCGGTTAGCAAGATAGAATGGCCATGTGGTTTTTCCACTCACAGAAGCTAACTTGTGCCAAAGTACACACTCAGAACTGATTGATTAAGTTCACTCGTGAATCGTTCATTACTTGTTTAACACTGATGATGATAATCTCGCTGCACATGTAAGAAAAAAAACGTGGCTTAGCAGCGTACTTTGTGCCTATGTTAAATTGTTAGTGAAAGATCACAATTATTCCGAATTGGCGATTACTGATTATCATAAACACACTCGGCAGTCATACTGCACCTAATCACGTATGTTTCTTCACCAGATTAAGTAGTATCACACAGATACTCCTCGATTTATCGAGCACGTTTCGACGTCAAGGCAGGACCATGCCTGTCAAAAATAGTACGTCACGCTGCAATCATGCTTGCGATAAGAGTCGCCTCATCAAGATGCCGGATGGACTCTCTAGTGACTAGTCAAGTGGGTGACTAAAATATCTGCGGCATTCACTAGGGATTATTTATATTCATGCCTCCTATTTATCATAAATCATATTTCTCTTCTGAGCATCCAAAATATTTACAACAGTGGTTAATAATCATGGGGTTCACAAAATATTTACAACATAATATACTCTCGGCGCGGCAACTCATATTAGTCCAACGAGCGCCTTCTTGGCCTGCTCCATGGATGATGAATTCTTCATGAGCCAAAGAGGTCACATAGCAAATGTGACATCGGGTTCAATAGGGATAGGGATATAATAGACCTTCCGTACCACACCAGCACGTGTAAATCGCGTGAAAAAATTCTAGAGTATCCCTTGACCTCCTTAAGAATTTTACAGCTTAATTTGGTTCCGTTATAACCTTATAGCCGTTTGCAAACTATCTCAGTAATGTAATAAATGGAATTGTATTGCGTCTTACTGCAATAGATGGACCTGTAAGTTTCTGTTGCCATGGTTACCGGCTTGCTTTCTTTCATTATTGTATTAAATGAAATTGATTTTCTGGGAATATCTCAAAAACTGTAGGTTTTAGGGCCTCAAAATGTGGTTTTCGGGGGCCCTAGGGCCCCCGAGTTTCGCTTCTCAAATTGAGGGGCTGAAAATGAGCTTTGTCTCGCCCTTCTACGCCTATTTCGGCAAGTATTTTAAGGGGGTAGGCCCCCTTTTATGAGAGGTACAGAGAAGACTTACATCAATGATTAGTGTCGTGCCTCTGAAGGATATCTGTACCAAATTTTACGTTGATCCACCCAGCCGTTCTCGACTTAAAAGGGAACAACCACTTGGTCCACAGACAGACAAACAGACATACATACAGACAGACAGACAAAAAAAATATTTTCGCGCGCATCCGTCATAAAACAGTCTGAAACGCGTAAATAACGCAAATTTCCGTAGAAATTCAGAAAAAACAGACAAACTTTCATTCTTATATATATAGAGATCATGATATGGGCAAATGGGAATATTACACCTAGCCTTCCTTCTCGTGAATGTATGTGTATAGTTATAATTGTTTGCTTTCTTTGGGATCAGTGTGGAATAGGCCGAGCAGGAGCAAACTGTTAAAAAAGATGTACTCATAATGGGCGATTCGATGATTAAGTGGAGCGGGGAAATATCGAGGAAAACGGGCAAGGAAGTGATGTGCTATCCGGGAATAAAAATTGACCAGCCCGCCCATTAAGTTGAGGAAGTGCCGATAGAAGATTGCGACACAGTTAAAGTATTGCTTCTCCATGTTGGGACTAATGACTTAAAGAAGAAGGCTACAGCTGGTTATATTATGGTCCAGCTTAACGAGTTAGGTACTGTACCCTTATTTCCATGTGAGATGTCAGCCAAAATCCGATGATGGAAGAGGATCGCAACAACTTGTAGTACCCGGCTAGGAATAACCACAAATAGCTACTGGCAAGCACACACTGGAATAAGGAACAAGCAGACTAAATAAATGCTATAGTTCTACTCTACTGGGTTTGGTTAACTAACTACACTGGAGAGTGAGAATCTTTCGAATCTCGGTTGTTACGGGAATAGGATATGGGTTGTGCCACTATTCTACTACTAGAGAATTCCTACCATAACCCCACTATTACAAAATATAAGGCAAAACTTATAGGAAAATATGGCAAGCATACGTAAAAACATGCCTGTTATGTTTATTCATAACTAGCAGTAGTGCCCGGCTTCGCGCGGTGGATTTATTTGTTTTATGGATGATAATGAATACTACTACAGAAATGACACATGATACTAAAACTAACAGAAAAAAAATAAACACATAACTTTTTGTGGAGGTGGTGGTGGTGGTGGTGGAAGTGGGGGTGATAAGTAGTACAGTATAATGGACGTAACATTAAAGTCATTTTCCCGTATTGATAATGATAATATCGAATAGGGAAACTGATATTTACTATCGACAGTACTGACACATGTAATTTACAAATGAATTGAAAAATATGATTAGAAAGAGGAGTAAGTGAAATAAGAGACACTGCCTAGGGCCTATATCTCATTAGCTGTAGAGAATAATAGTGTCGTCTATTGTCGCATAGCTGCGCAGGAAAATAATCAGAGCACTTTGGAAAACATCGGCTGTCCCGAACTCCTGACGTAGCATTAGTGTCATTTATCGCCACATAGCGCACAAGGATAAGCATCGGAAAAACTGAATGTAAATTTGAAAGCACCAACGCTTATTGCAGCTGATAACCTCAATGTACTGCACCAACGCCATCGCACTTATACAGAGGCATAATATGTTCATGATGATAACTGTTTTTAGGGGCCTAAGAAATCTTTTTGCACTAATAACTTCCCGTGACTGCAATTTATAAGCAGCGCAAGATGAAACCATTTTCTAAATTCTGCACCAAAACACTAGTAGGGGTGACGTGATGCAGCCCGCATTACCAGCCAATAATAAACTTACTAAAATATTCTTACAGTGGTTTTCAAGGTCTTTTCGTCTGTTGTTCTAAATGTAGGGAATGGAGAAGGTTGTCCAAAATATCAAGTGGACAGTGCTATCAGCAATGTTTCAAAGGGTATTCTAGGTATGTAAAATTTGGTGCAATTAGGTAAATCGGTGTGATAAAGGGCCTAAATGAAAGGAATGAAATGGTCTGTGCGAAATTTAAAGTGGACGGTGTTACTCGCAGGGTTCCGAAGGGTAAGTACATAATAATTTGGTTCAGATCGGTGAAACAATGTAGATTTGGGCCAAAGGGCCTAGATGAAGGGAATGGATTGGTCTGTCCGAAAATTAATGTGAACAGTGTTACTCACAGGGTTCCAAAGGGTAAGTATACACATTTTGGTTCAGATCGGTGAAACAATGTAGATTTCGGCCAAAGGGCCAAGATGAAGGGAATGGAGTGGTCTGTCTGAAATTTCATGTAGACAGTGTTACTCGTCGGGTAGCAAAGTGTAGGTACGTAAATTTTGGTACAGATCGGTAACACGGTGTAGATTTGTGTCAAAGGAACTAAATGCCGGGAATGGAGTGGCCTGTCCGAAATTTCAAGTAGACAGTGTTACTCGTCGGGTTCCTAAGTGTAAGTATGTAAAATTTGGTTCAGATCAGTGAAACGGTGTTGATTCGTGCCAAATGGCCTAAATGCAGGGAATGGATTGGTCTGTCCGAAATTTAATGAGGACAGGGTTACCCGCATGGTTCCAAGGGGTACGTATACAAATTTTGGTTCTGATCGGTGAAACGGTGTAGATTTGTGCCAAAGGGCCGGAATGAAGGGAATGGAGTGGTCTGTCCGTAATTTAATGTGGACAGTGTTACCCGCAGGGTTCCAAAGCGTAAGTTATACATATTTTGGTTCAGATCGGTGAAACGGTGTAGATTTGTGCCAAAGGGCCTAAATGCAGGGATAAAAGACATACATCTGATTACCCACGAGTAAGTTATGAAAATGTACAGATGGTGTCCACGTTAGTGGATTTGTCTATGATAATGTCCGGAGATGGTGTACTAATTACTGAGAAACAGGCAATTGCTAATGAATTAAATATTTGGTATGGTAGTGTGTTTAATGAATTTAATAGCTGTGTGTTGGACCTTAACTATGATTCTGATAGCCCACCTTTCCGAATAAACCAATTGTTGATTCTAGCAAGAATTAAAAAGCTACGTAGAAATATATCGAAAGGCCCAAACAATATTTGTGGAGATGTGTTAAAACTGGGAGGTACAGCCATTGGGCGATACTTGGGCGTGCTGTTTAATGTATCAATTAATAACACATAAAAAACCCGAAGACTGGAAAAGAGCTACAATAGTTCCAATATTCAAGTGAGGGAACTGATTGGTAATGGGAAACTATAGGCCTGTTAGCCTCACATCCATCATATGTAAACTGACGGAGCACCTTATTTCTGATTACTTAAGGGAACGGGGTGGAAAGTTATCGTGGTTTAATTGGAGGCAACACGGATTTAGACAAGGGTACTCATGCGAGAGCCAAATGTTATCACTCTTTCAGGATATTAATGTCTCTCTAGGCAGTGGGTTGCAAGTTGACGCTGTAATTATAGATTTTGCGAAGGCATTTGATGTCGTCCCACATGACATACTACTCCGTAAATTGGTGGCAACGAAGACTGATTAAAAGTAATTTTATGGATTCAAGACTTCTTGACTGGTCGCTCGCAAAGGTTAAAGTGGGTAATGTATTCTCGGAGGACATTTTGTTAACGTCAGGTATCCCTCAGGGTAGTGTGATTGTGCCCCTGTTATTTCTGGTACTTATTAACGACCTACCGAATGGGATTCGAAGTGACTGCCGATTGTTTGCGAATGATTGTGTAATATACCGAAAAATTCAAACATCGCAAGACAACGCTCAGTTGCAAACTGACCTCAACCTGGTTCATAAATGGGCGGTTGGCAACAAAATGAAGATAAATACGAGTAAATGTAGTCTCTTGAGAATAAGGAGTGGGCGAAGGCATGATTTTTCATATAATGTCGGCTTGGAAATACTTGTAGAAGAAGACTCGTACAAATACTTGGGCACCCATGTAAGGAATGATATGAAATGGAGTACCCATGTGGGTTGTGTCGTCTCCAAAGCGTACAAATCACTTCATTTTGTAATGCGGGTATTAAAAGGCAGTTGCTCCACCGCAAATGAATTAGGATATTTGACCCTGGTGAGGCCAATCTTGGGATACGGCTCAGTGGTTTGGGACCCATATCAGGTAGGGCACATCACTGATCTGGAGATGGTACAAGGGAAGGCTGCTAGGTTTGTGCTCAACGATTTTAATCCTAGAAATAGTGTAACTCAAATGATAGAAAAACTAGGATGGGAATCTCTGGAAGATAGAAGGACGAAATACAGACTATACGCTATGTTTAACACTTACACTAATCGGCCAGCATGGGGAGAACTAAGCTAACGTCTGGGACATCCCACCTACCTGAGCAGGGCAGATCATCCACATAAAGTTAAGGTCCGACCACAGCGTGCAAATTATGGCAAATATTCTTTACATAACAGTGGTATTTATAATTGGAACTCATTACCTGCCTCAATATTAGAGCCTTTCCCCAAACACATTGATGTGTTTAAGAGAAGAATGACGTTTTGTGTAAGTACTAAGATGTAATTACTCTAGTCCCTAAATTGCGAATTGTGTATATTGTGTTTGATGTTATTGTTGGTAATTTTCTGTATTTGTACAATTGGCCACTGGGGAATTACCCCCATTTGCAAATATTATATATAATAATAATAATAATAATAATAATAATATCAAGAAGTGTAATTGAATGTTTGTGTGACGAACGTTAAGACATCTAGCCTATACAGGACACCCCGTTTCCTAAGTTTCGTTGTACTGTAATTCCGCTATTGCATCCAAAAGAATTGATTGGAACTTTAGAAAAGTGCGTCCAAGCACCCAGAATGTATGGAATCTTTGTTCTTCCGCCTTCTCCACATGTGAGACCACATGTTTGCTGAGTTTCGTCATCTTGACTGTAATAAATAGCATTGTCGATATTAATATATTTTATATTCCATACGGCGGCTGCGTGCTATGCACAGTGTGATAGTCTAATGACAAATGCAAGCGAGGTATTGTGCCCGTTTAGACCGGAGTCCGCACGACCACATATGCATTTTACCAAGAATCAGTCAGCACGAGAGTCAAAATATCCCGGGGCGCCAGATGGGTTAAAGCTAATCGCAAAAACGACATCAAATAAAAAAAATGCTTTACTGATTTTTGGCTCAATGCAACAATAAGGATAGAAGGAGATTCAACTGGGCATAACACATCATGTAAAATTATCTCATTTTATTCTGAATTTAAAATTGACTGCAAAATAAGATACTCAAAGCAGCATCATTCACGTGTGGCGATCCACATTACTATTTACACAATGTACAGAAATTTTCCAACACATTGGACAATTATCTTTGGAGACACAAGTCTGATTATCAGTCCTGTAGACTGTGTTCCAAAATTATATCCATTATTTATGATTAAACCCAGTTCAAATTTAATTGTCTTTACTGGAAATACTGTAGTTCACTGGTTGAATTTTTACATAATATTAACACTCGTAGAATAATAGTTCATAGAATTTTTAACTTTCACTTATTTTTCCAGTTTCAAAAAATATTGTCAAAAAAATATTGTTATCTCTGAATCAACACAAATTATTTACACATATTAATAACAACATCTGAAAAGTATTTGACTATTGAGCATAGCATCGAAGAACTGTGCGAAGCACAACAAAATTAATTGTTCTTCTGACATTAAACGTTTCGAGAAGTGACTAGATTATGAACTTCAAGTTCCTAACAAAATATATGATTTCTAAATCATCAACTTGATCAATAAATTGTTGGACCATTCGATTATTCGATTCTCCACTTGGAATCATTATTAAGAAAAATATTTATATTTGTGGCCATGGGGCCAAGCTCTCTGCTGACTCGGTAGACGCGTGGGTTCGAGCCCCACCGTCGCCTGTCCTTGAAATGGTTTTCCGTGGTTTCCCATTTTCAACACCAGGCAAATGCTGGGACAGTACCTTCTGACAGGCCACGGCCGCTTCCTTCCACATCCTTGCCCAGTTTCATTCATCTTCATCCATTCCATCTCTCATCCCGACGCGCAGGTCGCCCACGGGCGTCGAATAGAAAGACCTGCACTCGGCCTCTCAGGAGGCCACACGACAAAAAAAAAATATTATTATTAGTTATATTATTGTAAATATGTTTAATTATTATCTCATTATGTGAGAATCCACATGTTCGATTCTTCGAATATGGATAAAATATCCATCTCTCAACAAAAATAATTATTAACTTTTACAGTTACATCGGCTGATTACCGTGATTATCAAAAAATATGAAACATTCAAATAAATGCTCGTTCTGCTCGGTCATCGATCCTAAACTGTTCTAAGTGCTGAAAATACTCAGAATAACCCTAATATGTCTTGCGTAAATCATTGCAAGATTTAAATACGAAGAATAACAAATGTGTTGGTCATCTGCAGAAAATGAGTTTGTTCCAATTAGCTAGGCATAATATAAAGTCAAAATGTGGCTTACATTTCTCGTTGGTCTTGAAGCGTAGTGAACCTGGTCTGTACCAGATTTATCCAGATACATGCCCTATCGGACACGCACGTCTAATCCTTGTATCGGCCGCCATTATATACCCACAACCTGTCTAACACGACATAGTGGAAATATTTCTTGAAGTTTGAAGTAACTGCTGATCCATTTTAATATTGGCTTCAATTAAGTCCATAGCATTTCGCTTAAATGGGGTCAGATCCAAGTGATCTATTCTCAAATATGTCAGTTGTAACATAACTCACGGTAATCTTTTCAGTACAAGAAAACACTGACAGTCTAAACCAATCAACGGCTGTTCTGAAGATCGTTCCCTGGGCATGGCTTATCACCATCTATCATGTGCGAAGCAACATATAGTTTCCCTTCGTCGGCTAATGAACAACACCGTGATAGACTGGCCTTCAATATACTGAAAGATCGGAGTGGTTATCAAGTTACAATTTATGAAACTGACTAATTGGACTAAAATATCCAAGTATTGAATTATTATTACTGGACTGTGACAAAGTACTTTCTAGACAAAGTCTAGCATATGTCCGTATAGAAATAAAGTATTTCACCAGTGGCCGTAGAAAAATAACAATCACCTTAGTGATTCTCTCTGCCGGAAACTTACTATGTTCCACATGTATCGCAGCACTTTTGTGACTATCACAATTTAACGATATCTTCTGCATAGATCCGGCAACCATGTGCCTTGGCTCAACGTGGCAGCACCTTGTCATGCAAGAGCTTGGTTCGAAGTGAGCTGATGTTGCTTGGGCCGGCCGGCTTTTATTCAAAACGGTCAGGTCCACGCTGCATCACGCTGAAATCTGGAAATCCTCATATCTCCGGTATCCCTGGTCCGATTTACTAATACTAAGTGCATTCTCTTTCATTTGGCCGTGCCAGTAATCTGATCCAAGTCTCAAGTCTCTACTCCATGGCTAACTATTTAATCAACAAATAGTCTCGACCTCTGCTACTACTCGCTACGTCACTTGACATGCTCTTGGCTGCATAAGGATTCCATTCCCTTCTAGAAGTAATGGAGCGCGATATTCAAATATCTCAACTTTCAAAAGCGGCTGTAGCCTTTCCCTTGATATCTAGGTGTCTGAATCTTGGAATACCCATTCCTAGAGTTGGGCACATCCACCCCACACCTAGCAAAAAATAAAAATTGAAAAATTTTTATTTTTCCTATCTACACATTAAATCATCTGGTTCTTGAATAATAAATCTTCAAATTCGCTGCATTGTAAGTTCCCACGATGTTACCAGTTCGTGTATTGGCGATTTCATAGCTTCCATTGTTGTTTACTTCCACAAAATCATCATCATTTGGATCCATGTCTCCCTGTAGAAAACAAAAAATGTTTCTAAAACGTCGGTCTCTCCTCTGGGATAAATGCAACAATCTTAACCTTCTCAAGGTATCCTCATCCTCCTGCGTCAGGTTAACTTGAAAAACCTTAGATGTAGACTCCACTGCTCTACTCAATAAATCAGCTCCAATGTTCAACTTTCCAGGTGTGTGTTCAATAACTAGGTTGAATTGTTGAATAAAAAGTGACCATCTAGTTATCCTATCACTGGCAAAGTTTGTTCTCAAGATAAACTCCAATGCGTGGTGATCAGTCCTCACAATTACTGAATGTCCAATTAACATTTTCTTCCACGACTCCAACGCGAAGATTACAGCAAGTGGTTCTAACTCTGTGGTGTAATAATTCCTTTCTGATGGACGAAGTTTCCTGCTTATGAACGCCAGGTAACGTCTCTTGTGATCGTCATCTTCTTGAAGAAGAATAGCTCCAATCCCTACGGTGGATGCATCGGATTCTATGATGAAATTCTTGGTAAAGTCAGGATACTCTAATTTCACGCTGTTTACCAATAACCTCTTGGCATCTTGAAATGATTGTTCACAATCTTCATTCCATTTCCATTTGTTTCCTTTCATTAATAATTCCTGCAATGGAGCAACCGTCTTGCTGAAGCTTGGACAGTGCCCTGCAAAGAATTGGCATGTCCCGAGAAAACTGCGGACATTCTTCACTCTAGTAGGTCTAGGGAAATTTGCAATCACCTGTATCTTTGTCTCATTGGGACGGTATCCTTCACCATCCAAAATGTGGCCCAAAAATTTTATTTCCTTCCGAAAGAACTGACATTTTCGAAGGTTTACTTTAAAGTTCGCTTTTCTCAAATTTGCGAATAACATCTGAAGATGTAATAAATGTTCCTCCTTAGTCTCAGATGCAATTAGGATATCATCTATGTAACGAATTGCTATCTCTTTTACTTCAGGACTCAAGTTTTGTTCCAGTGCTCTGATCAAAACAGATCCAGATGTTTTGACTCCAAATGGTAGACGGCGGAATACATATGTCTGCTGGTCAAACATAAATCCTGTAAACTTTTTGGAATCTTCACTAAGCCTAATGTGGTGGTAGGACGAAGTGAGATCAATGTTAGAGAACCAGACCTTGCCTTGGAATTTCCTTAACAGTTCCCTAATGATTGGTGGTCTGTCATACTCTGGCAGCAATCTTGAATTCAAATTTCGCGCGTCTAAACATAGTCTCAGACTTCCATCTGGTTTAGACACTACTGCTAATGGATTGACATAAGAGGTAGTGTACTTTTCAATCACATTGTTGCTTTCCATCTCTTTGATAAGCACTTTTACCCTTTCTCGATGCTTTTCCGCTACCGGATACAATTTAGCATAGAAAGGTGCATCATCATTTACACGAATACGATATTCAAAATCTTTAATTTCACCAGGTTTAATATCAAAAATATCGTGATACTCTTCCAAAATTTTTCCTAGCTCTGGGGACTCCTTCTCAGTGTAGACTCCTCTTCCTTCAGCTTCATGAAAAATCAGAGACCATTGAGCATCTCCCTCGATGTCTTCCTCTTCTTTTCCCTCGAAGTTTATCTCTTCGGTATTCTTGAATCTGATCGTCTCTGTCTTCATGTCTATCACTGCTTGATATTTCTGAATGAAATCCGCTCCCAATATCATGTCAAAAGCCATGTCCTTCATTACTACAAACACATGTCGGAAATCATGTCCTCCAATAGTAACACATAAGTATAATTGTGTTTTACACAGAGATATTTTGTTGGGTATTATTCCTTGGATTTTAATTCCTGATACTGGAATCTCCTCTAAATTCTCTTTGAGCTTCCACAGAATATAAAGCTTCTCGCTCACAAGACAAAGCATAGCCCCAGTATCAATTAAAGTATCGACAGGCACACCGAATACTTCGCATGATATGATTGGCATTTTAATTCTTGTACCCATTTCTTTCCGTTCGTCATTATGTTGAATTAAGTCATCATCCTCTGCTTGCCATTTAATAATTCTGGAAGTGAAAGTGTTTAAAATTCTATCTTCTACTGTGAATTCGAAGTTTTTTTTTCTTTTCCATTCCCCCAGGATTGTTGTGTTCCCGACGGACCTGGTTCATTGGGCTTCTGTTCCAAGAACTGCAAGTTTTCATGGTGTCTATCTTCCAAGTTCTTCCTCGTCTCCTTATTGAACTCTTCATTGGACTGACGAGTATTCACATTCCCTCTGTTATTGTAGTTATTGTTTCTACCATAGTACCTTCTTTCCTGGTACCTTCCTTGATTATCCCTTGGCCTTCTCCATCGAGTATTATATCGATATCCACCATCCGGTCTCGCATAAGGCTTGTAACTCTATCGGTTATTGTACTGATTCCATCCTCTTTTATCGGGCTCTTCCCTCGGCGTTTTCTCTTCTCGCCCCTCTCGAATCTCTCGAGGTGTTTGGGAATAACTGTTGGCCATAACAGCGTACACAGCGTTGTTATTCTTTCCTCCCTTCTGATGGAAGAATTGAGCGTTCGTGTGATCAAGTTTCTGCAATAACTCGTCAAATTGCTCCATATTATAAATGTCAGCAGCGATCAAAGTTCTTTGGACGTCTGCTGGAAACTGACGTATTAATGCTGTAATTAATTCATTATCTGGCATCGGCGGATCTAAATGTTGTAGTTTAGAAAGCTGTCCAGAAAAGTACGTAGAGTATCGGGTAGGTTGTGACGTCGAGAATCTCTTTGAATATAATTCTGCTCTGACTTGCGCTTGGGTTTCCGGGGACCAAAACTTTTTTAATAACCCACGGGAAAACTCCTCAAAATTGGTGAGAGTGGACCTAAAAGCTCTAAACCAAAGAAGTGCGGGACCTTCCAAAAATTTCCCTATCCCTCGGATCTGTCCTTCCTTAGGGATTTTGGAATCTTTTAGGTTATCACCTGCTTCTCTCAAGAATTCTACGGGTGTCACAGAATCTCGCCCTGAAAATTTAGAAGTCTTATCCTCTACATTCTTGAATACAGTTATGGGGTTGGATTGAAATACTGTCCTGACTTCCTCCTGTCTCTAACTACCAGTTTCTCTAGCTGCTCCTAGGTTTACCCGTATCTGTTCTTTTCCCCTTACACTTGGCATTTTCAACAGATGGTCAGACTGTTTCTCGTCCTTGATTTGGGTTTTCATAGCCTCAATTTCCTTATGGTTTTCTTCTGCCATTTTTTTATTGCTTCGGTTTCCTTACAGTTCTCCTTGACATCAGTGGATATCTGGTTCATAACAGCCTCGTGACTTTTCAACGTCCCTGTCACATCTGATATGTCCATCTGAGTTGCTTGGATATCTTTGGAAATTACTTGAATATGGGATAACAAAGATTCCCTAATTTCCTTGACTCCCTCTTGGTTCTCCAGCTTGAGTGTGTCTTTAATCTCATCGATAACTGTGGTTTTAATTTCAGTTTGTAATTCATTAATCACACCTTCTCTTATTTCTCCCATTACGAGTTCTTTGAATTGTTCTGTCAAACGTTGAACAACTAGAATTGCCATCTCATTGCTCTCTTTCTTTACTCTGACTTCTAGGTTGATCATGTCTTCACCAACTTTCCTAAGACCATGTTCTATCCTATCAGCTAAGCTTTGGGATCTTAGATCGGCATCGCGAAATTTATCGTCCATTAAACTTGCGTTAGTGGCTAATGAAGTTTCAAGCTCATGTGTTTTTTCGCATAATTTAGTCATTTTACTCTCAAGTGACATTTTCAAAATTTCGGAATTCTCTTTAAATTTATTTTCCATAGAATTAAATTTACTATTTAAATTTTCTTTCAAGTTATCTTTTAACCTGCTTTCTAACAAATCGGAATTTTCCTTGAGTTTATCATCTAAACTTTCTTTCAAGTTATCTTTTAAAGAATCAGAACTTTCTTTACGTTTATCATTTAAACTTTCTTTAAGTTTATTTTCTAAAGAATCAGAATTTTCTTTAAGTTTATTTTCTAAAGAATCAGAATTTTCCTTATGTTTATCATTTAAACTTTCTTTAAGTTTATTTTCTAAAGAATCAGAATTTTCTTTAAGTTTATTTTCTAAAGAATCAGAAATTTCTTTAAGTTTATCATTTAAACTTTCTTTAAGTTTATCAGAATTTTCTTTAAGTTTCTTTTCCAAAGCCTCTGTATTTTCTTTCATAATGGCTGCTACACGCAGGCCAGCTTCTTTGGAACTCTCTTCCAAACTCCTCATCATCCTCATCATCTCTTCCATAATTTTCAATTATTATTAAAAACTTAGGGGTATACATATTGGTAGACACAAGCTTATAATTAGAACAAGAAATATGAATAGCTAATTGGAACACTCTAATAAAATGAGATTTGTCCTAATGTCGACGCGATGGAAAAAAAAATTCTCTACTTTTACGAATTACATTTACCACAATATCACAAGAAAAATATGCAAGTTCTCAAATATCCTCCACCTGGATTCTAATAATGCGTATGTCCAGTCATCGAACGTTTACTACTGATTTTACTTGACGCCCTAATGGTTAAGCCATTATCAAAACTAATCAAACCCATTCTAATTATTAACCCAGTTAAAAGTTTAATTTTCCCCACTAATTGGGTTTCCTACTAATTTATTCATCCAAATCAGACATCTCTCAACTCCCAAAATATCTATATAAAAATTATCACAATTTAAATCGGCATGCGATTGACCGTGTCTAACTCGGGCCCCACGTTCGAAGCCATTTCTCTCTCTATCTTATTTTATGTGCCCGTTTAGACCGGAGTCCGCACGACCACATATGCATTTTACCAAGAATCAGTCAGCACGAGAGTCAAAATATCCCGGGGCGCCAGATGGGTTAAAGCTAATCGCAAAAACGACATCAAATAAAAAAAATGCTTTACTGATTTTTGGCTCACTGCAACAATAAGGATAGAAGGAGATTCAACTGGGCATAACACATCATGTAAAATTATCTCATTTTATTCTGAATTTAAAATTGACTGCAAAATAAGATACTCAAAGCAGCATCATTCACGTGTGGCGATCCACATTACTATTTACACAATGTACAGAAATTTTCCAACACATTGGACAATTATCTTTGGAGACACAAGTCTGATTATCAGTCCTGTAGACTGTGTTCCAAAATTATATCCATTATTTATGATTAAATCCAGTTCAAATTTAATTGTCTTTACTGGAAATACTGTAGTTCACTGGTTGAATTTTTACATAATATTAACACTCGTAGAATAATAGTTCATAGAATTTTTAACTTTCACTTATTTTTCCAGTTTCAAAAAATATTGTCAAAAAAATATTGTTATCTCTGAATCAACACAAATTATGTACACATATTAATAACAACATCTGAAAAGTATTTGACTATTGAGCATAGCATCGAAGAACTGTGCGAAGCACAACAAAATTAATTGTTCTTCTGACATTAAACGTTTCGAGAAGTGACTCGATTATGAACTTCAAGTTCCTAACAAAATATATGATTTCTAAATCATCAACTTGATCAATAAATTGTTGGACCATTCGATTATTCGATTCTCCACTTGGAATCATTATTAAGAAAAATATTTATATTTGTGGCCATTTTAGTAACTTTCACAACTTGCAATTCTTCGACAGAATGCGGAAATAAGAATTGTAGCTTCATAATAAATTCATTTAGTTCATGGCACTAGGATTGAAAACATCCTTCAAATTATTCGTGGTTATAGAATTATTTTTAATTGGCAGTGGCCCATTCTATTATTTGTGTAAGAACACAATATTCTAACAACAACGGCAAAGGTCTTCCTCTGAAGAAGAATAAAATACTATCATGACAAATCCGGGTTCTAGCAAAATCAAAGTCTTAATGGAATCCGTAAACAAGGTTGAAATAAGAACTGATGGTTTTTAAGAAATAACCTTTGGGTCATTCATACGACGCAATGTGTAGTTCCAATTCTCCTTCTTTAACACTGAGTCATCGAACCTGCTATTTGATTGATGCTCAAATAAAAACCTCCTCATTCCTGCGACTTAAACATGCGCACCTGGGAATGGCATTTCAACTACTCCACACACATAAATTTTCTTCCCAAAATTTATACAATAAATCAAGCCTCTGCTTGTTATCAACACTGGAAGATTTATAAACTTACAAGTTTATTTTATTTTACCATTCAGTTCAACCCGTGAAGTTACCATACTTATGATACTCTCTATTTCACTTTCGAATGTGTATTTACGTCATGATTTTATATAAATACAAAAATATCCTAATTGATACAAATATCATTTGCTTCCCGTTTCATGCCTCTCCGTGTTATCTGAAAAATATACTTTGCTCATTGCAAATATTAACTGTTCAACCAGAACTGTAATGTTGGTTGAATGCGGGCTTGCGCTAACCACTATCCTTCGGAAAATCACCTGTTCCAAACTAGAAATGATTGAACTACTTCATAAGCTCTCTCTCAATAAATGTGATTATTAGAAAATATAAGATCCAAGAATTATTTAGAAAAGTTATGAAAATCATTATTATTATTATTAGTGGATTATTATTATTATTATTATTATTACCGACAGTAGTGGCTACGCGGGCTAAAGCCCTGCGTTAGGCCATGGGGCCAAGCTCTCTGCTGACTCGGTAGACGCGTGGGTTCGAGCCCCACCGTCGCCTGTCCTTGAAATGGTTTTCCGTGGTTTCCCATTTTCAACACCAGGCAAATGCTGGGACAGTACCTTCTGACAGGCCACGGCCGCTTCCTTCCACATCCTTGCCCAGTTTCATTCATCTTCATCCATTCCATCTCTCATCCCGACGCGCAGGTCGCCCACGGGCGTCGAATAGAAAGACCTGCACTCGGCCTCTCAGGAGGCCACACGACAAAAAAAAATATTATTATTAGTTATATTATTGTAAATATGTTTAATTATTATCTCATTATGTGAGAATCCACATGTTCGATTCTTCGAATATGGATAAAATATCCATCTCTCAACAAAAATAATTATTAACGTTTACAGTTACATCGGCTGATTACCGTGATTATCAAAAAATATGAAACATTCAAATAAATGCTCGTTCTGCTCGGTCATCGATCCTAAACTGTTCTAAGTGCTGAAAATACTCAGAATAACCCTAATATGTCTTGCGTAAATCATTGCAAGATTTAAATACGAAGAATAACAAATGTGTTGGTCATCTGCAGAAAATGAGTTTGTTCCAATTAGCTAGGCATAATATAAAGTCAAAATGTGGCTTACATTTCTCGTTGGTCTTGAAGCGTAGTGAACCTGGTCTGTACCAGATTTATCCAGATACATGCCCTATCGGACACGCACGTCTAATCCTTGTATCGGCCGCCATTATATACCCACAACCTGTCTAACACGACATAGTGGAAATATTTCTTGAAGTTTGAAGTAACTGCTGATCCATTTTAATATTGGCTTCAATTAAGTCCATAGCATTTCGCTTAAATGGGGTCAGATCCAAGTGATCTATTCTCAAATATGTCAGTTGTAACATAACTCACGGTAATCTTTTCAGTACAAGAAAACACTGACAGTCTAAACCAATCAACGGCTGTTCTGAAGATCGTTCCCTGGGCATGGCTTATCACCATCTAACATGCGCGAAGCAACATATAGTTTCCCTTCGTCGGCTAATGAACAACACCGTGATAGACTGGCCTTCAATATACTGAAAGATCGGAGTGGTTATCAAGTTACAATTTATGAAACTGACTATTGGGACTAAAATATCCAAGTATTGAATTATTATTACTGGACTGTGACAAAGTACTTTCTAGACAAAGTCTAGCATATGTCCGTATAGAAATAAAGTTTTTCACCAGTGTCCGTAGAAAAATAACAATCACCTTAGTGATTCTCTCTGCCGGAAACTTACTATGTTCCACATGTATCGCAGCACTTTTGTGACTATCACAATTTAAAGATATCTTCTGCGTAGATCCGGCAACCATGTGCCTTGGCTCAACGTGGCAGCACCTTGTCATGCAAGAGCTTGGTTCGAAGTGAGCTGATGTTGCTTGGGCCGGCCGGCTTTTATTCAAAACGGTCAGGTCCACGCTGCCTCACGCTGAAATCTGGAAATCCTCATATCTCCGGTATCCCTGGTCCGATTTACTAATACTAAGTGCATTCTCTTTCATTTGGCCGTGCCAGTAATCTGATCCAAGTCTCAAGTCTCTACTCCATGGCTAACTATTTAATCAACAAATAGTCTCGACCTCTGCTACTACTCGCTACGTCACTTGACATGCTCTTGGCTGCATAAAGTTTCCATTCCCTTCTAGAAGTAATGGAGCGCGATATTCAAATATCTCAACTCTCAAAAGCGGCTGTAGCCTTTCCCTTGATATCTAGGTGTCTGATTCTTGGAATACCCATTCCTAGAGTTGGGCACAGTATCTGTTTGTACTTTTTACAAAGCTCCATGTTAATTGCGCAATTCGATCCTGAGTTATTGATTTTGACTGCTTAATAGCATGTTCAGTCACGATCTTGAATATATGGCGGATGATGTTCCTTTACTAATACACGGTTCTGCATTAATGCTAATTTGAGTTATTGTATCTCTAGGATATTCAATTTCAATATGGCCGCTGCGCACTTTATCTAGTGTGTTATTACTATCAATAAGTGTTGCGAGATATTTTGTAAAGTTTGGAAGCCATATCTCAGTGTTGCCTATACAAACTGTCAGTTGTAGCTCAGTCGGTCGACACGAATTTGCCCTAACACTGGGCGGGGTACAATGCATATATTATATGTATAATAAGTAAATAACATTCCGGGAAAAAATGCATGCATTATTAAGTGGCAAATTTCAGGATTATGCGTTTCGACCTTCAAGCAGTCATCATCAGATCCTGATCACAGAGTTGAGGTTTAAAATTATATACAATGGTATCTAACTACACACACGTTGTAGTGCGTACAATTGGTGTTTATATTTTTATTCACAGTTTGAATCAGGTGAGTTTGTTTTATTTAGCCGGGTTCGTAAAGTTATTTTAAATACTTAAAACTCACTTGGCCACTAGGATGTTTTAGTGTTTCTCAGGATTTGGAAAGTCACATATGTGTCCTTACTTTAAAGTCCACCAACACCGTCCAAAATTTCAGTTTTATTAGTTAGTTAGTTAGTTAGTTATTGTTGTTTTAAGGGGCGGAACTACGACGGCATCTGCCCCTATTCAGTTTGATTGTTTAAATAGTTTCATAGATATTGAGAACCCGTGAAATGTACCGTATGGACGCCATGTTGAATTGTTTTATATGTAACTTATGCTTCAGAATTATATGCCAGCAGATGAATATTATAATCGTTGCTCATTATACCAACCTGCATTTCTTTCGCTTGTTTAGGACACGAAAAATGTAAACGTGATTTTCCAAATTTAGCACAGCCGCAATTTTAAAGTTCTCGTAGAAATTGAATTAAGTTAGACGCCAATATATTGATCCTTGTGTGAAGATTTTTCGTGCTGTGTTCCAGTGCGCTCGGATAATTAAGTCGCGATTAAAATTCATTTAAATATTTTAATTTCACGTCGCCGCCATGTTGGATTTGTGTCCATCAGGTTATTGAAAGATCTATAGGTAAGCTTATATTAATAGCCTCTACAACGTACAAAATTACAGTTTGATTGCTTTAATATATTCGCCGATATTGAGAACCATCAAAATAGTTCGGATGATCACCAAGTAGAATTGTTTTATAAGTATGCCATAGCGTTATGTACCATTAGACGAATATTGTTGCTTAGGTCCATTACTCCACCGGCACTTCGATCCCATGATTAGAACTTAGACAATAAAAATGTAATTTAAAAAAATCGCACAGCAGCCTTCTTGCTTTAATGAGAAAAGTTGCATTCAATTAGATGATTTCGCTTGGACGCCATGTTGGTTTTGCACCTAACATGTTTTCAATCGTCACATAGCTGAACATACCTTAGTATTCTCTATCACCAAACAAAATTTCAGGATGATGTCAGGAATAGTTTTTGAGATATAGAACGACAGTGAAATATTTCGCATGGGCGCCACGGTGGATTGGTGAAACGTATTTAAATTTAAAGAGCACGGTCAGGGTTGACAAAATACATACATATAGACACACACACGCACGGACAGAAACTGATCTCACAAGCCTATGTTTTCATTGATGAAAATAGGCTAATAACTGAACTACCAATTTAAATTAATTCTATATCGTGAAACTTAACAACAAATGATAATTGACCCTAAAATTCAGCCTGGCATTGATTGACCATTCCTATATTATATACAGGGTTCCAGATTACTCCATTTATGATGTCTTTCCCGTCACATACCTAATGTAGCAGGGTATCACCAATTCACTTCACCACTGTCATACGGTGGAACTCGGTCACAGATTATTTAGTACCTCAGTACCGACACACTCTTCCTTCAAAGACGCACTCACACAAAGCACATAATGAGCGTTCCGGCATAACAGCCAAACTCATACACTTAGCACTTCACAAATACAGATAACAGTTCCGAATAATTAAGTACACCGACCTAACAGCCATATCGGAACTCACACGAAGCACTTTAAGTACAGGAAACAGTTCTGAGTAATAAAGTTACGGCTAGACAGCCATACTCACACGAAGAACTCAGATACTCAATAATTCAGTCCTCCGCCCCAACAATCACTCGAAGCAATTCCATGAACAGAAAACCATTCTGAAAAATACGTCCTTGAATTAAGACTGACACCGTCTTTTATAGTCCTTCCGACACAGTTCAAAACATAAATCCTGTGCCGAATCCGACCAATCGTGACTCAGGCTGCAGTCAATCCTCAACACGCGTGAATAATGTGCTATGTCAGAATCGAGTGAAACATTTAGCATCGACGTTAGTTTGGCCAAACTTGGTTGTTCTGTTGGCTGACATTATCGTGATATATTCAAGTTCAAATTTCATAAAAATTGCTTGTACCATGATTCGAACCTTACCTGTTACGTTAGGCACGCAGTTTGAAGCCCACAGCTGACCCACTGTTCCGTGCTTATACCCGTAAGAGCAGAGATCTGCACTTAACAACGTGCGTGTTTCGTCGGAGGGTTGTTTCATTACTCTGTGTTTTTTGTTGTACGTTTTGATTATTGCATATTCCAGGCTTTTTCTCTCTTGTGAAGGAATTTCCACAGAAGCAAGGATGACTGGGAAACATTCTAGATAAATCATAACTACATTATGACTCTGTAACGTGCCACCGGAGATCACGAATCCTCCACACAAAAACACTCGGAAGGCGTCCATGAATATCCTCCGAGAGTTTGTTGGTGGAGTTTGGGTTCACCCTGTATAGTGAATAAAAATCTGGCAGCAAGGACCGCAAGGAGCTTGGCTAGGATAGCGCCTGTGGTGCCGCAAATCGTCCAACGCGGGCATTTGCTTGACGTAACGTGTAACTTGGAAAGGCAATCTTCACAGTTTCTGTTCCTAAAACTTAGTCCATTCCACAAGACAGGTTTATCGCTTAATTGACGTGACGCTTTCTGATCCGTAAATCTTTTAACGCCGATATATAACTGGTCTCCAGCGTTCATATCGTGTGCTTAACTGGATTTCTCAAAAAATGTTACTTTACAACTTCTGTTTTGGAGTGCCTTACTTCCCCTCCTTCTTGGAAATGACCAGTACTGTTTTCACTTGGATGTTGATGATGCTCATTATGATGATAGTTGTTGTCTTAAGGGGCCCAACATTTAGGTTATCTGCCCCTTTTCACTTAGAAAAGACTTCCTGGAATTGACCAAAACTTGTCGAAACTAAATAATGATTAACAAACCCAAATCAGCGAAAAATGGAAAATAACTTAAACAATTATTTACCTTGTTTGCTATAATCTGGGATGGATTTCAACAATAGTGTACAGTGTTTGGATGTGATTGAGATAAGATTGTATTACATAATCATCATCTACCACTTCCCTTCCCCTTTTATCACCATTAAATTTGGTCCTGCCTTGCGGTCACATTCCCACATATTGATGATATACTGAAGCATTATTAACACAAATAAATCCGGCCCTGTTATTATGCTCGAACCTGGCCCGAAGGGCCGCGGGTACGATTCCTCACCGAGCGAGGAAATTTTAATCTCCTATGATTAATTTGCCTGGTTCGGGGATTGGATTTTTGTGCCGTCTTCATCGTCATTTCATTCTCATAGGGGTTCGCAGGTCGCCCATGGGCATCAATTTGAGAGACCCGCGCGCGGCCTCTCTGGAAGACACACACCTTGATTAATAACGCAAATAGGGCTCACATCCAACTTAAAAATAACTCATCAGGAGCAGTTTCTAAATTAATAAGCACGAGGTACTAACGGAGAGCGCATTTCCTTGCATGCAGATGACATCACTTGCCAGCCTGCACACAGCCACTTTACATATCTACTGTAAGCTCCACACAGTCGTCATCATTAACGTTTACAGTGTGAACTTTTATCTTGGGCCTCTAACATCGCTGATAGGATTAGTAGCTTTTTTGAAATCTGAAAGTGTCCGATAATTAGTTGAGTGGTACTTCATATAGGCATTGAACACGCAGATAGACGTACAGTACGGACATCTCACTAGACATGAGTGGGCTCGTGCTTTTCTCTCCTATCCGCCATGAATTAGGCACCCTCATCAGTTCTGAGGGATGACTCAACATTCGCACAAACTTCGCGAGCATCACAGCATCTCAGGAGCTTGCACTATTGTGTGCCTTTCTTCTTCTGGACAATAATTATGTAATATAGAATGATATTGTTCACCATTTTTATTTATTTATTTATTTATTTAACTCAGAAGGCTATAACTTGTTACGAAATGCCTTGTGTTAATCCACAAGTTAACGGGTTAAGTAAGTTTTAGAATTGTTTTAAGAATTTAAAGTGAAACGTTTAGTTTTATTTATTTTGCCTATAAGTAATTTTCATTAAATGGCTTCAAACACCATATTTTTTGTTGTATGTATTTTTGGGGGTATATAATTTGGCTATATTCAATTTATTTATTCTATTCAGCCAGGTTGGTTTTTCTTTTAGATTATAGGTGATAATTTCACTTAAATATTTAAATTTATCAACATTTTTGATTTCATGTTCATAAATATTAATTATATTTTTGAGTGGGGGATCAGTCAACAAGATTTCAGTTTTTTCAAAAGATATTTTAAGACCTGTGTTTTGTAAAATATTTTGCAAAGATCAGATTTGATGCTCCGTTTCCTGAAGTTGTTGGCTAATAATGCAAGGTCATCTGCAAATCCCAAAGAGTTTAAACTAATATTTTGCTTAGAATCTCCATTTTTTTAATTTTCTGGATACTGTAAATGCCATCCTTTCATTACATATAACAAATCACAATTGAATAGCAGAAAAGACAAACGGGCTGAAGTCAGTTTTAATTATGAATGAGTCAAAAAAATCACCTCTAATCTTAACTTTGGATTTAGTATCAGTTAAGTTAATTGTAAATAGTTTTGAGGGGAGTCCAAAATTTCTTAATGTTTTAAATTAAATGTCTATGTATACAAACATACGCATTTTTTAAATCTAAAATATTATTGCGAGAGGCGTATTTTGTTTCTTGTAATATGACATAAATAATTTATGAGTAATGATCTGCTCAGCACAACTTCTCCATGTTCTAAAACCTCCGTGGCACTCTCATAGTTCTTCTTCTAATTGTTCTTTAATTCCATTATATAAGATGCAGGAAAAAATCTTATATGTGCAGTTGTAACCATTTGTACAGGTACCTATGTCCTGAAGCACGTATTGTGCAATAGCAAAAGTAATATGTGTCATTAAAAATTATCGGCAAGTAATCAGCCACGGTTAAGTCCATAACTTATTATTATTATTGTCTCATAATTGATTACAGTATTATTATTATTATTATTATTATTATTATTATTATTATTATTATTATTATTAATATCACTTTAACATATAGCTTCACGAATCAGGCGATATATTTTGAATTAACGAGCCTCCGTGGCTTAGGCGGCAGCACGCCGGCCTCTCACCGCTAGGTCCGTGGTTCAAATCCTGGTCACTCCATGTGAGATCTGTGCTGGACAGAACGGAGGCAGACAGGTTTTTCTCCGGGTACTCCGGTTTTCCCTGTCAAAATTTCATTCCAGCAACACTCTCTTCTATCATTTCATTTCATCTGTCTTCATTTAATCATTGCCCCAGAGGAGTGCGTCAGGGCTCGGTAGCCGGCACAGTTCATATTCTCGCCGCTAGATGGGGGATTCATTCATTCCATTCCTGACCCGGACGGAGACTAGAAGCAGGCTGTGGATTTTCATTATTATAATTATCAGTTTCCCTATAGGATAGTGTGTATTATTTGCAAGTTATATTAACATTTCATTTGGCTTGAGGAAGATACGTACTGTGCTCTTATATGGATATGAGCCAGGAAATTATTCATCTCTTCAAAAGTTTTCTAAATTGTCCCATGATAAAATATAGCGACTCTGGAAGTCGACACAATACTGGTTTGTACATCGCAGAGTTAACCGAGTTAACCGAGCCGACCAATGAGTATATTAGCAGTCACGTGGGGAACTTGGAGCTAGACTGCGTCGTTTGAACAAAGACGGGACGAGCGTGCACGAGCAGAATCGAGGACTCCTGAAGGAGAGCCCAGCCCAGCACGCGTTGCAAGTGTGACTGGAGTGTGGAAGGGGAAGACGTGGGCACGGCGCGTGGCACGCAGCCAATGAGAAGCGATCTTACTTAAACAAGAGAAAGCAATGTAATGAACATAGTTAATTACCAGGACGATTTTAACACATCGTAATGTCATAGAAGATATTAAATAATAAATAAGAACTATTCATTAAATTTGCGGCTAATTATTTATGTAATTAAGGATTATTACGATCATCGATAGTGAGATACTTACGACTTCAGCGGAGAAGGACGTCTCAACAAGTTACTCAAGAATACAACAAAGCAAATAGAGATTCACGAACGAAGGCACTTAGTTTGTGCAAGCAGATATATAAAGTCGACATTCAACGAAATTTAAAAGTTATTGAAACCAATCTACATTATTAACCATGTCGAAATTCCTGAAGTTGAGGGAGGAATTTACTAATGAATCTACAGCAGTCATGATGATCAACTAAGAAGTTATGGGGACAGAACTGTGACGGCAGCAAGAATATTCGAAATGACATAACATCAATCTCGCGGGAGAGATTGTCATCTCGTCTCTCCCATGCAGAAAATTCTACATCTACAAGTCATTTCAACAACTAAAATGACAATATATATCAGAACTTTGGCGAAAGAAGACAGAAGAATTCCAGAACGAGGGCGGCTACGGTGGACCCAGCGCCAATCAAGAGAGAAAGGGCTTTCCCATCTCATACAAGAAGATTCACCAGCAGAAGGAACGGCAACACGATGATGATAGTGTTCGTATCCCGGACCTGACCGCATGGGGACTTCTGTAGGAGATCGTAGAAGACCGCACGACATCATGCAGTCTCGCGCTATTGGAAACATTCCGTTTCTAAAGGATAGCGAAGAAAGCCCACTTCTGGTCATCTATAACGCAACACAAGGCAGTCTACGGACAAACGATATATCCCAATTTGTAGAGTATTGTAGAACATTTGAGAATATCCGACAACTATTTATTGATGCCATTTTTCTACGTTTTTTAAGAATATTATTGTAATTTTCGACGTTATATTTTCATAACTACATCATGCGGATGTTTATTCACGTTTGTCGTAGATTTTTAGTATTTAGAATTTTATTTGGAATTTTGGGAATTTTGCGATTTTCGAAATTTGAATGAGGAGATTTTAAAGTTTAGTTCAGAATAGTTTTGTGGTAAAGTTTAAATGTATTCAGATCATATTTTGTCAACTTTTGAATTGTATGATATCGTTTTTGTCAACGATATTAATAATGGTAATTAGTTCCAAGAGTATTATACAGAGATATATTTTAGAGAATGCGATTCTTAAAGATCTTATGTAGAGATCTATGTAAAGTCACGATCTGATAACTTGTTATACAGATTTGGATATAAATATTTGGTGATTAACAGTTATAAAGTATTAAAGTTTGTGAGAAATATATTAAAGGAAGAATATATAAAGGAATACAATGTTAAGTTAACAAATACGAATTACAGCGCATTTTTGAAGCAATAAGAATGTGAAGAAAGATTTAAAGAAATATTACAGCTAATTGAAAACTTTTATAGAAATGTGAGTGACACAAAGAAATAAGATTGTTATTTGAAAACTAGTATTTTATCGTATTACCTGTTAAATTAATTCGTTGATAGAACCAGTATTTTTATGTCGCTACCAACGTGGTTGCTCGAGATTTGAGGTCCCACAGTTGTAAGCCCAGTATTTTTATGGTGCTTCCAACGTGTGTGCTACTGATTTTGGTCCCTCAGTTTTCAGCCTAGTATTTTTATGGAACTACCAACATGTTTGCTAGTGGTAAGCCCTATGTTTTGTTGGCAAGCAACTTGTTTGGATAGTCAGGTTGAAGGTAGACGCATTGTGGAACCTTGACATGATGTGATCGCCTTGGGAAACATTGTTAATTGTTACACGAGAGTGTGAGATAATCGCTGGAAGATTTAAAATTTGTAATAAAAAGTCAACCGACGTTTATCGAGGTGAGAATGGATTTATGAAAGAAATCTAACCTGAATTATTAAAATGTATTGCTATTAAAGAAAGACTAGTACAAGGAATAACCTTAGGAAGGTAATGGCTAGATCTTATTTACTTAATTTACCGGTTGTATGGTTATTTTGACGCCATAAGTAATGTAAAATTAATATTGTAAATTAGGAGTGCTGTTAGATTTTTGTTCTGGTAGACCGTTGGCTACAAATGATAATTTGTCAGATAGGGAATACAGATTTGGAATCTGTAATTTAGAAGAAGTCAGATATTAGTAAAATATGTTAAGTTAATTGATAAACGGTAGAATCTCCGTTAATTTTATTGTACTTGTATAAATGGTAGTTGTTTCGGATATTCTTGATTCTCGTCATAGTGTATGTTCCCTCTTTCTCAAGAAAAGAAGATGCCAGGAGATCTGGATGCTATTAGGGCAATGTTTGCTACATTGCAAGAAACACAGGACAAATTGGACAAAGATATAGAAGCCCTACACCAAGCCACACATCAGAATCAGAATAAGGTGGAACGTGAAATTAAGAGAAGTGCAGAAGAAAGTAGGATAGAGGCTAAAGCCGACGTAGATAGGATAGCTAGGGAATGTCAGAACAGTACAGAGGAAACCCAAAGAAAGTTAGCAGAAACACAGGCAACTGTAGCTAATTCCCAAGTAACTTAAGCTACTCTGCAAACACAGAATACAGAGACTAAGAACACGTTAGCTACCCTGCAAACTAACTCCAATGAAACCAAAACAACTTTAGCCAGACTAGATACCAGAATTATAGATACCCAAAACACTTTAGCTAGAAACCAAACAACTTTGGCAGCGTTAGAAATTCAGTCAGAAGACAATAGTAAAAAGCTAACAGAATTCTAAGATAATATAACCCTCCAATTAGGCAAGCTCCAATCTGAAAATCTAGGTATCAACTCTAACCTGGATGAGTTGAAAACAACTGTAGCACTGCTACAGATACAGATGAATCAGAAAGCTGACCTTGTAAGGGCTTATATTGAAATTGATATAAAAAGTGTTGTTAAGGAAAGTATTGACAACCTCAAAAATGAGTTATTTGAATCCTCAGGCACAACTGTTAAAAGGTTAGAAGATGATTTTTCTAAAAAACTTGTAATGGCCGAATATCGCAGTACTAAAGACAACGGTGAAGTCAGGAACGATTGTATTAAGAGAATACAGAGTTTACAGTCACAACAAGTTGTGAATTTAGAACCAGATCTGAGCGATAAGATTAGAGAACATGTAAATCTCGAATTAGGAAGTAAAATCTCCGATTTAAATATCGAAATCGAGTCCATTGAAAGTAAATTACAGGATATGAAAGTAAGCGATTCTCACAATTTGGAGGATATAGCTATTGAATTAAATAACGAGAATACGTCGATGCCAGACCGAGTAGAAGAAAGTAGTGTCAGAGAAGAACGGAAAAGATTGCAAGAACGAATCGATAGATTAGAAGAGGAACTGTTTCATGCAAGACGGTTAAATTTACCGCCAGTCAGAGATAGTCAAGTGCGATTCTCAACACCTAGCAAGAACATGCCACAAGGAAGTACATCATCAGGTATTCCTAATGTCATGATAATCCGTAATATTGACCAAAAACCACGTACTTTCCCAAGAAAGGATGGTATAACGCCAATAGAATTCATCAGCGTCTCTGAATATTTTTTGGAAAATAACGTTCCCGAGGAGAGAAACCTAAGACTAGTGGAGCGTTAGCTGAATACTACCGCTTTTCAGTGGTACAGAGCTTTCCATTGGACTTTCCTATGTTTTGAGGACTTTGCTAACTCCCTCACAAAACGATTTTGGCCCATGGACGAACAACACAACGTTAGAGCAGAGGCATACTCGCGGAAGTACGCTAGTTCGCATCCTACTCGCTACGCTAGCTACTTCGCAACGCAATTGGCCCGTCTCCAATATTTGCAGCCAGCACCGTCAGACATAGAAATGATCCAGACGATATCACGGCAATTTCCGGCCGACGTAAGAAGAAATATAATCGCGTCTAGAGTATCTAGTCTACGGGGAATGGATGATTTGCTTAGACAATTTGATTACACGTCTAGCGCAACGAATTCAAGCTTTCGCAATTCCAGGACGGATAACCGTGAAGTAAACACCATTATGATTGATGAAATACAGCAGACGGAAGAAAACGTAGGAGATAATAAGAGAGGAGGACCTATTAGAAATGGATATACTCAGAACCAGAGAAACGAGTATCAAAACCGTAGGCAGCAAGACAGCAGGCCATATCAGCGATATTCACGGAATAATACCCAAAACAGAAGATCGGGTTGCCAGTACAACAACAACTATCGCCAGAATAATTATTACCAGAGGGGTAATAACAATAATAACAACAATAATCGCCAAGGATATCCGCGATATAAAAACTGGAATGAAGACAATTAAAATCGCCAGAATTTCCAGCAGCGAAGGAACCAAGAAAATCGGAATTACGTTCGGAACCAACAGGTGGAAAACCAGAGAACGAGAGGAGATAGGCCAAGACACAATGAACCGAAACCAGGTACAAGTAGACAGGAAAACAGAGGTAATGACGATGAGACGTCTGGGCGAAGAAACACGTCAGAAAGACAGCAAAAATAGACGGCAGAAAATGTTAACCTACTATGGATATGACGAAGTAACTTTCCTGAATACATCAATAAGGATAGAGAACACCTAAGAACACTCTATCAATGACGGAAAGAAGAATAGAGGAAGAGATCCCAGAAAGAATGAGAATGGCTGAGTTGCCAATGATAAATACGGCCGTAGAAGAAAATGAGTGGAAAAAAGCTTTCTGTTACTTCGCTTTGGTAATAACTCTTACAAGATTGTGAATATACACGACAATCAAGAGGTTAGAAATTACAACGCAAAGAACCTGAAACGTTATTATAGAAAGATTGAATAGAGAGCAAAATACATGGTCCAATTAAGTTCTGAAGAATGCATTTCAAAAGCATTGTTGTACGCTTTTGTAATGGAAGTTGAGTGAGGATTGTGCTCTTATATGGATATGAGCCAGGAAATTATTCATCTCTTCAAAAGTTTTCTAAATTTTCCCATGATAAAATATAGCGACTCTGGAGGTCGACACAAAACTGGTTTGTACATCACAGAGTTAACCGAGCTGACCAATGAGAATATTAGCAGTCACGTGGGGAACTTGGAGCTAGACTGCGTCGTTTGAACAAAGACGGGACGAGCGTGCACGAGCAGAATCGAGGACTGCCGAAGGAGAGCCCACCCCAGCACGCGTTGCAAGTGTGACTGGAGTGTGGAAGGGGAAGACGCGGGCACGGCGCGTGGCACGCAGCCAATGAGAAGCGATCTTACTTAAACAAGAGAAAGCAATGTAATGAACATAGTTAATTACCAGGACGATTTTAACACATCGTAATGTCATAGAAGATATTAAATAATAAATAAGAACTAATTATTAAATTTGCGGCTAATTATTTATGTAATTAAGGATTATTACGATCATCGATAGTGAGCGACCAATCAGATCCTTGTTCTGAAAAGGACGCGGACTTGGAAATTTGATGAGGGGGAAATGAGAGAAGAATCGAGGCTCTTAATACTTACAACTTCAGCGGAGAAGGATGTCTCAACAAGTTACTCAAGAATACAACAAAGCAAATAGAGATTCACGATCGAAGGCACTTAGTTTGTGCAAGCAGATATATAAAGTCGACATTCAACGAAATTTAAAAGTTATTGAAACCAATCTACATTATTAACCATGTCGAAATTCCTGAAGTTGAGGGAGGAATTTACTAATGAATCTACAGAGTCATGATGATCAACTAAGAAGTTATGGGGAAAGAACTGTGACGGCAGCAAGAATATTCGAAATGACATAACATCAATCTCGCGGGAGAGATTATCATCTCGTCTCTCCCATGCAGAAAATTCTACATCTACAAGTCATTTCAACAACTAAAATGACAATATATATCAGAACTTTGGCGAAAGAAGACAGAAGAATTCCAGAACGAGGGCGGCTACGGTGGACCCAGCGCCAATCAAGAGAGAAAGGGCTTTCCCATCACATACAAGAAGATGCACCAGCAGAAGGAACGGCAACACGATAATGATAGAGTTCGAATCCCGGACCTGACCGCATGGGAACTTCTGTAGGAGATCGTAGAGACCGCACGACTTCATGCAGTCTCGCGCTATTGGAAACGATCCGTTTCTAAAGGATAGCGAAGAAAGCCCACTTCTGGTCATCTATAACGCAACACAAGGTAGTCTACGGACCAACGATATATCCCAATTTGTAGAGTATTGTAGAACATTTGAGAATATCCGACAACTATTGATGCAATTTTTCTACGATTTTTAAGAATATTATTGTAATTTTCGATTTTTAGTATTTAGAATTTTATTTGGAATTTTGGGAATTTTGCGACTTCTGAAATTTTAATGAGGAGATTTTACAGTTTAGTTCAGAATATTTTTATGGTAAAGTTTAAATGTGTTCAGATCACATTTTGTCAATTTTTGAATTGTAAGATATCGTTTTTGTCCACGATAATAATCATGGTAATTTGTTCCAAGAGTATTATACAGAGATATATTTTAGAGAATGCGATCCTTAAAGATCTTATGTAGAGATCTATGTATAGTCACGATCTGATAACTTATTAGACAGATTTGGTTATAAATATTTGGTGACTAACAATTATAAAGTTTTAAAGTTTGTGAGAAATATATTAAAGGAAGAATATATAAAGGAATACAATGTTAAGTTAACAAATACGAATTACAGCGCATTTTTGAAGTAATAAGATTGTGAAGAAAGATTTAAAGAATTATTACAGCTAATTGAAAGCTTTTATAGAAATGTGAGTGATACAAAGAAATAAGATTGTTATTTGAAGACTAGTATTTTATCGTATTACCTGTTAAATTAATTCATTGATAGAACCAGTATTTTTATTAAATATTTTTATTGAGAATGTTGAAACTACGTGAAGTGAGTTAAGAAGTATATGTTTTTGGAAGAAACTGCGAAGCATCTCTGAGAGAGAGATTTATTATTCCCGTAGCAAACGGAGGTATTTTTTGTATGACAATGGGCAATTGTGGAGCCATTGGTCTGTTGTCTGTAGTGACAGACTTGCGCATATTTTGAGGTTGAAATAGGATGTTTTATGAAGATGCATTATTATTGATGTTTATTTGTGTTGGAAGTTATTGCAATAGTCTCACAGAGTTGAAACTCCTTGAAATTCACAGGACATCGGATCCTAGATGAAGTTGAATCTGAAAGAAATGATATAATCAATGGATCTTTGATGAAACTGAGAGTAAACTGAGCTCTATTTAAATGGTTCTTAATTAGATATTGAGTTTACGGTAATTATTCAACGCAGTGGAAGTTTTTATTTTTATTAAGTATTTTTATTATGACGACAGACCAGTTGTAGGAGGTCTATGAAGTATGTCTCTACTTAATTGTATGGATTATAGAATCCCGAATTGTCACACTTTCATGAATAAGACATAGTATGGTGAAGGATTATTTTCTAAAGTCCGTTGAGAAGCAGTAAAGAAATAGGAAGACAATTTCAGTCTATATTGTCAGTAGAGAAAGCGGTTGGACCGTTGTACATATTTTATTTTATATTGACTAGTTGCTGAACTACAACGTTACTATTTGTGTTGTACATAAATTGTATTAAGAATTTAAAGAAAGGTTTATTGTTACATTTACACGCATTATAATTTTTAACTTGTGAATTAAATGTATATAGAGATTTTTATCGCTTCCATGAGAAGAATTTTAGTGATAGGAGGCGGGAGATAAATTGTATAGAGTAATGAATAGATTTTGTAATGACGGAGATCTACGTCAGGGGTAACTTCATTTATTTTTGGGGATATATTTTTAACTTTATAACATTTTTCTTGTTATAAAACTCCCGTTACCTAGGGCACAGCAGTTGTTTGCTGCTATTTAAGTCATGCTTTTATTTAAGCTTATAACAGCGTTTGAAATAATTTTTATGGCTCCTAAAAGAAACGAACATGTATTTCATGTAATTGAAGCAATGACATTTGGTCATTTGAACTTATTTAAATTTATTAATGCATATGATCAATGCTAGAGTTAGGAAACGTGTAATTGATTAGTAAATAAATACGGCAGGCACGGTGTTACGATTCCCTGATCTTTTATAGGAAATTGGCATTATCTTTATAGTTAAATGATAGTGTAATGTGCTGTAGGATGGAAGATCCCGAGGGACCCGATCCGCATCCTTACGCCCGAGATTTTCATAGATTCTCATTTTTCCTGAGTAGATAGAGAACCCTACTGTTCTGTAGTTAGTTACTATAGCACATTCCGTTTGAAAAAATCCTGTTCCTTATTCTGAGTGTTTTCGCCAAGTAGCACCATGTTGTTTTTAGTCGGGACTTCAAGATGCTACAATCCATTATTATTTCCAGCCTGGGATTTTGGTGGATCGTCCAGATATAAGGGTGCAGTACGTTAGGCGTGGCTTTATTTCGTAACATTGGTCGGGAGATATTGGCGTCAGCGAGACTGAATCAACGACAATTCACAACGGGGTGTCGTTCGAAATAACTTCGAGACCAGGAAAGTTGCTCCATTTACGAGAACCGTGTCTGGGAGAACGAGCTCTAAGTAGGTCAACGCTCATACGATTGGAACTTGGAAACAACGCCGTGAGGTAGATAGCGTTAGGAAGCCGATTCAAAATATGTGACGCCAGGTCCAGCGCGGGAATATTCAAGAGTCCACATGGAGAGGGTGTACCAATTAATAGACATGAAGATGATGGATCACCGGTAATCTAGGGGAAGCTGCCCTATGATTTGTTCTAATGTCACCACGATCTATACACCGAGTATTCCATGGAGGTAGATATGAAGATGAGTTTATATAAATTCATGCTGAGGTAACTCAGTCCCCAATATATTATTGAAAATTCAATTATAGAGTCAAAGTCACCGTACTCATCCATTAGTCCGGTAGTGATTCTACATTGGTGCTGTGTGATGGAAAATTGTAGGTCTGAATCCCATATGGTGCTAGTCTTGAACTGACTAGTCACCATAAAAGTGATTAAAGGAATTAGATTCAATCACTTCCAAAATGACAGCAGACACATCTCGTCTCTGTTTATTAAACCAACACTCAATTTCACATCATCACGTCAACGAAGGAAGATGGACATCTACAGAGACAACCAACGCCACATCGCCACGTCAAACCAGGAGAACCAGAGGTTGACTTCGGTGAGCCAAATGTCTCTCTTTTCATTAATTTCATCGGCACGTAAATTCAAGGTTTTGTAGTAAATTAACATTTCAAATCACCTCCACTTAGTATCTTCGCCGAGCCAATGTAAATTCAGTAAATTAATTCCTTATTATTTTTTTTATTATTATTATTACCACTTGTCGTCATTTTCTTGTTTTTTATTATAATTAAATTATCTCTATCATTTTATGCTGGCCTTATCATTCTTTGTAGTTAGAGATAGCTTTAAGTCATCCCTTATTCCTAAAGCATGTAATATCCCGGTTAATGATGGAGTCTTACCATGGTCTGAGAAGCAGAGGTTTCAGGTGCTCTACCACAGTTACTATAAAGTTTGGTCATTTAAGTTGAACTATGACCATGGCGCCCAAGACATAATCAATTTAATCAACTGCTTATCAGTCATAAGCTTCATTTATAAGCATTAGATATCAAATAGAGCCTAAAGTACATTATCTTACATTTGTCGCCCAAATTTGGGATTTGTTGTTACTGTGATTTTCACAACCACGGTGGAAAACGTAGCTTCAATAGTTGCCACAACTTGGAACTGCCCGCAAGGACGTTGCACAGTCTAGAAGAGATCCCGGACAAATGTGTTATGTCAACTCTACTTTATGGTTGTCGAACATGGTCCTTGACAGAAAAACTAAAAAAGCAGCTATAGGTATGTCAAGGAAGAATGGAGCGTATTATCCTTAACGTTTCTCTAAGAGACAGAATCAGGAACGAGGAACTAAGAGGAGAAGGACAAACATGCGCGACGTGGTAGAAAAGGCAGAAAGCCTAAAATGGAAATGGGGAGGACACGTATCGCGCTTGAATCACCAGAAATGGAAGCATCGCACCACAATGTTGGACCCAAGAAAAGGACGAAGAAGCGTGGGACGCCAAAAAATGACAGATGGGCAGACTACAATAGAGTTAAAGCGTGAAACCAATGGTCGAGTTTGGCAAGAAACAAAGAAGCATGGAGACAGCATTAGCCAAACAGGAATCAACAAGCACCAAACAGGACAGAAAGACAATGGCAGTGAGTGCAACAAGACAAAAGCTCCCAAGGATGCTGACATTCGGAGACTAACCACGAGCATGTCCCTGTGCCAACAGGAGGTCTCTGCCCTTACGGGATGTCTATAGGCTAATTTCATTTTATTTATTATAATTTTTATAGGTTCTCAATACATTCTAATCCTTCATTTTCTCCCTAATCATAAGGAGCCGATAACCTAGATCAGTGTGTCCGCAAGCATTTTTTTACTCATGGCACACCTCAGACGGGTCTTACTCAACACGGCACATCAAAATGTCTGGTCCCTCAACATTATATGAATCTGAATATAATTACGAAATATTACATGGTTACGTAATTATTATTATTATTATTATTATTATTATTATTATTATTATTATTATTATTATTATTATTATAGACTCTTGTATTTTTAACAACTCATTAACTTCATTAACTTCAATTTACTGTAGAAAATACACATTTCTAATACGAAATTTAAAGTAAATAACTCTCCTCATACATTCAATATGATACTTGAGCCTTCTTAGCTGCACACAAACGGCTGATTCGTGGCGGAATTGTTCACAAAGCAAGCCGCATTTCTTCGTCTATGGATTTAAGTCTCTCTCTCTCTTTGATATTTTAATTTGAGTCAACGTCGAGAAGCCCAATTCACACAAATATGTAGCAGAAATTGCTAACAACACATCAACTGCCATCTCGGAGATACCCGGGTATTCACTGCTTATTGACAACCAAAATGTGTCCAAAGGCCTTTCTAAAAATTGTAATTTCAATGTTCTGTCTGCTTTGAAATCTACCAGTTCCTCTCGTAAGCCTATATTCGGGAGATGTTTATAATCGATACTGAATGGATAACGAACCCAGTCAAAACCTTCAACACTCTCTCCAATTTTTTTTCGTAATTCTGCTGCAGGAGTACTAAATGTTCTCTAAATAAGTCCATCAACACAATATTATCGTCAGCAAGGGACCGTATCGTTGGGAATATCTCACACGATCCATTTTCAATTGTCTGTATCCACAAATTTAATTGATTAATAAATCGTTAATATCATCTGTACTAGAGAGATTATTTTCGTTTCTACCTTGCATTTTTCTGTTTGGTTCATTCAAGTGTACGAAACTATCGGAAAGATATGCCTACTTAGATACCCATTCAACATTAGCAAGTAAATGCGCATACTCATGCCCCTCAATAGTCAAAAATGCAAGTACCTCCTCTTTAAGTTCAAACATTCGCGTTAACATTTTATCTCGAGATAACCATCGTACTTCTCCATGAAGCAGAAGTGTAGTATGCTCTGATCCCATTTCTTGAAACAAAACGTTAGAAAATCGCATATTCAGAGTGCGCGCGATTTGATGAAGTTCACGACTTTTACTACTTCGTCCATCACACTTTTCAGAGAAGATGGCAAAGACTTAGCAAAAATGGCTTCGCGGTGAATGAGACAATGGTCAGTTCACAAGTTAGGATTTACTTCGCGTACTTTTTCCACGAATCCTTTCACTCGCCTGTCATAGAAGCGGCTCCGTCTGTACAAACACTAATAAAATCCTCCCATGTTATTTCATTACCGACCACATATTCATTAGTCGTACGAAATATTTCTTCACCAGTTGCTCACTCGGGTAGCTCTTTGCAAAATAAAAAATTAGTTGCAAATACATCCCCATCAGCATACCTTATGTAGGTATGCGTGAACGCCAATATTGGTGGACTCGTCGATCTGAAGTGAGAACTTTCGACTGCTCTTTATTTTCTCCTTTATAATGTCTTCGATGTCACTGAACATGTCACTAACTCGGCGACTGATTGTGTCAGCAGAGAGAGGATTTGTTGAAATTTGAGCAGCAGCTTCTAAACCCAGGACTATTTATACAATTTCCTTACACACGGGCATTAACAACGTTTCTGGCATTATGTGTGGTTTCTTGGCCTTTACGATAAGTTCGGCTACCTTATACAGGACGCCAGGAAATGTTCTCCACATTGCCTACATGCTTCTGCGAGAGCTATCACCAGTAGTTACGGCGGCAGCACGACTGTCGCTTTTATCAAAACAAAACAAAACAAAACATAACAAAACAAAACAAAACAAACAGTAAACATTGTACTCACCACAGCCATTCGTAACAGATGCTGGAAGTGCTGATGACACATAAGCTCGCTTATTGCAATGCTCACCGACGATTTCGACAGCCTACAGCCCACACGTGTGGGATTCACCCTGTCAAGGACACCATGCTGCCAACTAAACTGCTGATGCTAGCTCTGGCAGAAGCCGGCAGTCACTACGGAGAACATTTCCTGGCGCCCTGTAGCTAGCTTCCTGTACCATTTTGAAAAACGTACTGACATAGTCATGGGCGACATTTGTTATTTCTTTTGTTCCAACGACCGACGAAAATAATCCAATGTTTTGTAGACAAGTGTCGTTTCAATTTACTGGGAACCATGACAGCATTACTGAGTTATTCACCACACACAACACACTCGGGGTATAGGCATGTTTGCTCACCAGCCAAAAAACGTACGATAAGTAATCATCACTATATTGCCGGTGAACTACTTTCTGTTTCTTGTTTTGGGGCTCGATGGTTTCACTACTTACACTCGAGGACGGACTACTACGCACAAGGAACTTACCCATATTGAAAATGGAAAGATAAAATATTTTAATAACACTGTAGTAGTACTGTAGATAGTAAGATTGGTATAGCATAGCAATCACAATATTCGCACCACTGCAAAGCCTAGCTTTGATAGAACTGCACTTAAGTACTGTATATTAAAACAAGGCAATAAAATAATGAAAGAGAGGGGCATATTTGGTAATCCACGCAAGTTTAATTAAAAGCACGTACAGGCAGCCGTTCACAAATTATGCGGCGTTAAAAAGAACTCTCTAGTTATCGAGTGTTGAACGTAAAGTCTATTATTGTATGATTGGTACGGGTCGCTAAAGGACTTGCTAAAAGTCTTACGGGGCTTTTAATGAGGCGAACACACAACATGCCACCTGCAACACATCAAACCGGCCCAATATTACATGCGAGAAAACAAATACCCTAACCCCTAACTTAAGAAAACTACTGTATAAAAATATTGAGTAAGTAAATTACACTTAATTTCTACGAAAACATAATAGTTTTCAACATGTATTCAATAATTGGCAAGCAACTTCTTACATAAAATCGACAATTAATTTTCTACATCTTGAACCTTGTGTCGGCCCACCAGTCTGCCGTGGCCCACTGGTTGCGGAACACTGACCTAGATGTTACGCTCCTTAAAACAACAATTATCATCATCATCATCATCATCATCATCATCATCATCATCATCATCATCATCATCCAGACAACATTATCATAGCTATCAGAGCTAATAACCTAGTTGCTAGGCTCTCTTTAAACAATGGTATCATAGCTATCAGAACTAATAACCTAGATGCTGGGCTCTTTAAAAATACAGTATGATAGCTATCAAAGCTAATAACTGGATGTTTGGGCTCTCTTAAAACAATGGTGTCATAGCTGTCTGAGCTAATAACCTGGATGTTGGGCCCTCTTAAAACACCAGTATCATAGCTATCAGAGCTAATTACCTAGATGTTGGATCCTTTTAAAAGTACAGTATGATTGTTATCTGAGGTAATAACCCAGATGTTGGGCTCTCTTAAATCAACAATATCATACTGTGACTGGGCTATCACACTGTACTTTTAAGAGAGCCCACCATCGAGGTTATTAGCTAAAATAGCTATGATACTGTTGTTTTCAGAGAGCACTAAACTCTTGTTTACTAAGGTAACACTGAAAATATGGCTTCAAATACCACAATGCCGAAGAAAACATGAGCTGACAGATGTAACGGTCAGCGTACCATCAGCTTGATCACTCATGCTTCAAAGGTCTTGAATAAAATAATTTACAAGAGGATGGAAAGACAGATAGAAACAGAGTTGGGTCAAGACCAGTTCGGCTTCAGGAGAAACATCGGAACAAGGGAAGCTATGCTAAATCTTAGGCTGATTTTTGAGCTAGAATAACCAAGGACAAGAGAACGTTCATGGCAGTTGTAGACTTAGAGAAAGCTTTTGATAACGTTGATTGGAGTAAGTTGTTTGACGTTTTGAAAACGATTGAAATAGAGTACAGGGATAGGAGGGTGCTCTACAATCTATACAGAAACCAGACAGCAGTTATTCAAGCCGAAGGGCATGAAAGAGAAGTTGGTATTCATAAAGGTGTAAGGCAAGGCTGCAACTTATCGCCCATACTTTTCAATCTATACATTGAACAAGTAATGAAGGAAATTGGAGAAATATTCAAAGTAGGAGTAAAGATTCAAGAAGAAATAATTTCAACTCTGAGTTTTGCTTATGACATCGTCATCTTAGCCGATACACCAGACTATTTAAATGAGTTTTTGAATGGTATGGATTCTGTCTTGAGGAATGAATTTATGATGAAAATTAATTAATGTAAAACAAAAATATTGGAAATCAGTCAAAAGAAATCAGAAACCCCTATGGATAATGAATTGGCAGGTGAAAGTCTAAAGGAAGTCGGAGACTTCTGTAACTTAAAAAGCCAAATAACCAGTGATGGACGAAGCAAAGTAGCTTGGCACTGGCAAGGAAAGTATTTCAACAGAAAAGGAATCTGTTGACATCGAATATAGAAATATATTTTTGAAGGCCTTTGTCTGGAGCATGGCACTCTATGGAAGTGAAACTTGGACTGTTGGAGCAGCAGAAAAGAGGAGAATTGAAGCGTTTGAAATGTGGTGTTACAGGAGAATGATGAAGATCAGATGGGTTGATAGGGTTACGAATGGAGGGGTATTAAGATGAGTGGGAGAGGAAATATGTTTCTGGCGACTGCTAATGAAGATAAGAGATAGGTTGGTAGCACACATCGTGTGGCGACCAGGAATAGCAAACTTAGTTATAGAGGGAAGGGTCGAGGATAAGAACTGTAGGGGTAGGCCAAGGTTCGAATATGTTTAACAGATTGCCTCGGATGTAGGGTGTGGTTGCTATGTAGATATGAAACGATTAGCTCAGGACTGGGGAGCATGGATCGCTGCATCAAACCAATCGAAAGACTGAAGACTCAAACAACAACAATTTTTATTAAAAACATCACATCACATTTTCTTCAATTTAGTTCACCCCGCGGCGTAGCCGTACGCGTTAAATTGCCTACCACGACCGTAAAGAGGAGCTAAAACTAGTCTGGAGATTGGAGGATCGAATCCCGGCGCGGACAGTGGATATCCTGAATGTGGTTATCCCTGTGATTTAGCACACAACCCCTCTAGGTAAATACCAGAAGGGTATCTCATTTCATGTCCCGGGGCACTTATCTCATCCCTGAATCTATAAAATTTACACACACTACTACCGTCATCACAGAAACACAGGTTATTAGACAAGTTCAACGGGTGTCCCAAAGCCCGTAATATGAATTAACAATAATCAGTTTTGTTCGTTCTGCAATTAAGCATAAATAATTACAAATGAAACCACTCAGTGTATTTATGAAATGAACTCTCTTCATCAGTACTGCACTCTTACGTTCACACCATTTAGTTAGTAGTCAAAACTCGTACATGAGCCTGACTTGATTCACCTCGAGACAAGCCCTTGACGTCTCAGCATGAGACTCACGTAATGAGTCAAGAGCCTCCTTCTCTCATATCTGCGACATATCTTACCAGTGTTCATTTCTCAAGACTCTTATCTTTCTTTGTCCTGCAAATAGTTAAAGTGGCATAAAAGTGCAGTTTAATTATCTCATAAACCTGTGCAGATTTAGGTATATACAGTACATATATTTGAGTGCATCAGACATGTGATATCTGAACCACCAATGGAGTGAGAATAACTTATTCCTCTGTCCATACGGCAGCAGTTTGCCAAGCTATTACGGTAATTAGAGTAGGGTGCGATGGTGTTTTGGAGTACAGATTACCTTGTTTCCAATATAAACTGACCGATGGGAGCTAGTGTAATTTCCTAAAGTGGTATACATTATGTGATAGATGTCCTCCTGAATAATTCCTGCTAATATCCTTGTACCTCATCAATTGATTTCCTCCAGTAGCATTAATATGTCAGTGAGGCAATGACGATTTCGACCCAAATCCAATTTCTGAGCCTTCATTCAATTGATGTTAATAAATACATAACTACTCACACGGAGCAGGAACCAACACACTCGAACAAATAGCACTGGAAACGTATTTCAGAACGAAAATGGAGCATGTATTTAATATGCATTATTTATGGGGATGATATACAAGTTAGCTAAAGGACAACATGACCTTTCACGAGAAACATATGCCTCTTGTCTTCTAATATTCCGCTTGGGTTAAAGCTATTCGTTCTATTAGTACTAAAATGGCAAAGTGCTATGATTGAAAAAAAGATTAAGATAAGCAAATGTCAAAGAGAAAAATAATTAGGCATGTAACACAATTAAAAACAACAATAGCATATAAAATGAGATGAAATGGAGGTATGATTAATGGTTGAAGAGATTAATTTTTTTAATGTATGCGCCAAAATAAACTCCTTCAGTTAAATTTTTAGAAAATTGTCTTCTCAAAGAAAATTTTCTGATAATTTTCAAAAATTTTAAAACTAGGAAAATATAAAAAATTATTCAGCGGAGTTTGAGAGTAGAAAAGAAAACAACTTGAATTTTTAATGAACAACGACCACAAATTAAGGAAAAGGAACAAGAATGGCTTTCGTAGCAAACTTCATTTTATCATAGATTTAAAAGAGATTACAAAAACAATCCAATTCATGTACGAACGTCTTAAATAACTAATACATTCATCCCGAGCAACTTAAGATACCAAACTAAATCCCACCAACAACCTAAAAATCATTACCGACCAGAGAATAATGTAACTACCTCCAATGACATCCAAGGAAATTCTCAAATACAAAGGTAAACATAAACAAAAATCAAGCTATATGTAAGTAAAATTCGACAATATCTGAATAATGATGACACAATCCGAAGTGAAACAAGAACAAAAAGAGGGGCATTGCTCTCAGAAAACCATAGCCTCAGAATAATATCAAATGAAGAAATCACCGCAAAAAGTGATTAAAATCAACATAGCATACCGTATCGAGAATCACTAATTTAAACCTTTAAATTAATGCAACCCCAAATAAAAGTACGGAATTCTAAAAAATGCGTTTCAAAGTATATCCTGGCCAAAGATTTTCACACATCCCAAAATTATTTTCAATAATACATTTAAACATAATTCAAATTAACAAATACATTAATAATTGTAAAGGATCCAAAAAGAAATTTATAAAAATGAAAGTCGGTTGAATATTTCTCAAGTACATGTCAGTGTCATTGCTGGATTTATAACCCGGTTAACATTTTAAATTGAATTGGCTATAGCTGTAGGTTTGGCGAAATTGACTTGAACCAAATAGACTATCATATATATTATTTCAGTAGTATAGATCCCTCCTGCGGCACTCACAAGGCGACCGATCTTGAAAATGAGCATTCAAATAAAAGAGAATAGACATTAGCAGTGACGAATTGCACTCTAATTCCAAAAATATCAATAATTTCTTTAAAAAAATTACTAAAAAAGGTACGAAGTGTGCGATTTGCAGATACTGTTGATGTATGAAAATTACGCTCCATAATTTCTGTCCACTTCACATTTTGGTCGGTGTGACGCCCGTTTCATGTCATTTTAACATTATGAGGTCTTTCCTTAATCATTTCGCATGGATTTCAGAAACAGTAAATCAAAGGAATGAGTACTCAAATCGTATAATTTCATAAATATCGAATAACCGGTGAGTGTTACAGCACACTCAGCACACAAATGGCATTATCAGTGATAAATTGCATTGTAATTTCTTAAATATCCAATTTTTGTAAGAATTGATCGATTTGCAAAACCTATTGGGGGAAGTGTGGTTTATGAACATGCAAGATTTCTCGCACGGGTCCGCTAGTCTTCTCTCATTCCGCCTATTGCTAGAGTGTGCGGCACCAACTGCGCAGTGGGAAGCACAGAAGTATGACGTAGTTGCCAGCCAGTAGAAGCAGTTGAACGTTTCTGTTGCATGAGTATAGTTTGCGGCATGTTGCCAAATGTCAGGAGAAATCAGCTGAGATGTGCGGCGTAAGGATCAGCAAACACTGGCTTTATTCTTGAGAGAAGATTAATTCTTGAAATATCGAAGTCAATAAAGCCCACAATCAGCATTCAGAAATGTCTTACGCTTGATTTACGTAATAGGTTTCTGAATAATATTGCCATGCCTCCAAAAGATATCCGCAATTGCTGGAGAAGCGTACAGCATAGGCTAATTATCTAAAAGGGCGTTCTGAGGATACCATCTATTTCATAACTTCCACATGGCTGCATAGTCATACTTGCTGTTCATACTGTTGCATTCAGTGGATTGGGGCACAATGATCCAGTCTGAAACCTACATACGAAGTACGTCCAGAAAGAAGGTTCCGTTTGGTAATAACATTAAATTGTTTAAAGAACAGATACAAATTTTATTGCACAAAATTCTACAACCCTTAAACTACTTTTCCACATAACTGCCGAAATGTTGCAGGCATTTGTCGCAGCGTGGTACGAGTTTTTGTATACCTTCAACACAGACGTGTGCCGCCTGTGTCTTCAACTAGTTGTACGATCCGCTGCAGCGCAGTTCCGCATATGCGCGGCAGACGCTCTGTATCAAGGAGAAGAAACGTGCGCCATTTGGAGAGCGCTGTCAGCCACGTACGCGTTGTTGTGTATGTTTACTCGTACAATGTCGGTGTTGATTGAAAATCCCGCCGCTTGTGAAATCAGATCTGTGATTCGTTTTCTGAATGCTAGGAAAGTGAAATCAATTAAAATTTATCGGCAAATTTGCGAAGTGTATGGACAAAATGCGATGAGTGATTCAATGGTGAGAAGATGGGTCCGACAGTTCAATGAAGGACGTAGTGAAGTGCACGATGAAGAACGAAGTGGGCGTTCATCGTTGGTTACAGAAGAACTGGTTCACGCGATTGATGACAAGATCCGGGAAAACCGCAGGTTTACAATTAGTGCTCTCGCTATGGAATTTCCCCAAATCTCGCGATCACTAATTCATGAAATTGTTACCGAAAAACTGAACTTTCGTAAACTTTGCCGACGTTGGGTACCAAAGATTCTTACGGAGCAACACAAAACAAAACGGACGGGTAGTGCACTTCAGTTTTTGACCCGTTACAATGAAGGCGGCGAAGAATTTCTGACACAGATAGTCACAGGAGATGAAACTTGGGTTTCTTACGACACCCCTGAAAGTAAGCGGCAATCAATGGAATGGAGGCACACTTCATCCCCAGCAAAGGTTAAGCCGAAACAAATCTTGACACCTCGGAAAATGATGTGCACAGTGTTCTGGGACTGGAAAGGCATCTTACTCATTGATTTCTTACCGCGTGGTCAAAGAATCAACGCAGATGCTTACTGCGAGACACTTAGGAAATTGCGCCGCGCAATACAGAATAAGCGCCGAGGGTTGCTGTCAAAAGGTGTTGTTTTTCTTCACGACAACGCACGACCACACACTGCAAATGTGACGAAAATCCTCCTACAGGGATTTGGCTGGGACATGTTTGACCACCCTCCGTACAGCCCTGACCTCGCTCCTAGCGACTTTCATCTGTTCACACATCTCAAGTCTTTCCTTGGCGGTCAACACTTCATCAATGATGACGAGCTGAAAGAAGATGTTTCTAACAGGTTGAAGACACAGGCGGCAAACTTCTATGAAGAAGGTATCCAAAACCTTGTGCCACGCTATGACAAATGCCTGCAAAAGTTCGGCAGTTATGTGGAAAAGTAGTTTAAGAGGTGTAGAATGTTGTGCAATAAATAATATTTCTGTATCTGTACACAATTTAATTTTATTATACTCTGTGAGCTGCCTGAATAGGATTGAAACTTCGCCAGAAATTCCACGTCAGTCATCACCCCTCTGCCTCTTAACCAATCCATGTTCGCATAGTTGATGTCATAATACTCTGCGTTGCAATATCACAGCCCACGTGTTTCAGTGACTGGTCGGCTGTATCTCTGTCTTGTACAGTTTGGCAACCTCGTTCTCAGACCACATGGTGAGACGAGAACTGTCAATCCTATTTTGGCAGCTCACAGAGTATACCAAACGGAACTTACTTTCTTGACGTGCCTCGTAGTTTAGCGTGGGTACACGTTCAGTTATGGTTATGGTACAAATCAACACAGCTCCGAGTTGGAATACCAGAAATGCTGACAATATCGAAAGGGATAAAGGTTCACCCGCAACTGGTGAACTACTCAAGGGTACACAAGACAGTTCTTGCCCTTCTGGACACAACGCCCCTACCGCTAAGAGTGGTTGTCTTCTAGCATGTGTGTAATTATTTAATCATACCTCGCTTCAAAACAAAGCTCTCTCAGTTAAAAGACAGGCACGGACATAGGTTTTACAGCCTCTGCATTGGATATTTGCCAATGTGGACACCTAAGGTGGTAAAGTAAACATTGCTTCCTGCTGAACGTTCCGTCGTCGTCAGTGTCATAGCAATATCTCCGTGACACGCCGCGAGTGTTCCCTGACATTTAGTCCTCTCAAACCAACCAACAGTTGTGGCACTGTCACACTACGAGCGTCCGCTGTTTGCTCTCCTACTGTACTATGAATGGAATGGCCCATTGCAGCTCTGCTTGTTAGTTTCTGGTCCTCGAAGCGGCAAAGAGCAAACAGTCCTATGGCCCACTTCACAGCCAGCATAACGAGCTGAAGTGGTCGTCATTCACTAAACGTTAAGTGCGGGTTTATCTTGGCCAGCTCCACGCTTTTCCTTCCTCACACGTGAGCAAGTTAAAGGAACAGCTGGAGATTACAAATGAGTAGTGACACTGATCACCATTGAGGTTCCAATCGAGGGGAGCAGTGGTGCAAATACTTACTGTTCAAAAGTATAATGTTGTTGTTGCTTCACGTATGATCTCAGGGCATCGTGGTACTCTTGTGTGTACTCTATCATTTTGTGAAATAGTATTTTTTTTCTCAACGTTAAAAATAATTCGACATCAATGTTTTATGAGTAACACGAAAGATGCAGTTTCGACTCGACTGTCCACACGTAAATGTAGCTTATCTTCACGAGTCATGCAAGCAGGTGAGTGGTGAATCCCTAGCTACTGTATTTCAGTACTTCTGATGGAGAGATAGGAAGAGAAAGGAGAGGCACATGTACTGGTCGGGTCCAAGCTCCGTGAACTTGCGGGGCGAGGGGAAGGGGCAGGGAAGGGTTAGTCGAGAAGAGAAGGGCCTGTCAACAGCCCGCCATGTTATCTGTTATTCCTTTCTATTCCAATACTGCTAACATAGGGCCGTTGCTCAAACCACTGTGGTGTTGCGAATGAGTGAGTGAGTCACCGACCAATGTATTTAGTTCTGTTACTACGCATGGACCGGGAAACCTCATCACTCGTCATCATCACTTCTCATAGTCCGCGATCCACATCTCACTCAGGTTCACGCAGTTTGGACCCGAGCAGTATGCTGCATATTATCTTATTATATAATACGCTAAGGTGTATGTTTCACAAAACTCAAGCTCCTAAACCAGAGGGAGTTAGAAGGTGTGGTTTGTACCAAAATCTTCCAAATCGTCTCAATAGTACAGGAGAAACCTTGCATTTCTTGAAAAGTCAACGGAAATATATTTATTTGTTTATAAAATGCTTTTAAACAAATAAACAAAACGATAGCCCCTGGTAGAACTGTGTAGTTGAAAGCCCGCATAGCACTAGAGTCAGATGGGTAGTCTGTACACATTATGCCCACTATGCGAGGGTTCTCGCACGGGTCCGGTAGTTATTATTATTATTATTAATATTTTTGTTATCGATCTAATGGTGCTCGAGTACTTGGTATAGGGTGGAGGTGGTGCTCACATCCTCAAGAAGGTTGAGAACGCCCGGTGTAGAACCTGCGTTGCAGTGGTATTTTGAAACGTGCATGTATTTAAATTGCAGGAAGGGTTTGGAGAGAGACAGCCGTACCCTAGCCCACATTTGTGTGGAGTAGAAGAGAGAAACCACACAAAACCGCTGTTGTCGATTTTGTTGTGGGAACATATTGGGGCCTAGAGACATCTTGGTCATTAGCTCCGTGTACTTAAGGGAGTGTTGGATTTGCCTGATAACATGTTCTGGTTTTGTCGTGACTGTAACTTGTACGGTAAGAGACAGAGGCATTTGCCCAGGATTTTAAAATAAGGCACCATCACTCTGTTTGGAGGAAGTGAGTAAATATTAGGGCGAAATCATATTCAGGGTGACCACTGACAGCGCCTGGAATCGAACCACCGACTTTTGACTTGCTTCTCCTCCCGGCCCCTCCACAGTACTATAGTACTGTAGTGTACGAATCAACGCGGAAGACTATGCCACTCACTGCCACAGGAAAACCACTTCTAGGCTAGGTTGGTTGAGGTGGTAGTTGAACCCACCTCTTCTCAGCTTTTACCTCACGAGGCTGGGTGTACCCCACTACAGTTCTCAGATCAGAATTCCTTTTAATTGTTATTAGAGCTGGCAATCGAATTCGAGAATTCAGGGATAGCAGCCAATGACGCCAGCCACTACATCACGAGGTATTAAGAACGAAAATGTTAGTATGACATCTATCAAAATGGTTGCTATCTGTACCTTAATTTTGGAATAAACTAACTTTGAAAACTGACCGGTTATCTGCAAGAGAATTAATGTACATATCATAATAGTACAGTAGATGAAAACGTTGTTGTTTGTTGTTGTATTTGATTCATTTAGGGGATTTGCGACATCGGAAAACCACTTCCAGACTGTCCAGGGATGTCTGAGGTAGGAATAGAACCCGCCTCTTCTCATTTTTGCCTCACGAGGCTGAGTGTACCCCGTACCAACCTTCAGACCAGAATTAAATTTCTTGACAGAACCGGGAATCGAACATCGAACCCGGGCCTCCACGGTGACAGCCAAGAGTGCTAGCCACTATGCAACGAGGTGGCCCTGGGGAACTCTGTAATTATGATTCCAAATGTTAGCAGGGAGTTCCTATTCTGTGAATGGCGATGATCTACGTACTTCGGGAGCAAGTAGAATAAGGCTAATTGAGTCAGGTTCCTCCAAACTAAATTAACGAGAAGTATCGCTAGTACATAGCTAAAAAACACTCCGCTACATCTCACAATTACTGTAGGGAATCGAAAATGAATGTATGTTTCGTAATTTGACCCCTCAAACAACAACAACAGCTATGCTAAATTTTTCATAATAACATAGATTATTTATCCGACAAATAGAATACACGCTTTAGACTACTTTCAAAATAGTATGGACTCCGCTCTTTGTTATTATCTGTAAACTAAAGACCATACATAAATAAATAAAATCCCAGTTTAAAGCTTAAACGTTAACATTATAATAAAACAATTTATCAAAATAGAAACTATGCAAAGTGCCTACCTTCTTTAACATAGGTGTATAATCTGCTGCCGCCAAAGTCAACTCTAGAGAGCAATAGATAAGCGCACGTCTTTGCACGTCTCTTTCAATTATGAAGGTGAGTGTATGGTTCGTTCACATCCGCCCATTATAGCCTGGACTTGAAAAGTATTTAAATTCTTGTTCAAGTCTCTACAATTATGGGTTTTCAAATTTCAGGTCAATGACCCACTAGTTAGAAACTTTGGCAAAATCTAAAATAAAAATTAACGATAAATAAAAATTATTTATTTTAGTAGAAAAATTAAAGAAGTCTTAAAGACAACATTTTTAAAATGTGTTATTAGACTCTTTAGTAAAATTTAAAAAAACTAACATTTGCTAGAAATAAAATTTAAAACCCCCTTTCGTTTAAACCATTGTATTAAATTATACGATTATTAGTTTGGAAAATCTCGGTTCCATGACCTTGCAGTCTCTTAGCAACATCTAAAAAAACATAATTCAAAAGTTAAAACATTAAATAAAAACAAATAATAAATATGTAACAATAACAATAATAATAAGAAAATAAATAATAAATAATGAACAGTCAATAACCAGTAAATAATACAGTAATATAAAAAGCCCGCCGTCTTACAGGTGCCGCGAGTGTGCATGCGTACAGAAAAATCACTATCTTGCGGCCTCGGTACAGGTTTATTCTTGTTTGAACTGCACCATAACCTTGATAAATCCCCACGTGTACATAGCCATGCGTTTAAAATAGTACATACAATATAAATAAATATATATGAAATAAATAATAATTAATGAATAAATAAGTAAAAATAACTGTCTCTCAGATATGAATAATAAATAATTCTAAGTCAATAACCAATAAATGATCATTTAAAAAGGATTCATGAAAAGGGACGAATGGGCATCAGCGATTAGCGATCTCCCAATTCTCGATAACGTCTTATCAAATGCATCGCGGTGTACTGAATGAATAAATAAATAAAAATAACTGTCTCTTAGATATGAATAATAAATAATTCTAAGTCAATAACCAATAAATAATCATTTAAAAAGAGTTCATGAAAAGGGACGAACGGGCTTCAGCGATTAGCAATTAATACAGGAACTGTGTTGTGCTACGCTAAACACTGATAACAAGCATTCTGTATAAAGAACTCTTTTTTATGCTCTGTTAACTTATTATGACATTCTTCAAATAACTTATTGGTAATTGTACAATTTAAATATTTTGGACACCACATTGCAGAATGTTGATAATCAACTCGAAAATCGTGAATTTTCCATTTCTAATACTAAGATGTGACCCAAGCCACGAAATTGTGATTGTTACAGCATTAAATTGGTTCGTGAGATGTACAGTAGTTTCAATGTTCAAGAGTTTCACTTGAAATGCTTGCTTTTGTCATGCTCAATCACAGTTTGCCGAAATTACACTCCTAGACGATAATAAAGTGGTCACTTTGCTGTCACGTTTGCTCAATATATGTTGATAGTGTGAAATGACTTCATGGCAATAGCTTATGAATATATAAATAGTATCTACTGCAAGACCAGTGTGGTATTTATGGCATAGTTGAAGTATGAATTATCCTTGAACTAAACACAATGAATGATGACATTTTAGCACATTTAGCGTGATCACAATCGGTGTACTGCTCGGTAAAACAAACTTCCACTGGTGTCTGTAATCTTGGCGGTCGCTCTGGTGAATATTAAATCATATTACGAAGAAGAGGAGGGGAAAACTGGTAATGAGCAAAAGATAGGGGCTTTAGAATGGTGTGTCTTTGAGAAACATCTTGAGAAGAATCATATTTTGTGGGTATTTCTATAACGCGCCGGTCCAAGTATTTCCTCTATCGAAATAGAATGTATTCATAGGCTGTATTTTTCCATAGGTACCGGGAGGGATATTGGCGAATTGTACTTTCCTTCCTGCAGGGATGCCTTATAAACAAGAGGTGCCACTACGAGTATGTAAAATCCAAGAATTAAACAGCATTGCTCACTTATATTCAATAAATGGCAAAATGACTTCATGGCACCAGGTCTTTTAATTTTTCCTTCTCTGTTTTCGTCGAATTCACTCTTAGTTTATCTGTCTAAAAGATTGTTTCAGACACTTTGGGGCCAAAGATTCCTCTTGGTTCCTGCAGAACTACGAAATGTTTCGGCAATAATGTTCCTTCCATAATAACTTAGGCACTAATGTATATGAAAGGATGATGGCATTAATTGACTGAGCGAAGGTTTCCGAATCTTTGCAACGAACAAACGATATTGCATTCTTTGTTGGCAATTCTTTATCAAAACCGCTTTGATCTGTACTGGAAATGGATGATTTGTGATAGTTCAACAATGTTATTCTTGTATTCTGAATACATACTGAACCCTTCAGTATCGCAGTGTTTATATGCAAGAATCTTGATCAAGGGGTCGCGCTCAGTTCATAGTGTGATGTTTACGTTCGCCAAACAACATGCTCTACTGAGAGAAGGGTCATAGGATTAAAACTATAATTAAGAAAGGAAGTGACAAGACGTAAAATAATAACATAATTTAATGACTATTAGTGCAAAAAAATGAATATAAACAACAACAATAATAATATTCCTCCCTGAATCTTCCCATGACAGAAATATCTATCGACGTTGAGGAGTCAGACGGATCTCCCCCTTATAAAAATGTGGATCCAAGTTCCACTAACTTGCATTGGGATTTTATGTACGCGTAATGACTAACTACGAGGAATGAGTACTTGGATGACTGTTCGTTTACAGCGGGTAACAGCCACGATGCTTACGAACAATCATCTCGTAAATCAACGTTTACGGATATAGGACACAACACTAATAAAAACCCTTAAATTTTAATGCTGACACACATTCTAGAATTTAATATTTACAGGAATCTCCCTCGAGACCCTCCTTCAGTGCGATGATGCATCTGACAAATGAGCTGCCAACACGGCCAATTGCTCAATACACAAACAAGGAAAAGACAGCATCGCACGTGACTGCACGGGTCACTGATACGGAACATAAACATGGAATGAAACCAACAACAACAAAAGCCTCACCGGCTGAGATTACCTTATATGAACAAAAATGCACGTTAAGCTAACGCTTCGGAGATTATAGTGATTCGTAGGCAACTCCCATTTATTTAAACAATTTTTATCATCGATCAGTTCTTATTCTGTATTTCAAGTATTATTATGGAGCCAACAAGCACTCCACTAATGACCTCGATGCAATCTATTCAGCCCGCCTTGTGAAAACAGCTTCCCCCCTTTCTCACTCTTGTCATCGTCCAGCTCCAGTGTGTAAAAATAACTTGACCAACTGTCCCGTTATCTCGTAGAATCAACAGCAACAAATCTCAACCACATAAACATATGGTAAGACATTAATTGATATAGCCACATATGTCCTCGCAAGGTAACGATATGGACTTGGCACCAAGCTGACAGAAATCAGTCTACGCTGAAATTCCCGCTTGTAATGACCAACAAAATACACACACACACTGCTGGGAATGACATAACACTTTTCACACAGGTCGGTTGAATCAGATGCTCACAATCTATTTAAGAATATTAAAACCTACGAGAGAGCTGACTGCTCTTCGCCACAACTCACATTGCTCCAAAGGCAATAAACTCACTGAATCTGATCAATAATAAACATTACAAGATTAATTTACCCTCCAATCTACTGTATGATTATATTAATCCAGTCCTACTTCTGAAACACAATATATCTCCGAGAGACGTTTCTTAACCGCATTACGTAAACATATGCGAACACGGTTGTCCACATAGCCACGTTAGTTAAAACAAACAAACAAACAAGAACTTACGACTATGAACAATTGTTTGAGCTGTTTACATGGAAAAGGTGTGTCAGACCAAAACCAAATACACTACGTTAATCAACACAAGCAAGATATTTACAAACAAAATATGTCCCATATACCATAAGTTAACTTGTCAGATAATAAGAATATTATTCAGTACTCATCCTCGGCCAGTCACCCGTCAGCGAACATCTGCCGCCATCTCCCTACTTAATGCTGCTTAGCTCATCTCAAACATCTCGACGGAGTGTTGACAGTTCCAAACTTCTTCCAGGATAAGCGATGTCATCTCTCGTGCTGATGCAAAAAGTTATAGATTATTACACACTCGATATCTGTCTACTATATTCACCGTTTTAGGTACTTATTTCCCCAGAACAGTCTGTTGGCGAATTGTCGATGATATTGTCCCTACAAAATAGTACTTTGACTATCTATCACACTGAATTTAACACACATTTGTATTAATAAAATCTGTGTCCTCATGACACGCAAAGTACAAGTGCCTACGTCCTCAGACGCGCAAAATGTAATAATAACCTGTGTCTCCCGACACACACAATGTAGTAATAACCTACGTCCTCAGACGCACAAAATGTAATAATATTTCTTGGCTCTTCACGCCACTTATAAATGAACTGGCCCTAGGTATCGATAGAGGGGGAAATTATATAAAAATTTCTCAAAATAATAGTGGTACAGGAATGAAACAAATATCACTGAACTCGTAAAACTGCGCAGGTCAAGAATATGCCCATTAATTCTAGAATCGATCGTAGAGATGTTGTCTAGCCGATCTCCCGCGTTAATGCTAGCTATCGCGTGCCCAAGCTAGACTTGGCGCGTTCGTAAGCATTCATCTCCCATTGGTACCACTTTTTCGTTAACTTCGCGGTTTTTATCAGACCTCGGCCTCGTAGGAGTGTCCAGTAGTACCATCAGCCACTCACGTTACTGCATTATATTTTTTCTAGGCACGAATAGTACAATGAACATGCCATAAGCGTGTCTCACCACGCGTCCCTTCTATTCTGAGGTAGCCACCACCTGTCCTTCTGAAACATTGCTAGGCTCTTTCTTTTTACAATCCTTAAGTATTTAGCCTTTTGTCAAACTGCTGCAGGTATGTCCCCCCTGTCTCCAACAAATACTTGAAGTTTCCTCATCTTCGTCTGGCTATTTCATGACGCTAGTGGAAATATTAATTAATTGTAGAAATAAAACATAGAATCATTTATCCATCAGAGGATAAAGGGTTCACAACTCCTCCACTCAGAAAATTTCGAACTTAGGATAAAGTCGAAAATTTTTAAAAGACTTCCGTAGGCCAATTTGTTTTATTTCAGCATCACCCCTTTTCTATTACTTGGTCTAGCCGCTCCTGTCTTGAATGGCATTTACTGGTTTTATTTCCGGCTTGGACCTCACCCTTTCAGCTGCTTGCGTGACGCGCTGATGCCTTAGGCAACACTCTGCCCGTCTCGTTAATGTTTGTCAACACCATCTCCACTTCCTCCGTCACGTGCCGTACTCAACTGCCCCCCGTCCACTTGGTTGATATAGGACGTCCATATATTTAAACTGCATCATTATTTCGGCGCTCCCATGGTTCACTTCTTCGATACGTTTTTAAATTGGCTGCATTGTAGACCGACATTGTTCCTGTGCTTAACTCTTTCACTCTGTATGCATTATTTCCTAGGTTTCTTACAATAGAATAGGGTCCTACGAACTTTTCACAGTATTTGCTGAATATCTTCTTCTCTGGATCCGATGTAGCGGGTCGTTTCACCAAAACGAGCTGGTTGATTTCTAGATCACGGTGAAATCTCTTATTTCTCACTCGCCGTAATCTGCGATCTGCTTGTTTTCTCATGTAGGCTCTCGTTCTCTCTATTCGCAGGTCAGGTGCTATCATGGGATCTTGTGGGCAGTTAATGATGCTTTTCCACGTTCTCACTGGATACTCGTTTTTGTGTAAGACCATAGGGATCTGTCCTGTTGACTCGTGCCTGGTAGAATTCATACATGTCTCTACATCCTTAATTTTATCCACCCACTTATGATGTTCTTTGTGAATGAAGATTCTCAAGTATCATGTCACACATTTTATTGCTCGCTCACTTGGATTAGCTTGGGCATATCGGATACTGCTTAAAACGTGTTTTATACCCATGTCCTCCATACCTTTCTTGAATTCGGCGCTTGTAAAATAGCTGCCATGGTCTGACAATATAAATTCTGGTTTTCCAAGGATTGGAATAACTCTATTTCGAATACGACTGAGTACTTGTTTGGATGTAGTTTTCTGAATGGGGCATAATACGACAAACTTAGAAAACACATCAATGCACACTAGCAAGTGACGGCAACCTCGCCTACCTTTCGGGATTGGACCGAAACAGTCCAGAGCCACTAGCTCGCAGGGTTTCTGAGGTAGCAATGGTCTAGGATACTGCCTCATTAAATAGTTATTGGGCTTTGTCCTCTGACAAGGATCACAAGTCGTAATGACGTCACATATAGTTGTTCTCATACGTGGCCATGTAAATGTCTCTCCTATTGTCGCTTCGCATTTGTCTACTCCGACGTGTCCGTAACTTTCTTGAGTATGCCATGTCAATCCTCGCTGTAAAGATGCAGGTACAAGTATGCGTAACTAGGTGTGGTCATTATCTACCCATTTGTGCAGCAAATTGTTGACATAAACATATCTTCCTTCTTTTGCTTTCGCTTCTCGAAATGCAGGTGTTCCTGTAGGTAGCTGCTTTCTGAAGTATTGAATCAATAGCATCATCCATGGTTCCGCTTCCTGTTCTCGCTGTATCTCACGTAACTCCTCCAAGAATTCCCGGTCCTTCGGTGTTAACTCCAAGTGTTGTACCATCGCTGTTTCTTCAACATCAGGCTCTGGGTTCCTGCTGAGTGCATCCGGAATCACGTTCATCTTCCCTGGACAATGTTCAATCTCAATGCTAAACTGCTGAATATATATAGACCAACGAGTCACACGTTCGCTTGCCATCGACGTCTTAAACAAGAATGTTAGTGCCTTGTGATCAGTCCTGACAACAATGGGGTATCCATAAATTATTCGTTTCCATTGTTGTAGCGCATGAAGGATGGCCAACAGCTCTAGTTCCGTTACAGTATAATTGCGCTCGTGCTTACGCAATTTTCGGCTGACAAATGCCAAATATGTTTTATGTTGCAGGTTAGCTGGATCTTCTTGGTAGAGCATGGCACCTATACCAATTAGTGAAGCATCCGCTTGGATTATAAATTTGTGCTTGAAATCTGGATATCCTAACTTGATGCAGTTTTCCAGTAGCTGTTTTGTTGCTTGGAACGCCTTCTCACATTCCGCATTCCACAACCATTTATTATTCTTTTTTAGCATTTCCTGCATTGGAGCTACAGTCTCCGTGTAACCTGGAGAGTTTTCTTTAAAGAATCCCGTTACGCCTAAGAAAGCCCGAATGTGCTTGACTCTCGTTGGTGTAGGGAAATTCTGTATCGCTTCGATCTTAGCTGGGTTTGGCTTCACTCCCTCCTTGTCAATGACGTGACCCAAATATAAGATCTCGCTCTTGAAGAAATGCGATTTCTTCAGGTTTACTTTGAAATTTGATGCATTAAGGTTGCCTAATATTTTATCTAAAATTTCCATGTGAATTTCAATGTTGTCGGATGCCAGCAGAATGTCATCAATGTAGCGCACCGTCATCTCCTTAACTTCCTCGGTTGGATTCCGATCCAGGGCGCGGATTAAAGCACAGCCCGCTGTTTTGACTCCGAAAGGCATTCGGACGAAGCAGAACGTTTGGTTATCGAATAAGAAGCCAGTTAGAAGCTGTGACTTCTCATCCAATTCAATATGGTGGAAACTGGACGTCAAATCAACTGATGAATAAATGCTCTTGTTCTTAAAGCCTTTTAGTACGTCTCTGATAACTGGCGCTCTGTCATACTCAGGAAAAATGAGTCTCATGTTGAGATTTCTGGCATCTAAACAAAGTCTAATAGATCCATTTGGTTTTGTGACTGCCAAAATCGCATTTAGATAAGGTGTAGGTGTCTTCCTTATCATTCCAGCTTGTAACATCTCATCTATAATGACCTTGACTTGACCACGATATTTTTCCGGAATTGGGTATAATCTACTTTTGAAAGGTGACCAATCCACGACTTGCATTGAATATTTGAAATTTAATATTTTCCCAGGTACTGTATCGAATACTGCTTTGTGCTTCCTTAAAATCTCTTCCAATTGTTTTCTATGTTCACCCCCAAGTTGAATGTCATTGAGCCGCTCCTGTGATAACTCTTCAAATTGTGTATCACTGTCATCTCCTTCTGTTAATAAAGACCATATCTCCTGGGATTCACTCTCCTCATCTAGTTCCACAACAGCTCCTTCTATGATGTTATCTTCTGCCTTTCGTATCTCCTCTTCCGTCTCTTCCGATATTGCTTCCAATGCCCAAGCATTTACATCTCTTCCGGTAGTGATTTCATCCATATGCAATCCCACGTTCTTCAGTTGATCATACTCTCTAAAACTGACTGTGTTCTTGTGCAAACCTATCACTGCTTGATAGTCACAAATGAAATTTGCACCAAGAATTATATTGAAATTCATCTTTGCCATGATAATGAATGTTTGCCCAAAAGTGTGTTCCAATATGTTCAGCTCTAAGTATGCCTGACGTTTACAAGTGACGGTGCGTTCAGGAATAACACCCCTCACTTTGAGTTGTGGCACGGGAATCACAGGAATATTCTGACTCCGTCCCAACTCTCGAACCAAGGCCTCCGATACCAGACTGATCTGCGACCCCGTATCCAATAAACATCTTATATTAATTCCACCAATCCTCGCGTAAATAATGGGTAACTGCCTAATTTCATCGTTCCGTGGTTTCACCGTCTCCTCCAGGCAATCTTCTGGCAAAGCAATCCATTCTTGTATGTTCGCTACTATCCATCCATCTTCAACTTCCGACTGTTGCGTTTGTAGACTGTCTCCTTTATCCAAATTTAGAATTATTTTTTTAAGCTCCGCTGCGACTCCCATCATCATTTTGTCGCCCACGCCCCTGACATTCCTCTTGTCTCAGTAGACTTCCAGCTTCCTCAGTATGTGTGTCTGGATTCTTCATGTTCCCAATGGCTTTTTCCCATCGTCCTTGCTCTCCACCTTGACTAGCATGTAATTCCTCTAGGTAATTTTGTGATTGAGCGTGCCTATCATCCCAGTCATTTCGATAATTACGTGCCTCTCCTTGATTTTGATCTCTCCTTCCTTTCCATCTTTGATTCCCATTGTAATTACCGTATCTTCCATAAGGCCCCTCATTTCTTCGATTTTCACGCCATTGTTGATACCCTCTCTGTTCATATCTATTGTTGCCTTGATATGACCTATTGTTATAGTTATTCTCGTTACGCTGGTACGGTCTGTTTTCTACCTCTTCCTGGTTTCGCCTAGGTGTGGATGTGCTTGTATTTGTACCCTGCGTTTTAGTGTTCGCCTGTTTTGGTATTATGACCTCTGTCGTATTTACTAACACCAGTTGTCTTCCTCCTCTATAATGATTATGAGATGTAGTCTCATCTATCTGGCGTAATATCGGTTCTGCATGTAAGGCCGTACTAACGTTCGCTGCGACTAGTACTTGTTGCACGTTGACTGGTAATTGCCGCGCTATAGTCATCACCAGATCCGCTTCATTTAAGGGGTAATCAAGGTCGCGAAATTTTAGCATTTGCATGTTAAAGAAATCTGAGTATTTCGTTTGCTGGGTAGTTTGGTATTTCCTAGAGTAAAGCTCCATTCTTAAACTCTGTTGCAATGCCGGAGACCAGTATTTGCGCAGAAACGCGATTTTAAAATCTGCCATAGTTCCAAATGTATATTTGAAGCTTAAAAACCATGTAAGGACATTTCCTGATAAAAATCTCTCCATCATCCTTAACCTACGTGCTTCAGGTACCCCAGTGTCATTGTAATGATCTTCAATTTCTTTAATAAAGGCTTTAGGTGTCACCCCTGAATTCTCCGTGTACTTCTGCGGTTTATAATCGTTCGAGCGAATTACTTGGATATGTTGTGTGGGCTGATGACCGTCCTGTGGCGTGGAACTCCTTTCAATATTCTTGCGAAACCCCTCCGTGTTTGTCGTTAATGGGCTCTCTGTCTGAGTTTGACTTCCTGCTGTGCTCGTCCCCTCCGGGCTATTTGAGTCATCCTGCTTATCTTTCATTGTTCCCGTTTTAAATATCGAGGATTGTTCTATCGACCTCAGTTCAGCTTTAATGATCCTGTCTGTTTGTTCTTTAAGTTTACTCTTAATTTCTTGTTCTAATGCTTGAATACGAGTATGATTTTCGCCTACTGTCTTAATGATGGTTAATCTTTCCTCTTTAGAATCGATATTCATTTTTCGCCAATCTTTTCTTATTTGCTCCTTAATCGTGCTTACTTTCTCCTCAATCTGGCTTTTAGTGTCATCCTGATTACTTTCTATCTGGCTCAGCCTATCTTCCAATCTCGCGCTATTTTCGTCGATGGTACTCTTTAATTGATCCTGATCCGCTTCTAGGCTTTTCCATTGCTCCGCTGATTTTATTTCGAGACGGTCCATATCTTTAATTATGCCGGATATATTTTCATCTACCGCTGATAATTGTTGCTGAATGACCTTGCCGCTTTTTCCATTTTCTTAAATCGTCCTTCCATCTTATCCTGAGCTATCTTGACCTCGCTCGTACTCATAGTGCATGCCAGTTCAATTTGCTCTAATTTACCTAACACCGTTTCATCCAGAATGCTAAGTTTTTGATCAAATATACTTTCCATTTTCTTAATCTGATCTAATTGTTTTTCATTGTTTTTACTAACATCTAGGGCCAGCAATACCATCTGTTGATTTGTGTGATCCTTCATCTCTGCGGTTAACGCCTCTAGCTGCGAATTTATAGTGTCATTGATTTCACTTTTTAATAATCTAGCTTGTTCCGCCTGATATTCATTTTGTTCAATCCTACTGTTGTTTAATTGTGTCCGCAATGATTCACTTTGTTCAGATAGTTTTTTGTTTAGTGATTCACTTTGTTCGAATAGTTTAGTTTTTAGTGATTCACTCTGCTCAGACAATTTGTTTATAGACTCACTTTGTTCTAACATACTATTGTTTATTTGTTCAGATAATTTCGTGTTTAATGATTCGCTCTGTTCTGATAGCTTAGTGTTTAATGATTCACTCTGTTCAGATAGTTTAGTGTTTAATGATTCACTTTGTTCTAACATACTATTGTTTATTTGTTCAGATAATTTCGCGTTTAATGATTCGCTCTGTTCTGATAGTTTAGTGTTTAAGGATTCACTCTGTTCAGCCAATTTGGTGTCCAACAATTGCTGTGTCCTCTTAGCAGCATTTTTAATGATTTCTTGAATCTGTTCTACTGTTGCCATGTTATACACTTTATATGAGACATTAGGGAAATGGCAAAAATCAATGCCCCCTGACACACACATACAATCCCCATGCACATTTAATTTCTTTACCCTACTCAGTTCATTTATAATTTACATTTAATCCCACTAGTCAATCGCATCTCAGAGTGGTTTTAATTTTACGAAATTTAATATAAACCCAAACACATATTTAGTCATTAAATTGTTATCCTGATCTGATATTAACACTGACTAATTAACAAAGTATTAATTGTCATTTAAGGCTACCAGCCTCCTAACATTTTCATGAGTTTGACTTTCTAAACAAATCTAGTTTTAACTTTAATCATTGGGCGCCCGATATCACGTATATTACTTTTACTTTAATTCAATAGACAAAAACGTGAACCGTATTTTACATTGCAAACTCCTGATTTTAATTTATATTTCACACAGTTGGAGGTATCCTCTTCGCCTCAATTACTTTTAATAAAATATCACTTTCCGGTGATTAAAATACTGTCATATCTGCCTCCACTTGTGGCATGTCAGTTTTATTCAAATACGCCAACTAAATGTGTTCCAGCAGCGAACCAGCAACAAAACCACACCTTCATTGTTGCGTCAGTTTGTAAACCCCACTACGCTTACATTGACATGTGCAATTTCTTTGCCGCTACACCACAGTGAACCGCCCCACGCTTGGCCGCGCCAATTTACCTCCTATGAACCCTTCAGTATCGCAGTGTTTATATGCAAGAATCTTGATCAAGGGGTCGCGCTCAGTTCATAGTGTGATGTTTACGTTCGCCAAACAACATGCTCTACTGAGAGAAGGGTCATAGGATTATAACTATAATTAAGAAAGGAAGTGACAAGACGTAAAATAATAACATAATTTAATGACTATTATTGCAAAAAAATGAATATAAACAACAACAATAATAATATTCCTCCCTGAATCTTCCCATGACAGAAATATCTATCGACGTTGAGGAGTCAGATGGATCTCCCCCTTATAAAAATGTGGATCCAAGTTCCAATAACTTGCATTGGGATTTTATGTACGCGTAATGACTAACTACGAGGAATGAGTACTTGGATGACTGTTCGTTTACAGCGGGTAACAGCCACGATGCTTACGAACAATCATCTCGTAAATCAACGTTTACGGATATAGGACACAACACTAATAAAAAAAACTTAAATTTTAATGCTGACACACATTCTAGAATCTAATATTTACAGGAATCTCCCTCGAGACTCTCCTTCAGTGCGATGACGCATCTGACAAATGAGCTGCCAACACGGCCAATTGCTCAATACACAAACAAGGAAAAGACAGCATCGCACGTGACTGCACGGGTCACAGATACGGAACATAAACATGGAATGAAACCAACAACAACAAAAGCCTCACCGGCTGAGATTACCTTATATGAACAAAAATGCACGTTAAGCTAACGCTTCGGAGATTATAGTGATTCGTAGGCAACTCCCATTTATTTAAACAATTTTTATCATCGATCAGTTCTTATTCTGTATTTCAAGTATTATTACGGAGCCAACAAGCACTCCACTAATGACCTCGATGCAATCTATTCAGCCCGCCTTGTGAAAACAGCTTCCCCCCTTTCTCACTCTTGTCATCGTCCAGCTCCAGTGTGTAAAAATAACTTGACCAACTGTCCCGTTATCTCGTAGAATCAACAGCAACAAATCTCAACCACATAAACATATGGTAAGACATAAATCGATATAGCCACATATGTCCTCGCAAGGTAACGATATGGACTTGGCACCAAGCTGACAGAAATCAGTCTACGCTGAAATTCCCGCTTGTAATGACCAACAAAATACACACACACACACTGCTGGGAATGACATAACACTTTTCACACAGGTCGGTTGAATCCGATGCTCACAATCTATTTAAGAATATTAAAACCTACGAGAGAGCTGACTGCTCTTCGCCACAACTCACATTGCTCCAAAGGCAATAAACTCACTGAATCTGATCAATAATAAACATTACAAGATTAATTTACCCTCCAATCTACTGTATGATTATATTAATTCACTCCTACTTCTGAAACACAATATATCTCCGAGAGACGTTTCTTAATCGCATTACGTAAACATATGCGAACACGGTTGTCCACATAGCCACGTTAGTTAAAACAAACAAACAAGAACTTACGACTATGAACAATTGTGCGAGCTGTTTCCATGGAAAAGGTGTGTCAGACCAAAACCAAATACACTACGTTAATCAACACAAGCAAGATATTTACAAACAAAATATGTCCCATATACCATAAGTTAACTTGTCAGATAATAAGAATAATATTCAGTACTCATCCTCGGCCAGTCACCCGTCAGCGAACATCTGCCGCCATCTCCCTACTTAATGCTGCTTAGCTCATCTCAAACATCTCAACGGAGTGTTGACAGTTCCAAACTTCTTCCAGGATAAGCGATGTCATCTCTCGTGCTGATGCAAAAAGTTATAGATTATTACACACTCGATATCTGTCTACTAAATTCACCGTTTTAGGTACTTATTTCCCCAGGACAGTCTGTTGGCGAATTGTCGATGATACTGTCCTTACAAAATAGTACTGTGACTATCTATCACACTGAATTTAACACACATTTGTATTAATAAAATCTGTGTCCTCATGACACGCAAAGTACAAGTGCCTACGTCCTCAGACGCGCAAAATGTAATAATAACCTGTGTCTCCCGACACACACAATGTAGTAATAACCTACGTCCTCAGACGCACAAAATGTAATAATATTTCTTGGCTCTTCACGCCACTTATAAATGAACTAGCCCTAGGTATCGATAGGGGGGGAAATTATATAAAAATTTCTCAAAATAATAGTGGTACAGGAATGAAACAAATATCACTGAACTCGTAAAACTGCGCAGGTCAAGAATATGCCCATTAATTCTAGAATCTATCGTAGAGATGTTGTCTAGCCGATCTCCCGCGTTAATGCTAGCTATCGCGTGCCCAAGCTAGACTTGGCGCGTTCGTAAGCATTCATCTCCCATTGGTTCCACTTTTTCGTTAACTTCGCGGTTTTTATCAGACCTCGGCCTCGTAGGAGTGTCCAGTAGTACCATCAGCCACTCACGTTACTGCATTATATTTTTTCTAGGCACGAATAGTACAATGAAGATGCCATAAGCGTGTCTCACCACGCGTCCCTTCTATTCTGAGGTAGCCACCACCTGTCCTTCTGAAACATTGCTAGGCTCTTTCTTTTCACAATCCTTAAGTATTTAGCCTTTTGTCAAACTGCTGCAGGTATGTCCCCCCTGTCTCCAACAAATACTTGAAGTTTCCTCATCTTCGTCTGGCTATTTCATGAGGCTGGTGGAAATATTAATTAATTGTAGAAATAAAACATCGAATCATTTATCCATCAGAGGATAAAGGGTTCAATACCTTCTCAAATTATGATGTGTGTCTACCGTAAACGAACGGGAAGCACACATTATTTTTTTCTTACTTCTAATCATGTACCATAATGAAGTTCAGAATTCCAATTGGTGATAAAGTGAAGTTAGCACTGTCAACAAACTTCAATCTTCGTTGCATGTGAGCCCTCCTAGCCTCCACCAAGCGAGAATATAATTCGTACTGCTGCTTTTTCACATGCATCGGACTGGTCTCCACTTTTTCTAATTGGATTTTCCACGTTTTGTAGCCTATTTTCATTTATGAACAAGATGTTCACTAAAGAACATATAGCCTACTTTCTCCTAAATGCATGGCTATAGTTACAACAATTTGCCTTTTCAAGGAGTATACCGTAATTGAATGTTGGTTGTCGTAGCTTGTTGAATTACATCGTGCTACACGGATATCAAACGTTGATTGACTGAATCCTCACCTGAATTGTATATACACACACACTAATACAGCCATCACAATAACACAGGTTTTCAGACAAAATTCAACACTCACCCAAGTACACGGGGCTAAATGACCATGACGTCCATGCATCTCAAATGAAACAACAACAGCTTCCTACACAAATCCTTCCTCGTATAAAACTACACACACTAGTAAGCCTATAGACATCACATTGACACAGGTTATCAGACAACTTCTATACACCCCAACGTACACGGGGCTACAAGCCCATGATGCCGCAAAACCCCGAAGGAATCAGCAACAACAACAACAAAAAAAACAAGAACAATAGACTCTACCACGGATCGAGGACAACGAATTTGTAGTCGGGTGTTGAAAAATGTGGTGTTGTAAGTATTATAATTATCATATTTTCGACTAAGACAAGAGTTTAGTGCTTTTCAGTCGGTCAACACGAATGTACCCAAAAGAGCTGGGTAATGCCCTAATCCTGAATTAAATTACATGAGATTAATAAATACACTAGGATGACCAGTTTCGATCGTCAAGCGATCATCATCAGAGCCATTACACTTAGGCTATAAAATCTATGTTTGAAAATACAGGTGAAAATATTTGCAATATGTACAATTATTTAGTTGCAGTATTGGTACTGCAACTGTCAGTGTATGCTAAATGCAGTATATATGATGTTAGGTGAAATACTAAATGGTGATAGAAATCCGGAGTTTGTAATTTGGGGTGATTATATGGTTGTAAAAAATCAACTATGGTTAAACTGTAATGTTACAGGCTACTACTTATCTGGTTGTCTTCCTTGCTGGAGCTATGCGCAGCTTTCGTGTTCACTGTTACTCCAGGTGTGGTCGACTGAGATGGGCTGTTATCTCAACGACTTTGGTTTTTCCCTTTCTCCCCCCTGTTCATATGTGCTGTGCGGAGTCAGTACGATATGTTTATGTGGGGTGTTGCCAACCTAGATCAGATGTATGTTATTGAATGAGGTGGGTCTACATTTATACGAGACCGTGGAACATTCCTCGCCACGCGTGGACCATACGCCATTCAAACTAAGCGCTTCCCGGTCTTATGAGGACGTCCCGGCACCTTTAATACTGCCGCGAATACGGGCCTTGGTTTATTGCAGACGAAAAGTACATCGTACACCTGATCCAGATAACATTTACCTATTAAAACCCCATAATCCCCCCCCGCCCTTTTCTTATCTAGCTTGGCTGTATCGCTAAGTTGTGTCTTGTTTCCGACAGGGTGTGTTTTTAGTAGCGTGAAGAGGGGTGAGTTCTCCATAAACGTGTGTTTATTTAGAGTGTTGGGATTGTTTCGTTTGGCTAGGTGTATCTCGATTGCTTCCTTTATGTCAAGAGCTCTGCCTTTCGATTAGTGAAGAATTATTTTTAGGTCCGTTCGATGTTAGTAGTAATTAGCTTGACAACCAGTGCCTTGGCACGTTATAGAATATACCCCTAACTTTGAATACGGGTCATGTTTATTTAGATTACTATTTTGTAGGTGAATATAATCAAAAGGCAAGGCATAAAAATAGCATTCATAACGAAAAACACAGCCGGTAGGCACCTACGAAATAGTAATCAAAATAAGCAGTGAAACATGGTATAGCAAATGTTTATACACATTGTAATGCACTGGCATCTTATTTAGTTGAATTGTTTACATAACCTCAAGATGGCGACCGTACGAAGTTTTAAAATTTAGTTTTAATTGCTTGTGTCCTAATCATTCGACAAAAGCAACGTTTGAATAATGAACCTATGCAATAATCACCACCTAATAGTAGGCCTACATAGCTCTATGGCCTACATATAAAAATCCAACATGGCAACCATCCGAAATCTTTAGACGGTTCTCAATATCTACTAATCTATGACGCAATCAAACTGAAATTTTGTATGTTGATAGAAGCAATTAACATAAGTAGAATTTAAGAAATTAGGCTATTTAGTTCTTCACGGAAATACTTGGTTTTATTGAAGTCACGCATGGCAATTTTTGCGAAAGTGTTTGCACTGGATGCTGAAATTGAAAGTGATTCTAAACATGCATCACTGTCGTTTTCTTCATCAGCACTTGGCTCGCTCTCGTATGTAATGTCCAGTGTAATTGACGTTTTCATAGTTGCCCCTGAGGGATGACTTTCGAAAACAGCTATTAACGATTTTGCCATTAACGTTTCTTCCCCAATTATTACATTTGTATTTGAAATATACATATCATGGCAGTACTGTGATTCAGTCTCAAGTAGGTTCATAATTGAATTCAACTACATTGTTTTATTTCCCGTGGCACTACAGCCCATGAAGGGCCTAGGCCTACCAAGCGACCACTGCCCAGCCATTTGGACTGTAGATTATGGGGTCAGCGCGTCAGGTCCCCTCGATCATCAATCTTGGTCTCCGTGATCAGGGCGCTGCCTCGCTGTCAGACAGCTGCTCAATTGTCCTCACGAGGCTGAGTGCATTCCGTTCCAACCCTCACGTCAGTTTCTAAAATCCCTGATGGAGCCGGGAAACGAACCCAGGGCCTCCAGATGCGAGGCAGGCGCGCTATCCCAACACCACGAGGCCGGTTCAACTACATTGTGCTATCAATAATAATCCATAAAAGACTTCTTTACTAAAGCACCAGTTTCAATAGCATGATGGAATAGGGTCTAGTTTGAGCCCAGCATGTGAATAATAACCAAACTTAGGAGAAAATACGTAAATTCCATCGAACAACTGTACTTACACATACTAAATATGTTCCGACATTCTTGTTCCCCCACCTCCCCTACGCTCACGCGCCATGTGCTTGTTGCACGAAGGCTTCGCGAACCATTATCTAACGTTGCACGCATAACTTCAAATTCCAATCATAAGTCCATCCACTTGGAATTTGTAAGTAAGAGTTTCAGAATACGTTTGTTGCTGGTATGCCTGTGGGTGTGCGGAGTTTCTGGCGGGGATTCGATTTCAGCAAGCTTGGTGGTCCCCTTGCCAATAACGATCTTAGCCACGGAGACGAAAGGAACAAATAGAAATCTCGAATAACATGTCATGCCTAAATGTTCATAAATTCTGCTTCTGAGAAGTCGATGACCAACAAGAAAGAAAAACAGACTGCAAATCCACAATTATTGACTTCTAAAAACATCCACTTCGTTGGGAAAAGATATGCAAAGATCTGCCTTGCAATGAATAACTCTAATAAAGCAAAAATATAAATAAAATAACTAAATAAAACTGAATGTTAAAAACGCTCCCATGGATCGAAGTGCATTCTCTTGTTTTAAGCTTCTGAAATTTGGTAGATTTAATTATTGTTATGGATATTGTAATTATTATTATTATCAATATTATTATAATTATTATTACAGTATGGTTATTATTATTAACCACCCATTGTAACGTGTTTTTCGAGGGGATTTTACGCCACTGGCATAAGTCAGTAGGAAGCCATTCTACTGTATATTTATTTACGCGGCAAATTGTTCAGCCAAGAGAAGTTTTCATGTAACTTATTATTATTATTAACTTATTATTATTATTAAGGTATTTCTTTGGAGCATTTTATAAAATTATAAGTAATCAGATAGGTTTTCTATGTTATAGAAAACACTATCAAGCAAATTATTACGAACAACATTATCATAGAAAATTATATGATTACGGAATTTTACGGAGTTTTGTCAGTTAGGGTATTATGAGAGAGATGAGTCACGGGGAATTCGGCTACAGGCTTATTCTTGTCAAGAAGCATGACGCAAGCTGGGTTGCTGCTTCAAGAAAAGGCGAAATGGCCTGGACCGGTAATCGACATCATCGCCACGCCGAGTGTAATGACCCGGAGGTGGGGAAGTAGCGCGTGGTGGCACAGCCAATCAGTGGAGAGCGGGCGAGGAGAAGACGGGGTCTGGAGAGGGGATGCGACGAGTGCATATATGGTTTGCGCGCCGTGGAGGCAAGGCGACTATCTTCGTAAAACTCAACCAGTGTGGTTGTACGTGTGGTTGGTTCCGATATTCGGACCATAAGTTATCATATCTACAAGTATCTCATCAACTAACGAAGAAGATAACGACGACCAGGAGGCTGTGGGAAGCTCTCTACAACTTCCAGTACGAGGGAAATGCTACGGCAATTTCCAGTGGTAAGCGTGAATGACTCAGAACTACGTAATCTCTCGTCTCTTTGTTTGATATTCAGTATTTCAGTAACTTCATAGCTTGGGAATAAGAGTAAAATCAGTAATTTATCCGAATCCGTTTTCACGTAATTTTCTAGCGGTAATATTCAAATCGCAACGCTCCAATTTAAATTCAAAACTTATTATTATTATTGTTAATTTTGCAATACTTGTTTTATATAATAAATTCATTTCTTTTAACCATGCAATCTTTGCTTTCAGTAGGTAGCATTAGATATAGACCAATTCCTTCTCCTGATACAATTGTTTGTTGGGTTAATGATCAAATCATACCACGATCTGAGTGAAAAGATTCTTAAAGGTGTTCTACCAGAGCTAGGTGTTGTTAAATATACATTTAGATTTCAACATAGCTTTGAGGTCTTGGCGCCCATAAAAACAACATATCTTAGTCAGAGTAAATATTTCAAAGTGCAAGGCAGAGCTAGTAAGAAACCATTACATTTGTCACGCAACAGTGAGGGCAATAGAAAACGTTTCAATTGTACGCTCAACGTGGAGCAGAGTAAGAACAAGTTACACCATGGCTCACAACTTGTGGGAAGTGTATTAGTAAGAATGAGACCTCAGCTGATTTCGGCAATAATTCCTCTTAATTCTGTCGACGCCCTGTACTTCATGTTCTCCCTTGACTTCACCACTTGGCCAGTTCTTGTTTTCTTCCGACCACCACGTTATGGGTAACTTACCTTATATTTTGCCACCCCAATTGATCCTTCACTTGTCTCACCATACACACAACCAGCCATTTTCTTGCATCCTTGTCCTGCTTCTCGCGGGGGTTGTAGGTTCAAATAAGCTCGCAGTGTATCTTACTGTCGTATAAATGACAAACTGCATGGGAAGAATTAAGATGCCTATATATCTATAGAATAGAAAAGAATTACTGGAAATTCGCTATCTAAAGGAATTGCTGTACTTATCAAGTTTAAACTTCTTTATTTCTAATCTCATGGGGGTTGATCCTTAAATACCTATTTTCTGTTAATGTCGTTAGCCTTAATTTCTTGTAAGCCCTGAGCTCCCTTCTTCATGGATTGAGACAATGTGCTTTCTCTTTGTTTCTTCTTTCTTTTATGTAGTGGTACTAATATTAGCAGTAGTAATGTAATATTCTGAATTTACCGACATTAGTGGCTACGCTGGCTAAAGCTCAGCATCAGGTCAGCTCTCTGCTGACTCGGTAGACGCGTGGGTTCGAGCCCCACCGTCAGCCGTCCTTGAAATGGTTTTCCGTAGTTTCCCATTTTCAACACCAGGCAAATGCTGGGACGGTACCTTCAGACAGGCCGCGGCCGCTTCCTTCCAAATCCTTGCCCAGTTTCATTCGCCATCATTCATTTCATCTCTCATTAACTCCTCTCATGAGGTTGGCGTCAGGAAGGGCATCCGGCCGTAAAAACCATCGCCACAAAGACTTCCATCGCATCTCATCCCCGACCCCGCTGGAAAACGGGAATAATAAGGGGTAGACATACATACAATGTAATATTCTGAATTTACCGACAGTAGTGGCTACGCTGGCTAAAGCGCAGCATTAGGTCATGGGGCCAAGCTCTCTGCTGACTCGGTAGATGCGTGTGTTCGAGCCCCACCGTCGGCCGTCCTTGAAATGGTTTTCCGTGGTTTCCCATTTTCAACACCAGACAAATGCTGGGACGGTACCTTCTGACAGGCCACGGTCACTTCCTTCCACATCCTTGCCCAGTTTCATTCACCATCATTCATTTCATCTCTCATTAACTCCTCTCGTGAGGTTGGCGTCAGGAAGGGCATCCGGCCGTAAAACCCATTGCCACAAAGACTTCCATCGCATCTCATCCCCAACCCCGTTGGAAAACGGGAATAATAAGGGGTAGACAATACAATGTAATATTCTGAATCTGTCCCCTTATCTGTATGTATAAATTCGTTAGAACACTATTTATAATTAAGTTCTTATACAGCCATAGTATTGTTATATTTATTCAGGAGGTATATTATGAATTTATTATTATAATTAAATTGTCATTATTACTATATCATTTTATTATATATATATTTTAGAAATATATAAACTGGTGGTTTCACGTTGGAATAAGTTAGGACGAGCAGAGTATGGTATTGCACAAGAGGTGAGTGAAGAGAATGGATAGCACACATCAGGGAGGCTGCTCATTTTAGCCATTATTCCAAGAATCTTGAAGCAACTTTCCGGGTGAGGCTTGGGTTGGTTACAATGGATTTCGAGCCTACGTCACGCACGCTGACTGTCTCCAGGACGACGAGTGAACAATTCTCAGAAATTATGACGTAGCATCACTGTGATCCAGGAACTAATTGCAACGCCAGATTTGAATATTCAAGAGAGATGGAAAGGGTTTCTATAGCAGCGGGCAAGTGTTTGGTTGTCGAGAATCGGGAAGAGTGGGATTTTGGACTGAGATATATTCAACTGTTGGAGCCGTGAGAAAGGACTCATTTTCAATCTTCTGGAGAGGCTACGTCTGACTATTTGTCTTGAACATTTTCAACTTGAGCCCTGGTAGCTGGACTTAGAACATGCCAGTGGCCAAGCAAACAGTTTATGAAATCTAAATATTACTGAGGGAGTATGATTGTGTTTGATATTATACATCCCAAAGTGAATTTTGGATTAGATCCATTCACTGATATCAGTAGACAGCGGGCATAATTACGACCCTGTTCGTCCTTAAGATTAAAATCTTCATCGCCACGCTGGAAGGGGGAGAAGAATTCCATATGCCGAATGCCAACAAGAGAGAAGCCCGTGGCTATGATAATCTGTCGTGGCAATCTCCGAGACTTCAACTGGTGAGCTCACATAAATGAAGTTCTACGCACGACCTCCGTTTTCACCTTTTCAGCAATTTAATTTCAAGCTTTCCACGTAAATTGAAATGAATTAATTTTTAACCTCCATTTTGTATAGTTTGTCACCGTAAATGTAAATTCAAGCGTTATTATTATTTATATTATTATTCTATTGACCCTTAACGCCACTTTTATATGGTGCTTTTTGCCCAATAAATCTTATACTTTTCTTTGCACATGATAGGTCTTTCTTTAACAGTAGATAGTTTTAGACATAAGGCATCCTTATTCCCTGTCATGAATGTCAATTGGTTAGTGGCATTGCCTCACCGTGAGCTGAGAGAAAGAGGTATCGAGTGATCTAAATTAAGCTCTACTTACTAATTTGGCTCATCAAGATCATCTGAAGACCTGGCGTCCACAAGAGCATATTAGTATTTCTATCGAAACAGGTAAACCGTAAGTATTTTTTGTGTGTGGTTAACGTTACAGGTGTTGCACTTCAGTGTGGCGCAGAAGTTTACTTTTAGTTACGTAAAACGTGGGTTTGAGCAGCCTGAAACGATACATTTGTCGTCACAACGTGGGACTCACTCCTACCAGGTAAAGGTAAACGTAAGGTATGTGTACACCCAGAATTTTCTTTTTTTTAAAATTACAGAGTTACCTGTTTAGAATTTAGGTTACTAGAAAGAGCAAGAAAAAGTAGAAATATCAGTATGTATATGAACTAAAAATGTTGCCTTATTTGTTAATAACAAATTATTTTGTTTAAAAATGTATTATATTGTTTTAAACATCATAGCTCCCAAATTAATTGACTTTCCTCAAATCTGAGTTTTGCATTTTGTTCACAACACTCTTAGGTAGTGCATAAACCTAAAGTACATGAGCCTAGAATGAAATTGTGCCTGCTGGTGTCCTATTACTTTAATTATTACATTTTTATGGGAGTGTTTATAAACAAATCACATAAATAATTATATTTTACAACATTAGTTACTTATCAGAGGTTAGTGCACTGGAGTAGGCTTTTGGCTTTCATTTAAAAAATAATCAGTGAAATAGGATAATTAGGTCTAATGGTATGATTTTTGGAAATACTGAGGTCATTAAAAATTATTATTCAGAGAAATCCATCTCAAAGTTTTACAACTGTTTCAGAAACCTCCTGCCTCATGATGTCACTTATAATGCAGTATTCTGGTCTACCTTCATCTTCCTTCTTCCTCTCAGGTACCTCCTCCTGGTTTTCTGCTCTGGTTTTTTTTATAGGTGATACTTTTTCTGTTATAGAGCTTTAGCCAACTCCACACCGGCTCGAGTATGTTTACCAATGGTAACACCCACCCGCTTTACAATTTCCAATTCTACATCTCAGACACAATTATAATGGCAAATAGCATCCATAAAAGAAAAATTCAATGTTTTCAGTCCTTCATAACTATCTTTTGGGCAGCTTCTCCATATTATGGCATTAAAACTTCCATTTTGGTTTTGTGTTTTGCCATGGAGACAACGCCTTAGCATGGCAGTATCAGTCACCTTGGAGTACACTGGCTTGACAGCTTCAAGTACATTGTCAGATAGTCCATTTTTAGGCTTATATTTATCCAGTGTGCCAGTTGCCACTGCATTTTGGAAGGAACACCAACTGCCTTCACCTTTGGGACATTTACCATGGAGTTCCTCATTCCTGCCTGCTGCTAAATGACAGGGAAGTCCATATGGCTTCACTGGTTTCCATGGAACTTCTTTACAGGCTCCCTTTAGTTCTTCTGATACCCATGGTTAAAACAACAATGCACAACAATATCCAAGATAAACAAATTACAATTGCTCAAAAACTTTCGAAAAGTATATCAATATAAATCGTAGGCCTACAAAATGCAAGGGTGCTCAAAACATTCACAGCTGCTGATTCAAATAATTAAAAACCATTCTCATAGATAGCAGCACAGGGTTACTATGGAGTGAACTCTATATTGTACATGAGTAATTAGAAAGAAAACAACAGTCACAGATGATCAGCATGAGCAGAAGCAAGGAGGATATATGGGTAGAGCTGCAACTTAATGCAAAATTTTGACACCAACCTATTGCTCGACGCAAGTAGTTCCAACTGACAATATGAGATGGCGCGACGATGCACTCTCGAGCGCGATCCGTCCCCGATCTGGCCTACTCGCTCCTCTCCCCTCCCGGCCCGTACCTACCCCTCCCTTTCCCCTACTCTATCCCCCCCCCCGCCACTACTTTATATTCCTTTCTTTCTTTCTTTCTTTCATATTTTAGTAATTGGTCTAATAATAGGCGATTTCTTCCCCCTGTGATATCAGGTAGAGAAGAAAACATAGGCTCTATCAGAATAGTTGTGGATGCTTCCACAAAGCACATGGCATGACATAGGCCTACCCCACAGATATGTACAAATAGAAAGAGTAGGCTACTATACTACAATATTCAAAATGAATTGTAAGACAAAATTACAGCTGCACTTATCACACACCAGTATTATGTCATTGTCCGTGCGGTACTTCCTATCAATCGAATTAAGAAATATCACGTTTGAATTACGGGAAGCGTTGGAACAACCAGCTCTTAGTTTGAATTATATCGATAGTATCTGATATCGTTTTCGAGCGCAGTGTATCGACTAAATTCGATGTGTGATTCAATATAATTCAATTTCTTCGTATAATATTGTTCGAAACCGATTGTATTCCTTTCTAAGCACTGCAATATGTATTTACTATTGATATATATTCAAATATTAATTAAATATACAACATTAATAAGAACACTCACCAATTTTCCGATTTTGCTGCCATCTATAGAAGTACAACTCAACTACATCGTCGTACGCGATGACAGCTAGCGTTTTTAACGTTGTCAGCAGGTACTACTACAAGGCAAGCTAGCGTTGGTACCAAAACACCCTATAAAGTTTCACCCAGCCGAGCAGAAGGCAAATAAATTGCCTCGTGTCCAGTAAAGGGGTCGTCGCTCAGTGAGCTGCATTTTACAAAAAAGCTAATATCTCAAAAAGTAGTGAAGGTAGTGTTATATAATTTACACCAAATTAAAGCTAATAAAATAACGAATCCAGGCAATGTAAAATTCAAAATTGAAAAAAATACGACTTTTTGACAATTTCTGGGTGTACACATACCTTAAAGTAGGTTTAGTCCTCGTAAATGTAGGCAATAACTATGTTGTTAGGCCCAACTGAAGCAACAACAAGAACAATTATCATTCTCATTATTCAGTCTCGTGGGGCAAAAGTGAAAAGAGGTGGGTTCAATTCCCACCTTAACCATCCCTGAAGTGGTTTTACGTGTTTTCCCACTTCTACTCCACGCAATTGCCTGGATGGGTCCTAACTTACGGCCACTACCACCTCTTTCCAATCCTCACCTGAATTAAAAATACACACACTACTGGAGACACTAAAATGACAAGTGCTATCAGACAAGTTATACCCAATCCCAAGTATACGGGGATAAAATGACCACGACCTCAACAACAACTACAAAGTTAACCACTCAGAAGAATTCGTGGAAATTTTCACATCTTCATTTGTTGAGGATGCTGAGTGTTGCTTTAAGCAGCTTAAATTGTGTGTTATCGGCCTTCTCCATTTATTTATTCATTTACTTTATTATTTATTTAGTGTAATGTCGTTTTTTAAAGTTTGGTAATGTACAAGATAGAATTGGTTATCTTTGGTTTGCCAATGCAATTTACAGGAGACCATACTAGATTTGCGTATATTCATCAGTCGTCAGTTGTTGATACACAATCACAAATGGAACTTACAAAGATGGTGGTTAGGGTCCTTCTAAAGCACTACTGGAAACAAGATTACAAAGCTGCAGCTGCTGCTCGAAGAATATGTGAAGTGGAAGGAGAAGGTGTCGCTAGTGAGCGTGTGGGACAACGATGGTTCCAACGTTTCAACACTGAGGACGAAAACACTAAATATTAACCGCGTTCTGGAAGACCTAAACCATGGGATATTGAGAATACACGCAGAGTTTCGGAAGAAAATCCGCAGAGAAGTACTCGTAGGCTGTCTGAAGAACATGGTGCATCAAAAGATACCATGCATCGCCTGATTAAGAAACTTCGAAAATCAAACAGAAGCTGTAGATCTATACCTCTTGAATTGATCCCTGAACAGGCTTAACGTAGAGTGGATATCTGTCGTCAGCTTATCGGTAAACCCATGGATGATAGGTTTATCACGAGAATTGCCACATGTGATGAATGATGGGTCTATTGCCGCAACGCCTCGAAATAGTTGCTCAGTCCCCATAAATCTGCCAAGGTCATCGTTAAAAAGGATCGGTTCGGCCCCTAAGTGATGTTGTGTGTCTGCTGGAATTTTGAAGGAGTTTGTTCCAAACGGGTGCGCAGTCAAAGCGGATCTTTATTCTCAGCAACTGGAACGAGTTCATGAAATTTTGAGACGGAGATACCCAGCATTAGTTTGCCGAAATAGACTTAACTTGCAGCAGGACAATGCGAAACTTCATACTGCACGAACAACCATGGAATGAATTCAGGAATTGGGTGGAGACGAACTGCTACCGCATCCAGCATACAGCCGTGATCTTGTGCCTTCAGATTACCACCTTTCTTTTTCGTCCAGCTCCGTGGCTAAAAGGTTAGTGCACTAGGCTTTGGCCCAAAGTGCCCTGGGTTCGATTCCCGGCCGAGTTATCAGGGATTTTAATCTCCTGGGGTTAATTCCCGTGGCTCGGGGATTGGGTGCATGTGCCGTCTTCATCATCACTTCATCCTCATTACGACGCGCAGGTCGCCCACGGGCGTCAACTAGAAAGACCTGCACTTGGCCTCTCCGGAGGCCACACGATCATTCACACACCATATTTTACGATCCATGGCCCATTTCTTGCGTGGAAGAAATTTTGAAAACATTTAAGCTGTGTAAGTGCGTCTCACCGAATTCTTTGCATCAAAACCCGGAGACTGGTACCGTCGCGAGATGAGAAACCTCGCTGAAATATAGCTCAAGACCATAGAATCTGATGGTCTCTACTTTGAAGAATAGTTTATTTTCTTGTCAGAAAACATTCCAAATAACATTTTCTTTAAAAAACGACATTACTTATGAGACATCCCCTATATTTTAGTCGTTGAAAGCGATTCTACAACAACGGTCCGCAAACGAAGTATCTCACCTGTCCCTTAAACACCAGTGTCCGATATGAAGAGCATCAAACTTGGGGTGGACTGTAGGTTTTACTACGTCTAGTAAGCAAGGTGGGGAGTGTGCGGTTTTTGCGCTCTCTCTTTCCCCTTTCCCCTCACACACCTTGTTCCTACACGACTAAACCTATACCAAAAGAGTTATGAAGTCGAGCCCTTGCTCTTAGAACGGGAGTGCCCTCGGAAGGCTCGGCTTCACGATTTGTCCTCCTCCTGCCTGCGTTGCCCTACCAGGTGGACAGACTTGCTCTGTATGATGGCCATCCAGAATCTCGTCACAACACTCAAGCACGATATAGCTATCTCGTACAGGACAGCAAGCTGACACAAACACAGCTTAGAAGCCCTGAGCCGGCCAGAGGGCAGTTAAGTTGGAGAGACATGCCCTACGGCTTGGCTTCCCTCGTATGGCACCACTCGTAACTCAGCCTCTGTGTCCTGGAGTTAAGGCAGTCTACTCATTGGACGATGAATCCGTAGTTTGATGATGTCAGTCGTCGAGACTTCATACGAGAGAACACAGTGTTGCAGCGAGTTCACGACCTGCGTCGGGACAGCAGACGAAGATACTATGGGGTGCGTAATGCTTGGCACACAGTTCGATGATCCTCCCTCTGTTAACTCTGTCTTTCGTGACTGATACCTTCACGGGATATGTGAGCACACTCACGTACACATTGTTTCTAACAACGGTCACTGGGACTAACGTACGCCCCACATGCCAGCCAATCGCATTATACTACCACCCTGTCTTATGCAAACCCACAATGCAACCCCTATCAAACTCCATCTGTCCATGGGGTAAAAATTCGAGAAACAGCATGTATTACGTTCCCTGTTTCAGTAATGTTAAGATACGTCAAAAACATCATCACGTAGGGAATAAGCCAGTCAATGATGACTACACTCATCTAGTTGATACTTAACTTCAAGACTGCCCATGAACATCTTCTTAAAACGTAGGAATTTAATAATGTGTCTGAATTACTTGGGATATGTTGCTATTCTTCAAATTTTTGTTTGATTGAATAACTTTGCATTTAAACGTACAAAATGTACCATGAACTACATTTCAAAATATTTACCTAGCCACTATAAACATTGCACGAACATCAACGCGTGAAAAGTCTTGATATTTTTTTTTTATCGCGAAACGACACGAGGCTGAATTGAAAGGAGAAACAAATGTGTTTCCCGATACTCTCAAGTTGCACGTCTGAGTCACTCCAGCGATGTTGTCCACTCCATCTTCCAGCCTTATCGGCAAGAGCACTCTCAGCTCGCACTCAAACTGTTTTATTCACAAACGATATAAACTAATGTGAAGGATCAAAAGATATTCAATTGTGCAATGACAGACATGACACGTATTCTTGAGTTGCACCTTGTAATGAGAAGTTGAAATTAAGAAAGCCTGTCGGCTCATTGAATCAGTCACCTATTAATATACTCTAATAGATGTATTCCATCCACCCTTTAAAACAATCCCCTGCTTAATAAAATAATAGCAGAACGAGCACTGCATCTTTGGTGGACTACTCATTGAACGAAATATGAATGCTGTCTCGAGTGACCTTTAGGACTAATAAAGCTTATGCTAAAGAGTAAGTATACACAACGAATGTAGGCCTATATGCAATAATCTCCAGACTGTCCACCAAAGATTGGATGGAAACCACACATTACGATGACTATGTTTACACACAGGGCAATCACGCATTGTAATCAGAGAAACTTCCCCATCATTCGTTTGCTACCTATTGCACATGAATTTCCTTTTGGTTGTATATAGTGGGCTTGGAGTATCGTGGCCATAAACCCTGTGTGTTTGGGTAGGTGTGGAATCTGATAACCTATGTTGCTGTAGTCTCTGTACTATTATGTACTCTCACATAAGACACTGGGGTTGATAAGGGGAAACCATGGACTTCTTTGATTCCATATCAGCTTTTTTGTGGCGTTCAATCAAGAAACCAAGGAATATCACTGATATGGAAGCATATTTTGGGTGTGTATCCTTACGTTCGATAATGAGCCTCACGAATATGAATGCAAAATTTCAGAGACATGAGAAGTTTCACTATCACGATGTTTCTTGAATCAAGGCTCACAATGAAAGCGCTTCTTGCGCAATTTTATTATTTGTAGTACTTCAGCTTGTGAGCCTCCGTGGCTTAGGCGGCAGCACGCCGGCCTCTCACCGCTGGGTCCGTGGTTCAAATCCCGGTCACTCCATGTGAGATCTGTGCTGGACAAAACGGAGGCAGACCGGTTTTTCTCCGGGTACTCCGGTTTTCCCTGTCAAAATTTCATTCCAGCAACACTCTCCACTATCATTTCATTTCATCTGTCATTCATTTAATCATTGCCCCAGAGGAGTGCGTCAGGCCTCGGCAGCCGGCACAGTTCATATCCTCGCCGCTATATGGGGGCTTCATTCATTCCATTCCTGGCCCGGTCGGAGACTGGAGGCAGGCTGTGGATTTTCACTTCAGCTTGTACGTCTGCTCCTCCCGCAGTAGAAAGACATGCATGCGTTGAGCCCTTCAACTGAAATGAATGCTACCTGGTTTTATGTTCTTAACACAAGGTAGTAGGCTTCAAGGATTGAGCAGGCAATGGTTTATTAATACTTAAAGTAGCTCGCCAGAGGTGGAAACCAATAAACCACAGTCTCTATAACCGTCATTGTCACCCCCTACCATCCCTCAGAGACCAAGGTCACTAAGGTAAGAATAAAGGAATAAGCCATAGTTGTGGAGCGGAAGGTGGACCTTATCCCAGGGCCTAGAAGGTTCCTGTCTGCTTTGCACTATTGAATAAAATATAATCTCCCTTTAATAATATATATTCAAAATGACATACCCAAAGTACAAAGTAGGCGTTAAGTCCACAAATTAAATGATCAATGGGAGAGTGAAATTCAGTCCATGATATCCCTTTTAAGTCCACCAAGAAGAGAGATATTACACGAAAGGAAGTGATAATAAACGCAACACAACGTCCCTCCTAAATAGAAAGTTTTCTGAAATAGGCCTATCCCGAAATGTCTTAAAATTACACGTTCCAAAAAATATCCACAAAATGCTGAACTGCCGCTCTGATAAAAACCAATTCACAAGAAGCTAAATATAATACTTTAAACACCAAACAACTAATAAAACAGCTCGAGAAGGTGCAAGCAACAACGCAACTTTCACAATACCCTTAATTCCAAAAAATAGTCAAACTGAAACAATTGCATTGGTAACATATCACTCTTTCAACCTGTTTGAACGAAGCTTTAACATATATTATCTAACTAAAAAACGCACTACACGCGAGAAAGGTAAAAGAACATTCCCGCCATATATTCCAGATGGTGGCTGAGTATACTATTAAAACTTCAAAATCAATAACTCAAGATCCAATTGCGCAATTAACACAACACTTTGGAAAAGGGGAGAAGCAGATAAGATACCTTGCTTGCATTAATCATAAGACAATCACATTGCATGTAGCACGCAGCCGCATCTTGAGTATCTAAGACACTAGCAGGTACCCGCGGCTTCTCACGCGATGAAGACAATGGGATGATGCATTATTGCTGATAATTGGTCTATTCTATTACAGTAATCTCGGCTGGGTGGGTTCATTTCAATTAGGAAAATTCTGATGCCTACAATATATTAGTATGAGCCACAAAATGGGAATTCCATAGAGTTGTAAAAGTCTACAGGGTACGATGTTACCTTATGTGAACATATTTTAAAATTACGTTTTTGGTTTTGGCATGTTTTGCCGAGACATGACGATTTTGTTGTCTGAATACTCGTGAGCACGCCACATACAGTTGTCCATGAAAAAAACTGGTTTTGTCTAAATGTACACCTGCTGCTGTTAAGTGCGAATCATTGCGCTTTGTTAATAGTAATTGTGAATATTGTTTGAAGAGGGAACTGCACTCTTACACACTGGAATGGCAAACCTCCGGAATATGGGTAATTAAAATTATTTTTCCTTAAGCTATTCATGGTGTAATTTTCCCACAATTATCGATGATTTGAACGTCAACATGTAGCAAATATCTCTCATCTTGGCCGCTGATGTACATTATGTAAAATTTGCTTTAGATTGGTGAAATGGTGTACATTTGTGCCAAAGGGCCGAAATGTAGGGAATGCAGTGGGCTGTCTGAAATTTCAAGTGGACATTGTTACTGTCCGAGTTCCAAAGTGTAAGTACGTAAATTTTGGTTCAGATCGGTGAAACTGTGTAGATTTGTGCCAAAGGCCTAAATGCAGGGAATAGAGAGGGTTGCATGAAATTTTATGTGAACAGTGTTACTTGTCGGATATCAGAGGGTAAGTATGTAAAATTTCGTCCAGATTGGTGAAATGGTGTAGATTTTTGCCAAAGGGCCTATCTACGAACATTGAGCTTTATATGATGAACCCATGGGCCATAGGGTCCATGACGGTCGAACCATTGTCCTTAAGGAAGAAATGAAAGAAACGTATAGTTTCTTAAAGGAACGGAGAGAGATTTTAAGCCAGGAATATAGCTTAACATTGTGCAAGCGGCTAGGGACAGCTGCTCCTTAGATGAGATCACCCCACTCAACATTTCAGAGAGGGCCGGTCACGAGTATTAATAACTGAGTGGAAGTTTCCACCGAGATAGAAAGAGAAGCCTGAATCGGAATTCAAGCTGACGTGGCTGGAAATTGACAACGTCGCATACGCACCAGAAGAGGAATAATTAAAATTAACACGTTTACGAGCATAATAATGAGTAAACAAGCACAGTACAGTGAATTATTTTGAATGAGAGATTTTTCAGTATGGAGAAACCATGTAATAATTGTGCAGAAATAAACTGCCGACGTAAGACGACGTCATAGGGGAATTACCTAAGCCTCTGTGGAGGGGAGAGATCAAAAAGAATGCAACACCCACACAATTGAGGACGAGAAATTAATTAATATCTCCGAATTGCACGATCGATTCTGAGGTGCAATAAGATCATTAGACATTGAAAAGACAAGCTTCCGGAAGATATAATTTTTATATTTGTGGCACCATTATTTTAGAAGTTGACCACAGGAAAGGCTTGAGTCTTATTTTTTTGTAGTAAAACAGTATAAAGCATCGGGCGTTTCCAAGCCAATCATGCAGTATTCAGACAGCCAGAGGGCACGTCACTGTGTCACATCGCATCAGTCCTACGAGCATTCCGTGAGGGGAAGTGCTGCTCCACGACGTAGAAGTAATCATTCCGACAGTCCGTGAGGGGACGTAACTCTGCGTTACATCGATAACAGCTACCAATACTCCTTGAGGGGAGAAACGCTGTTTTGCATCATCGAAGTAAGATCCAATAGCCACAGGCGTCACAGTAGTAACGACTTGCTGGCCTCCATAAGGAGCATTCACGACGAAATTTTAAAGTATCGCCGTAGTGAAGTATTAGGAAAATCCTAATTATAGGATTTAGGCCGACTGTATACAAGTTAAAGTGAAGATTCGCAAGATATAGTCAGAGCAGGCTGCGAACGTCGGACTTAAAGGCGATAGGTCGTTAAATGTAACGAACAGATCATAACGTACGGAAGTATCGTACCAGACAGATAAACTGTTATTTAAGTTGAAGCAACCTAAAAAGGAAGAACAGAATAAGGTTCGAACGTAGGAGCGTTAAAAAACAGTTCAAATAAATAGAATAGGAGACTATAAGCATTAGCTCCAGATAGCAGGCGAACAATTCTAATAGTACTAGAATCAAGAAGTGCTAGCTGCTAAAATATAAATCTATAGGTCTTAGAGGAGACCTCGATCCATATAGACTCTCGTTAGGATCAATAGACAGATCTACAGAGAAGCCGTTCAAGCGAGATAATAGCCAGTTATCCAGGATAGGAATAGCAGAATTGAACTCCAGGGAACAGTAGATGTTTCGGGACCTTCGCATTCTTCAGAATAGGAAGCCGACATCGGATAAATCTCACCCTTGGAAACGGGAATTTAAGAAGATCACGTGTGTAGGCTCAGAAATACGGCCTAGTGATCGAGTCATTGTGAAGTGTAAAATAATCAGGATTGTGTGTTAGATAATATTTTTAGTGTTATTATGTGTTCAAAAGGGACACACCAGTATATAAAAATGTCGTCAATATTAAGTGTTATAGATATAGGTCAAAAAGTGTTTTTAAGTAAAATGAATACCTTCAATATGGTGTAAACAGTTCGAAGTGGGCCCAAAAATGAAACGCCACACCAGATTTAAGATCATGGGATGATCTGAAAATATGTAAGTACAAAATTCATTTTTTATTTTGGTGTCAGAAATTGATTGTGTACAACTCACCGGAGTTTTGAGTGAAAGGGATGTGTTTTAATGAATGAATACTGAATAATCAAGAATACGGTCTGAACAATAATAAAATAAATAGAGAAATTATGAATAATCATGTAAAGAATAAATTCCGTAGGGAAATATGTAAATAAAGGGTTAAAGTATTTAACAAATGTCATAAGAGCAAGCGAAATATCATTTAATTATCATAAAAGACATTGAAATAAAGTAAAGTTGAGATATGAAAGAGATAGCTTTTGAGCTTATATAAAGAATAAAGATAATAATAATAATAATTAAATATGGAAATGTTAAATAATAATCAAATGAATTGATATGAACATAAAAACGTTAAGCCTTAACGTATGTGTAAGAAATGAGGTTCAATGGAATATTTTAAAATAGGGAGCGATTTATCGACCATGGAAAGATTAATATGTGAATTAAAATAATATGAATTGTTACTAAAGCGATTTACCAGTTCTTGGGAAGACATTTCGGCCTAAAATAATGCATAGCGCATAATGAGCGCAAATATAATATTAAAGTGTCACGCTAGGAACGCGTAGTGGTTAAATACTTGGTACATTACTTATGGAGGGTAGTTGATTGCAGTGAATTGATAATTGTGTAAGTCCTCTATTTGTGATATGGTATCACGAGGCATTGTGTATGTATTTAAAAAGGGAGCTAATATATGGTATTATTGAGCGTATGTCATTGGGCCACGGCCGACTCTAAATCGCATTTGTATAAGCCCTCTGTAAGGGATTTGTTCCCGAGGCACCTGAAGAGATTCGAATGCAGGATCTTCATATGATAAAAGCCCCTGAAATTCTTCGTCGTCGTATGTGTATTTAATCTTCCCAATCAATGAGGACCCTCTCATAATTAATAAATGCCAAGGATATGATAATGGTCTTTGAACCAAAGAATAGTTGTTTGAATGTTACGGTACAATAAAGCCCGGTCTCCCCAGAGCTGTATGAATGGAAAGGTTTGTTTTGAAAGCCTTGAAAATAAGCTACTAAATGTTGGGCCAGACGGGATGTCTCCCCACCCTAACGTGTCATAAATCGCACCCCATGTAGTGGAGTCTAGCCTTCTTAAAGCGAGAAGGAACTGAGACCGTCTCGTAAGCTGTTTTAAAGAGAAACGAATACACCAGGAGTGTTTAAAGTTGTAAACGACCCGGGCGTTGAACCGAGGTCCTTAAAGATAGATATTTCGTTTGCCGGTTCAGATCGTAGTTTCTTATATGATAATGGTCTATTTAAGACATGAGAGATAAATAACAATCCCTAATGTAATAATGTATGGACGTGGGATTCCACGAGTTGATTGAAGGCAACTGAGTTCGGGAGTAACTATAGTTTTTTGACTGTGTCAAGTACCTTCACGCTCTGGAGTACACAATTGATTTTCTGATTACCTTAATATGTTTGTGAAATAAAGAGAGATGATAACAGCTGAATGTGTGGACATGCCCAAAATATTGAATTAAATAATTAACAGAGATTTTAAATATAATTATATATTTGTTCTTGAGAAATAAGAAAATATAAAAGCTAATGTTTGAGGTGTACAAGAATGACACCGTAATAATGCAAATGCATGGAGCCAAAGAGCTCAGAGTTATGTAAACTTAATGTTAGTGCTTTATGGAAGTGAGACTAAGTGAGAATTGTTGGTTTATGTGGAAACCACAGGTTTTGAATTCAATATTTGTTTATTTTATTTTGTGATCCCTTGTTCATTTGGGACAAGCAGTTGATATTTGGGTTAGTAATTAATTTGTTTAAATGTTTGTAGCGCCATTAATTTTATTAATTAAATATGTTTAAATAGGAGTTGATTTTGTTGTTATTTTTGCAAGTGTATCCTCTAATTAATCCAAAATATGTGAGTCACAGAGTGGGGGAACTTACCACTGCCCCGAAATCCCGAATTGAGCTACGCTGGTATACTGTGATTGGCATATTTCTTGCTAAATGGGCACAGGGGGATATATAAATACTGTGCTGGATTAATAACTAGAGGAACACTCAAGTCGGTCATATCATGTAAAATTAAAGTAATAATAGGAATAGCTACAACGTAAAATATTAACTGACCGCATGGGTCCCTGGAAACTCATACCGAGCAGCCCTGAATATATATTATATTACAAACCCCATAGCAAATCATGTTAGGATTTTGGCGCCCAGTACGCAGGGATGAGTTTTCCTAGGGAAAACCCGAGTTTTCTCGAAAAATCAAAATTTTCATTTTTTGAAAAAAATGGTTTTTCGAAAATTTGAATTTTAAACACTTCCATAAAGGTTTTATGAAATTGAATAAGATTATCAAAAGGGTACGGTGTAAGTGAATACCCGTACCAAAGTAATATTTCAAAGAAATTGGGACACACGAATTCAGAGTATCATCTCTCAAGCATGTACTAGTGTGGTGGCATTTGTGGCCCACTGTATTCTTATATGAGAAAAGATGGTGACGATGATGGAGTTAAAGGAGTGTTTGGATGAACATTTCCAAAAGAATAGGGACGAGATAATAAAAATAAGTACGCAAAGTACGGAAGATGCAAAGAAAGAGAATAGGGAAGAGAGGCAGGAACTTTTGAACGCGATAAAAGCCGATAGTAATGAGAGGTTAGAGGCTATAAACAAGGCATTGGGCCTCCAAAAGGATGAAAATAACGAAGTGTTCGAATCCATAAATGATAGTTTAAATAAGTTGAATAGCCAACAGACTGAAAACAAAGAAAGGTTAGGATCCATAACTGAAAGTTTAGAGTCAATAAAAATTGATAGTGCTAATATGGGCACTAAATTAGAGAATATTGAAGTTAAGACTGATACCATGGGAACTAAATTAGAAGCTATCGAAGCCGACGGTATAAACATGAATAAGGAACTGAAGGCTGAGATAGAAAAGATGAAAACAGAAAGTGGGGAAACCATTAAACAACAGTGGGAAGTGATGAAAACGGAGACGTTAGAGTCTCTGAAAGCCAACAGTAAAGAAAACAATGGAGTACTGAAGGCTGAAATAGTAGAGACAATGGAGATAAAATTTAAAATTCTTGATGAAGGGTTTGACACTAAGTTGGAGACTAAGCTAAGTGAAATGAAAGAGGAAAGTAAAGGATTTTACTCAGGAATACAAGTCCAAATAGAGACTATGAACAAAAATAGTATAGAATCCAAAAAGGAGTGCCAAGATAATTTTAAAAGTATAGGGAATAAAATTGATACCATGGAAAATAAATTTGGTTCTATAGAAACTAAATTAAATAGCATGGAAGAATCTTGTAAAAAAAATGTAAAGGCATGTGAGGAAAAACTTGTAACCCAGATCCAAGGTGTGCAGAAAAAATTGGAAGCTCAGATAAAATCTAACAGCGATATTTGTGAGGCCTCCCGGGAGGAAATAAAACAAAGCGTGAATAAGCTAGGAACCCGATTTGGAAAGGTGGAGGAGAAAGTAGGGACCCTCGAGAACAAAATTGGTGTAGTTCAGACGGAGGTAACTGAGATGAAAAATCAAAATCTAAAGGACGTTAAGGAGATGAAAGATCAAATTGATCATTTTACCGGGCAGGTAGATGAGAATCTGAAGACATACGAAACGAAAATAGATCAAAGGTTAGGTGTATACGAGGGGCATCTCCAGAGTGAAAGAAAACAACGAGAGAACGAAAGTAAGGAAAGTACCCATAAAATAAATGAAATAAGTCAGGGTATTATTGAGGTTCAGGAAACCATCGGAACATTAAAGGTTCATGTAGGAAAAACCAATAAGGAAATTAGTCAGGTCCAAGATGAAATGATGAAATTGTATAAGAGTCAAGAGAAGACTGAGGGAAGGCTTGAAGGAATGAAAATAGATATGGTCAAAGGACGAAAAGAAGTGGATAAGCAAATAAAGGAGATACGAGAGGGCCTGGAGACCATAGGTGACGTTAAGCCAGAAATTATAGACCAACAGGCTAAGATCATTAAGAAAGAGGTAGAAGACCAAATAAATGAATTCAGGGATAGCTTCAAGGATGAGAAATTCCACTTCCAAAAGGTAGAGGAAGATATTAAAAGGAATCAAGAAAGAATTCAAAATGAATTAAGATCCCGATTGGAGAGGACGGAACTTAAGAACAGTCAAATGGAAATCCAACTCATGGCAAATGAAGAAAGTGCCCGTAGAGAAAGGAAGTTAGAATTCGAAAATCAGGAGGAGTTTCCAAAGACAGGATGGGTAGATTCCCGTGAACAAGGCACAGATACGGAGAGGGACTTAGGAGGGGAGAGCCCTTATAAGATCCCAGGATATCCAATGGCGATGTCAACCCCGTACACGAATCAGACCAATGGCCAAATAATAAACATTATAAAATCCAATGAGGATAGACCAGTAAAGTTTACGGGTAATAACATGTCTATTACTCCAAAATATTGGCTCAAAGAAGTGGCAGAGTATCTAAATGAAATGAAGGTTCCTCAGGATCGGAGACTGAGAGCTATTGAAAAGCTGTTGGCAGGTGATTGTCTCACCTGGTTTAGAAGCTTTAGATACACTTTTGATACGGTGGAAGGCTTTAGGGAAGCATTTTTAAAGCGATATTGGGCAGCAGATGTCCAAGAAAATTTAAGGCTAGATCTGTACTCTAGGAAGTACAGCACCAATGCACCTACTAAATACTCGGAATTTTTCACCGCTCAGCTGTGTAAATTCCGCGAACTGGATATTGCTCCGGCAGAAAACGACCTGTGTGCTGCCATTGCAAGACAGCTTCCATATGAGATTCAGAGGCTGCTAATCTCATCCAAAGCCAGAAGTGCTGTGGAAGTGGAAAGCGTATTACGTCAGTTAGATATGACGACTTCGCACGTAACACCTCGGCATCAGAGACAAACTGAGCAAGTACACATGGCCAGCAGTCAGGAAACTGGAGAAAAACCAGCGACCAGGAATCAGTCTACCAGTACGGATACTCCAGGACGAGATCGAGAGTATGGGCACCAGGAGCCTAGAAGGATACAGCCATATTACCGGGGAGGATATCGAGGAAGGAATCCTAGAACGACGGGTTATAGGCAACAGGAAAGCCGACCCTATAACAATAACCAGCAAAGGCCGGATAATAGAAAGAAATGGGAGAATTATCCCAGGAGAAATGTAAGGCCAGACGATAGGGATGATGAATATCGGGCCGAAATAGAAGAAAGATATCAGGAGAGTCTTCGTTATATGAACGAAAGACCAGATGAACCTGATAGGCAAAAGGTCCGTTGGAGTGAGGCAATCAAGAACAGGAAATCACCCGACCGACTAGATGGAGCTCAAAGCTTGGAACTACAAGCTCAGCTAAAGAATGAGGGAAAAGGGAGCCCTCAGGATAAAAAAAAACTCCAAATTTAAATTGTCAAAAGTGGAAACATACCAGGAGCTGGGAGGAGGTAGAAATTGTAAATTGGATAGCCAGACCAGATGAACTAATTAACGAGGATGTGGAAGGAATCCCACCTGTTAAAAGAGAACTACCTATAATTATGCTTAGGATAGAAGGATTACTGGTCAGAGCATTGATTGATACTGGATCCACAATAAGTTTAATTACACAAACCCTGTTAAGTGAATTGGAAACAAGGGGCCGAGTACTAAAGATTCCCACATCAAATGTAAAGATTAAGGGAATTATCCCTGAAAAATCTTTGACATGTAAATTTCAGGTATACATTGATTTAATCATGGGTAACGCTGAAATTTCGCAGTGCTTTTTGCTGGTAAATCAATTACCGTATAATGTCATATTAGGTATTGATTTTATCCGTGAGAACAAGGTCATTATAGACCTAGCGCAAAACTGCATTAGAATTCAAAGAGAGGATGTGGATGAGCAAAACATTAACCTACAGGATCAGGAGGCGAAAATAGCAGAACAGGTATGGCACATGGAAGAAGTGATTGAGGAAGATTATAAGGACATAGAAAAGATATTTGAAGTCCTCAACATAGAACTCGAAGATAATGTGGAAAATGAGTTCGAGACCAACCTGTCAGGAAAAGTGGAGGAAGCTAAAGTCAGCCTCGAAATTAAGGAACAGTTAAAGAAATTATTATTGGATTATAGGGACGTATTTGATTCCAAGCCAGGGAAGATTGAAAATTTTAAATACGCGTTCCAAGTCAACGATTGGGCACCGTTTAAACAAAAACCATACCCGGTTGCGGAAAAACATTACCCACAAACCAAGAAAACACTGCAGGAGATGATGAATGCAGGTGTTATAGAAAAGATGGCGACACCCTATGTTAGTCCATTAGTGATTGTGAGTAAACCGGATGGCTCAGTAAGGGTGTGTTTAGATGCCAGAAATCTAAATGCAAAAATTATACCAGAAAATGATTCGGCACCACCCATAAAAGAAATACTGAGGAAGTTTAAAGGCAAGAAGATTTTTACGAATATTGACATGACTTCTTCGTATCATCATCTCGAACTGGAAGAGAAAACCAGCTTGTTAACTGGATTTCAGTTCGATCAACAAACATACTGCTTTAGAAGATGTCCGTTTGGATTAAAGACTGCAGGATCCGCATTAATAAGAGCGCTGGATCGAAACCTGTCAGAGGAAGTGAAAGAGTGCACTATCCGATACGTAGATGACATTTTGCTTACCTCGGAGAACATTGAGGAACATTTAGTTAATTTGAAGAAATTATTAGAAGACCTAAGAAGGGCAAATTTTAAGATAAATTTAAAGAAGTCGAACTTCTGTCAAAGGCAAGTGACATTTTTAGGGCATGTGATTGACAAGGATGGTGTTAAACCAAATCCATGCAAATTGGAATCGATAAGGGATTTTCCAAGGCCTTTGAAAGTGAAGAACGTTTGCCAGTTTTTGGGATTGATTGGGTTCTTCTCAGGACATTGTCCATCATACACCAAAACTGTTGCACCACTACAGGACCTTCTGAAGAAGGGGGGCAAGTGGAAATGGACGGAGGAAGCAGAAAAAGCATTCGTGGAGGCCAAGGAAATGCTCTTAAACTACGTGAAGCTAGGATATCCTGATTTTAATCAGAGATTTATTATTCAGACAGACGCATCCCAGATTGGAATAGGGGCAATGCTATATCAGGAGAACCCGGAAAACCCTGATAAGAAGAACTATCTAGCTTTCACAAGTAGGAGACTGAAACCACACGAGAAAAATTATACGATCAGCGAGATCGAGCTGTTAGCGATATTGCACGCGTTGCAATATTGGCGGAAGATCGTATATGGGTTTCAGGTCATTCTAAGGACGGATCATAAAGCCTTAACCTTTTTGATGAAGACTGATTTATCCAGTCAAAGGTTGATGCGTTGGGCTTTATATATTCAACAATTTGATGTCAAGATAGAGTACTGCCCAGGAAAGGAAAACATAGTTCCAGACTACTTAAGTAGACAGCCAGAGTCCATAGAAGAGGAAGTGATGGCTATAGATTTGGAAGACAGGGATCAGCGTACTCTTAATGAGTTAAGAAGCATAAGTCAAAGACAACGGGAGGATCCATGGATGAACATGCTCATATCATTCCTTGAGGGAAGCTTGATAAGAGGAACACCAGCGTACACGGAAGCTGAGAAGATAGCACAGGACTACACGTTTTATAATGGGTTATTATATAAGTTTGTGGACTCTGACCATACGAAGTTAAGGATTGTTGTACCTGCAATTTTGCAGAGGAAAATAGTATGGTTAGCCCATAGATCGTTCGGACATATGGGAGTCGACAAAACAGTCTCGATGCTGAAAGAAGCATTTATATGGCCGAGACTGAGAGAAACTGTAAGGGACACGTTAAAGACATGTGATCTATGTCAAAGGATTAAACCTAATGCATTTCTGATGAGACAGAAGCCTATACCATTGTTGCCCGAAAGGCCCGGCCAAATCATATCTATTGATAATTTTGGACCTTTGCCAAAGGCAAGAAGAGGAAATCGACACATAATGGTGGCTATGGATGTCTTCACTAAAATGGTTGTCCTTGCTCCCATACAGAAGACTAGTACCAAACAGGTGTTAAAACGACTTAAAGAAAAAGTGATACCGATTCTGGGGAAACCTGAGAATTTGTTGTCGGATCACGGCAGTTGTTTCACCAGTGTAGAGTTCAGACGAGAATTAGAAAGACTTGGAATACGTCAAATTTTGTCAAGTATTCGCCATCCTGAGGCAAACCCTGTAGAGAGAGTTATGAGAGAAACGGCCAAGTATTGCAGAATATACTGTGCCGAAGAAAATTGGAAGTGGATAGATATTTTGGATATTATTGAATTTTGTATAAATAATACAATCCATGAATCCACAGGAGAGATACCCATAACGTTACATCGGAATGAGCAACCAGAAAGACCTTGGAATCTGGTAATTCCTAGACCAGCAGACGCTCAGCCGGGAAGAGATGTACGAATTAGGAGAGCCTTTGAGCATTTAAAAGCTCAAGCCGACAGGAGGCAGAGAAGAAATAGGCATAAGAGGTATCATCGACCATTATTAGCAGGAGAAATGGTGTTAGTGAAAAGACCAGCCATCTCGGATCCAGGGAACCGTGTGTACAAGAAGTTCCAGAAAATGTACCACGGACCATATCAGATAATCAGAGATTTGAGGAATAACGCATATAGAATTCGGCACTGTGAAACGGATCACGAAGTGACCATGAATTCAGCAAATTTGAAATTATATTACCCTCCCGAAGATTTTGATGAAGAAAATGAACAAGCCCTGGTCATGGAAACATTTAGAGATGAATCCGCTTTTGACATAAATAAGAATGAGAAAGAAATAGAAAATAGAGCTCAAGCATTCGAGTGCGAATGCGAATTGGAGAAAGTATATTGGGAAATTAAAGAAATAATTGAATTTATTGAAGAAGAAAATTCCAATTTAAGGAAAGAAAATGATGAAATAAGGAAACGGGTAGGGATAGACCAAACCCGTAAGGGAGAATGAGGTTCTGGGAACTTAAAGTCCAGACGAATAAAGAAAGAAAGAAAGAAAGGGTAGGGACAGAGCATATCCGACCTACACAATTACCGGATACGACTTAAAAGAAGTAAAAACAACAGTAAATACGGATGACGTTATGATGGATTCGACGAATAGAGTAATACAAATTAAATTGAAATAAATTTTCTCAAATTCTCGAAAATTTATTTACCTAAGGAGGGGAGAGATGAACCCATGGGCCATAGGGTCCATGACGGTCGAACCATTGTCCTTAAGGAAGAAATGAAAGAAACGTATAGTTTCTTAAAGGAACGGAGAGAGATTTTAAGCCAGGAATATAGCTTAACATTGTGCAAGCGGCTAGGGACAGCTGCTCCTTAGATGAGATCACCCCACTCAACATTTCAGAGAGGGCCGGTCACGAGTATTAATAACTGAGTGGAAGTTTCCACCGAGATAGAAAGAGAAGCCTGAATCGGAATTCAAGCTGACGTGGCTGGAAATTGACAACGTCGCATACGCACCAGAAGAGGAATAATTAAAATTAACACGTTTACGAGCATAATAATGAGTAAACAAGCACAGTACAGTGAATTATTTTGAATGAGAGATTTTTCAGTATAGAGAAACCATGTAATAATTGTGCAGAAATAAACTGCCGACGTAAGACGACGTCATAGGGGAATTACCTAAGCCTCTGTGGAGGGGAGAGATCAAAAAGAATGCAACACCCACACAATTGAGGACGAGAAATTAATTAATATCTCCGAATTGCACGATCGATTCTGAGGTGCAATAAGATCATTAGACATTGAAAAGACAAGCTTCCGGAAGATATAATTTTTATATTTGTGGCACCATTATTTTAGAAGTTGACCACAGGAAAGGCTTGAGTCTTATTTTTTTGTAGTAAAACAGTATAAAGCATCGGGCGTTTCCAAGCCAATCATGCAGTATTCAGACAGCCAGAGGGCACGTCACTGTGTCACATCGCATCAGTCCTACGAGCATTCCGTGAGGGGAAGTGCTGCTCCACGACGTAGAAGTAATCATTCCGACAGTCCGTGAGGGGACGTAACTCTGCGTTACATCGATAACAGCTACCAATACTCCTTGAGGGGAGAAACGCTGTTTTGCATCACCGAAGTAAGATCCAATAGCCACAGGCGTCACAGTAGTAACGACTTGCTGGCCTCCATAAGGAGCATTCACGACGAAATTTTAAAGTATCGCCGTAGTGAAGTATTAGGAAAATCCTAATTATAGGATTTAGGCCGACTGTATACAAGTTAAAGTGAAGATTCGCAAGATATAGTCAGAGCAGGCTGCGAACGTCGGACTTAAAGGCGATAGGTCGTTAAATGTAACGAACAGATCATAACGTACGGAAGTATCGTACCAGACAGATAAACTGTTATTTAAGTTGAAGCAACCTAAAAAGGAAGAACAGAATAAGGTTCGAACGTAGGAGCGTTAAAAAACAGTTCAAATAAATAGAATAGGAGACTATAAGCATTAGCTCCAGATAGCAGGCGAACAATTCTAATAGTACTAGAATCAAGAAGTGCTAGCTGCTAAAATATAAATCTATAGGTCTTAGAGGAGACCTCGATCCATATAGACTCTCGTTAGGATCAATAGACAGATCTACAGAGAAGCCGTTCAAGCGAGATAATAGCCAGTTATCCAGGATAGGAATAGCAGAATTGAACTCCAGGGAACAGTAGATGTTTCGGGACCTTCGCATTCTTCAGAATAGGAAGCCGACATCGGATAAATCTCACCCTTGGAAACGGGAATTTAAGAAGATCACGTGTGTAGGCTCAGAAATACGGCCTAGTGATCGAGTCATTGTGAAGTGTAAAATAATCAAGATTGTGTGTTAGATAATATTTTTAGTGTTATTATGTGTTCAAAAGGGACACACCAGTATATAAAAATGTCGTCAATATTAAGTGTTATAGATATAGGTCAAAAAGTGTTTTTAAGTAAAATGAATACCTTCAATATGGTGTAAACAGTTCGAAGTGGGCCCAAAAATGAAACGCCACACCAGATTTAAGATCATGGGATGATCTGAAAATATGTAAGTACAAAATTCATTTTTTATTTTGGTGTCAGAAATTGATTGTGTACAACTCACCGGAGTTTTGAGTGAAAGGGATGTGTTTTAATGAATGAATACTGAATAATCAAGAATACGGTCTGAACAATAATAAAATAAATAGAGAAATTATGAATAATCATGTAAAGAATAAATTCCGTAGGGAAATATGTGAATAAAGGGTTAAAGTATTTAACAAATGTCATAAGAGCAAGCGAAATATCATTTAATTATCATAAAAGACATTGAAATAAAGTAAAGTTGAGATATGAAAGAGATAGCTTTTGAGCTTATATAAAGAATAAAGATAATAATAATAATAATTAAATATGGAAATGTTAAATAATAATCAAATGAATTGATATGAACATAAAAACGTTAAGCCTTAACGTATGTGTAAGAAATGAGGTTCAATGGAATATTTTAAAATAGGGAGCGTTTTATCGACCATGGAAAGATTAATATGTGAATTAAAATAATATGAATTGTTACTAAAGCGATTTACCAGTTCTTGGGAAGACATTTCGGCCTAAAATAATGCATAGCGCATAATGAGCGCAAATATAATATTAAAGTGTCACGCTAGGAACGCGTAGTGGTTAAATACTTGGTACATTACTTATGGAGGGTAGTTGATTGCAGTGAATTGATAATTGTGTAAGTCCTCTATTTGTGATATGGTATCACGAGGCATTGTGTATGTATTTAAAAAGGGAGCTAATATATGGTATTATTGAGCGTATGTCATTGGGCCACGGCCGACTCTAAATCGCATTTGTATAAGCCCTCTGTAAGGGATTTGTTCCCGAGGCACCTGAAGAGATTCGAATGCAGGATCTTCATATGATAAAAGCCCCTGAAATTCTTCGTCGTCGTATGTGTATTTAATCTTCCCAATCAATGAGGACCCTCTCATAATTAATAAATGCCAAGGATATGATAATGGTCTTTGAACCAAAGAATAGTTGTTTGAATGTTACGGTACAATAAAGCCCGGTCTCCCCAGAGCTGTATGAATGGAAAGGTTTGTTTTGAAAGCCTTGAAAATAAGCTACTAAATGTTGGGCCAGACGGGATGTCTCCCCACCCTAACGTGTCATAAATCGCACCCCATGTAGTGGAGTCTAGCCTTCTTAAAGCGAGAAGGAACTGAGACCGTCTCGTAAGCTGTTTTAAAGAGAAACGAATACACCAGGAGTGTTTAAAGTTGTAAACGACCCGGGCGTTGAACCGAGGTCCTTAAAGATAGATATTTCGTTTGCCGGTTCAGATCGTAGTTTCTTATATGATAATGGTCTATTTAAGACATGAGAGATAAATAACAATCCCTAATGTAATAATGTATGGACGTGGGATTCCACGAGTTGATTGAAGGCAACTGAGTTCGGGAGTAACTATAGTTTTTTGACTGTGTCAAGTACCTTCACGCTCTGGAGTACACAATTGATTTTCTGATTACCTTAATATGTTTGTGAAATAAAGAGAGATGATAACAGCTGAATGTGTGGACATGCCCAAAATATTGAATTAAATAATTAACAGAGATTTTAAATATAATTATATATTTGTTCTTGAGAAATAAGAAAATATAAAAGCTAATGTTTGAGGTGTACAAGAATGACACCGTAATAATGCAAATGCATGGAGCCAAAGAGCTCAGAGTTATGTAAACTTAATGTTAGTGCTTTATGGAAGTGAGACTAAGTGAGAATTGTTGGTTTATGTGGAAACCACAGGTTTTGAATTCAATATTTGTTTATTTTATTTTGTGATCCCTTGTTCATTTGGGACAAGCAGTTGATATTTGGGTTAGTAATTAATTTGTTTAAATGTTTGTAGCGCCATTAATTTTATTAATTAAATATGTTTAAATAGGAGTTGATTTTGTTGTTATTTTTGCAAGTGTATCCTCTAATTAATCCAAAATATGTGAGTCACAGAGTGGGGGAACTTACCACTGCCCCGAAATCCCGAATTGAGCTACGCTGGTATACTGTGATTGGCATATTTCTTGCTAAATGGGCACAATATATATGAATGAAAGGCATCCAAATCCATCCAGCCGTTTTAGTGTGAAGAGGTAACAAACACACACACACACACACACAAACTTTCACAATATTATAATATAAATAAAGATTAAAAATTCTTTTTCCTAGTTTATATGTTTTCATTTTTATAGATTTTGGTGTAAAGAATTTTAAGGTTATTGTTTCTACATCTGTATGATATAATTTCCAAGTTTCTAATACAAATTATAATTTGAAAGGTTTTCACATACAGTACTTTATCTACAGAGCATGATGGGATCACTCACTTGACATAACGCCAGTGAGATGGCAAACAGCTCGCGTATCTTGTGGGAATGTCGGTAGAGGACGCTTCCTCTAGTGTGCGGTCCCAGTGCGCATCATCCTCTAGCAAGCCAAGTGCTCTACATGCCACTTAAAATGTTGGTTGAACCACCCCTGCCACGGTTTTGAGGTCAGTAAAAGACTGAGGGCCAGGGATTTTATGTAAAAGGAGGCGGAGGTAGCAGCACTCGGCATTACCAGGGTGAACGGTGTAAACTCTACCATTGCGTCCTGATCTTTCTTCACACCAGGATGGCCTGGGAATGGCTTTCCTTGTTTCCTTCTCCAGAACTTCTTACCTTTGCAAACGAAATAGGATGGGTCTTCACAATATAAAAGTGTTGAAGGAAATTTATCGGATCGGCATAGTTCGAAGAAAGCAGGAAGAGTTGTGTTTGGAGGGCTGTTAAACTGGTCACGAACGTCGTCTTCATTAATGTAAACCCGCTGGCCGTTCTCGAGGTGGACGGCAAGTTGCATGACCGAAGGATAGCGTTCATGTATGAGGAAGCAGAATATGCGCCAAGCCGCCTCTGAGCTGCTGATGTAGCGTCCTGATTCATATCTCGCAACTTCGTCAAACTCTCCGATGCTAAAAGTAGCTTGGTCGGAACCTTTGTTAACATACTTGCAAATGTATTTTATTGACTTTACAGAGTTGCAGTACTCAACATTGATATGAGCTGAGAAGGTGCGAGATAGGACGGGATTATAGGGTACCACCCAGCTATTGTCAATTTCCACTCCCTTTTTAATAATAGAAACCGCACCCTCCGAAGTGGGCAGCCTGCGATATTTGGGATACCCATCTTCCCCGGTTTGGGTTATAAAAAGATCAGGACGTCCAAAATGGCGCACGTAAGTCATAGCATCCTGAGTGCGTTCATGCATATAGCGCGGGCCTCCAGTGAAAGTCGACGGCAACACAACCATTTTACCAATATCTGACAAACGGCTGTCAGCTTTACTCATTGCGTCCTTCAGGTGCACATATTCCTCACTTCTCAACTTTTTCTGATTGATGCAAATCCAAAGTAGTCTCTCTGTCTCAATCTTTGCATACATATCAACCAGAAACTGATTGAGAAGATTGCGAAATAACAAAAGATAAGAATTATCACCCTCATGCTCAAATATTCTGAAGCTGTAAAAGTTTGCGGCAGAAACAGTCTTCTTCAAAGGTGCTTGAGTGCCGTTGTGAAGTTGAGGGATATTAATGCAGTAGCCATCTTCTCCACGGCAGAATATAAGCGGATATTGCAGAGCATCATACGCGCGATGTGTTTCACTAATACGAAGCAACCAGCTATCTCTGCCGTGGAGTACAATATCCCTTTTCTCAAACTCCTGACCAGCCTGCAAATCACCAGAACACTGGTGGGGGCAACATGATGCAGCCCGCATTGTCTGGCAACAATAGACTTAGGCATTATTGAAGCTGTTTATACAATTGCGGTTTTCGCGATTTGACCATGTTCCCGGGTGAATATTTCGAAAACCTTTCTTAGCGAGCACCTACGGCCCTTGAGGAAGCTGCACACCAAATTTCATTCCAATCCGTTTGGTGGTTTCTGAGATTTCATGATGAATGAGTGAGTGGTATTTGACAAATATAAGTATACTAGCTGTTACCCGCGGCTTCGCCTGCAATAACATTTGTAATCCTGTTATAACATTAGTTAAATAGATAGATAAGCATGGGTCCTAGTGGAAAATAATTCTATCACCTGAAACCAAAAATGCATGGGACGAAAAAAAACATCAAAATATCATGTTGGTTTCGGACCCTAAAAGACGTGAAAAATATAATAAAAGTATTAAAAAAAACTATTTTTTTGAAATTTCATTCGAATCAATTTTTATGTCAATCCTGGGACTTAGAAAATTCCGGCCAAAAATACAAAATCATTAATAACTCTCTAAGTATTCGTCGTATGATGAAATAGCAAGAGACAAAAAAGATGTAATGTGTTATTGTCTACAACATAGGCCATGTATAATTTTAAACTCAGATATATTAGGTTCCCCCCTCCCCCATAATTTCACCCCTCCCCATGGGCCCCTTAAATTGGATTTATGAAAAAACGGTTAAACACCTGTTTAGTTATTTTTATGCTGATTTTTTTCGGCTGAGTCCCAAACTCCTTGCCTATGTCGTTTAAGAGATACACGCTCCGTTAGGAATACTTCAACCCCCACTTTTCACCCCTTTCACCTCATAATATACACCACATCGAAAAACCCTCAGACACGTGTCTTCTTATTTTTTGTGCTGAGTTTATATGCCGAGTATCACATCCCCCAATGAAACCAATCGGGAAATATTGCTATTCAATTAAATGCAGGTCTACCCCCTTAACACCCCTTTAGAACCTGAGTATCCAAAAATCCTTTCTTAGTGGGCGTTTGCGGCCCTTGAGGAAGCTGGATACCAAATTTCATTCCAATCCGTTTGGTGCTTTCAGAGATTTCGTGATGAATGAATGAGTCAGTGGTATTTGAGCTTTATATAGTAGATAGATAGTAGATTAGTATCAACAATCCACTATTTCTTACAGTTACAGTAACAAAGCGCAGCAAATATGTAGCCCCACATAAAAGGTGTTTGATGGGCGTACTTTTGTAGTACTCCAATGAATGCAAAGGTGGAATTTCAACAAAGCTGTTGTTTCATTTGAGTGGCTTGGACATCGTGGTCATTTAGCCCCGTGTACTTGGGTGTGTTTGGAATATGTCTGATAGCCTGCGTTGTTGTGATAGCTGTATTAGCGTGTGTAGTTGTAATTTAGATGAGGATTGGGAAGGAGGCGGCAGTGGCCTTAATTCAAGAACTATCCCGGCATTCACCTAGAGTAGAAGTGGGAAACTACGGAAAACCACTTCCAGGATGGCTGCGGTGGGAAGTGAACCCTCGTCTTCACAGTTTTGTATCACGAGGCTGAGTGTACCCCATTCCAGCCCTCAGACCAGAATTAAATTCCTTGGTAGAGCCGGGAATCGAACCTGGACCTCCGCGGTGACACCCAAGAGTGCTTGCTACTACGCAACGAGGCAGACAGAAAGAGTTATGTTATAAGTTTATAACTGTACCCATTAATTTAAGTGAAAGTAGGCTACATGTTCTTAACTGAACATCTTGTTTGGAATATTGTATTGTCGCGGACGTGGACACTCTGTCTTTACAGTTGTTAGCTCAATGTGAACGATTCTGAACACAATTTAGATGTCTTATCACAGTGCCGTCAAGTATTGAACTAGTTGAAGGTCGGTTTTATCACTGTTTCGTTGGAACGAGACGAGATTTGTTGAGCCGAAGGCACTCCCCACCTCCTTGCCACATAGAAAGGCGTTCGATACGAGGCGGAGGTGGGGGAGTGACAGGTTCACTTCAGGATTCTGTCCCAACTCAATACACCTATAAATACACGCTTCTTTGAGCACACCGTTTCATGAGCGCATTACATGAATTCCCGTCAACATTAAAGGTTGATGTTAAGTTATCCCCAATAAATGTACAACAGTCTCATGGCTGGGAGCTAAATGACATTATTATTGGACAGTGAAAGTATAGTACTTGAGTCTAGTGTAAGTAAATGGAAGCTTCATCCTCATTATCATCATCTTAAAATTATAGGATTGAGTCCCATCCACCTGCTGTGGTCATAAGAGACCCTGAGGTATTATCGTGTTTATAACATAAGCAAGCGGCGTCTCAAGGGTTGATTGTAACCAATCCCTGTAGGTCACAATAAAACACACGCATGTGTTATTCAGACATTTTATTGTTGCAGCAGCAAATGAGACAGCTATGTCCTCACGCATAATTGGCACGTATAAATAAAATAGCATTTCTCCCTCGCGGTGCCTGCCAACTCCATTGGCACGGAAAGTAAAGAACAACAAATGAGCGTCCGGTTGTCAACGTTTGCAAAAGATGCGTAATATCATAATTGTATACTGCGGGGTGTCTTGATATGCTGATAAAAAAAAAAATTGCTGTTGCATTTTAACTCCTATAAATAATATTTGACTAGGCCCTATATACTGTAAATGGATTGTTCTTCAATCGTTCAACACGTTAATGTGTCCAATCCAATTGGGCGGGAGCATAACTATCCACTCGATCTTACTAACATAATAATTTTTATTAGCATACTTTTCAATTTTGATAAAAATCAAAGTAGAGTTATAAGAACTGCACAAGCCAAACGTCTGTGTTTAGGCTATGTGCGTGTGTGTCGGTCGCACACACTCTCTCTCTCACAATTCATAAACGACCAAACTGAATTGAACCAAAGAATCGGTATATTGGCTTTCACGGCCGGTGAATTAAAACTCAGCAATTCTTCTAGGTTTGTGCCGTGTCTTGTGTGGGGTTTCGCCTAGGACACCAAGCTGGCTCATCGGCGGGCTCTTAGTAACCCCGCCTGGACCCCCACAGGAGTGACGAACTGCGCGCCACCTCCCTTTATATTAGGTGCAACTGCAACACTCGACTGCGAGAACTAAAAGCTCAAGCAAACTTAACCTCGCTATGAAGGCTTCCAAGAAGTAGGTATATTGGCTTTCACGGCAGGAGAATTAAAACTCAGCAATTCTTCTAGGTTTGTGCCGTGTTTTGTGTGGGGTTTCGCCTAAGACAGTAAGCTGGTTCATCGGAGGGCTCTTGGTGTCCCCGCCCGGACCCCCACAGGAGTGACGACCTGCGCGCCACCTCCCTTTATATTAGGTGCAACTGCACCACTCGACTGCGAGAAGTAAAAGCTCAAGCAGCCTTAACCTCCCTATGAAGGCTTCCAAAAAGTTGGTATATTGGCTCTCACGGCCGGTGAATTAAAACTCAGCAATTCTTCTAGGTTTGTGCCGTGTCTTGTGTGGGGTTTCGCTTACGACAACTAGCTGGCTCATCGGCGGGCCCTTAGTGTCCCCGCCCGGACCCCCCACAGGAGTGACGAACTGCGCGGCACCTCCCCTTAAATTAGGTGCAACTGCACCACTTGACTGCGAGAACTAAAAGCTCAAGCAGCCTTAAACTCCCTATGAAGGCTTCCAAAGAATTGGTATATTGGCTTTCACGGCTGGTGAATTAAAACTCAGCAATTCTTCTAGGTTTGTGTCGTGTCTTGTGTGGGGTTTCGCCTAAGACACCAAGCTGGTTCAACGGAGGGCTCTTGGTGTCCCCGCCCGGACCCCCACAGGAGTGACGACCTGCGCGTCACCTCCCTTTATATTAGCTGCAACTGCACCACTCGACTGCGAGAAGTAAAAGCTCAAGCAGCCTTAACCTCCCTATGAAGGCTTCCAAAAAGTTGGTATGTTGGCTTTCACGGCAGGTGAATTAAAACTCAACAATTCTTCTAGGTTTGTGCCGTGTCATGTGTGGGGTTTCGCTTACGACACCAAGCTGGCTCATCGGCGGGCTCTTGGTGTCCCAACCCGGACCCCCACAGGAGTGACGAACTAGGCGGCACCACCCCTAAAATTAGGAGCAACTGCACCACTTGACTGCGAGAACTAAAATCTCAAGCAACCTTAACCTCCCTAAGAAGGCTTCCAAATATTTGGTATATTGACTTTCACGGCCGGTGAATTAAAACTCAGAAATTCTTCTAGGTTTGTGCCTTGTCTTGTGTGGGGTTTCGCCTAGGACACCAATCTGGCTCATCGACGGTTTCATTGTGTCCCCGCCCGGACCCCCACAGGAGTGACGAACTGCGCGCCACCTCCCTTTATATTAGGTGCAACTGCACCACTTGACTGCGAAAACTAAAATCTCAAGCAGCCTTAACCTCCCAATGAAGGCTTCCAAAAAGTTGGTATATTGGCTTTCACGACCGGTGAATTAAAACTCAGCTATTCTTCTAGGTTTGTGCCGTGTCTTGTGTGGGGTTTCGCTTACGACACCAAGCTGGCTCATCGGCTGGCTCTTGGTGTCCCCGCCCGGACCCCCACAGGTGTGACGAACTGCGCGCCACCTCCCTTTATATTAGGTGCAAATGCAAAACTTGACTGCAAGATCTAAAATCTCAAGCAGCCATAACCTCCCTATGAAGGCTTCCAAAAAGTTGGTATATTGGCTTTCACGGCAGGTAAATTAAAACTCAGCTTTTCTTCTAGGTTTGTGCCGTGTCTTGTGTGGGGTTTCGCCTAAGACTCCAAGCTGGCACATCGGCGGGCTCTTGGTGCCCCCGCCCGGACCCCCACAGGAGTGACGAACAGCGCGCCACCTCCCTTTATATTAGGTGCAACTGCACCACTCGACTGCGAGAACTAAAAGCTCAAGCAGCCTTAACCTCCCTATGAAGGCTTCCAAAAAGTTGGTATATTGGCTTTCACGGCCGGTGAATTAAAACTCAGCAATTCTTCTAGGTTTGTGCCGTGTCTTGTGTGGGGTTTCGCTTACGACACCTAGCTGGCTTATCGGCGGCCTCTTGGTGTCCCCGCCCTGTCCCCACAGGAGAGACGAACTGGGCGCCACCTCCCTTTATATTTGGTGCAACTGCACCACTTGACTGCGAGAACTAAAACTCAAGCAGCCTTAACCTCCCTATGAAGGCTTCCAGAAAGTTGGTATATTGGCTTTCACGGCAGGTAAATGAAAACTCAGCAATTCTTCTAGGTTTGTACCGTGTCTTGTGTGGGGTTTCGCCTAGGACACCAATCTGGCTCATTGACGGTCTCTTGGTGTCCCCGCCTGGACCACCACAGGAGTGTCGAACAGCGCGCTAACTCCCTTTATATTAGGTGCAACTGCACCTCTTGACTGCGAGAACTAAAACTCAAGCAGCCTTAACCTCCATATGGAGGCTTCCAAAAAGTTGGTATGTTGGCTTTAACGGCCGGTGAATTAAAACTCAGCAATTCTTCTAGGTTTGTGCCGTTTCTTGTGTGGGGTTCCGCCTACGACACCAAGCTGGCTCATCGGCGGGCTCTTGGTGTCCCCGCCCGGACCCCCACTGGAGTGACGAACTGCGCGCCACCTCCCTTTAAATTAGGTGCAACTGCACCACTTGACTGCGAGAACTAAAAGCTCAAGCAGCCTTAACCTCCCTATGCAGGCTTCCAAAAAGTTGGTGTATTGGCTTTCACGGCCGGTGTATTAAAACTCAACAATTCTTCTAGGTTTGTGCCGTGTCTTGTGTGGGGTTTCACTTACGACACCAAGCTGGCTCATAGGCTGGCTCTTGTTGTCCCCGCCCGGACCCCCACAGGAGTGACGAACTGCGCGCCACCTACCTTTAAATAAAGTGCAACTGCACCACTTAACAGCGAGAACAAAAACCCAAGCAGCCTTAACCTCCCAATGAAGGCTTCCAAAAAGTTAGTATATTGACTTTCACGGCCGGTGAATTAAAACTCAGCAATTCTTCTAGGTTTGTGCCGTGTTTTGTGTGGGGTTTCGCCTAGGACACCAAACTGGTTCTTGGGAGGGCTCTTGGTGTCCCCGCCCGGACCCCCACAGGAGTGACAAACTGCGCGCCACCTCCCTTTTTATTAGGTGCAAATGCACCACTCGACTGCGTGAACTAAAAGCTCAAGCAGCCTTAACCTCCCTATGAAGGCTTCCAAAAAGTTGGTATATTGGCTTTCACGGCCGGTGAATTAAAAGTCAGCAATTCTTCTAGTTTTGTGCCGTGTCTTGTGTGGGGTTTCGCTTACGACACCTAGCTGGCTCATCGGCGGGCCCTTAGTGTCCCCGCCCGGACCCCCCACAGGAGTGACGAACTGCGCGGCACCTCCCCTTAAATTAGGTGCAACTGCACCACTTGACTGCAAGAACTAAAATATCAAGCAGCCTTCAACTCCCTATGAAGGCTTCCAAAAATTTGGTATTTTGGCTTTCACGGCCGGTGAATTAAAACTCAGCAATTCTTCTAGGTTTGTGCCGTGTCTTGTGTGGGGTTTCGCCTAGGACACCAAGCTGGCTCATCGCCGGGCTCTTGGTGTCCCCGCCCTGACCCCCACTGGAGAGACGAACTGCGCGCCACCTCCCTTTATATTTGGTGCAACTGCACCACTTGACTGCGAGAACTTAAATCTCAAGCAGCCATGACCTCCCTATGAAGGCTTCCAAAAAGTTGGTATATTTGCTTTCACGGCAGGCAAATTAAAACTCAGCAATTCTTCTAGGTTTGTGCCGTGTCTTGAGTGGGGTTTCGCCTAGGGCACCAAGCTGGCTCATCGCCGGGCTCTTGGTGTCCCCGCCCTGACCCCCACTGGAGAGACGAACTGCGCGCCACCTCCCTTTATATTTGGTGCAACTGCACCACTTGACTGCGAGAACTAAAATCTCAAGCAGCCATGACCTCCCTATGAAGGCTTCCAAAAAGTTGGTATATTTGCTTTCACGGCAGGTAAATTAAAACTCAGCAATTCTTCTAGGTTTGTGCCGTGTCTTGTTTGGGGTTTCGCCTAAGACAACAAGCTGGCTTATCGGCGGGGTCTTGGTGTCCCCGCCCGGACCCCAACAGGAGTGACGAACTGGGCGCCACCTCCCTTTAAATTAGGTGCAACTGCACCACTTGACTGCGAGAACTAAAAGCTCAAGCAGCCTTAACCTCCCTGTGAAGGCTTCCAAAATGTTGGTATATAGGCTTTCACGGCCGGTGAATTAAAACTCAGCAATTCTTCTAGGTTTGTGCCGTGTCTTGTGAGGGGTTTCGCCTAAGACAACAAGCTTGCTCATCGGCGGGTTCTTGGTGTCCCCGCCCGGGCCCCCACAGGAGTGACGAACTTTGTATTAGGTGCAACTGCACCACTTGACTGCGTGAACTAAAAGCTCAAGCAGCTTTAACCTCCCTATGAAGGCTTCCAAAAAGTTGCTATATAGGCTTTCACGGCCGGTGAATTAAAACTCGGCAATTCTTCTAGGTTTGTGCCGTGTCTTGTGTGAGGTTTCGCCTAAGACAACAAGCTGGCTCATCGGCGGGCTCTTGGTGTCCCCGCCCGGACCCCAAGAGGAGTCACGAACTGCGAGCCACCTCACTTTATATTAGGTTCAACTGCACCACTCGACGGCGAGAACTTAAAGCTCAAGCAGCCTTAACCTCCCTATGAAGGCTTAAAACTCAGCAATTCTTCTAGGTTTGTGCCGTGTCTTGTGTGGGGTTTCGCCTTAGAAAACAAGCTTGCTCATCGGCGGGGTCTTGTGTGGGGTTTCGCCTAGGACTCAAAGCTGGTTCATTGGAGGGCCCACAGGAGCCACCTACCTTTAAATAAAGTGCAACTGCACCACTTAACTGCGAGAACTAAACGCTCAAGCGACCTTAACCTCCCAATGAAGCTGCTATATTGGCTTTCACGGCCGGTGAATTAAAACTCAGCAATTCTTCTAGGCTTGTGCCGTGTCTTGTGTGGGGTTTCGCCTAGGACACCAAGCTGGCTCATCGGCTGGCTCTTGGTGTCCCCGCCCGGACCCTCACTGGATAGACGAACTGCGCGCCAGCTCCCTTTAAATAAAGTGCAACTGCACCACTTAACTGCGAGAACTACAAGCTCAAGCAACCTTAACCTCCCAATGAAGGCTTCCAAAATATTGGTATATTGGCATTCACGGCCGGTGAATTAAAACTCAGCAATTCTTCTAAGATTGTGCCGTGTCTTGTGCGGTGTCTCGCCTAAGACACCAAGCTGGCTCATCGGCGGGCTCTTGGTGTCCCCACCCGGACCCCCACAGGAGTGACAAACTGCGCGCCACCTCCCTTTATATTAGGTTCAACTGCACCACTCGACTGCGAGAACTAAAAGCTCAAGCAAACTTAACCTCCCTATGAAGGCTTCCTAAAAATTGCTATATTGGCTTTCACGGCCGGTGAATTAAAACTCAGCAATTCTTCTAGGTTTGTGCCGTGTCATGTGTGGGGTTTCGCCTAGGACACCAAGCTGGCTCATCGGCTGGTTCTTGGTGTCCCCGCCCGGACCCCCACAGGTGTGACGAACTGCGCGCCACCTACCTTTAAATAAAGTGCAACTGCACCACTTAACTGCGAGAACTAAAAGCTCAAGCGACCTTAACCTCCCAATGAAGGCTTCCAAAATGTTGGTATATTGGCTTTCACGGCCGGTGAATTAAAACTCAGCAATTCTTCCAGGTTTGTGCCGTGTCTTGTGTGGGGTTTCGCCTAGGACTCAAAGCTGGTTCATTGGAGGGCTCTTGGTGTCCCCGCCAGGACCCCCTCAGGAGTGACGAACTGCGCGCCACCTCCCTCTATATTAGGTGCAACTGCACCACTCGACTGCGAGAACTAAAAGCTCAAGCAGCCTTAACCTCCTTATGAAGGCTTCCAAAAAGTTGGTATATTGGCTTTCACGGCCGGTGAATTAAAAATCAGCAATTCTTCCTGGTTTGTGCCGTGTCTTGCGTGGAGTTTCGCCTAGGACAACAAGCTGGCTCATCGGCGGGCTCTTGGTGTCCCCGCCCGGACCTCCACAGGAGTGACGAACTGCGCGCCTCCTCCCTTTATATTAGGAGCAAATGCACAACTTGACTGCAAGAACTAAAAGCTCAAGCAGCCCTCACCTCCCTATGAAGGCTTCCAAAAAGTTGGTATATTGGCTTTAACGGCAGGTAAATTATAACTCAGCTTTTCTTCTAGGTTTGTGCCGTGTCTTGTGTGGGGTTTCGCCTAGGACACCAATCTGGCTCATCGACGGTTTCTTGGTGTCCCCGCCCGGACTCCCACAGGAGTGACGAACTGCGCGCCACCTCTCTTTATATTAGGTGCAACTGCACCTCTTGACTGCGAGAACTAAAGGCTCAAGCAGCCTTAACCTCCCTATGAAGGCTTCCAAATAGTTGGTATATTGGCTTTAACGTCCGGTGAATTAAAACTCAGCAATTCTTCTAGGTTTGTTCCGTGTCTTGTGTGGGGTTTCGCCTACGACACCAAGCTGGCTCATCGGCGGGCTCTTGGTGTCCCCGCCCGGACCCCCACAGGAGTGACGAACTGCGCGCAACCTCCCTATAAATTAGGTGCAACTGCACCACTTGACTGCGAGAACTAAAAGCTCAAGCAGCCTTAACCTCCCTATGATGGCTTGAAAAAAATTAGTATATTGAATTTCATGGGCGGTGAATTCAAACGCAGCAATTCTCCTAGGTTTGTGCCGTGTGTTGTGTGGGGATTCGCCTAGGACACCAAGCTGGCTCATCGGCGGGCTCTTGAGGTCCCCGCCCGGACCCCTACAGGAGTGACGAACTGCGCGCCACCTACCTTTATATTAGGTGCAACTGCACCATTGACTGCGGAAACTAAAAGCTCAAGCAGCCTTAACCTCCCTATGCAGGCTTCCAAAAAGTTGGTGTATTGGCTTTCACGGCCGGTGAATTAAAACTCAACAATTCTTTTAGGTTTGTGCCGTGTCTTGTGTGGGGTTTCGCTTACGACACCAAGCTGGCTCATAGGCTGGCTCCTGGTGTCCCCGCCCGGACCCCCACAGGTGTGACGAACTGCGCGCCACCTACCTTTAAATAAAGTGCAACTGCACCACTTAACAGCGAGAACAAAAGCCCAAGCAGCCTTAACCTCCCAATGAAGGCTTCCAAAAAGTTAGTATATTGGCTTTCACGGCCGGTGAATTAAAACTCACCAATTCTTCTAGGTTTGTGCCGTGTTTTGTGTGGGGTTTCGCCTAGGACACCAAACTGGTTCATGGGAGGGCTCTTGGTGTCCCCGCCCGGACCCCCACAGGATTGACAAACTACGCGCCACCTCCCTTTATATTAGGTGCAAATGCACCACTCGACTGCGTGAACTAAAAGCTCAATCAGCCTTAACCTCCCTACGAAGGCTTCCAAAAAGTTGGTATATTGGCTTTCACGGCCGGTAAATTAAAACTCAGCAATTCTTCTAGGTTTGTGCCGTGTCTTGTGTGGGGTTTCGCTTACGACACCTAGCTGGCTCATCGGCGGGCCCTTAGTGTCCCCGCCCGGACCCCCCACAGGAGTGACGAACTGCGCGGCACCTCCCCTTAAATTAGGTGCAAATGCACCACTTGACTGCAAGAACTAAAATATCAAGCAGCCTTAAACTCCCTATGAAGGCTTCCAAAAAGTTGGTATATTGGCTTTCACGGCCGGTGAATTAAAACTCAGCAATTCTTCTAGGTTTGTGCCGTGTCTTGTGTGGGGTTTCGCCTAGGACACCAAGCTGGCTCATCGCCGGGCTCTTGGTGTCCCCGCCCTGACCCCCACTGGAGAGACGAACTGCGCGCCACCTCCCTTTATATTAGGTGCAACTGCACCACTCGACTGCGAGAACTAAAAGCTCAAGCAGCCTTAACCTCCCAATGATGGCTTCCAAAAAGTTGGTATATTGGCTTTCACGGCCGGTGAATTAAAACTCAGCAATTCTTCTAGGTTTGTGCCGTGTCTTGTGTGGGGTTTCGCTTACGACACCTAGCTGGCTTATCGGCGGCCTCTTGGTGTCCCCGCCCTGTCCCCACAGGAGAGACGAACTGGGCGCAACCTCCCTTTATATTTGGTGCAACTGCACCACTTGACTGCTAGAACTAAAACTCAAGCAGCCTTAACCTCCCTATGAAGGCTTGAAAAAAAATAGTATATTGGCTTTCACGGCCGGTGAATTAAAACTCAGCAATTCTTCTAGGTTTGTGCCGTGTCTTGTGTGGGGTTTCGCCTAGGACACCTAGCTGGCTCATCGGCGGGCTCTTGGTGTCCCCGCCCGGACCCCCACAGGAGTGACGAACTGCGCGCCTCCTCCCTTTATATTAGGTGCAAATGCACAACTTGACTGCAAGAACTAAAAGCTCAAGCAGCCCTCACCTCCCTATGAAGGCTTCCAAAAAGTTGGTATATTGGCTTTCACGGCAGGTAAATTAAAACTCAGCTTTTCTTCTAGGTTTGTGCCGTGTCTTGTGTGGGGTTTCGCCTAGGACACCAATCTGGCTCATCGACGGTTTCTTGGTGTCCCCGCCCGGACTCCCACAGGAGTGACGAACTGCGCGCCACCTCCCTTTATATTAGGTTCAACTGCACCTCTTGACTGCGAGAACTAAAGGCTCAAGCAGCCCTAACCTCCCTATGAAGGCTTCCAAATAGTTGGTATATTGGCTTTAACGTCCGGTGAATTATAACTCAGCAAATCTTCTAGGTTTGTGCCGTGTCTTGTGTGGGGTTTCGCCTACGACACCAAGCTGGCTCATCGGCGGGCTCTTGGTGTCCCCGCCCGGACCCCCACAGGAGTGACGAACTGCGCGCAACCTCCCTATAAATTAGGTGTAACTGCACCACTTGACTGCCAGAACTAAAAGCTCAAGCAGCCTTAACCTCCCTATGATGGCTTGAAAAAAATTAGTATATTGAATTTCATGGGCGGTGAATTAAAACGCAGCAATTCTCCTAGATTTGTGCCGTGTCTTGTGTGGGGATTCGCCTAGGACACCAAGCTGGCTCATCGGCGGGCTCTTGAGGTCCCCGCCCGGACCCCTACAGGAGTGACAAACTGCGCGCCACCTCCCTTATATTAGGTGCAACTGCACCATTGACTGCGGGTACTAAAAGGTCATGCAGCCTTAACCTCCCTATGCAGGCTTCCAAAAAGTTGGTGTATTGGCTTTCACGGCCGGTGAATTAAAACTCAACAATTCTTCTAGGTTTGTGCCGTGTCATGTGTGGGGTTTCGCTTACGACACCAAGCTGGCTCATAGGCTGGCTCTTGGTGTCCCCGCCCGGACCCCCACAGGAGTGACGAACTGCGCGCCACCTACCTTTAAATAAAGTGCAACTGCACCACTTAACAGCGAGAACAAAAGCCCAAGCAGCCTTAACCTCCCAATGAAGGCTTCCAAAAAGTTAGTATATTGGCTTTCACGGCCGGTGAATTAAAACTCAGCAATTCTTCTAGGTTTGTGCCGTGTTTTGTGTGGGGTTTCGCCTAGGACACCAGACTGGGTCATGGGAGGGCTCTTGGTGTCCCCGCCCGGACTCCCACAGGAGTGACAAACTGCGCGCCACCTCCCTTTATATTAGGTGCAAATGCACCACTCGACTGCCGGAACTAAAAGCTCAAGCAGCCTTAACCTCCCTATGAAGGCTTCCAAAAAGTTGGTATATTGGCTTTCACGGCCGGTGAATTAAAACTCAGCAATTCTTCTAGGTTTGTGCCGTGTCTTGTGTGGGGTTTCGCTTACGACACCTAGCTGGCTCATCGGCGGGCCCTTAGTGTCCCCGCCCGGACCCCCCACAGGAGTGACGAACTGCGCGGCACCTCCCCTTAAATTAGGTGCAAATGCACCAATTGACTGCAAGAACTAAAATATCAAGCAGCCTTAAACTCCCTATGAAGGCTTCCAAAAAGTTGGTATATTGGCTTTCACGGCCGGTGAATTAAAACTCAGCAATTCTTCTAGGTTTGTGCCGTGTCTTGTGTGGGGTTTCGCCTAGGACACCAAGCTGGCTCATCGCCGGGCTCTTGGTGTCCCCGCCCTGACCCCCACTGGAGAGACGAATTGGCGCCACCTCCCTTTATATTTGGTGCAACTGCACCACTTGACTGCGAGAACTAAAATCTCAAGCAGCCATGACCTCCCTATGAAGGCTTCCAAAAAGTTGGTATATTTGCTTTCACGGCAGGTAAATTAAAACTCAGCAATTCTTCTAGGTTTGTGCCGTGTCTTGAGTGGGGTTTCGCCTAGGGCACCAAGCTGGTTCATTGGAAGGCTCTTGGTGTCCCTGCCCGGACCCCCACTGGAGTGACGAACTGCGCGCCACCTCCCTTTATATTAGGTGCAACTGCACCACTCGACTGCGAGAACTAAAAGCTCAAGCAGCCTTAACCTCCCAATGAAGGCTTCCAAAAAGGTGGTATATTGGCTTTCACGGCCGGTGAATTAAAACTCAGCAATTCTTCTAGGTTTGTGCCGTGTCTTGTGTGGGGTTTCGCCTAGGACACCAATCTGGCTCATCGACGGTTTCTTGGTGTCCCCGCCCGGACTCCCACAGGAGTGACGAACTGCGCGCCACCTCCCTTTATATTAGGTTCAACTGCACCTCTTGACTGCGAGAACTAAAGGCTCAAGCAGCCCTAACCTCCCTATGAAGGCTTCCAAATAGTTGGTATATTGGCTTTAACGTCCGGTGAATTATAACTCAGCAAATCTTCTAGGTTTGTGCCGTGTCTTGTGTGGGGTTTCGCCTACGACACCAAGCTGGCTCATCGGCGGGCTCTTGGTGTCCCCGCCCGGACCCCCACAGGAGTGACGAACTGCGCGCAACCTCCCTATAAATTAGGTGTAACTGCACCACTTGACTGGCAGAACTAAAAGCTCAAGCAGCCTTAACCTCCCTATGATGGCTTGAAAAAAATTAGTATATTGAATTTCATGGGCGGTGAATTAAAACGCTGCAATTCTCCTAGATTTGTGCCGTGTCTTGTGTGGGGATTCGCCTAGGACACCAAGCTGGCTCATCGGCGGGCTCTTGAGGTCCCCGCCCGGACCCCTACAGGAGTGACAAACTGCGCGCCACCTCCCTTATATTAGGTGCAACTGCACCATTGACTGCGGAAACTAAAAGGTCATGCAGCCTAAACCTCCCTATGCAGGCTTCCAAAAAGTTGGTGTATTGGCTTTCACGGCCGGTGAATTAAAACTCAACAATTCTTCTAGGTTTGTGCCGTGTCATGTGTGGGGTTTCGCTTACGACACCAAGCTGGCTCATAGGCTGGCTCTTGGTGTCCCCGCCCGGACCCCCACAGGAGTGACGAACTGCGCGCCACCTACCTTTAAATAAAGTGCAACTGCACCACTTAACAGCGAGAACAAAAGCCCAAGCAGCCTTAACCTCCCAATGAAGGCTTCCAAAAAGTTAGTATATTGGCTTTCACGGCCGGTGAATTAAAACTCAGCAATTCTTCTAGGTTTGTGCCGTGTTTTGTGTGGGGTTTCGCCTAGGACACCAAACTGGGTCATGGGAGGGCTCTTGGTGTCCCCGCCCGGACTCCCACAGGAGTGACAAACTGCGCGCCACCTCCCTTTATATTAGGTGCAAATGCACCACTCGACTGCGTGAACTAAAAGCTCAAGCAGCCTTAACCTCCCTATGAAGGCTTCCAAAAAGTTGGTATATTGGCTTTCACGGCCGGTGAATTAAAACTCAGCAATTCTTCTAGGTTTGTGCCGTGTCTTGTATGGGGTTTCGCTTACGACACCTAGCTGGCTCATCGGCGGGCCCTTAGTGTCCCCGCCCGGACCCCCCACAGGAGTGACTAACTGCGCGGCACCTCCCCTTAAATTAGGTGCAAATGCACCACTTGACTGCAAGAACTAAAATATCAAGCAGCCTTAAACTCCCTATGAAGGCTTCCAAAAAGTTGGTATATTGGCTTTCACGGCCGGTGAATTAAAACTCAGCAATTCTCCTAGGTTTGTGCCGTGTCTTGTGTGGGGTTTCGCCTAGGACACCAAGCTGGCTCATCGCCGGGCTCTTGGTGTCCCCGCCCTGACCCCCACTGGAGAGACGAACTGCGCGCCACCTCCCTTTATATTTGGTGCAACTGCACCACTTGACTGCGAGAACAAAAATCTCAAGCAGCCATGACCTCCCTATGAAGGCTTCCAAAAAGTTGGTATATTTGCTTTCAAGGCAGGTAAATTAAAACTCAGCAATTCTTCTAGGTTTGTGCCGTGTCTTGAGTGGGGTTTCGCCTAGGGCACCAAGCTGGTTCATTGGAAGGCTCTTGGTGTCCCTGCCCGGACCCCCACTGGAGTGACGAACTGCGCGCTACCTCCCTTTATATTAGGTGCAACTGCACCACTCGACTGCGAGAACTAAAAGCTCAAGCAGCCTTAACCTCCCAATGAAGGCTTCCAAAAAGGTGGTATATTGGCTTTCACGGCCGGTGAATTAAAACTCAGCAATTCTTCTAGGTTTGTGCCGTGTCTTGTGTGGGGTTTCTTTCGCTTACGACACCTAGCTGGCTTATCGGCGGTTCTCTTGGTGTCCCCGCCCTGTCCCCACAGGAGAGACGAGTTAGGCGCAACCTCCCTTTATATTTGGTGCAACTGCACCACTTGACTGCGAGAACTAAAACTCAAGCAGCCTTAACCTCCCTACGAAGGCTTCCAGAAAGTTGGTATTTTTGCTTTCACGGCAGGTGAATTAAAACTCAGCAATTCTTCTAGGTTTGTGCCGTGTCTTGTGTGGGGTTTTGCCTACGACACCAAGCTGGCTCATCGGCGGGCTCTTGGTGTCCCCGCCCGGACCCCCACTGGAGTGACGAACTGCGCGCCACCTCCCTTTAAATTAGGTGCAACTGCACCACTTGACTGTGAGAACTAAAAGCTCAAGCAGCCATAACCTCCCTCTGAAGGCTTACAAAAAGTTGGTATATTGGCTTTCACGGCCGGTGAATTAAAACTCAGCAATTCTTCTAGGTTTGTGCCGTGTCTTGTGTGGGGTTTTGCCTACGACACCAAGCTGGCTCATCGGCGGGCTCTTGTTGTCCCCGCCCGGACCCCCACTGGAGTGACGAACTGCGCGCCACCTCCCTTTAAATTAGGTGCAACTGCACCACTTGACTGTGAGAACTAAAAGCTCAAGCAGCCATAACCTCCCTCTGAAGTCTTCCAAAAAGTTGCTATATTGGCTTTCACGGCCGGTGAATTAAAATTCAGCAATTCTTCTAGGTTTGTGCCGTGTCTTGGGTGGGGTTTCGCCTAAGACAACAAGCTGGCTCATCGGCGGGCTCTTGGTGTCCCCGCCCGGACCCAAAGAGGAGTGACGAACTGCGCGCCACCTCCCTTTATATTAGGTTCAACTGCACCACTCGACTGCGAGAACTAAAAGCCCAAGCAGCCTTAACCTCCCTATGAAGGCTTCCAAAAAGTTGCTATATTGGCTTTCACGGCCGGTGAATTAAAACTCAGCAATTCTTCAAGTTTGTTCCGTGTCTTGTGTGGGGTTTCGCCTAGGACACCAAGCTGGCTCATCGGCTGGCTCTTGGTGTCCCCGCCCGGACCCCCACAGAAGTGACGAACTGCGCGCCACCTCCCTTTAAATAAAGTGCAACTGCACCACTTAACAGCGAGAACTAAAAGCTCAAGCAACCTTAACCTCCCAATGAAGGCTTCCAAAATGTTGGTATATTGGCTTTCACGACCGGTGAATTAAAACTCGGCAATTCTTCTAGGTTTGTGCCTTGTCTTGTGTGGGGTTTCGCCTTGGACACCAAGCTGGTTCATCGGAGGGCTGTTGGTGTCCCCGCCCGGAACCCCACAGGAGTGACTAACTGCGCGCCACCTCCCTTTGTATTAGGTGCAACTGCACCACTTGACTGCGAGAACTAGAATTCAAGCAGCCTTAACTTCCCTATGAAGGCTTCCAAAAAAGTTGGTATATTAGCTTTCACGGCCGGTGAATTAAAACTCAGCAATTCTTCTAGGTTTGTACCGTGTCTTGCGTGGGGTATCGCTTAGGACACCAAGCTGGCTCATCGGCGGGCTCTTGGTGCCCCCGCCAGGTCCCCCACACGAGTGACGAAATGCGCGCCACCTCCCTTCATATTAGGTGCAAATGCACAACTTGACTGCAAGAACTAATAGCTCAAGCAGCCCTAACCTCCCCATGAAGGCTTCCAAAAAGTTGGTATATTGGCTTTCACGGCAGGTAAATTAAAACTCAGCAATTCTTCTAGGTTTGTACCGTGTCTTGTGTGGGGTTTCGCCTAGGACACCAATCTGGCTCATTGACGGTCGCTTGGTGTCCCCGCCTGGACCCCCACATGAGTGTCGAACAGCGCGCCACCTCCTTTTATATTAGGTGCAACTGCACCTCTTGACTGCGAGAATTAAAAGCTCAAGCAGCCTTAACCTCCCTATGAAGGCTTCCAAAAACTTGGTATGTTGGCTTTAACGGCCGGTGCATTAAAACACAGCAATTCTTCTAGGTTTGTGCCGTGTCTTGTGTGGGGTTTCGCATACGACACCAAGCTGGCTCATCGGCGGGCTCTTGGTGTCCCCGCCCGGACCCCCCACAGGAGTGACGAACTGCGCGCCACCTCCCTTTAAATTAGGTGCAACTGCACCACTTGACTGCGAGAACTAAAAGCTCAAGCAGCCTTAACCTCCCTATGAAGGCTTCCAAAAAGTTGCTATATAGGCTTTCACGGCCGGTGAATTAAAACTCAGCAATTCTTCTAAGTTTGTGCCGTGTCTTGTGCGGTGTTTCGCCTAGGGAACCAAGCTGGCTCATCGGCGGGCTCTTGGTGTCCCCACCCGGACCCCCACAGGAGTGACAAACTGCGTGCCACCTCCCTTTATATTAGGTGCAACTGCACGACTCGACTGCGAAAACTAAAAGCTCAAGCAGCTTTAACCTCCCTATGAAGGCTTCCAAAAAGTTGGTATATTGGCTTTCACGGTCGGTGAATTAATACTCAGCAATTCTTCTAGGTTTGTGCCGTGTATTGTGTGGGGTTTCGCTTACAACACCAAGCTGGCTCATCGGCGGGCTCTTGGTGTCCCCGCCCGGACCCCCACAGGAGTGACGAACTGCGCGCCACCTTCCTTTATATTAGGTGCAAATGCACAACTTGACGGCAAGATCAAAAAACTCAAGCAGCCCTAACCTCCCCTTGAAGGCTTCCAAAAAGTTGGTATATTGGCTTTCACGGCCGGTGAATTAAAACTCAGCAATTCTTCTAGGTTTGTGCCGTGTCTTGTGTGGGGTTTCGCCTAGGACACAAAGCTGGTTCATTGGAGGGCTCTTTGTGTCCCCGCCCTGACCCGCACAGGAGTGACGAACTGCGCGCCACCTCCCCCTATATTAGGTGCAACTGCACCACTCGACTGCGAGAACTAAAAGCTCAAGCAGCCTTAACCTCCTTATGAAGGCTTCCAAAAAGTTGGTATATTGGCTTTCACGGCCGGTGAATTAAAAATCAGCAATTCTTCCTGGTTTGTGCCGTGTCTTGCGTGAGTTTCGCCTAGGAAACCAAGTTGGCTCATCGGCGGGCTCTTGGTGTCCCCGCCCGGACCCCCACAGGAGTGACGAACTGCGCGCCTCCTCCCTTTATATTAGGTGCAAATGCACAACTTGACTGCAAGAACTAAAAGCTCAAGCAGCCCTCACCTCCCTATGAAGGCTTCAAAAAGTTGGTATATTGGCTTTCACGGCAGGTAAATTAAAACTCAGCTTTTCTTCTAGGTTTGTGCCGTGTCTTGTGTGGGATTTCGCGTAGGACACCAATCTGGCTCATCGACGGTTTCTTGGTGTCCCCGCCCGGACACCCACAGGAGTGACGAACTGCGCGCCACCTCCCTTTATATTAGGTGCAAATAAACCTCTTGACTGCGAGAACTAAAGGCTCAAGCAGCCTTAACCTCCCTATGAAGGCTTCCAAATAGTTGGTATATTGGCTTTTACGTCCGGTGAATTAAAACTCAGCAATTCTTCTAGGTTTGTGCCGTGTCTTGTGTGGGGTTTCGCCTACGACACCAAGCTGGCTCATCGGCGGGCTCTTGGTGTCCCCACCCGGACCCCCACAGGAGTGACGAACTGCGCGCAACCTCCCTATAAATTAGGTGCAATTGCACCACTTGACTGCGAGAACTAAAAGCTCAAGCAGCCTTAACCTCCCTATGATGGGTTGCAAAAAATTAGTATATTGAATTTCACGGGCGGTGAATTAAAACGCAGCAATTCTCCTAGTTTTGTGCCGTGTTTTGTGTGGGGTTTCGCCTAGGACACCAAACTGGGTCATGGGAGGGCTCTTGGTGTCCCCGCCCGGACTCCCACAGGAGTGACAAACTGCGCGCCACCTCCCTTTATATTAGGTGCAAATGCACCACTCGACTGCGTGAACTAAAAGCTCAAGCAGCCTTAACCTCCCTATGAAGGCTTCCAAAAAGTTGGTATATTGGCTTTCACGGCCGGTGAATTAAAACTCAGCAATTCTTCTAGGTTTGTGCCGTGTCTTGTGTGGGGTTTCGCTTACGACACCTAGCTGGCTCATCGGCGGGCCCTTAGTGTCCCCGCCCGGACCCCCCACAGGAGTGACTAACTGCGCGGCACCTCCCCTTAAATTAGGTGCAAATGCACCACTTGACTGCAAGAACTAAAATATCAAGCAGCCTTAAACTCCCTATGAAGGCTTCCAAAAAGTTGGTATATTGGCTTTCACGGCCGGTGAATTAAAACTCAGCAATTCTCCTAGGTTTGTGCCGTGTCTTGTGTGGGGTTTCGCCTAGGACACCAAGCTGGCTCATCGCCGGGCTCTTGGTGTCCCCGCCCTGACCCCCACTGGAGAGACGAACTGCGCGCCACCTCCCTTTATATTTGGTGCAACTGCACCACTTGACTGCGAGAACTAAAATCTCAAGCAGCCATGACCTCCCTATGAAGGCTTCCAAAAAGTTGGTATATTTGCTTTCAAGGCAGGTAAATTAAAACTCAGCAATTCTTCTAGGTTTGTGCCGTGTCTTGAGTGGGGTTTCGCCTAGGGCACCAAGCTGGTTCATTGGAAGGCTCTTGGTGTCCCTGCCCGGACCCCCACTGGAGTGACGAACTGCGCGCTACCTCCCTTTATATTAGGTGCAACTGCACCACTCGACTGCGAGAACTAAAAGCTCAAGCAGCCTTAACCTCCCAATGAAGGCTTCCAAAAAGGTGGTATATTGGCTTTCACGGCCGGTGAATTAAAACTCAGCAATTCTTCTAGGTTTGTGCCGTGTCTTGTGTGGGGTTTCGCTTACGACACCTAGCTGGCTTATCGGCGGTTCTCTTGGTGTCCCCGCCCTGTCCCCACAGGAGAGACGAGTTGGGCGCAACCTCCCTTTATATTTGGTGCAACTGCACCACTTGACTGCGAGAACTAAAACTCAAGCAGCCTTAACCTCCCTACGAAGGCTTCCAGAAAGTTGGTATTTTTGCTTTCACGGCAGGTGAATTAAAACTCAGCAATTCTTCTAGGTTTGTGCCGTGTCTTGTGTGGGGTTTTGCCTACGACACCAAGCTGGCTCATCGGCGGGCTCTTGGTGTCCCCGCCCGGACCCCCACTGGAGTGACGAACTGCGCGCCACCTCCCTTTAAATTAGGTGCAACTGCACCACTTGACTGTGAGAACTAAAAGCTCAAGCAGCCATAACCTCCCTCTGAAGGCTTCCAAAAAGTTGGTATATTGGCTTTCACGGCCGGTGAATTAAAACTCAGCATTTCTTCTAGGTTTGTGCCGTGTCTTGTGTGGGGTTTTGCCTACGACACCAAGCTGGCTCATCGGCGGGCTCTTGGTGTCCCCGCCCGGACCCCCACTGGAGTGACGAACTGCGCGCCACCTCCCTTTAAATTAGGTGCAACTGCACCACTTGACTGTGAGAACTAAAAGCTCAAGCAGCCATAACCTCCCTCTGAAGTCTTCCAAAAAGTTGCTATATTGGCTTTCACGGCCGGTGAATTAAAATTCAGCAATTCTAGGTTTGTGCCGTGTCTTGGGTGGGGTTTCGCCTAAGACAACAAGCTGGCTCATCGGCGGGCTCTTGGTGTCCCCGCCCGGACCCAAAGAGGAGTGACGAACTGCGCGCCACCTCCCTTTATATTAGGTTCAACTGCACCACTCGACTGCGAGAACTAAAAGCCCAAGCAGCCTTAACCTCCCTATGAAGGCTTCCAAAAAGTTGCTATATTGGCTTTCACGGCCGGTGAATTAAAACTCAGCAATTCTTCAAGTTTGTTCCGTGTCTTGTGTGGGGTTTCGCCTAGGACACCAAGCTGGCTCATCGGCTGGCTCTTGGTGTCCCCGCCCGGACCCCCACAGAAGTGACGAACTGCGCGCCACCTCCCTTTAAATAAAGTGCAACTGCACCACTTAACTGCGAGAACTAAAAGCTCAAGCAACCTTAACCTCCCAATGAAGGCTTCCAAAATGTTGGTATATTGGCTTTCACGACCGGTGAATTAAAACTCGGCAATTCTTCTAGGTTTGTGCCTTGTCTTGTGTGGGGTTTCGCCTAGGACACCAAGCTGGTTCATCGGAGGGCTGTTGGTGTCCCCGCCCGGAACCCCACAGGAGTGACTAACTGCGCGCCACCTCCCTTTGTATTAGGTGCAACTGCACCACTTGACTGCGAGAACTAGAATTCAAGCAGCCTTAACTTCCCTATGAAGGCTTCCAAAAAAGTTGGTATATTAGCTTTCACGGCCGGTGAATTAAAACTCAGCAATTCTTCTAGGTTTGTACCGTGTCTTGCGTGGGGTATCGCTTAGGACACCAAGCTGGCTCATCGGCGGGCTCTTGGTGCCCCCGCCAGGTCCCCCACACGAGTGACGAAATGCGCGCCACCTCCCTTCATATTAGGTGCAAATGCACAACTTGACTGCAAGAACTAATAGCTCAAGCAGCCCTAACCTCCCCATGAAGGCTTCCAAAAAGTTGGTATATTGGCTTTCACGGCAGGTAAATTAAAACTCAGCAATTCTTCTAGGTTTGTACCGTGTCTTGTGTGGGGTTTCGCCTAGGACACCAATCTGGCTCATTGACGGTCGCTTGGTGTCCCCGCCTGGACCCCCACAGGAGTGTCGAACAGCGCGCCACCTCCTTTTATATTAGGTGCAACTGCACCTCTTGACTGCGAGAATTAAAAGCTCAAGCAGCCTTAACCTCCCTATGAAGGCTTCCAAAAAGTTGGTATGTTGGCTTTAACGGCCGGTGCATTAAAACACAGCAATTCTTCTAGGTTTGTGCCGTGTCTTGTGTGGGGTTTCGCATACGACACCAAGCTGGCTCATCGGCGGGCTCTTGGTGTCCCCGCCCGGACCCCCCACAGGAGTGACGAACTGCGCGCCACCTCCCTTTAAATTAGGTGCAACTGCACCACTTGACTGCGAGAACTAAAAGCTCAAGCAGCCTTAACCTCCCTATGAAGGCTTCCAAAAAGTTGCTATATAGGCTTTCACGGCCGGTGAATTAAAACTCAGCAATTCTTCTAAGTTTGTGCCGTGTCTTGTGCGGTGTTTCGCCTAGGGAACCAAGCTGGCTCATCGGCGGGCTCTTGGTGTCCCCACCCGGACCCCCACAGGAGTGACAAACTGCGTGCCACCTCCCTTTATATTAGGTGCAACTGCACGACTCTACTGCGAAAACTAAAAGCTCAAGCTGCTTTAACCTCCCTATGAAGGCTTCCAAAAAGTTGGTATATTGGCTTTCACGGCCGGTGAATTAATACTCAGCAATTCTTCTAGGTTTGTGCCGTGTCTTGTGTGGGGTTTCGCTTACAACACCAAGCTGGCTCATCGGCGGGCTCTTGGTGTCCCCGCCCGGACCCCCACAGGAGTGACGAACTGCGCGCCACCTTCCTTTATATTAGGTGCAAATGCACAACTTGACGGCAAGATCAAAAAACTCAAGCAGCCCTAACCTCCCCTTGAAGGCTTCCAAAAAGTTGGTATATTGGCTTTCACGGCCGGTGAATTAAAACTCAGCAATTCTTCTAGGTTTGTGCCGTGTCTTGTGTGGGGTTTCGCCTAGGACACAAAGCTGGTTCATTGGAGGGCTCTTGGTGTCCCCGCCCTGACCCCCACAGGAGTGACGAACTGCGCGCCACCTCCCCCTATATTAGGTGCAACTGCACCACTCGACTGCGAGAACTAAAAGCTCAAGCAGCCTTAACCTCCTTATGAAGGCTTCCAAAAAGTTGCTATATTGGCTTTCACGGCCGGTGAATTAAAAATCAGCAATTCTTCCTGGTTTGTGCCGTGTCTTGCGTGAGTTTCGCCTAGGAAACCAAGTTGGCTCATCGGCGGGCTCTTGGTGTCCCCACCCGGACCCCCACAGGAGTGACGAACTGCGCGCAACCTCCCTATAAATTAGGTGCAATTGCACCACTTGACTGCGAGAACTAAAAGCTCAAGCAGCCTTAACCTCCCTATGATGGGTTGCAAAAAATTAGTATATTGAATTTCACGGGCGGTGAATTAAAACGCAGCAATTCTCCTAGGTTTGTGCCGTGTCTTGTGTGGGGTTTCGCCTAGGACACCAAGCTGGCTCATCGGCGGGCTCTTGAGGTCCCCGCCCGGACCCCTACAGGAGTGACGAACTGCGCGCCCTCCTTTATATTAGGTGCAACTGCTCCACCTGACTGCGGAAACTAAAACTCAAGCAGCCTTAACCTCCCTATGAAGGCTTCCAAAGAGTTGGTATGTTGGCTTTCACGGCCGGTGAATTAAAACTCAGCAATTCTTCTAGGTTTGTTCCGTGTCTTGCGTGAGTTTCGCCTAGGACACCAAGTTGGCTCATCGGCGGGCTCTTGGTGTCCCCGCCCGGACCCCCACAGGAGTGACGAACAGCGCGCCTCCTCCCTTTATATTAGGTGCAAATGCACAACTTGACTGCAAGAACTAAAAGCTCAAGCAGCCCTCACCTCCCTATGAAGGCTTCAAAAAGTTGGTATATTGGCTTTCACGGCAGGTAAATTAAAACTCAGCTTTTCTTCTAGGTTTGTGCCGTGTCTTGTGTGGGATTTCGCGTAGGACACCAATCTGGCTCATCGACGGTTTCTTGGTGTCCCCGCCCGGACACCCACAGGAGTGACGAACTGCGCGCCACCTCCCTTTATATTAGGTGCAAATAAACCTCTTGACTGCGAGAACTAAAGGCTCAAGCAGCCTTAACCTCCCTATGAAGGCTTCCAAATAGTTGGTATATTGGCTTTTACGTCCGGTGAATTAAAACTCAGCAATTCTTCTAGGTTTGTGCCGTGTCTTGTGTGGGGTTTCGCCTACGACACCAAGCTGGCTCATCGGCGGGCAACTTGGTGTCCCCACCCGGACCCCCACAGGAGTGACGAACTGCGCGCCACCTACCTTTAAATAAAGTGCAACTGCACCACTTAACTGCGAGAACTAAAAGCCCAAGCAGCCTTAACCTCCCAATGAAGGCTTCCAAAAAAGTTAGTATATTGGCTTTCACGGCCAGTGAATTAAAACTCAGCAATTCTTCTAGGTTTGTGCCGTGTTTTTTGTGGGGTTTCGCCTAGGACACCAAACTGGTTCATGGGAGGGATCTTGGTGTCCCCGCCCGGACCCCCACAGGAGTGACAAACTGCGCGCCACCTCCCTTTATATTAGGTGCAACTGCACGACTCGACTGCGAGAACTAAAAGCTCAAGCAGCCTTAACCTCCCTATGAAGGCTTCCAAAATGTTGGTATGTTGGCTTTCACGGCCGGTGAATTAAAACTCAGCAATTCTTCTAGGTTTGTGCCGTGTCTTGTGTGGGGTTTCGCTTATGACACCTAGCTGGCTCATCGGCGGGCTCTTAGTGTCCCCGCCCCGACCCCGACAGGAGTGACGAACTGCGCGGCACCTCCCCTTAAATTATGTGCAACTGCACCACTTGACTGCGAGAACTAAAAGATCAAGCAGCCTTAAACTCCCTATGAAGGCTTCCAAAGAGTTGGTATATTGGCTTTCACGGCCGGTGAATTAAAACTCAGCAATTCTTCTAGTTTTGTGCCGTGTCTTGTGTGGGGTTTCGCCTAGGACACCAAGCTGGCTCATCGCCGGGCTCTTGGTGTCCCCGCCCTGACCCCCACTGGAGAGACGAACTGCGCGCCACCTCCCTTTATATTTGGTGCAACTGCACCACTTGACTGCGAGAACTAAAATCTCAAGCAGCCTTAACCTCCCTATGAAGGCTTCCAAAAAGTTGGTATATTTGCTTTCACGGCAGGTAAATTAAATCTCAGCAATTCTTCTAGGTTTGTGCAGTGTCTTGTGTGGGGTTTTGCCTAGGGCACCAAGCTGGTTCATTGGAGGGCTCTTGGTGTCCCCGCCTGGACCCCCACAGGAGTGACGAACTGCGCGCCACCTCCCTTTATATTAGGTGCAACTGCACCACTCGACTGCGAGAACTAAAAGCTCAAGCAGCCTTAACCTCCCTATGAAGGTTTCCAAAAAGTTGGTATATTGGTTTTCACGGCCGGTTAATTAAAAATCAGCAATTCTTCTAGGTTTGTGCCGTGTCTTGCGTGGAGTTTCGCCTAGGACACCAAGCTGGCTCATCGGCGGGCTCTTGGTGTCCCCGCCCGGACCCCCACAGGAGTGACGAACTGCGCGCCTCCTCCCTTTATATTAGTTGCAAATGCACAACTTGACTGCAAGAACTAAAAGCTCAAGCAGCCCTCACCTCCCTATGAAGGCTTCCAAAAAGTTGGTATATTGGCTTTCACGGCAGGTAAATTAAAACTCAGCTTTTCTTCTAGGTTTGTGCCGTGTCTTGTGTGGGGTTTTGCCCAGGATACCAATCTGGCTCATCGACGGTTTCTTGGTGTCCCCGCCCGGACCCCCACAGGAGTGACGAACTGCGCGCCAACTCCCATTATATTAGGTGCAACTGCACCTCTTGACTGCGAGAACTAAAGGCTCAAGCAGCCTTAACCTCCCTATGAAGGCTTCCAAATAGTTGGTATATTGGCTTTAACGTCCGGTGAATTAACACTCAGCAATTCTTCTAGGTTTGTGCCGTGTCTTGTGTGGGGTTTCGCCTACAACACCAAGCTGGCTCATCGGCGGGCTCTTGGTGTCCCCGCCCGGACCCCTACAGGAGTGACGAACTGCGCGCAACCTCCCTATAAATTAGGTGCAACAGCACCACTTGACTGCGAGAACTAAAAGCTCAGGCAGCCATAACCTCCCTATGATGGCTTGCAAAAAATTAGTATATTGAATTTCACGGGCGGTGAATTAAAACGCAGCAATTCTCCTAGGTTTGTGCCGTGTCTTGTGTGGGGTTTCGCCTAGGACCCCAAGCTGGCTCATCGGCGGGCTCTTGAGGTCCCCGCCCGGACCCCCACAGGAGTGACGAACTGCGCGCCCTCCTTTATATTAGGTGCAACTGCACCACTTGACTGCGAAAACTAAAAGCTCAAGCAGCCTTTACCTCCCTATGAAGGCTTCCAAAAAGTTGGTATATTGGCTTTCACGGCCGGTGAATTAAAACTCAACAACTCTTCTAGGTTTGTGCCGTGTCTTGTGTGGGGTTTCGCTTACGACACCAAGCTGGCTCATAGGCTGGCTCTTGGTGTCCGCGCCCGGACCCCCACAGGAGTGACGAACTGCGCGCCACCTACCTTTAAATAAAGTGCAACTGCACCACTTAACTGCGAGAACTAAAAGCCCAAGCAGCCTTAACCTCCCAATGAAGGCTTCCAAAAATTTGGTATATTGGCTTTCACGGCCGGTGAATTAAAACTCAGCAATTCTTCTAGGTTTGTGCCGTGTTTTGTGTGGGGTTTCGCCTAGGACACCAAACTGGTTCATGGGAGGGCTCTTGGTGTCCCCGCCCGGACCCCCATAGGAGTGACAAACTGCGCGCCATCTCCCTTTATATTAGGTGCAAATGCACCACTCGACTGCGAGAACTAAAAGCTCAAGCAGCCTTAACCTCCCTATGAAGGCTTCCAAAAATTTGGTATATTGGCTTTCACGGCCAGGGAATTAAAACTCAGCAATTCTTCTAGGTTTGTGCCGTGTCTTGTGTGGGGTTTCGCTTACGACACCTAGCTGGCTCATCGGCGGGCTCTTAGTGTCCCCGCGCGGACCCCCCCGCAGGAGTGACGAACTGCGCGGCACCTCCCCTTAAATTAGGTGCAACTGCACCACTTGACTGCGAGAACTAAAAGCTCAAGCAGCCTTAAACTCCCTATGAAGGCTTCCAAATAGTTGGTATATTGGCTTTCACGGCCGGTGAATTAAAACTCAGCAATTCTTCTAGGTTTGTGCCGTGTCTTGTGTGGGGTTTCGCCTTCGACTCCAAGCTGGCTCATCGGCGGGCTCTTGTTGCCCCCTCCCGGACCCCCACAGGAGTGACGAACTGCGCGCCACCTCCCTTTAAATTAGGTGCAACTGCACCACTTGACTGCGAGAACTAAAATCTCAAGCAGCCTTAACCTCCCTATGAAGGCTTCAAAAAGTTGGTATATTGGCTTTCACGGCCGGTGAAATGACATCTCTGTCATGTCAAAGACACTCCGATTGAGTGACATTACTACCTATTACTACTATTTGTTCTGAAAGACATGTTACGTCTTATTTTTACTGCGTGTTTCTACGTCGTACATTTGTGTTATTAGATGTTATATTGGGATAAGCCACAGACCAGTTCATATAGGACTTTCTTTGGAGAAAACTGATGCCTACATGTGAATCCAGCGTTTTGTTAAAGTTGCCTGACCCAAAGGAGGTAACGAGCACAGGCTCATTGCTATGAACAGGTGGAGATATTACCCGGCGACCACCGAACGCACAGAAGTGAGACATACTTATTTGAGACCCTTTACGAATGCTTATAGAATCGCTTTTTGTTAGTTTTGGATTTTCATTCAAGTTCTCAGCAGCCATTTTGTATAATTCAGATGTTTTGTTCTTAAGATGGGTGACCGGCAGAAGTCGCATGCTTGATCGCTTTGCATAGCGACTACGTTTAACACTATTTGAGAGTGTACATTTAATATTCAGATAAGGTTTATTCTTTGTTATTTAACTAGTGTAAGACACCCTTGTTGGAGGCTATTCATGGTATTTTAGTGCTTGTAATGCACGTATGTCCAGACTCAGTTCTGTGGACTTATAATTAACGGGAGGTAACTGAAGTGTTTCCCAGGCCTGACCGAGGTTAATCAGATTTGCCGAGTGCCACTGATAACTTGTGTTATTGTATTGTCCGAGCGATGGGAGCTCGATGAAGGTATTCCGACTTTTATGTCGATGTGACAGCAGATAAATGATCTCGCAGGAGACGCTACTGCTCATCCCAGGTGTCTAGGATCGTCAGCACTATCGTCATAAACAGACAAGGAATTTAAACCTACGAAATAATAATCAAGCGCATAATTACTCTAAACAAGCTGATAATTAATTAATCGTTTCTGATAATCTTGAAATGCACATTTTGAGCTTGCTGACCGACACCTCGTGATGTTAAACATTTCCTGGCGGAAATGACTTAGGACTGATGACACTATTTTGAGACGACGGAGTGTTGCTTAACCTTAAGTTCGTAGCTGGTGGAGCACGACACTCATGTGATGTAAGTCGTAGTTATACCTACGCCATTGCCAACCTAATTAACACGCTCTTAGATGACTTTGGATGTAAAGACTATTTCCAAAACGTGTAGGCAGGGTAATAACATGCATTTTGGTCTTGTGTTTTATTTTACAAAGTGTGTAATCTCATGTTTACCTTTCTCTGTGTTGATGAACACGTAGCTTATAAGAGTAGTTTAATGTTTTTTTTTCTTGGCTGTCATGTAGATTTATGTTAATGTTTTGCTTTAAGGACGTTGGTGGAGTTTGCCCCAGAAAACTCCAACTCATAGAGGGAGAACAGCAACAAACATTAGCTTGGATTCAATATCATTAGGGTGAAGCATTAAGACTGAATTATGCGTTAATGTAAGGGGCTGAAGGATTTCACAATTAAACATAATAGGTAACAAATATGCAATTTATTAATATACTGTTTAAGTAAGCAAAACATCAATTAATAACCACTGAAGAAAATACTTGAGCTTCTTATTAAAAAGTTCATGGCAAATATCAACTTTGTCTTCTTAAAATAGAAGAGGCAATAAAAATATTCTATAAATGAGTGCTAAGAACTTATCTTATCTTTGGCGACACTTTAGTGGAGAGTATGTCCGGAGTGAATCATCCCTCAAGCGAAGAAATGTATACAAACACAGTCACGTATGAACATTTGTCAGTCCTACTAGGCAACCCACTCCACACATTTGAGAGGTATCACTGCTGTTGTTGTGCACTGAAGAGATTGGAGTATGTTTACAAATTTGGTTGGTCCTGGCTGACCACGGCGCGTAGCAAGTACTGTTGACATTCCTTCCTTGTGCCTTTCCTCACTGCGAGATAGTGCACCATGAAGATTATTATTATTATTGGTCGTAGATGATGACTCTCACTGCGGTACTTGAAAAGTCTTGGCGAGAATATTTGAAGATTATTGGTCTCAGAGTGGTGGCCAAACAGCAGATTGTCACATGTTGACAGTAGAATGTTGGCCGTAGAGTAAGCCCGAAGAATAGCGGCCCAGAGTGGCCCGTACAATCTTGGCCGAAGAATGAATGAAGAGTGGCATCAGAGTGGCCCGTAGAGTCGTGGCCGAAGAATGGATGAAGAGTGGCACGTCACCCAGAAGATGACTCGAGGTTTTATAGCGGCGAAAACTCGGCAAGGAAGGCAGCTGACCAGAAACACCGCTGCTATTGGTTGGCCAAGGAAATGACGTCACGAGCTCGTGGCGACAGCAGGCAAGCAGCTGACAGGCTCAGTGTAGTCGTTGTAGTGATGTGTTGCGGAGGCCTTAAACACTAGGTGAGTAACTATAATATCTATGAATTAGGTGATTAATAACAAGGTTATGCATATAGTTTAAGCAATTAATACATTTCCAAAGAAATAATTATCATTCGGGGATCTCGGTAACAAGAAACAAATTTCACTGACAAATAGGCCAAGCTAAACATTGAAGGTATTACGAAAAGTGATCAGACGTCATCGCCGTAAATTTTTGTACTCTTTGATAGGACTTAGGTAAATTAATTAACGTTAACTGTAAATAAGGAAATGGTGTCATCGTAACTTAGATTTGTTTTTGCTGCCCTCTTAAATCTAAATTCTGTTAGTAACTTGAACTTTGTAACTTGGATTAGGGCTCATTTGCGTACCATTTTCCTAGCGTTGTTGTTGTTGATTATCTTTGTAATTAGATCTTTCGTGAGGGTTTACCTTAGTTTACAGGTAGGGCTTGAATCTTTCTTTTTCCTCCTTTTTTATTAGTTTGCGGATTAGCCTATATAAACTCTCCGAACTAGGATAGGTGCTTTCTGATTTTAAAATAAATGTGTTCACGAGTTTTACTTAGGTCTGGATGTTTTCTATTTCTCAGTCCAGTTGTTTAGGGTGTATTTTCTTGGGCCGTCTATGACCTTAGCCACCATGTTACCCCAGATCCCCTGGATCATAGTTTCTCGTGCCGCTATGGCCTATATGAAATGCATCCGATCCTCTCGGCACATGGGTCCGGCAGGTGAGTTGTCTGGGAAGTCACTTCGGTTGTTGGCAACCCTGACAGCTCCTCTGACGGGCACAATATATATATACGGTAGCCTGGAATGTATTTTGAAGCTACAGCAACGAATGTAAGTAGCAATGCAGAACCTTGTACATGGCTACCTGTGACCAAGTTATAAGAACAGCGGCCCCATACATTCACGCTGGCGGCTGGATGTATTGTTATACATGAATATTATTAACTTACAATGTATTAGAACAATTAATGTGAAATTTGGTGAGAAAAGGGTTTCACATTAAATACCTCGCTAGCATTACTCATAAGAATATAACACTGAATAATGCACTTGGCGGCCATCTTGAAATTATGGAGTATTAAAATAAATATTTTGTTGTTAATTAATTTTAGGGGCTTGGGACAATTTATTTACCAGCGCAGTGTAGTTCGGTGTGTGTCGAGCTTGTCTGAAAAACTGTGGTTATGTGGTGACAGTAGTACAGTAGGTTGTGTAACTGCATTAGGGACAGGGATGAAGTAGGTGCCCTGGACTTGAAGTATGGCAGTATCCCTGCATTTGCCTAATGTGCGTATGGAAAAACACGGTTAAAACCACACTCATGATTGCGATGTTTTCTCTATGCCTAAGCATGTTGACGGGATACCAGATATGCTACAGTACTTCACCACAAGTCTCAATTCTCTCAACTAAGTTATCATGCCAGCTCCGTATGTAATAAATACTATGACATCACCCCGTGCTTCCTGACCAGCTATTGTGCAATCGGTAGATGCTAGTGATCTGGCGCTATCTCAACGCCTGGTTAGGTTCCGTTCTAGAGAGAAGGACCTCACTGCACGAAGTCCACCCAGTTCACATTCAGTCAGTATGGCATTTGGATTGACCAACAGATGATTCACACAAAGTTCGTGTAGATTGACATCGTGACACATATGAGCCATCAGCTGAAGCCTTCTGGCATCGTAAATTAGCCTTCATTGCAAAAAAGAAAGAGAGAAAAAAAGCTTCATCCCCTAATTTAATTCAAAGTTTTAGCAGCAACATTGTAATTGAAGTGAATTATGATATAGAGATACCTCTAATGGGTTATTTCATATCGCAGGAGTTGAAATTATAGTATTAGGAGAAAAGCTTTTAAAAGGTTTGGCGTTGGTCGGCATTTTAGATTGGAATATAAAAAGCCTCACGTTACTGTATTATGTGTGTGTGAAATTAGTAGAGTTATTGAGTAATTGAGTGTGTGGGGCAATGAAAGTGTTGTAGTGGAGGTCAAAAATGCTGGGAATTACGAGTGTAACTGTAAGAATATTTGAATGAGTGTATAGCAATGCGGGCTGTGTCATTCTGCCCCTGTATAGCAGCGCTGGGTGACAAGCCTGGCCTGTCACACGGAAACCCAGAGTTATCACGTCACCACTCCCATAAGGACGCTTAAAAACCAATGCTACTGCTTTATCCATAGCTTTGTGACTGTTGGGCGAGAGCGAGGCGTTTCGTTTGAGAAGTTGTAAAAGGAGTTTACTCTTACCATCTACTTTTTAAACATTTTTATACATATCTTAAGTATAAATAACTATTCTCAGCTTATATTCATGCCACTGGCGAATGACATGTCACAGTGTCACACAACCTCAAGCTGCCGCTGCCAATTCCTCCTCAACCTTGCAGCATAAAATATAAAATCCCTTCATCATTGTATCCCCGAATATATTTCCTCTTCAACCTTCTACCCCAAATATAAAATCTCTTCGTCCACGTACCCCCAAAGAAGATAGTACGTAGGCTATTTTAAATTAAACGCTTAAATGCGTTAAATGACAGAAGCTAGTAATAGTGGAGATATGCTTGTTCCATAGCGAAGCAATTCCACGTTTCGTTGGGATTAATTTCAAAATGCAAAAGCCTTCATCGCGCAAAACTGTCAATTAGATTGACGGAAGGTATTCTGCTCGTAACAACCGTTTTTGAGTAAACCTTAATACACTTTCAGAAGTGTTGAGTGAAACTGACCGAGCACAAGGAGAGTGACAGAAAAGAAATGCTTTCCACGCTAAACAATATATTATCACATATGACCCAGATTATGTCTCCTAATATAATACCATTACTGGTGAAAGAAGCGACAGTAGCTTTAAGTTTGGTACCACCGTAGGCATTTGCCTCAAGAAAGATTCCTGAGGTGAGAATTGAACTCACCGAATCTTAGTTATCCTGAGTTGGCTGAGTGTACCCAGGATATGTCCGAGAGGCATGTACCCTGCCAAAGTCAGCCAATGTGTTCCAATAACTTTAGTTTTTGGATATTATTATTATTATTATTATTATTATTATTATTATTATTATTATTATTATTATTATTATTCATGTTGGAAACACAAAAGCTGTATCTGCTTCAAACGTGCAAAAGCACATCGCTAGACAGAAGGCTAGCCCATGTAGCGAGCCGAGCTTTGACCAAGCCCTGTTGTAAACCCAAGAGTAAAAGTATGTATCACCACTTAAGGGAAACAAGAATATTACTCCCAGGACACAAGTCCGATATTCATTTCTCAGAACGACAGACCGTCTCTGGTCCTTGTGACAAACAATACTTAGAAAACCAAGCTGTCTCTAGTCTATGACTAACGTTCTTAGAAATGGCCAGTCCTCCTTCTTGCCCACTCAGAGTTCCTAGGAATCCACTATTCCTAGAAAGTCAGTATGTCGCCTGTGAAGCCATGCCTGGACACAGCCCGGGAAACCATACTGTCATTGGCTATTGTCCTTCCCTTTCCACATGTTTACCTTTATTGGTTGTAACTAAACTAAAGTGTATTCTCATTGGAAAAACTCATTCGGAGACACTCGGGAATACCTCGTGTCCCCCACCAAGACTAACTCTAGTATTTAACCTCATGTTGGAGCTGCTCCTGTCTCTTCACAGCTCTCTTCAACAGCATACTTCTTATTATGTAGTCACTGTCTTAAGCTTTGCTAAGGCAAGCAAGATAGGCCTCGTGCCAATGTATATATTTATGTAAATACTTGGTGTTTGGTGAACTAAATAAATAGCGTTTCAAATTCTTCATATACTTTCTGAAATAATATAATAACACAGACGTGAGGAGAACCTGTGAGGACCTGACTAGTATATTCTCACTCAAGTATCTAAGTAATCAAATATAAATTCGATAAGTTTGTATATTCATCTAGACAATCGGCTAGATATCCACAAACTTATCTGGGGACCCGTCCGGGATTGATACGTGTTCCTCAAGATCCATTGCTAATTTGATCAGGTATTCAGACAACGCTGAAATAAGCGTCCTTCGTTACCTGCCCGAAATGCTGTATCATCCCGCAAAATTATGCAGTCTATTATTTCAAAAGAACCAGCCAACTAGTTAGGAGTGGAACTGACAACGCTGAAGTAAGCGCCTTTCGACCACAACCGACTACGCCAGTTGAAGGAAGGAAGTTAGTCGACAACGCTGAAATAAGTGCCTCTCGACAACAACCGAACGCCATCGCCATTCGAGTTAACTGACAACGCTGAAGTAAGCGCCTTTCTACCGCTTAACGACGCCCGAGGACCGAGAACGGAAGGAAGTAGGCCGACAACTCTGAAGAGGGGTCATTCGACTAACACCTACCGCAATCTCTGTACGAGTGTGCCGACAACGTTCCAAGAGGCCAACGACCCAAGCTTTGCCTTTCGACTACACGACACCAGGGAAGAACCAACGCCAACAGCAGCACAGAAGAAATGGAATCCGAACTGTTCATCTACTTCTACCTGTGAGTACATGAAATATACCTTATTTTGTAATGCCTGCATATTTCCAGTGAATCCATGGTTCGTAAGTTATGTCTTGTAAAAGTTGAATGTGAAGATCAATAATAATAAAACTTAAATAATAAATTCCTGCCTTTCAAACGGAAGCAAATTACAGTAAACTTGAACTAGTAGAGTTTGCTTTGTCATTTCGTTTTGAATTAAAGTAGTAAATTAAAACAAAAAATATATATTTAATAATAAATATTTGTGACTTTCTGATTAGCAGACCTTACACTGTTTATCAACTTTTGAATTAATATTGTAACTAAACAATTAAAACAAAAATTAACAATAAAGTAACATCATTTTCTAATAAAAGCGAGTTTGTGCAGCCCATATTGGTCTTTCGCTTGTCACTATTATAAGAATTAACAAATCATTGATATGTTTATATTTAAAATAATATATAAATCATTCTCCTTTCACTTTTCTTCTGACCTAGTGGAAATCTAAACACGATTCCCACACATCATTGTTCTTCTGAATTAATAATAATAAGTTACTTATTTTTTAATATAATTTGTATCCATTTGTTAAAATAACTTTCATTTAAATAAACTTTCAATTTTTTTAAATTCACCAAACGAAAACAATTTACAATGGCTGAGGCAAACTTATTATCAAAATTTGAGTACGCCCAAATCCAACTGTTACCCGAGTTTAACGGGACTCCATCTTGCAGTTTAGATTATTTCATTGCAAGATGCGGCAGTTTTCTAATGCACACAGAAGAGCAGCTGGACCTAGCAATTCTTTATCGTCGTTAAATCAATATTGAAAGGTGAAGCTAGTAGCTTATTAGATTTGGACGCAAACATCAGCTACGAATAATTCAAGGAAAAGCTAATTAGGAAATTTCGTGACGTTAAGGACGAGAGACTTTTGGTACAAGAAATTTCAAATTGTTTCCAGAGAAGGAACGGGAGCTATGCAGACTATCATAATAGATTAGACGCTCTTGTTCTCCAGTGTAAAAGTCTATGCAAATTACAGAGACCAAATATAGGAGTTGAAATTGAGAGATTTTGACGAGCTTTGTCTTAATACATTCAAAGCAGGTATCTTAGAGCCATACCGTGCTTATTTGCGCTATGCCCAAATCACAGATTTAAGCAGTGTGCTGAGACACTGTAGAATCTATGACAATGACCGTGAACATGAAAACTATATGGATCAGTTGAGAGGAACACCAAAGTATTCTCCCAATAACACTGTAAGTCAAAAAACATTCACATGGTCACCACCTAGAAACAGTCAAACGACACAACCACTGAACCAGGTTTCTCATAACCCATTTGCATATCCGAGGCCACATAACAATTATTTCCCTCAAATAGGACAGTTCTCAAATCAACAAACCAGCAGTTTATAAATCCTAACCCACATCCAAACTTCAGACCTTTCCAGAGTTCGAATCCCACAAATGCCAGACCACAAAACCAACAACCTTTTAAGCCTACAAACCGACCTTAACCTATACCAAATAAGATCGGCAGACGATTCACACCAAACAATCAAAGCTACACGAAGCCTATGACAGGTGTATCCACCATTCGAGGAGACGTAAATGCACACGAGGAAGAAGTTAATGAGACAAATAATCACCCTCTTGAAGTACAGTCAGAATATCCTGAGGAAACACAACAGTAGGGGGGTAATGCCGATTCTAACGCACTCCAGAACCCTCCTCGACCCACTACTAAGCCTCAGCCATGTTAAATATCTCTCGAACGCATGATCCGATTTTGACAAATGACGTGTCATTGGACTCGGGCTGATGTCCTCTTTGCTGTGGACCACTCGTTATATTTTTGAAAATTCTTCGAATTTTTTGTTTTCGAAAATAGGTAATAGTTTGAAAACCAAAAATGATAGAACGTTGTGCCATGGCTCAAACGAATGGTCTTTATGACCTTTATTTTCTATAATAAAACTTTTTTACTTTTTATGTTTTTTTGAAGACACTCGAATTTTGAAAATCCTATATTTTGGAAACTAGGAACTCTACAAAAAAAATTGTTTGACGTAAATCAATGGTCCCTACCCCCTCTACCCTCAAAATAAATTTCAAGTATCTAGGATGAAAACCTGTAGTAGTGGGATGATGACAGAGCTGCTTACAAAAGCAAGTGGTGAGCCCCTGCGACCTTGGAATGGAAGGAGTGATGCTAGGAGGGCGTGCTTATATTCGTTTTTTTCGTCTCGTCGTGCTCTTTACGGAAATGTAGGTGTCGAAAAGGTGAAATGCTGGAAACACGGTCTTTTTGGGGTAAAAACGTGATTTTAAACTTTTTGCTATATCTCGCGAACCAATCATGCTAGAGGCATGTACGACGGGTCCAAGGACTCGGGGTGACGTCCTCTTTGCTATGAACCACTCGTTATAATTTTTTTAAAGTTGGAAACTCGATTTTGGGGTAAACATGTGTTTTTTGTGATTTTTGCCGATATCTCACGAACTAATAACGCTAGAGACATGTACGAGGTGTCCTAGGACTCGGGCTAACGTCCCCTTTCAAATGTGGTAGATTTTTTTTCCAAAAAAATAATTCACAAAGGGCCTAACGCCATACAAGTTGAAAAATCCCTGTTTTTTTTTCTTTACCTGTTTATAATGTCCATGAAGCGTGGTGGTTGAGAGAGACGATATGGCTGGGTGTGTGTGTGTCAATGAACCTGTCGCTAACCACAAGGACCATGCTTAATAGAACAATCGCTATTTCGGCGGGTCGGTGTATGACAGAGCGAGCGTGCGTTTTTTCACACATTTTACCTTTAACGTGTAAACGGTAATGAGAACTTGGTTCTATGTTGGTCGAAGCGAGTAGAGAAAACAAACTTGCCGAGGAGCAAGAGCTGAATGTAATTTGAGCTTATTGAAAGGCGTTGATCTGACTTGACAACAGGTGACGCTTGAAGGTGAAATAATCTGACCATTGTGGTGGCAGGGGAGTGCGAAATGCATGTGAACACATGTGAAACCACATGCACGCTAAACCAGTGACATCCTGTCTTGCTTCGTACGTGACAAAATGCAAGTTCATGTGAAATTTGATCTTCCACAGGTGTTCATCTTGGACGTTAGCTGTCCACGTGCGCGATAACTGTTAACAAGTTACATCCTGTTTTGCTTCGTACGTGACAAAATGCAAGTTCATGTGAAATTTGATCTGCCACAGGTGTTCACCTTGGACGTTAGCTGTCCACATGCCTGATAACAGAATGTTCCAAGCGTGGGAATCGCTGAATCAGTAAAAAGTATGATGCAACTTGTTGGAATGATGTCACAACCAATAGATAGGCATGAGCTGCAAACAGCAGTGGTGGAAGGTGAAGGGAGGGAGAGGGGAGGGGTAATATATGAGAGAACACAGGAGGAAAGGGAAAGACAAACATGTATGAACATGCATGAAGCGCGGAGCGCTGTACACATAGAGCTATAGGTGGTGTACAACATGGGTGAATAAATAAAAGGTACACAGGTTCACACAACATGTAATTTATTGATCCAAGAATTAAACGTAGAGTTAAACCCTAACCATTTGACGTAGAGTTTATTTCCTTTTTGTTTCAACACTTTTTCCACAAGATAATGCTGAGGAAATGCTGTTTTCTGAAGTTCATGGAGATAAAATCTACCTTTTATGGGTTGATGGTTGAGGTCCTCGAGTAAATAGGTGACTGGAGTGTCCAAGGTGACTCGACGAATTTGAAATAGTTCAGTCCCCCACTGAGGCGTGTAGCCCTTATTAAAGGCAGACTTAAATTTGCTCACACGAACAAAATCCCCAATGTTCAGTCGGTGACGTTTAGGATCGGCTGTTTTTATGGGGTTAAACAGTTTATCCAATCGCTGAATATTTTTAGTCACGAGACGTGGCTTGGTCCCAATCGTTCTATGTTTGGTGTCATTGTAACGTGATACTAGCTCAGGTAACATGTCCAACCAGCGATACGTGCCTTGAGCTGTAAACGCTTTCCACATATGGGTTTTCAATGTTCGGTTGAACCGCTCGACCACACTGGCTTTGAGGTTGCTCTACGTGGTGTAATGGTGAATATCCTTAGATTTGAGAAAACTGGAGAAATCCTTGTTGAAAAATTCTTTCCCCTGGTCGGTTTGTAGCAACTGAGGTTGACGTTTGGAGTGTTGAATAATATGTTGAAAGGCCTTGGTAACTAGTGAGCCAGACTTGCGACGCACAGGTTCAACAAAGGCCATTTTGGAATAGACATCAATGACGGTCAACATATAGCGTACACCGTCGTTAACGCTAGCATAGGGTATCATTTCAACCAAGTCAGCCTGCCAAAGTTCATCCACACCTCGTGAAATCACCTTGAGTCGCGGATAGTGACGCCTAGCTGGGCGATGCAACTCGTGAGCAATACCCATTTTAATGGGTGAGGGCTTAAACAATAATTTTGGCATTTCGAAGTTCTTGTTCAATTTCTTGAATTTCCCAATCGTGACCGGTATGGCCAGCTTGACGTGAAGCATGCAACAACTGTAGCCGCTGGACGAGCTTATTGGGATTGTGCCAGTAGGTAACATCCACAAGGGGTTTTAATGGTTTAAATGTCACTCCCGAAGCGGACGCTTTACGACGAGTACATTGACTGGTGGGAAACATTTTTGCAATGATGGTTTTATATTTTTGAGATATATTGGCATTCACTTGTTGAGCGGGATCATACTGTCTTTTGTGGGCATGGGTATCCAATAAAATGGATTTATATTTGTCAAGATCCTCTGACGTATAATCATGGGAAGAGGGGGTCCGAGAAAAGAGCAGCTTTAACAGTCCTGGCGTTAATTTATAGTTGATGTTTTTAATGACAGCTTTAGTACGAGCAAATTTAATGGATGAATCGCCAATTTTAAAACTATCATCCTCATAGCGAACACCATACGTGGTATCTGTGTTTCCAATAAATAGATCGGTGAAATAGGGTTCCAATGTTGATCCATAATATTTTATTAAAATGGTTTTCATTTGAGCTTTATGTTGAGGGGTGGCCAAGAGTTGTGAAAACGGAGACGCCCTGGAGGGGCAAGGTGTTTCGACCCTGGCCAAGGATTTCTTTTTTCTCAAAAACTCTGCAAGGGGTGCGGCCTTTTTTTGAGGCGTAAACACTTGTTCCTCCTCATCCTCAACTTCACTAACACTAGTCAAATCTTCCTGTTCCTCTTCCTCTTCCTCAGGGTCCTCGTGCAGCGTCTGCGTGGCTTGTGAAACGGTGGGTAGCGTTTCAGATGGCTTGAAAGGGGGTTTCAACATGGCTTTTAGTGGAGGTGCTAAATGTTGCTGAATAAACAAAGCATGATTTGCACGTGATTGTTTCAATTGACGAAACTTTTGGCGAATAGTATTTTTTGCTCTAATAATATGCTTTTTCAATTGACTCTCTGCTAACGCCATGGTGGCTTGACAAATGACTTGATGGGGAATGAGACAGGGCCTTAAATAGCAATAAAATGATCAAACCCTAAGCGATACCGTCCTTGGTTGAGTTCACTTTGTTTGTCAATTACTAAACAGGCATGACGTTGAGTGTTCCAGCAATTGGCCCACAATTCTGTAAACATTTGAAAGGTCATATCCGGATTCACATGTTCATTATAAATGTGACGACTGTTCCTCTCGTCCTGGCGAAATAAAACAATGACATTGGCATTGTCACGAATCAACTGTTTGGACATTTTTGAATACGTTTGTCCAAGATAGAAGCAATCGATATGTTTGTGGCGACCCATGCTGAAATAGCTTTGAATGATGCCTTGACGTTCAGTGGATACATCATCGAAAATCATGAGTGAATCAGGCTTTACCTCATCCGGTGAAATCACATTTTCTTGCATGGAAAATGTAAAATAACCCATATTCTCTTTTTGTAATCCAGACATGACTTGATCCAGAAACACGTAGAGGGGTTGGTAGAGAGATTTTCCAAAAATATAAATATTTTGAAAACGCAGACCATTGGGCGCTGTGATGAGCGTTAGCAAAAGATTTGTCTTTCCACAGCCGGAAGGCCCCACAATGATGCAGCGAATGGAAGATGGAAACAGTGAACCATGGCGTTGTTCACGTGATGTGGGACAGAGATGGGAAACCATGTCCCCCACGGGGAATGACTCTTGCTGCTTAATAATCTTCATGTCAACTAAGGCTTAGACAGGCTAGCAGGCTGTCTATATACAGGACACCGAGCCTTGTCATAGAAACAGTAGACTGGTACTACAGGTTGACGATGGATGTCTTTGGACGTGCGTTGATGGCCAAAGCTAGGCCTGTCCCCATACATGATCCTAAACAAGAAACAGATCCTGCTGATAAACACTATGTGGATACGTCAGTAGTGCCACGCACAATACAGGGAGATTATGACTTTAAGGGAAAGCGGTTAACCCATGTAAAACATCCTCAAGTGTCTACAGACGTTACTACGAAAAAGTATGTGGATAACAAAGTGTATGAGTTTAATGACAAAGTGCCTCAGCTTACGGTGAATGGCTATAGCGCTAATCATCATCGGATTATTCACGTGGAAGACCCGCAAGACGAAGACGATGTCTGTACCAAGCGTTACGTGACCCATGAAATGAAAAGGCTTTATAAATTTATCCCATGTGTATTTTTAGTGTATCTGACAAATGAAAAACCTGTGAATGACAGAAACCATTTACCGCTAGTCCATGATCAGCACTTGACCTATGTGCTTGCTTCGGGTTTAAGCCACTATCGATTACACTATGATGGAACCATTCACATCAAATATGCCATACCTGATGAGAACCATTTACAAATAAAGATAAATGGTCATAGGATGTTGATCCATAACCATGAAATGGTCAATGCAGGTGACGAATTATCCCTTCATCTCATGTTGACATGGGATGAAAAGCAAGCGGGAAAAACCATAAACGATTTCCCACTTTATGTGGAATTGGAATATACAGCCATGAAATAACCATCTGACGTTAGTTGTGATTTAAACTTTCTTGTGAAAGGTTGTGGGTCATTATCATCATGGTGAAACAAAGGTATGTAGTGAGAAAGACTAAAAAAAGGACTTTGTCATTGGAAAAGCCTGGGCTTACAACATTCGTGGACAAGCCCTTGCGAAAGAAAAAAAAGAAAAAATAATGTATTGACCATAAGGAAAGCCCTTCGAGCAGCACAGAGACATGTTATTCCAAAACGTCGGCGACAGAGTTCAAACCAAGGGCGAGTGATTCCCGTCCCCAAACGAGCGGGATTTTTACCTGCATTATTTGCCGGTCTAACTGCTCTGGGTTCACTTTTGGGCGGTGCCAGTGCAGTGGCGAAAACCATTAAAGCCGCGCAGCAGGGCAAGCAACAACTCAAAGAAAGTCAGCGACACAATGAAACGATGGAAGCGATTGCCATGGGGGCTAGAAATGCCAATTTAAAGCCAGCCTTTTATCAACAAGGATTTGGGATTTCACCATTTCGAAATATTAAAAAAAAAAAAAATAACCTCAGCCATAGCAAGACATGCCCTGACGTATCAACAAGTGGAAAGCTATGCTAAACAACTAAAGCTTTCTCATTTTCGAGGTGTGTTTATGCGAAACCAATTACCCCCACGACCCTGGAAACAGGAATGTGCTGTTGTCAATTTGGATGATCACCGAGGACCAGGGACGCAATATGTAGCTTATGTCAAAGAGGGATCCACTGTATGGTACTTTGACAGTTTTGGGAATTTGCCTCCGCCCATGGAACTAGTGACCTATTTTGGAAACAGGATCAAGATATATTATAATGTGAAACGAGAGCAAACGTTTAACAGCCAACAGTGTGGACGTTTGTGTTTAATTTTTTAAATATAAGACACAGCATAAGCAAAAACGCCACCAGTATGTCGGCAGAAAGTAAAACGTTTACACTGCATGGACGTGGACTTGAAGTCAGCCTAGACCTTTACCCGCCTATCGAATTGAGTGAAAAACCCTATGGTTTAGGACTTGTTTCTCTTGAAACGTACAATCGAATATACAACATACGTGAAAATGTGAACAACAAGTTTTACTATGATGATTCTGTGCTCACCCTGAACTCTGGTGGATACACGATCGATGACATTTATGAACACATTTATGTGGTGTTGATCAATCAATATGGTTTAAAGTCATTTCTCGAGGGAACGCACAAGTTTGAACCTGTAGGCAATACCAACACTCATCGCTGCAGTATTTTCTCTACCTTCAACATTGACTTTAAAACACACCCCGATTCCATTGGCCCATTACTAGGATTTAAACCACGTGTGTTGGAGCCCAACAAAAAACATGAATCAGACCATGAAGTGAAATTCATTGAGGACCATCATGTGTCGGTGACGTGTAATATTATTAGCCAAGTGTACACCAATCAAGAACCATCGCATTCGCTATATGACTTTATTGTGACATCGCCCAATGGGTATATTATTCGTGAAAACCCTCCAGTGGTGCTTTTTCATTCTGTGGCTGTCGATAGTATTAGTAATATAACATTAAGACTGATCAATAGAGATCAACAACTCATTGATCTAGATTCTACCACACCAGTGACTTACAAGTTAGTGCTAAAGCCACTATGAAGTTTGTGTATAAAGCAACAACACCGTCTAGGAATGGTGTTAGTTGTTTGCCACGTGAATACACGTTAACATCTCAAGGCAAGCAGATTTTACAGCATTTGGGTTACCACGTCAACCCTCATAATGAATTCTATCCTAGAGATAGCGAACCGCATCGAGGAACAACCAGGAGTGGTAAGAATTGATCTCCATTCCTATCAAGCTCAAACACCTGGACTCAATAACAATGATGAAATTCAATTTGTTATCAACAACCAAGATATTTACACCCTACCGCATGAAAGTGTCATTCAGATTGAAGGTCGGCTCACCAAAGCCGATGGCTCTACACCCACCACATCCAAGTTGGCCAACCATGGTTTGGCCTTTCTGTTTTCTGAAGTGCGGTATGTCATTAACGATATCGTGGTGGATAGCACTCGAAATGTGGGCATTTCCAGTGTCATGAAACTATACCCCTCTTATAGTGAGGAAGAAGCTAAAACACTTTGCATGGCAGGTTGGTGTCCTGACTCGACCAATGACTGGATGATACACACCGATGGGACCTTTACTGGATATTTACCTCTTAAACTGGTTCTAGGCTTTGCTGAAGATCACCAACGCATTGTGGTTAACGCAAGGCAAGTGCTTTATCTGGTGAGAGACAGGAGTGATAATAATGCACTCAAGGGAGCCGACAATGCCCCCATCGATTCAAAAATTCAACTACAACGCTTGCTATGGAAAGTCCCCCATGTGACCCTTGAAGATAGCAAAAAACTGGACATACTCAAAATGGTAAAGAGAGATATGCCGCTACCCATGGAATTTAGAAGCTGGGCACTCCATGAGTATCCGCTATTGCCCACCACCAACACACACAGTTGGTCTGTAAAAACAGCTCGCTATACAGAGAGACCTCTCTACCTGATCGTGGGTTTTCAAACGAATCGCAAGTATCAACAAACCAAAGATGCCACACAATTTGATCACCTGCAATTGAGAAATGCACGTCTTTTCCTCAACGGAGCTGTGTTTCCCTATGAAGGACTGGATTTGGATTTTTCAAAAAATAAGTTTGGCCCCCTGTACGACTTGTTTTCTAAATTTCGATGGTCGTATTATCAAAAAGAGAACGGCCCCATGCTACTACCCCAAGCGTTTAAGGCAAGAGCACCACTGATTGTTTTTGACTGTTCATACCTGGAAGAGTCTGTCAAGCCATCCAATATCGACATTCGACTAGATTTTGAAACGCATGACAATGTACCAGCCAATACGACGGCCTATTGTTTGATTATTCATCACAAACAAGTCAACTATTATCCACTGTCCAACCAAGTGACGAGTGTATAAATAACAGCTCAACCCACGTCAAGCCGCTGAGTCATGTCTTGCTTTAAAGCCTCAAGAGACGTTACATCCATGAATTTAAACTCTGAGGAACAACGTTTCAAGACTTTTGCCACATGGCCAGTGCCTTTCATAAACCCTCACGCCTTGGCGGCCGCTGGATTCTACTATTTAAAAACAGGAGATGAAGTGAAATGTGCCTTTTGTCCCATCATCATAGACCAATGGCAGGAGGGCGATGAACCCATGCAGGAACATCAACGCTGGTCACCCACCTGCCCCTCCCTGTGCAGAATGAAAGTGGGAAATATACCCTGTCATTCAAGCTATCCATCACTTGTGTCTCTGGGTGATGAAAAAAAAACAAGTTACGATACGTGTGGGCCGTATGGTATCCATGGTGCTTCGGTGAGCAGCTCACCATCAAAAACGCCTAGTTTAGAGACATTGGGACATCATCGGTGTTATGGACGTTACAAACACAAGAGACTATATTGTTGTATCAGTTGCTATCGTCCATATCCTAAAATGAGAAAAGCCTGTAAGACGTGTTATGATAATAAAATGATGTAATTCTTAAATTCTTATTTTTGCATGCCCCCACTGTCCTACCCTAACCTCAATTTTGAAACTAGCATGGCAGGTAAGTCCATGTCATGATCACACCTGATCGTCAGTCAGTCGTCAGTTGAACTTGGTACAGGCAAGCGTCAACATGTTGCGCACACTCATTGTGGATTGCCAAGGGTTTAAAATTGGTGACAACAAATTTATATTTAAACAAGTGGCCATGATCGATTGTACCACGTTTTGGATATCGCAAGCTACGCATTTGCTATTTAAACCACCCCATGCTTTTGATTTGTTGTGTGAAAAAGACCGTAAACAAACCCAGTGGATTGAAAATCATAGGCAACTAGACTGGAATCAGGGAACCATTTCCTATAAATATTTGGACGTGGTCATGAAAGCACACTTGTCCTCGGCCAATGTGGTATTTGTGAAAGGTAATGAAAAACGTCAATGGTTGCAACCATTTTTGGCGTCTTACTGCCAATGTATCGACCTCATGGAGTTGGGCTGCCCCTCCCTGCAAACGCTCATGGATACTTGTTCCTGTGGCAATATTACCCATACAGCCCTATCGCATGCGTGGCATCTCTTTCATTGGTTAACCACTCATGCCTGCTGGGAGTTGTTGAACAAAATTATAACTCAAGATTTACCTGTGAATGACGTCAGTGAGATTTCTACAAGCGACGTGTAAACATCTACAGCACGTGATACCATGGAGAAAGGCAATGCTACGGACAAAGCCATCGGTAAGTTCTTTGTGTGCAAAAAGAAACTAGACAGTTTTACCAAAGAGGAACTCTTGGCGCTGCCCAAGTCGTTCATTTATTATGTGGCCGCCAATGCAGTGAAAGAAATCTGGCAACATGTACCAAAATCATGGACTCAAGACCCTGTGTTGCGTGAATTGCAACCCTGTACGGATTACGATCACCATAAGCAAGTGGCCATGGCAAAAATACCGTCTATGCGTCAGTGTGCGACTTGCCAGCTAGTGAAACTGTATCACGGTCATAAAAGTCCGTGTAAAGACTTTGTTGAATCATTCCACGGGTGTCATGGCGAGAAAAAGCAACAACAACAACAAACACAAACATCGTCCACAGAGGAGGAGGAAGACCAAACCTTTTTACCATCAATGGAAAAGGATATGCCAGACCTGTACTGGCAATGGCGTCATTGACAAAGTGATTCAATACTTACCTTTCGAAATCCATCTTCCAGGTTATCGTTTTTGCGGCCCTGGAACTCGTCTCGAAAAACGTTTACAACGTGGTGATGTACCCATTAATCTTTTGGATCAAGCATGCAAGGAACATGACCTTTCTTATCGCCATAGTCATCCTGGTTTAAGACATGTGGCAGATAAATTATTATTAAAGAAAGCTAAACAACGTTTCACATCCAGTGATGCCTCAGTAGGTGAAAGGATGGCAGCCCTAATTGTCAAGAGTGCTATGAAAGGAAAGTTGATGATGCATGGACATAAACATTGAGGAGTGAGGAATTGGGATGTGTTTGTATTCTATTTTTTTCTTTTGTCAATTCACTATGACTATGAAATAAAAACAAAAGTTTACTAGAGCACGATGTTGTGTTATTGTTATTATTTTAAGAAATCGTGATGTTGATGGCTGATTTTTTCATTTTACACATTTCACACATGATGAATTCCACACATTGCCATTTTGCCAATTTGCAATTTACAGTTTTTGAAAACGTTCGTTTTAAGTTTAACGTTTCTGATGGTATGGATTTTTCCATTTTGTTGATGACACTTTTTAAACAATGTCTGTTTGAAGTTTTTGAATTTTGAAATTTCACACATGGCCATTTCCAGTTTTTAAAAATGTCCGTTTTAAGTTTTGCGTTTTTGGTGATATGGAAGCATGGATTGTCCATTTTGCTGTTTTCACATTTTTCCATTTGGTGTATGTCGAAAGTTGAGATTTGATAATGATGTTGATGCATGTGCATGACCATGTCGATGCTGCAGTGAGTTTATGGGTGTTTGGAGAAACGTCGAGGTCTACGACTACTGCAGGTAAGACTGTTTTTACAAAAATAATGTCTATTGTCTGCCACATTTCAATGAAAAAACGAAACTATTTAAAACAAAATGAGTATATAAGTGAGCATTTACCCCCCTCCCCACCCCTCCCCCACCCTACCTCACCGTGTTTGCTCTGGTCAGTCATACACACCAGTTTTCTCTCTCCACTCATACATTCACACCTGTCTTTGGGAACAACCACAACCACTTTATTTATTTCCAAAAGCACATTCTCGACATGCACCCTCATCCCAAAAGAACTTTTTTAGTTTATCATTTAAATTATGAAAAATAATTAAATACTAGTTATTAAAGTTACTAAAATCTTACTTATTTCATATTTACAAAAAAAAACTCAACTTTGTACAGCGTTAAAAGAATCAAACTATTTACCAGTCAATTTAAAAAAAAAGGTTGCATAGAACTTTTTTAAAGAGCAAAAGGTCCATGTGGATTGCCACTATTTACAAAATCTACTATTTACAATGGCAGAAACCAATATTTACAAAATACTAAATCTACAAGTTACATAAAGCTATGTCTCATAACCGATTAAACAGTGAAATCACACCTCCTCCTCCTTGAGATCATAACCCCATGGTAGGCTAGTGAGCAGGTCATCAGCCCACACACGTTTGTTATCCATGGAAGCTAGGGTGCGTTTTCTCTGTTCCACAAGATACAAATGATGGTTGCTTGATTGTATCCTGCACTGTGTATGAGACATAGCTTTGCCAGTACGTAAAACCGCTAGATAGTCATCAACACGTAGCGATTTTACCACAGCCCTACCTACACCTTTTGCTCTTTTGGCTTCCTTACAGTCGAGTGTGCGATAAGCATACATTTTCGAAGCCAAACCTACGAATTCCGTCATAATGGAATCACCGCATTCATCTTTTAAAACGCCCATTTTCTTTTTGTTTTTTATGGGCAGCTGAAACACGTTGTCAACGCTATAGCAAGAGGTGTCGAACCAGTCACTATGTTGCCTCATGACGTCATAGGGGTTGCAGTGGCGAATGTGGTAAATGAATGAGTCCGTGTCCATATACAAAAGAGAGACGTCCTCAAAATGGCGTTTCGCAAACTCATAGTGGAATCGATACATGACCGATTTAGAAAAGTCTAAAATGACTTGACCCAAGTAAATGGGTTTATCCATGGTCACGCTGGTCTTACTCATTTCAATAGTAGCCAAATCCTCATCGATAATTTTGATCGATTTGAAATTTGGCTTGGCAATGTACCGCCGGGCACCCCACCGCCCCTCCCAGACATTCACCAATTTAATGTCACGGTATTTGCGGACATTGTCCATAGACTTGCCATAGATACAGTTGTTCATTAATTTAAAAAAATTAATTTCAAACTGCTGTGTTGCCATTTGTCGGTGCTCTGTGTTGAGTCGCATGTATGGCTCAAGCCATGCTTTTTGAGCAAAAGAAATACCCCTGTGGACTTTCTTCAACACCAAGCCTTGGGCGAGGCATTGCACCAACATTTGGATATGTAGCACATACCGATTTTTGTTGTAAAGTGTGCCCATGAGTTTTTCAGTTTTCACTTTACTGTCAGGGGGAACCATTTGCTCAAGGCAGAATGGGAAATCGGCATGTTCATCATACAAGGATGATGGATATTCAATATCCACTTCTAGCACATATCCACGGCCTGTTTCTTGGCTAGCCATGTTCACATCAAATTCTGACACTTGTTTGTCTGTCAGCCAAGCAAACTTCCCATAGGGCAAAGGCTGACTCATGGCGTAACCGTACAAATTATTCACGTCATAGTACATTAAGTACGATTCTTGTTTTTCCGGTGAATAATCAGGCATGTAGACATTGTTCGCTTCGGCATGGCGCTGGTTAAGTGACACAAAGCCGCCACGAATGCCCTTTTCAAAAAATAGAACCATGTCTACGTCAGTGAGTAAATCCAATTCCACTTGAGTGTATTTTAAAGCGGCATCAAACGAGAGCCCAGGACTCGTATAATAGTGAGCCGGGTCAAGACCGTAAATGTGTTGACACAAGTTACGGAATTTTTCAAACACATCAGTGAGCAGCAATACATCCAGTTTTAGGTAATGCAAGGCATATTCACTTAGCGTGTTCATGCCAAACACTCGCCAAACTTGACATGCATGTGCATAGTCTTCATCGGAAACGGTACTGCGTGTTAGTTTGGAGTAAAATTTCTCTTGTGGTGGGAGTTTTCTTTGCTTTAACACGTCCCAGCTGTTGCAGAATCATACGGGAATATACCTTTCCGAATGCACAATTGAAATTGCTCAGGATCATTAAAATGCATTCTAGTACTTTTTAATTCCTCCTCATTCAAGCCATTCACAAGGCTGTCTAGCGAGGATGCCATAAACTTAAAGGAATCCAAAAATCGAATGCTAAAGTTGCTCAACCTCCATGTCAGGGCTGTAAAACGCTCATGGGTTTTGGGGGATAATGGTAAACGAGCCCTTGTTGACATGACCCAATTCACGAATCAAAAACTGAATGTCATAATTCGCCAGATTGTGGAAAAAGACACTGATGAAGCGAGGAGCTGGAAAGTTCAAGTTGCATTTGCTGTGCGCAGCTCCACGAAACTCCCCCGTAAAGTGCGAGTGATCACGATCGGTGTCTTCAGCACTGATCAGTGGCTTTTCGCAAATATGACATGTCGTGGCATGCTCATACTGCTGCTGTTGTTCTGGAGATAGGCTCATGGGTACTGGGTGGTCCAGTAATTCCTGTACATGGTCGGCCAACTTGACAAGTTCATCCAAGAACCATTTGGCACATTCTGGCCCCTGACGGTATTTGTAAACGGATTGCGTTGGGTCATAGGCACACACCACATTAAATCCTATGGCAAAAGGTTCATGTTTTTGAATGGGTGTGGTTGAGCTTATGGTGGGATCTGGTTCACATCCCGCCATGGGTGTGGTGAGAGCTTCGAAATCTGCATATACCACATAGGGGACAGTGTCACGCTTGTGAATGTCCTTAAACTTTAACACAGCCTTGTCCCCTTGTGACAATATCAGTCTCACCGCTTCCTGAGAAACACAATCTACCCTATGACGTTCTAAGAGCATGGGGGTTGTAAAATATTGCAAGCAACGATCACAAATATGTGTTTTATGTCCATGCTTAGACGTTTGACTGCTTAGCAATCTACTTAAGCTTTTAATCAGGCAATAGTGATTCACCTCTCCTACAGATAAATATAAAAGATGAATGTGGTGTCGTTTCGGTTCTTTTGTGGCATAAAGAGGACCCACAATCTCATCACCATCAAGGCCATACACCATGAACGAAAAATCCTGGTTATCTTGTTCAAACCTATGGATCTCGGTTAAGTCCATAGGGAACGATACTCGAGTTAAATTTAAAGTTTGTTTCAATTCAACAAACTTGGCCTTGTACTTTCCTGGTCGACAACTGTCACGTTGTGCTGGTTGCAAAAACGCAGCCACAGACCACAGAAAGCAATCATTGTCACGATTCTTTATATTGACCACAGCCTTTTTCGAAGCTATTGCTGGTGGTGTTTTAATATAGCTAGACCCAGTATTCAACGGGTTGAATTGACAAATGTTGATTTGCAAATGATGAATTTTGTCTAAGGCTAGACTACTCGGTCCTTGTTGCAGTTTATCAAATTTTGATAGCAAGGCATTCACCACGTGGGTTTCATACCACTGTTCCAAATAATGGGCTATGAATAGCTCTTGCATTTTACTGCAAATATAAAATGTCTCTTTATGCTCCACGTCCTTCTTTTTATATATGAAATCGCACACCAATTCTGTATTCACCTTTAAAGCCGTATGCAACCTTTGCACTGTACAAATTTCAATTTTAAAAATTTCAAAACAAGATTGTAAAAATTCTTTGGGAATCAAACTTTTTCTAACATTCACTACGCGGCCAGAGCACACACGCGATTTGAAACAACTGTTTAGAGGTTCCCAAGTTAGGCTATCGGTAGCAGTAGCAAATGGCATTATTTTAGAAAGAACACTCTCACCTGAGTTTTCAGCTGTAGACTGCTTGACAATGGTTCCACTCTAAAGCTACTTGGTTTTCAACTGTATTTGCTATAGCAGTGAACCCTTTTTTTTTTCAAATATCTAAAAGGAAATAAAATAAACCACCATAAGTATATCCATTCCATATAGTTTATGCCTTTCATTAACAAAACAAAATCAAACAGGTTATATTATATAATAAAACAAATCTCACCTTAACGTGTAATGCTTTGCTATATTCCCGTCTCGTGGGCTAGTATGGAAATGGTTTCCTTCTCTAGCTGTCTGTCTTTCTCTTTCATTAATATCGTTCTCACACACACTCATACAACAGGTAGGCTATACACGTTATCTGCAAACAAATGAAAAATCCACAGCCTGCTTCCAGTCTCCGACCGGGTCAGGAATGGAATGAATGAAGCCCCAATCTAGCGGCGAGGATATGAACTGTGCCGGCTGCCGAGGCCTGACGCACTCCTCTGGGGCAATGATTAAATGAATGATAGATGAAATGAAATGATAGTGGAGAGTGTTGCTGGAATGAAATTTTGACAGGGAAAACCGGAGTACCCGGAGAAAAACCTGTCTGCCTCCGTTCTGTCCAGCACAGATCTCACATGGAGTGACCGGGATTTGAACCACGGACTCAGCGGTGAGAGGCCGGCGTGCTGCCGCCTAAGCCACGGAGGCTCTATCTGCAAACAAATAAATAAATAAAATCATTAATTACCTAATCAATAAATAATTGCATGTATTTATATAAAATCAATAAATATATAAATGAATAAATATATACCTACCCCACAACAAGGTTAAGTATTTTCCACCAACAGCAAAACTGTTAAACAAGACCAGGGGTTTCATGCAACGCAGTGTGTTCAAAGGTAGTCACCTAAGTGAGCGTGGAAATGATAACGACATGTCTTTAAATATGTTACGGTGCATGTATAATCTTTTTTTTTCCACGCTTTGAACATTCTGTTATCAGGCACGTGGACAGCTAACGTCCAAGGTGAACACCTGTGGCAGATCAAATTTCACGTCAACTTGCATTTTGTCACGTACGAAGCAAGACAGGATGTAACTTGTTAACAGTTATCACGCACGTGGACAGATAACACCCAAGCGAACACCTGTGGAAGATCAAATTTCACATGGACTTGCATTTTGTCACGTACGAAGCAAAACAGGATGTCACCTGTTTAGCGTACATGTCATCTCACACGTGTGTGCACGCATTTCGCTCTTCCCTGCCACCACGATGGTCAGATTATTTCATTTTCAAGCGTCATTGTCATTTTCCATTGCACCTGTTGTCAAGTCAGATCAACGTCTTCCAATAAGCTCAAATGACATTCACCTCCTGTAAGTTTGTTTTCTCTACTCGCTTCGACCAACATAGAACCAAGTTCTCATCACCGTTTACACGTTAAAGGTAAAATATCAGAAAAACGCACGCTCGCTCTGTCATACACCGACCCACCGAAATAGCGATTGTTCTATTAAGCATGGTCCTTGTGGTTAGCGACAGGTTCATTGACACACACACCCAGCCATATCGTCTCTCTCAACCACCACGCTTCATGGACATTATAAACAGGTAAAGAAAAAAACCGGGTTTTTTTTCAACTTGTATGGCGTTAGGCCCTTTGTGAATTATTTTTTTGGAAAACAAATCTACCACATTTGAAAGGGGGCGTTAGCCCGAGTCCTAGGACACCTCGTACATGTCTCTAGCGTTATTAGTTCGTGAGATATCGTCAAAAATCACAAAAAACACATGTTTACGCCAAAATCGAGTTTCCAACTTTAAAAAAATTATAACGAGTGGTTCATAGCAAAGAGGACGTCACCCCGAGTCCTTGGACCTGTCGTACACGCCTCTAGCATGATTGGTTCGCGAGATATAGCAAAAAGTTTAAAATCACGTTTTTACCCCAAAAAGACCGTGTTTCCAGCATTTCACCTTTTCGACACCTACATTTCCGTAAAGAGCACGACGAGACGAAAAAAAACGAATCCAAGCACGCCCTCCTAGCATGGCTCCTTCCATTCCAAGGTCGCAGGGGCTCACCACTTGCTTTTGTAAGCAGCTCTGTCATCATCCCACTACTACAGGTTTTCATCCTAGATACTTGAAATTTATTTTGAGGGTAGAGGGGGTAGGGACCATTGATTTACGTCAAACAATTTTTTTTGTAGAGTTCCTAGTTTCCAAAATATAGGATTTTCAAAATTCGAGTGTTTTCAAAAAAACATAAAAAGTAAAAAAGTTTTAATATAGAAAATAAAGGTCATAATCACCATTCGTTTGAGCCATGGCACAACGTTCTATCATTTTTGGTTTTCAAACTATTACCTATTTTCGAAAACAAAAAATTCAAAGAATTTTCAAAAATATAACGAGTGGTCCACAGCAAAGAGGACATCAGCCCGAGTCCAATGACACGTCATTTGTCAAAATCGGATCATGCGTTCGAGAGATATTTAACATGGCTGAGGCTTAGTAGTGGGTCGAGGAGGGTTCTGGAGTGCGTTAGAATCGGCATTACCCCCCTACTCACAACCATTCGAACACGGGTTCGAACACGCATTGGGAACCGTATTCGGACATGAATTATAACACCTATTTGAATATGACACTGATCATCCATCACTTGAAGTTCATTTCGAGAATAATTATGCAAATTGTGAACAAGACCAGGTTTTTCGTTTTACCCAGCCGTCTCAACCGAAAACCTGAACAATATCAGAAACGCTCTAAAGTTGCCATTTATCACCCTATTTGGATTCAAAATTCTAATAGACAGTGGTGCTTTTAACTCGATAATGAACCCAAGCATACCACACGAATATTTTGCAGAATATTTGTTCAAAGAACAATTCTGCAAACAGTCTGTCCATTCAGGAACGATAGACGAAGACAATGTACAGTTCCCTATTTTTTCTGGATATGAAATTAACGAGCCCATAGATTTTCGAGTCATGCAATGGCAAATTTCGACTCATTAATTGGATCAGATGATTTTGTCAAACTAGGTGCAAAAATAGTTTATAAATCTAACCTAGTTAATTTAAACAACAAGGACATGCCATTTTATTTCCATTCAAATTACAAACTGATAAATTTTCAACCCTCATTAGATATGCATAATATTGCAATTCCTGTCAATATCGAACAAGGAGATGTATATATTCCAAAGTTTGAACACGAAGGAATGTTCTTCGCAGATGCAATTTTCCATGCGGAAAACTACCAGGTAAAGTGGAAACTTTAGAGAATATTGCAATACAACCGGGGAAATAAATTCCATTTCGGATTGTGATATTCAGGAGTATCTGCGCACACAGCACAGAGTAGAGTCATATCGGAATTATGCTCCGAATTTTCAGATGTGTATTACTATCCAGGGTGCGATCTGACATTCAATAATGAAGTGAAACATTTTATACGCACCACTGACGAGGATCGGGTATATCAAAGGAACTACCGATATCCTCCCGCCTTAAAGTCAGTATTGAGCGAAGAAGTGGAACAACCTCTTAAGCAGGGGATAGTAACTCAAAGCGAATCTCCATCTGGATTGGGCCCAAGAAGCTAGACGCTTCTGGACAGAAGAAATGGAGACAGGTCATTGATATTAGACAGCTAAATAAGAAGACCATTGATGACAAATATCCACTTCCAAGAATAGAAGTATTATTCCACCCTTGACCTCGCCCAAGGATTCCATCAGATCAAAATGGAACCCAGATCTGTAGAAAAGACAGGCTTTAATATAGATAATCGGCACCTACAATATTTTAGGATGCCGTTTGGCCTTGAATATTCACCAGCTAATTTTCAACGCGTAATGGACAACGTCCTACGCCCTTTCCTTTTCAAGTCCTGTTTTGTGTATTAAACCCTCAAATATAAAAGCATATTTAAGTCTTCAAGTATTTTATTTTATACAGCTATGAACTAGCTCAGTTGAGGAAAATGCTGGTCTTATTTCGTAAGAGTAGTCTGTCTGGAAGAACAAAGTATCTTGGTGCTGCCACCAGTGTGAACATCAAGCCAGGCTATATTTATCCGATTCCCAGAAGAGAAAGGCAGGTGTGAACTGAAATTTCGTTACTTGTTTCAAGCGGAGGTCAGCAGAATTCCCTTGTCTTGTGGAAGAAGACGAAGAGCGCTGTGTCGCAATATAAGGACAGAGATAGGGTCCTACGTCAAAAAATGGGAGGAGGTCACCAACTGAGATTTTCAATAATTTGAATGAACTGCCAATAGGAAATATGACGCACCTTACGGCGGGAAAATGTTTTTCCCGCTAAAATCGAGAAAAGTGTGTTCCCTCGATGCGATTCTCTGCACGCGAGTGTCATTGAAAAGTGCTAAATTTTATGAGACCAGTGAGATGTTTCCGAAGTCTGTGTGACAAATTTTAAGATTTATTACGGAGCGATGTTCCCCTTCCACTGGCTATTTTGATAAACTGTATAAATACTACGGTCTGTGAACAGACGAGGACTTGATTTTGTGAATCTGAGACGTTTGTAGGGTGAAACTCTGTCCAAGTGCGAGGCACTCTTGGACTTTAATTTTTGCGAAGTGCCACGCTAGCACTTAGAAATTGTAAGAGAAATTGTGTTGTGTGCGGAGCAACATGTATGCTAAGTACAGTGAATAATTAGGTTGATACCATTCCACAGTTTTAGGGAAAGTTTCTTCGGTACTGCACAGAACTGAATAAGTGAATCGGGTAGCTTATTATGCAGTCTAGCTAACTGCTTATATTAATAATAATAATAATTTTTCCTACAGCAAGATGTTCGCCCACGTGATGGAAGATTTGAAGAATATTGGTTCATCTGCCACGATGAATTGTACCATGGGCTAAGTCATCAAATGGGACGCTGACGGGGTGCCGTCATGGCACCGGGCAAACTGAAAGTGATGAGTAATAATTAGTTTATTAATTTGGTCGGGAAGGGGTCACGCGCAATGTTGAGAAATTTGTTTGTAAATAATTTTTGCTTTATGTGTTTTAAATGTAGTTTTTTTTTTGCTGACATAATTAGTTTCTTAGCATCACGTGACAATTTTTTGTAAATATAGTACTTTGTGTGTTTTTCTTGCGGTTTTGCCTTTTTACTGCTTGATTAGAGTGCTTGTTCTTATGTTGACTTGCGCGCATGAGAACATAGTACCAGTGAGATAATTTATTGGCGGAGATGTTAGAAGGTGACGATAAATGAATCTGTATTAGATTATAATATTAGACTTGGGGGAAAATTGCCCGTTGTTGGATTATAATTGTTCAGACAATGCGAGTTATTTTGTTTTGCTTGGTGCAACTTTTGTTGACACGGAAGGTCGTCTGCCTTACCGTATTTATGACATTGGGCTTGTTGGTAATCTATTCTTGGTCTGACGTATGAGTTGGGGTCATTTGTCAAGCTTGTCAGGTGTGTGTATGTGCTATTGTGTGAATCTTCGATAGTGAGCAGGGAAGGACTATGAATCCTTTACCGTTGCTACTTTATGCCAGCTTACGTGACCTACGGGGCGTACTTGCTGACGATTAAACCATGATATCCCATGGCGTGGATTTTTCAAGAAAGTATGATTGTGTTAATTTTTATGTTTCGCGTTTCCAGGAGCCAGTGGAGGCTACCTTCGAGACTCAAGGCCTCAGGCTTAAGAATTTTGTCTACACACACAATGAGAGCACAGTAGCGAGCGCTTGATGGACCACCGTACTCAGATTAAGAATTTTGATAAGCTGTAGCTGCGCGCTACGCATTCTTTGTTTGTATTTAGTTAAATGTCTTGCCTGTGAAATTATAATGTTGTTGAATTAATTGGGAGTTATTCATGCCATTTACCTAACTATTTTCCAACCATATTTATCGAAGTGTAACATAATTGTTTTACGCCTGGTGAGGCCTGTTCTTATTTTGTTGTTGTTGCTTGGCATGTTTTCGCTAAGTCATTTAAGATGTCACGTTAAGGTTGCAAAGGGCTATTCTGTGTTCTTGTATGTCACGTGATTGCATGTGTTGATTTGTGGAGCTTAAGACCGCTAGTGCGGCTGCTATTAATTGTAAAAATACGATTCGTGTATTAAATATTTGTTGGTAAAGGGTTAGGCTTTGCCAGCTTGTTTATTTTAGTATTAGCTATTGTGTATTCCCATTATTGTCGTGATTTCCAACCCGCAGAACGGAAGTTCATGACTTATTAGAGTGGTCGATCGGGAATGAATTTTCGTCAAGTACTCGTTGTTTTTAGTTGTCGGACCGCGCAACCAACACATAAAACATGTTTTTTCTTTTGATATTTGTATTTAGTTATTTTATTCTGTGTAATTGTTCTTTAGGTGACATTTTGGTTCACCTTGTTTAACAGCTGTCTAAGCTGAGTGTTTGATTTAAATATTTTATGGACTGAAGTCTTGATTCAGTCATTTTGTCATGACAGTAAGTGATCTTTGGCACGACGTGGTGCAGATTTTGGCCCCGTTGCTTTTTATCGTCTCTTTAGTGAGAACTGTGTCGTCGAGCATGTGGGCTATTGGGTTGCTTGTCGATCATTTATGGCAGGCAAACAATTCAAAGTCACACGTAAGGGTGGTTTTTATTTTATTGTTTTGTCAGATGATTCAGAATTAAATAGTTATTGTTTTAAACCTGTCATGTAAATTATTCTTAATATTAAGCTCCCCTATGAATCCTGGAAAATGTAAGAAGCACGTTCTCCTCATACTATTCCAAGAACCGATCATGACCCCAAATCTCAGTTTTGTGTAGTGCTTCTTTTCCTAATTGTACATAAGAGAACTATGGTGCGCCACCGTGGGTCGGTCTTTTAGACCACGTTGCTTCGTCGTAGCATTAGTGGGGATTGAGGATATACCCGACAGAGCTTTCATGGCGATTTTTAGTGTGTTTATAAGAGGGCGCAAAATGTTGAAACTGTGGAAAGCAAATAGAATGGCTAGACCAGTGTAAACTTTTTGTACTTGAAGTTAGATCACCGGATGTGATAATTTTATTCAAGTATTTTGAGCGATGTGTTACCTCTATGAATATTGTTGAAATGTAAAATCATGGAGTTTGTGTAAAATTTAGATATGGAACATATTAGTTGGATTGAGATTTTTATGATAAAATATAGATCATATGTTCCAGGCGCCCAGCCATTAAAATAGAATTGTATAGTAAAAACCAAACTCGAAATTTATATGACAGGAAGGTTGTACCTTAAAAACTGATTAATATTTGATTAATTAGCTACTTTATTCTGAAGTAAGGCTAGAATTTAGTGCTGAATCAAAAGGTTAAGGATTAATTGAATAGTAAATATACTCGAGGATGTTATTGCTTGGGGGTGAATGTAAATGAATTAAGTAGTTAATGGGTTAACTTGCGTTCGGTTTGTGTGTATGTGTGTGTGTGCCAAAATGATGTCACCTTATGTCTGTGTCCCTGTATTCTCTGCGTAAATTTATATTTGTGTGGAGATGGCATCTCTGGATGAGATTCGAGCGGTAATTGAGCAGGCAGCGGCTCGTACCCATAAACAATTATTAGAGTTAAGAAATGACATGAATAACGAGATTAGCGGAGCTAGTAAGAAGCAATTTAGCGAATTAGAAACACAGTTAGCAGAAGCTAGTAAGAAACAATCTAGTGAATTAGAGAATTAATTAGGAACTCAGTTAGAAACACAGTTAGTGACACACAGTGAAAAACAATCTAGTGAGTAAGCGGCACACAGTGAGAAACAATCTACTCAGTTAGAAATACAGTTAGCGGAGCAAAGCGAGAAGCAATCTAATGAGTTGGAAATACGGTTAGATGTGATTAATGACAACATAAACAAACAATTTCAAGATCAGAATGTGAAAAGTACGGAACAGTTAACACTTCAGGAAGAAAGGAACACGGCGAAGTTGGCAGCGCTTTCAACTGAGATTAAGGAGTATACTATGCTACAATTAACACAATTAGCGAGCGATGTTGAAACCAGTAATAATAAACCGTTGAAGGAAATTAAGAAAATTGAGTACTCATTTAGCGACAAATTACAATGCTTAGACGATGTCGTTATGGCAAAACTCACTCAAATTGAAAATACATGTTCAGTAAACACTTCTGAAATAAAGTCGGCACAGGATAGATTGGAAGAGAGATTTAACAAAATCGAAGAAGGGGCACAATTGGTTCAAAGTCAATTAAATACTATGGACGGAAATGTTAGTGGCCTGGTGAAAGAATTAAGCATATTAGAGCTAACGTCAGGGGAACGCTGGAAGGAGTTGCAGGCAGAACAACAAGAATTGAAGGAGACTATCGAGAGCAATAATAATAATTTGTTAGTAAGATTGACCACAATAGAATCTGAGCATGCTAATACCAATTAAGAAATGGATAAGAAGTTAGACAGGATGAAGGATAGTATCAGGAAGGAATGGAATAAAATGACAGCGGAATCGAAGGATGAGAAGTTAACAATGATTAAACGGCTGAGTGAAACTGTATCAGAATACAAGCGATTGAGGAAAATATGATAGTTAAGTTTCGAGAGCAGGACGATCGTTTTATAAAGAATGAACTTAAGTCTATGGAACGAGGTACTATACTGGCTTCGCTAGTAGAGAAAGATAAAGAAAATAGTATTGAGGGAGAAGTAATGACTAACTCTTCGGAGACAGGAAGGAGCCCAAGCACAGTAAATACACAAATATTTAGGAATTATGAAGGTCGTGCGTCAACACCTCAGGAAGAACAAATACCAACACAAGTAGTACAGATAATTCGAGCCAATGAATTTCGCCCGAATAAATTTAAACCAGACACGGGGACTACACCGAAAGCTTTCTTAAAGGAACTGGACGACTTTTACATGGACCAGAAAATAAGCCCTGAACGTCAATTAAGGATGGTAGAGAAGTTTCTTGGAGGTGGAGCCCTTATCTGGTTCTGGAGCTTCCGTTATACGTTTGAGACCATGGGAGGATTCAAAGAGGCGTTTCTAAAAAGTTTTGGAGTTCTAGCTACCAACAGAACTTGAGATTAAATCTTCATGCGAGGAAGTACCATAGTACACAATAGACGAAGTTTGCGGAATATTTCACGAGGCAGATGTTGAACCTAAAAGATTTGGACAAGCCGCCGAACGAAGAGGACATGATAACTACTATAAGTAAACGGCTTCCTGTTAATGCGCAACAGTTTCTAGCCGCTGCAAACGTCAGTACAGCGACTCTGGCAGAAGAATTATTAAGAAACTTAGATGAAAACCAAAATCAATTTCACGGGAGAGACCGGAGACAAGTTGAGACTGTAAACACAGCCAAGCTCATTAAGTCACAGGTGACGCACACCAAGTCTCAAGCGACCAAAACAGGGAAAAACCCGAGGCGGAGTAATGACGAGGGGAACGAAAGGAGATTACAGCCGAGATATCAAGACAACCTACAGAACAGATATTATAATGATGCGAAATGTAATCAGCGGAGATATCAACAAGAACGTTATTGCGGCAGGCAGGAGACACCATATAGAAGAAGAAATAACGATTCCAGATACAATTCAGGATGGTGCGGAAGACGATATGATGAACAAAACGCTGGAAGGAATAACCAACGGTATCACGAAAAATCAGAACCGCAGGATGACCACCGAAATAATTGGAAACAAAGATACAAAGAATCACAGCGTTATCTGGATGAACTACATGCTGCAGGAGGAGAGGAAAGAGACCACTGGGAGCGCATTATAGATAAGCGAAGAAATCCAGATACTCTCACGGAGGAAGACGGAGCGCAGAGCCTATTGTTACAACAGGAACGGCAGAAGAAGGGGCGGTTACACCATAATGGGGGCCGTCATGACAAAAAAAAAGCTCAGTAAGTGATGAAGAAGACAGCCTTAGAGGTAGACGGTGTTCTGAAGAAGATGGATGGATTGTTGCCAATATTACGGAATGGATAGCGTGACCGGAGATTTGACTAGAGGAGGTCGTAAAACCACATAATGTTACCATAATGCAAATATCTGTTATTTATGCACGAATCGCCAGAATGAGAGTAAAATGCTTAGTTGATACTGGGTCTCAAATCAGTCTGGTATCTTAGGCTTTAGTACGAGAAATAGGGCGGAGTTATGATGTACCTATAATTCCGGTCCCTCAGACGAAAGTACGTGGCGTTATTCCTGAGCGCACCGTGACTTGGAAAACACAGGCATATTTAGAGCTGGAAATTCTGGAGCACACTTTTGCACAGACTTTCGTGATATTGCCAAAGCTAAATGTTAATATCATTTTTGGATCGAATTTTGTATGCCAGTATCAAGCCATTATCGACCTACACCAAAACACCGTCAGTTTCAGAAATATTGAAGGAATGAGGAATGTTGGGCTATATAAGGATGAGGTAACCACAGGTTGAGAGGCAAACACCTCGTTGCTCGAGGCTATTAGCGAGGAGACGGAGGAGCAATTACTGGAGCTAGACACTGATGACGTCACTACTGCGATCGTGGATTTGGAAGAAAAGAAGAAGAAGGAATTGAGATTTGAGCATTGTTGGCTGAAGAAGATGACAACACGGATGACTTCGAGGGACAATTACAGGAGCGGCTGAAAGGAGTCAAATTAACGGGTGCTGAGAAGGAGAGACTTGAACATACACTTAGGAAATATCAAAACGTTTTTGACACTGTACCAGTGAAGATTTTAAATTTTAAGTACTCTATGCAAGTAGACGATTGGTCTCCATTATGAAGCAGATTATACCCAATACCTGAGAAACACCATAGTCAAGTTTAAGAGATTATTGAAGGAATGCTACAGGCTGGAGTTATACAGAAGACACCCATACCTTTTCTGAATGCAATTTTGGCTGTCGCCAAACCTAATGGTTTTATTAGACTCTGCCTAGACGCAAGAATGCTCAATTTGCGATTGTTGCCAGAATACGACAAAGCACCGTTGATTGGAGACGTTCTTAAAGGATTTGGAGGAAAGAGCAGTTATTCTAGTTTGGACTTGACCTCAAGCTTTCACCATATTGAGTTAGATGAGAAATCCCAATTGATGATAGATTTCTTGTTTGACAATCAAACTTTCACTTTCCGAAGGATGCCTTTTGGTGTAAAACAGCTGGATGTGCGTTGATTAGAGCCTTAGATCGAAACCTAACTGATGAGGTTAAAGAGATGACTGTCAGGTACATTGATGACATATTGTTGGCATCTATCACTGTTGAAGAGCATATGAACAATTTAGATAAACGACTGGAAAACCTTCACACGTCAAACTTCAAAATTAATCTCAAGAAATCACATTTCTTCACGGACGAGATACTGTATTTGGGCCATATAATTGATAAGGAGGGTGTGAGACCGAACCCTGCCAAAATAGAAGCAATCATGAATTTCCCCACACCAACCAGGGTGAAAAGTGTTCGTGCTTTTCTTGGAGTTACGGGATTTTTCAAGGAAAATTGCACGGGGTACACTGAGACGGTAGTCCCTATGCAGGAACTCCTCAAAAAGAATAATAAATGGTTATGGATGACAGTTGTGACAAGTCCTTCAAGGCAACAAAACTGTAACTGCAAAATTTCATTGTACTGGGTTACCCAGATTTTGGTCGTAAGTTCATTATCCAAGCAGACGCTTCATTTTTAGGCATTGGAGCTATGTTATATCAGGAAGATCCGAGTAACCTGCAGAACCGGTCTTACCTAGCATTTGTAAGTCGCAATTTGCGCAAACATGAACGTAATTACACTGTTACAGAGCTGGAGCTACTTGCTATACGTCACGCTCTGCAACAATGGAGAAAAATAGTATTTGGTTACCCCATAACAATAAGAACAGATCATAAAGCTCTAACGTTCTTATTCAAAACTACAATGCTCAGTGAACGGATTACCAGATGGTCAATATACATTCAGCAATTTGACATCGTGATTGAGCACTGCCCTAGCAAGTTAAACGTCATACCGGATGCACTCAGCAGGAACCCTGAAGCAGATGTTGAAGAGGAAGTCGTGGTGAATCACATTGAGTTGAATGACAAGGACCGCAAGTTTCTCGATGAATTGAAGGAAATACTCAGAGAACAAGAAGCTGAACCTTGGATGCTGCAGATGATACGCTACTTCAAAGGTTAATTACAACCAGGAACACCAGCTCACTGGGAAGTTCACATGAAGGAAGGAAAATACATGTACTTGAACGGCGTACTGCATACATTTATTGAAGAAGGACACTGTAAGTTACGAATGTTGTTACCAGCTTCATTGCAGCGTGGATTAACCTGGCACGTGCATCAAAGTCCAAGACATATCGGGACAGACAAATCTGAAGCAACCATTGCTGAAGCGTTTACGTGGCCTCGCATGAGAACAACCATATGCGAAGTGCTTAAAACATGTGACGCATGCCAGCGCACAAATCCGAACAATTATCTCATGAAACAGTTTCCAAAACCTTTATTGCTGCAAAATCCATGTGAGCTGCTTGTGACCTTCGGTCCAATTCCTAAGGGAAGGAGAGGATGCCGGCATCTACTAGTGTGCTTAGATGTATTTTCGAAATTCGTGATTTTGTGCCCTATACAAAAGACGACTTCTAAACAAGTTTTAAGCCGGATCAAAAATAGAGTGATTCCTACCATGGGAAAACCTGAGTCTATTTTATCTGACCACGGGAGCTATTTCACCAGCGCAGAGTTCAAGAAGGGAATGGCAGATCTTGGAATTAAGCATAATTTTTCTTCTATAAGACACCCATCCACGAATCCGAGCGAACGCGTGATGAGAAATATTTCGATGTTTTTAGGGTATTTGCGCCTAATGAACATTACAAATGGGTAGATCTTGTGAAGGATATTGAGATCTGTATGAACTCAACAAGACACGAGTCTACGGGACAGATACCGATGGTTTTGCACCACTATAGACAACCGGAGAGATCGTGGGATGATGTTATCACTTGTCCACGTGTTCCCATGCCAGCACATGAATTAAGAATCCAGAGCACTGTCACACACATGAGAAATCAAACTGATCGAAGATTGAGGAGTGTCCGGGGAAAGAGATTCCACCGGGACTTGATTGAAGACGAGTTGGTCTTAGTCAAGTAACCACCGATATCCGACCCATCAAACAAGGTGATTCACAAGTTTTGAGCCAGATACCTGGGCCCGTTCAAGATTGTTCAAAACCTTCGCAATAATGCTTACAGAGAGCAGGAGTTGAGCTCGGGTACGCTGTCAGTCTATAATATCGCAAACATGAAGATTTACTATAAACCTGAGCCGTGTGATCCAAGAAGGAATGATGATACTGCAACAAATTATGTGGATTTGATATAATGCAAAAATTATACGGGGCACGATTTAGCCAGTGCTTGTAGCAGAACGTAAACATTGGCTTGTTTATATGTTGAATGGTGAGCAAGCATGAAAGAGCAAGTAGACATCTATTGTATGAGTGAGTGACAGCGAGAGAGAGGGAAGACAGTCTCGCCTAAGGCGACGAGCAAGTGCGGATTGTGCTCATTAGTGGCGAGTGGCCGAGCTCTGTTATGACAGCAGGAGCGATGGAAATATATTTGTGAGGGGGACAAGCCACTGCCTGACAGAAGTACTTTATGGGAGTGAAAATTTACTTCCACCTAAGTACAATTTCCACCTTTAAGGGGTGAATGAACCCTTAAATATAAAGGCATATTTACGTCTTCAAGTATTTTATTTTATACAGCTATGAACTAGCTCAGTTGAGGAAAATGCTGGTCTTATTTCGTAAGAGTTGTCTGTCTGGAAGAACAAAGTATCTTGGAACTGTCGCTAGTGTGAACATCAGGCCAGGCTATATTTATCCGATTCTCAGAAGAGAAAGGCTTGTTTCAAGCGGAGGTCAGCAGAGTGCCATTGTCTTGAGGAAGAAGACGAAGAGCGCTGTGTCGCAATGTAAGGACAGAGATAGGGTCCTATGTCACAAAATGGGAGGAGTTCACCAACTGAGATTTTCAGTAATTTGAATGAACTGCCAATAGGAAATATGACGCACCTTACGGCGGGAAAATGTTTTGCCCGCGAAAATCCAGAAAAGTGTGTTCCCGTGATGCGATTTTCTGCACGCGAGTGTCATTGGAAAGTGCTAATTTTTATGAGTCCATTGAGATGTTTCCGAAGTCTGTGTGACAATTTTTATGATTTATTACGGAGCGATGTTCCCCTTCCACTGGCTATTTTGATAAACTGTCTCAATACTACGGTCTGTGAACAGACGAGGACTTGATTTTATGAATCTGAGACGTTTGTAGGGTGAAACTCTGTCCAAGTGCGAGGCACTCTTGGACTTGAACTTTTTGCGAAGTGCGACGCTAGCACTTAGAAATTGTAAGAGTAATTGTGTTGTGTGCGGAGCAACATGTATGCTAAGTACAGTGAATAATTACGTGGATACAATTCCACAGTTTTAGGGAAAGTTTCTCCGGTACTGCACAGAACTGAATAAGAGAATCGGGTAGCTTATTATGCAGTCTAGCTAACTGCTTATATTAATAATAATAATAATAATAATAATATATTTTCCTACAGCAAAATGTTCGCCCACGTGATGGAAGATTTGAAGAATATTGGTTCATCTGCCACGATGAATTGTACCATGGGATAAGTCATCAAATGGGACGCTGACGGGGTGCCGTCATGGCACCGGGCAAGCTGAAAGTTATGAGTAATAATTAGTTTATTAATTTAGTCGGGAAGGGGTCACGCGCAATGTTGGGAAATTTGTTTGTAAATAATTTTGCTTTGTGTATTTTAAATGTAGATTCTTTTTCTTGTTGACATAATTAGTTTCTTAGCATCACGTGACAAATTTTTGTAACTATAGTATTTTGTGTGATTTTCTTGCGGTTTTGCCTTTTTACTGCTTGTTGCATTGCGCCCATGAAAACTTAGTACCAGTGAGATCATTTATGGCGGAGATGTTAGAAGGTGACGATAAATGAATCTGTATTAGATTATAATATTAGACTTGGGGGGAAAATTGCCCGTTGTAGGATCATAATTGTTCAGACAATGCGAGTTATTTTGTTTTGCTTGGTGCAACTTTTGTTGACACGGAAGGTCGTCTGCTTTACTGTATTTATGTCATTGGCCTTGTTGGTAATCTATTCTTGGTCTGACGTATGAGTTGTGGTCATTGGTCAAGCTTGTCAGGTGTGTGTGTGCTATTGTGTGAATTTTCGATAGTGAGCAGGGAAGAACTATGAATCCTTTACCGTTGCTACTTTATGCCAGCTTACGTGACCTACGGAGCGTACATGCTGACGATTGAATCTTGATATCCCGTAGCGTGGATTTTTCAAGAAAATATGTTTGAGTTGATTTTTATGTATCACGTTTCCAGGAGCCAGTGGAGGCTATCTTCGAGACTCAAGGCCTCAGGCTTGGGTATTTTGACAACACACACAATGAGAGCACAGTAGCGAGCGCTTGATGGACCACCGTACACAGATTATGAATGTTGATAAGCCGTAGCTCCGCGCTACGCATTCTTCGTTTGTATTTAGTTAAATGTCTTGCTTGAGAAATTATAATGTTGTTGAATTAATTGGGAGTTATTCATGCCACTTACCTAACTATTTTCCGACCATATTTATCGAAGTGTAATATAATTGTTTTTCGCCTGGTGAGGCCTGTTCTTATTTTGTTGTTGTTGCTTGGCATGTTTTTGCCGAGTAATTTAAGATGTCACGTAAAGGTTGCAAACGGCTAACCTGTGTTCTTGTGTGTCACGTGATTGCATGTGTTGATTTGTGGAGCTTAAGACCGCTAGTGCGGCTGCTATTAATTGTAAAAATACGATTCGTGTATTAAATTTTTGTTGGTAAAGGGTTAGGCTTTGCCAGCTTGTTTATTTTAGTATTAGCTATTGTGTATTCCCATTATTGTCGTGATTTCCAACCCGCAGAACGGAAGTTCATGACTTATTAGAGTGGTCGAACGGGAATGAATTTTCGTCAAGTACTCGTTATTTTTAATTGTCGGACCGCGCACATTTCACATAAAACATGTTTTTCTTTTGATATTTGTATTTTGTTATTTGATTCAGTGTAATTGTTCTTTAGGTGGCATTTTGGTTCACCTTGTTTAACAGCTGTCTAAGCTGAGTGTTTGATTTAAATATTTTATGGACTGAAGTCTTGATTCAGTCCGTTTTGTTATTTTGTTGTTTGGCGCGGCGTGGTGCAGTTTTTGGCCCCGTTACTTTTTATCGTCTCCTTAGTGAGAACAGTATCGTCGAGCATGTGGGCTATTGGGCTGCTTGTAGGTCATTTATGGCTGGCAAACAATTCAAAGTCACACGTAAGGGTGGTTTTTAGTTTATTGTTTTGTCAGATGATTCTGAATTAAATTTTTATTGTTTTAAACCTGTCAGGTAAATTATTCTTAATATGAAGTTCCCTATGAATGCTGGTAAATGTATGAAGCACGTTCTCCTCATACAATTTCAAGAACCGATCGTGACCCCGAATCTGAGTCTTGTGTAGTGCTTCTTTTCCTAAGGGTACAGTATATCGATGATATCGTCGTATACAGCAAATCCTTAGAGGAACACTGACAACACTTAACCCCTGTAAGGCAGAAATTACGAGAGGTGAACCTGAAGATTCAGCTAGGCAAGACTGAATTTCATAATAAAGAAGTAGACTTTCTAGGCCATGTTGTCTCACAGAACGGTGTAAAACCAAATCCTGAGAAAATCAAAGTAGTAAAAAACTACCCCATTTCCAAGACCACCAGAGAAATGAAACAATTTCTAGGTCTAGCTGGATACTATAGAAAGTTTCTAAAGGACGTTCCTAAAATTGCGTATCCTATGACCCGATGCTTGAAAAAGGGATCAAAAGTAGATGCAGAAAACGCAGAGTACAAATCTGCATCTGCTTATCATATACATGATATCGGATTTTTCATCCATCATTTGCTCCAGTTTTATAATGAGCTTCGATCTGTTTAGTAGGTCGAAAGCCTTCGAGAAGTCGACAAATATTGCATGGAAAATTCCTTTAGGGTGTCTAAGCGCTTGTTCTATGTCATTCAGTAGATTGTTGATAGCTTGAAGGGTGGACCTTCCATTCCTGAACCCGAATTGTTGATCGGGAATCAGTTGATCGACTGTCGGGGTGAGCCTTTTGAGCAGAATGTTTGAAAATACTTTGAATATATTGTTCTCTAGAGCGATTCCTCGGTATGAGCTTGGGTCGTTGTCTTCTCCTTTGCCTTTGTGTAGAACCTTAATTATGGATTTTCTCCATTCGTTGGGTATTTCCCCTGTTGCTATGCATCTATTAAACAGATCTGACCATAGTTCACTTAGAATTTCAGCCGAGTCTTTCAGGATCTCATTGGAGATCCCGTCTGGACCTGTCGCTTTCTTGTTTTTTGTCTTGCTGATTGTCGCAATTACTTCTTCCGATGTGATGGGTGTGCCCAATTCTACGCTTGTGTGATATGTTGCGTTATACGCCGCTTGTGACTGAATTAGGTTCAGTACTTGTGAGAAGTGGTTTTCCCATATGTCCATATGAATTTGGCCAGATTTCCTCGTAGTCTTTTTTCTGATGGCTATGAAGGGGTCTTTTAGTGCTTCTTCTGCCTCCATTAAGGCTTGTTTTGCTATGTATTGAGCCTTTTTCTTTTTCAGGAGATTTTTATATTCCTTTCTTTGTGCTGCATATTCTTCTAGAAGACCTTTTGTGTTGTGGAGTTTGGCCATGTGTAGTTTTAGGAGGACTTCATTTCTAAGTGTGTAGCATTCCGTATCAGACATGTGGTAACAAGACTCGCCATCCACGGTTTCCACCACAAGATCTGTAAAAATGTTAAATACCATGAAACGAATGAAGAATGCATATGTTCTCTGTGCAATAACCCCTGCGACAAATACCACATCACATCATGCAGCAAACGGACAAAGAGCATAGTTGAATACAGTAAAGATTAATATACCTATAATAATTATTTGTAAGAACACCTTATAACTGTCCATTATGGCCACTTGGCTGCAATAAATATTTATTATTAAATCTGCATTTGAAACTCTAAAGATTTTGCTAATACATGCGCCAGTCTTAGCTAAACCAGATTTTGAGGAACCATTCGTGTTAACCACGGATAGCTCAGAATTCGCATAAGGGAGTGTTCTCACACAGAAAGGACATCCAGTCGCCTCCTACTCTAAGACTTTAAATCCCGCAGAGAGAAATTACTCTACTATCGAGAGAGAACTACTTGCCACAGTAGAAAGTAGTAAACATTTTAAGCCTTACTTAAGGGGCGACATTTCACTGTAGAATGTGATCACCGTCCACTACAATGGCTTTTTACTCTGAAGGATCCCAGCTCGAGACTCTATCGATGGAAAATCAAATTGGGAGAGTTTCATTTTGACATAAAATATGTCAAGGTAAAAACTAATTATGTAGCAGACGCCCTTTCACGGATTCAAATTAATGTGAACGAAGAAACAGTTTCCAATGTAGCCTTCCCCGGAGATGATACATATCAACAGGAAATGGACAATTAAACCGTACATTCCAATCAGGAAGATCACGATAAATTCACTCCACTATCACAACTTATCATTAATTCAATCATGAATTATACTTCGTCAATTCACTCTGCCACCGTTCAATGCCCTTTATGGTCCTTGCTACAAGGCATTCGATTACATCATTTCTACTTCACCGAAAATTAATGAATACGTAGAGAGACAGGCAAACCAAATTAAAGTGTTGAATGAAAAGAAATACGATCCAAGGGATTCCACATTTGAGCACCCCTATAAGATAGGTGAAATAATATATGGTTTGGATCCTATGACCAGAAACAGAAAATCCAAAAACTTGTGTAATGAAGGCACAATATTCAAGATTGAGACAAACCGAGTTTATTGTAAGATGAGAAATGGTAAGGCCCATGCCAGAAACTTTCGGGACACAAAACCTAAAAGGAGAATTCTTCCTATTCCAGATTCCTACCCGGATATGGCATCATCCACACAGAGCCCGAAAAAAACAGGATTCTTTGCTGATCCTATCGGACTTATTGTAATAAATAATAATTACTATAAATTTATGTGTCATTTCAATTTAAGGTATGTATTAACGTTGAAAATGTCATTTTTCGCCAAAAAATTTCTTTTATTTATTTTTCATCGGAAATGAAAGCTTGGTATATCTTCTTTAAAATGAGATATAATTCATACATATATTCCAACTGTAAGTGCCTGAAAATAAGATTTAAATAGCCTCATGCGCACGTGTAATGTTATGATGGGGCGTGTCTGCAGTGTGCTACCTACATCCTACAGTGAATATGTTGTCAGATTTTCTTTTTCAAATTTCCCTCTTTGCATTCCTCCTGGGTATATAGTTCATTGTTCTAGTTGTGAACAATAGATGTCATTACTTGTATATTCCAAAGACTTCAGTGTTGGAATAACCTCTTTGGTGTTGGATTCCATTGCTAAGCAACAGACATAAACAAATATAACAGCTTCCTTGTGTCCGTGAGATCTTTCTCATTGTGACTTGTGATATTTTTCTCTTTGTGAGTGCGTATAATATGGGTTGTAAAAGCCGATCTTGTGCGAAGAAAAAGCGGACATATCAAGGGAACAGCCACAATAAGATGAATGTCAGTGTTAATAGTGCTGACAATGTAGGCTAAATAGTGAATCACAAGGTAGGCCTAATGTAAAGGCTAGTGCTTCACAATCCAAATTGCCTTCTGAAAATATTGATCCGAATAGTGTTAGTGACAATTACAATGTCACCATTGATAATGAGAGACCAACCTATGTAGCAGACGAGTTTTAAGAAGCCCAAGTGAGTGTGTTATGTTCACTACTTGGTCCTAAAACTTCAGTGATGTTTTTCTTGAAATTAAATTCTTGTACACTTCTTATACTTCAAATAAACATAACTAACCTTAGAGTTGTGGTAGGAAATTCTTTAATACATCAAATTAAAGGTAATGAATGTGGGAATGTTGTATACTAGAACTTTTTTCATGTTGTGAAAGGAAATATTTTTATAATTATTTTAATTATTATAATTAATTAATTTTATACGTGGTTTTTTCAAATTTATTTTAGAGCTCCGTATCTAATAATGAAAATTAAAAGATACTAGTTCACAACATTCTATGAGGGGTATACTTCAACTTAGGGAAGTAAAAGTCCGGGCAATAACATTTTTGGAAATTTTAACATATTTTGAATATTGATGTGTTTTTTATTAAACTATTTTCTTATTGTGAAGATAAAGCAGAATAAACTGATTTCAATACATGGTTATCTTAGTTCACTGGTGTGTGCTTTGTGGTATAAATCTCAAACGAGTTGGTTAATAAATGTAGATTTTATTTCGCAACGTTAATACATACCTTAACTACTCGGAAAGAGGCATACAGAAATATTGGTGATACTGTCTCTATCTTAGTAATTATTAAAAGTAATAATACATTTCCGTATTTAATCAATGAATTAATTCTTTTTTTAGCGTATGGCTTTTAGTGCCGGGAGTGTCCGAGGACATGTTCGGCTCGCCAGTTTTGTAGCTGCTTCGAGACGGACACCCAATGGGTGAGCTACAAGTACCGTTGGGGAGGGAAGGAGGGAAGTTGGAATGTAAGGACGAGGAGTTGGAAGGTAGCGGCTGTGGCCTATAGTTAGGGACCAACCCCGGCATTTGCCTGGAAGGAAGATGGGAAACCACAGAAGACCATCTTCAAGGTTGCCGGCGGGGGGATTCGAACCTCCTCGCCTCCCGGATGTGAGCGACTGCCATCAGTCATGCCGTAACCACCACGGCTAACTCACCCGGTAATGAATTAATTGAAATCACTAAAGAAACAAAAAAGGATTTAAATAAATTTATACCAAATATTTCAAATGGAACTAAACGATGTTTAAGTAAAGGTTTAGGAAAAGTAATAATATTCATCTCTGGTAATTTGGACCAAGATGATCTAGATAATTTCTAAAGCCAATTAGACTCTTTATAACAAAGCCGTAGTAATGAGATAAAACATATAAATAAATTGGTATCTTTTGCAAATTCAATTGCTCAAAAATTCTACGGTGAAATGAACCATGTTAGTAACAATATGAAGGTAATTCAAGGTATTCTCCAAACAGAAGATTTCAATATCAGCCTACTGGAAGATTCTCAAGAAACTATTTCTCTTTCATTTAATGAGATAACCAAAGTAAAGCTATTCTCAAGAAAAGACTTGACTAACTTAGTGAAACATTTACCGTCTATTTACCCTGTTAAAAGTATGATTCATTCAGACCAGAACCACCAGTTTGAAAACCTCAAACTATCAAAAACTCAGGTAATTATACTGGATGAAGAAATGATTTTAATTCAATATGAATTATATGAAATAACCCCTGTACCAATTGTTAAAGACACTATACTTATCGCAACTGAAAAATACTATTTGCAAGAACCCACTTTAATGGTCCTGTACATCTTGTATAAAAATACTCAATCGTATGTACGTATTATGATATTAGAATCACAAGTTGTAATCTAACAAACGCAATTGGATGTGAATATGCTTCAATAAGTAATTAGATAAAAATATTTCGACCTAATAATAAGGAACATATCCTTTTCTTCAGTAAGACACCTCAGATAATTATGCAAACATGCATAGAAACTGAAACTTCTCTGCAAATCTCAGGCCCACAAATAATATATTCAAATGAGCCTTGTCCAATTTCTAGTTTAGGAATTACATTACATCAAAAACCTACTAACAACGTCCATAACTTCCCAATCTTGAATATTCATGATGAACCCATAATAAAGAATGAAATAAACCTTCTCCATTCCCATCTTGATGTAACAAAGCTGAAATTAGACTTGAAGCTCATCCCCATAACTTATATTACAAAGAAGCAATTTATATACATTTATATTATTTTCGTACTGTCCCCGTTTAACCGGATAGTAGGCTGTCAGATATCCGCCCCCTCAATCGGATTGCCAACAATCAATCGCACCGGCTCAGCTACATCAATGAAAATGGCACTGACAGATACTACCGAGGTTTGAACACAGAAGTTACCAAGAAAATTATTGTGGAACACACCAAAATAGACGGGGTTTCATACTTACTTTTACTTACCTCTTAAAAATAATCTCGGGGATTGGGTTGACAACAGGATCTCTAAAGTATGCTCCCACAATAATCTTGACCATGACATTTAAAAATGAACCAGACCGAAGACGAGAACTTTGAACTGTACAAAAGCTTTTATTTCAAATAAAGGGTATGACTTTAACAAACTCAACAAAATAAATGTGGCTATCAGTAGCCCATGTCAATCTGACTACGTCCACTTAAAGGACTTGCAAAGTTATCAAACAATATGTTAGCTCCCATGAGCTCAAAATAACGTAACATTCAAAACACATTTGGATTGGATGAGGAAGTCAGGATGAGACATATATAGAGCATTTGGTTTCTTTTAATAAACATCACACTTGTATTAATAGGCGCAAGGCCAGAGTATCGACCTCACCCGCTGATAACCAGATGTCGAGCCAGCTGGTCTACTCTTCAGCCTGGCGCATGCCTGTCAAATGGGGTTCACTCGTCACGCCACACTGCGTAAGAATTCAGCTCCTTTCAAAGCTTTAAATGTCTACAAGACAACTCATATATATATTGACGCAAATCTTTCAAATGCTTAACGCACATACCACTGGATTATTCTGACAATCCCTAAACTTGTTAAGTTATCATCCAAATGTTTAATAAGCATAGTTTAGAGTATGAAACACACTCTTAAATGTTTATAACAAAATCACATAAATTATTTATAACAATTAGAAATTGTTTATAATATTGTCGAAGATAATTACAAAAATTTTAAACACGCCTTTAACATTACTTTCGTTCCACATTATTGTCAAAGATATATACATTATTATTTACAATATCAACATTTAAATTATTTAAATTATCAATTTAAGAAATACATTGAACCACATGTTCATCCGGTTGGTAAATTCATAATCGTGTTTATATAATCGACCAATGAAGGTTAGTTATACATTTTAATGTCACAATCTGGTTTAATAAAGGTTGTAATAATTATAATTATTTGTGACGGTAATCTTCATTCAAAATCTTATCTCAAATTCTTTCAAAACTCTTGTTAATTATAACAGTAAATTCACTTGATTAATTTTCAACGAACTATGACAATACACTCTAGCGGAAAATACTTCGCTTACAAAATAATGCACAAAACTGCATTAAAAATTAGGCCCAAAATTCATCATATATTAAAATATACGGCATCAAATCTTCCACATAATTTACAAAACCTCCACTAACACAATCTTTATCATCATTAATTACTGTGGGAATCTCCTTCATTTATTTAAGGGCATTATACATCAGCGACTTTCAACATGTCCGCTGCACTATCGATTATACATTCATAGTTCCACTTAAAAATTCTTATAATCATTAATTGTTTCAAAACTGTTGTCATTTAACCTTCGTGGATTTCATTCATGAATCGAATTGAAGTAAAAATTTGCCAATCACAAACAAATTTAATAGTGAATACGCTTATATACGCCTGTCTGGTCTATCAAAATTTTAAGATTAACATCGTCAAAGAATTGTAGTATAAAAATACTATCATCAAACAAAGTGCGACTAACTGCAAAATAGTCGAATAGAATCCAATTAGACTGGGGAATGCAAACATCATTATATAAATCTCTAATTGAGAAAAAATTCCTAACAAAAGTTCACGAATTTAATGCATTCAATAATTCATAATTAAAGTTCATCTTTCACAAAATGTCTATGATGCAATGATCGTTCATAACTGACGATAAATGTCTGTGTTGCAATCAATTCAAATACCGACTAGTATTTCCAAGATCGTCGACAACGTAATGGATTTTAACGCTCTAAAATCATTTAAATGTTCTTCCTTCTTGATGATGACAGAAAATTGGTCAAAGTAATTAAACTGGGGTAGAATTACTTTAATAAAGTGACACGCTGTCTGAATTTAAATCTGCCATAAAAATCATTAACTTACAGTCAAATCGTGACTACAAAAATAATAAGCAAATTACTGAAAAATCTAAATATCAGTCTCAACTGATCCAAAATCGTTTAACTATGCCCATGACATAACAATGTCTTAATAAAACGTCGAAAAAGGCATAACTCATCAAGATGTACTGAGAATAAGAATCTCAAACAAGAATATAGGGCAAAATACATGAGGACAAAAATATGGGAAAAATGGTTGCTCAAATATTGCTAAGAAACTCAAATACAATAAACGTTCACGACTACCTTATCTGCCGATTGACGTTCCAGAGGAAAATTCCCCAAAGAAGACTGTTGATGGATCCCTTTCACCAAGTTAAAGCTGAGCTCCATCCTCGAAACAAGAAACAGCACCCTCGGAGAATCGAACTGCTTCACGAAGACGAACGACATCCTTCCGGCAATAATCTTCTTTGTGAGTCGGGACAACCCTGACCTCTCTTGAAAAATCCCTGAAGTTCCAGTTGAAAATCGCCATGAATTTTTTGTAGAAATTTCCGAAGAAATATTCATATTCAGTGAGTATGAAATCATTTCCATTGCTGTTTGATAGTATTCAGCCTTTAATCACGAAACATGGGTGTAGATGTTTATTCACCACATGTCCGCTTGTATGGAATAGCGATTATCGAAGTTCCATGCTGCTATCTTACTCCGTTGAAATATGTCCCAATTGCATAAAGTCCTTTAGCCTTCCATCTTCTCTTCGGTTATGGTAATAGAAGAACAAACTGCCATATTAAACTGTTCCATAATACTGTAGCGTTGTGTCACAAAAGCAATCTGAAGTCTCCCTATTTCACTAGCCGTGTCAGCCGTAGCGTAGATTCTGGCTATACAAAGTGCTTCTCATGTAGCGAGAAAATCACTTTTGTCAGTCGTCTAAAACTGCTAATATCTTCCAAAATAATTACTCGAAATTGTTCAACTTTCTTACACTCCTTACTGTATCACTGCACAATAGAATTAGCTTATAGGCGACCGCTAACTGTTCACAGCTAATCTTGTAGAAGCATTATAATGTGCGTTTCAACTTCACCTAGATTTACACACAGTAAACCTGCACTGCTTGTCATACTCGACTCTCGTTTAATGCAGTGGATTCACCACGCGTTATAAAGACGACTCTTTCACTACTTAATCTCACTCGACGTTTCACTGAAATAACTATTTGAGATCTGACGATTGAGCTATCAGACGATTGATGATCTGAGAATGAGGAATGAGGCTCCTCTCTTCTGCGCAAGGCCTTTTATGAACTTCATGAGGGGCGTATCTATCCCTTCCATCGCGTGTTACTGCGTCATCGCTAGAAGTTCCAACTTCGTCAATACATGACGGATTTTCAAAATTCAAAAACTGAAAATAAATTTCACCAAAATTCCAGAACAATGCCTCTACTGCAAATGGATTTCCACAATTCTGCATTCCAAAAGTAATAAAAAATACCATAGTTTTAGCAATCTCCGTCTTCCTTCAGACTATCGTTCATTGGTTTAAGCCTCCCCTCCAATAGCATAATTTCTTCCTCAGCAGAATTCCACGTTTCCTGCGACTGCGTCGTACATCTCGGATCTTTCTCGAATAAATGCTGACGTCACTGAGAATCTCAGCTCAAGTAGCCTGCTGGCATAACGTCTGCGTCATCCGTGCTTACGTCATGACTACCCACGTCATAACTATGACAGCCATAACTTTCGCTATAATTTCCAATATAGCCACCGTGGTCTCTATATAATTCAATTACGGGGGCATTCTCCTCTCACCACGTTTTAAAAACAGTTGCAAATTGTTTTTAAACTTAGTGTTACAAGTACCTCAACTCTCTTGAACACGAAATTGAATTATTACTGGCTTACTCTAGTATAGTATCTTTTCAAATTTCCAGCTTTGAACTTGCCGTAAATGACATTATTCTCATCATCGTAGAGTTCATAGCAGTTGTTCCCATAGGCGTTTGTAATCCTAAACGGCCCCATGAATACATTTCCAAATTTGGGGTATATTTTCTTGCTCATATCAGCCTTGACAGGTCTGCGTAATAATACAAGATTTCCAACTTGTAAGGGTGTACCAAAACGTTTTCCAGCTACTCTTTTCAATCGTTTCTCTGCTGCTTTCTGGAGTTGTTCCTTCGCCTTGTCAATCCTCTGCTGCCTTCCTAGGTCGGGATCTCTAGGAATGTGGTTGAAAAGATTATCCCAGGGCCTTTCTGGGTTTCTTCCTAGATGAAGTCGCATTGGCACTTCTCCTGTGCTTTCCTGCACTGTAGAGTTCAGACATTCCTCAATAAGGGGTACAAATCTCACCCAACCAGAATGATCATTTGGACTGAAAATTCGACAGAATTTCGAAAATTCAGCCATATATCTTTCTGAGGAATTCGATTCTGGGTAACGCACGCTTGAAAATAAGTGCTTAATGCCAAGCCTCTCCATATCCGCTGCAAATTCCACGGATGTAAACTGCGTTCCATGATCTGACAGTAGATATTCTGGTTTGGCAGCTTTAGGAAATACAGCATTTTCCAGTCTGCTTACTACGTTCCTCGTGTTAGCTTTCTGCATGGGACTCATTATAACAAATGTTGAAAAAACATCCACGGTAACCAACAGGTACTGGTTACCCTGATATCCCTTCGGGCAGGGGCCAAATATATCCGTCGCCATTAGTTCGTTTGGCTTAGAAGGAATCATAGCCTTCGGTTTTCCTTTTAATAAAGCAGAAGCATACTTTGCTCTTTGACATTTGTCACATGATCGAATGACCTTGGCAATGCTGGAACGCATGTTAGTCCAGATAAATCTCTCTTTAAGAGTATTAAGAGTTTTATCTAAACCGGCATGTCCAGTTGCGTGATGAGCTACCCACACTAAATTGACAACAAGTTTAGGTGGCACGACTATTCGGAGTTTTGTATGCGCAGAGTCAGCATACTTGCATACGATGTCTCCACTCAAGACAAAGTGTCGTGAATTTCTCCGTGTAACTGCATAGTCAACATCCGTATTGTCCATGTAACCCTTGAGGAACCTGTACATTTTCCTTATTGGAGTGTGTCTCTTCTGTGACACACCGATTCGGGCTAACCTCCTAACGGTTTCTTGATCTTCTTGCTCCAATTGTACATGGTGTATCTGCACATTTTAATAGGGTTACGTGATAGAGCATCAGCCAGTAAGTTATCTTTCCCAGGCTGGTGGACAATAGTGGCGTTAAACTGTTGGGTGAACAAAGCCCAATGTGTCAATCTATCACTTGACATGTCAGTTTGCAGCATAAACTGTAGTGATTTATGGTCAGTAATAATGATGACTTTATGTCCCAGCAGGATTTTCTTCCAGGCTTGCAATGCTGTCACAAAAGCTAACGCTTCAAGTTCTGTCGTGGAGTAGTTTTCCTCGTGTTTCTTCAACTTCCGACTAGTGAACGCAATGTAGTGCTTGTTGCCTGCCTCGTCTTTCTGGTATAAGACTGCACTAATGCCTACTCTTGATGCATCAGACTCAATATAGAACACCTTCTCAAAGTCTGGGTACTCCAGTTTCACATTATTTCTGAGCATCTCTTTTGCTTTCTCAAAAGCCTCGTCTGCAGCGGTACTCCATTTCCATCTGTTGTTCTTCTTGAGTAAGTCATACAGAGGAGCCATAATTTCAGAGTATCTTGGACAGTGGCTGCTAATAAATTGGCATGCGCCTACAAATTCTCTGACTTGTTTCACCTTAGTTGGCTTTGGAAATCTCGTGATCGCATCTACTTTTTTCAAGTTTGGATGATATCCATCTTTATCAATAGTATGCCCCAAGTAATTTATCTCCTGCTTCAAGAATTGACATTTTCCAAAATTCACCTTGATATTGGCCTCCCTTAAATTCTCGAACAACTTTCTCAAGTGCACTAAATGTTCTGCGGCGCTGGGTGAAGATACGATTAAATCGTCAATGTAGCAGATTACATTTTCTTTCACTTCGTCAGTGAGCTTACTATCAAGTGCTCGAATAAGTGCTGGTCCACTGTTAACCATACCAAAAGGCATTCGGACAAAGACCCATGACGTCTGGTCAAATAGGAATCCAGTGTACTGCATACTATCTTCTTCTAGCTGAACTTGATAAAATGAAGACGTCAAGTCAAGAACGCTGAAACATGCTCTCCCTTTGAATTTTCGAAGCAGATCTCTAATCTTGGGTGGTCGGTCATTTTCTGGAAGAATCTTCAAGTTGATGGTCCTGGCATCGAGACAAAGACGTATCTGACCATTACTTTTCTTCACTACTGTGATGGGGTTTATATAAGACGACGCCTGTTTTTTAATAATCCCGTCTACCTCCATTTTTCTGATTAACCCTCGTACTTCTTGATAGTATTTCTCAGGAATGGGGTATATTCTCTTCTGGTAAGGGGTTTCATCTGTCAGCCTTATCTTGTATTTATAATCCTTAATCAATCCAGGCTTTTCATCAAAAATATCTTGGAATTCCTTTATCAGATCTTCAAATTCCCCCTGAATTTCTTCAAATCCTTCAGTTTTTCTACTGGGTATTTCTGCTAAATTTTCCACTTCATTAATTATGGTATTCAAAATTTCTTCCCTAAGGTCTATTTCCAGACTGTTTTTCACGTCCTGTTTTTCTATATCTTCTGTGATCATGTACCCATCATTAAAGCTAATACTTCTGTTCTTCATGTCAATAATAGCTCCGACCTTCGATATAAAATCGATTCCAAGCACCATATCAAAATTGATCTTGCTCACCACAATGAAGATCTGTTCATAATTCCTTCCATTGATCTCAAAGTTCAATAACACTTGAATCTTGCACTTTACTGCCTTATCTTGGAATATCCCTCTCACTTTGACGGTAGAAACAGGTAGAACTGTCATGTTCTCTCCTCTTAGCAGACTTTGATAACATTCCTCTGAAATGATGGAGATAATTGCACCAGTATCCATCAGGGCTTTATACTGTTGGCCATCTATCCGTACAGAAATAATGGGTAAGGCACATGGTCTTTCCTCTTTAACTATTCCCCTCTCTTCTAGCAAATCTTCATCAGTCACTTCATATATCTCATTAATTGTAATCAGGTGTGGTGTGGCAATGTATTTACAAGTTCTCACTGACGTTGAGAAATCGGCGTTTTTTTTTTGTGTTACCGACCTCAAAATTCTGTTGGCTCGTAGAAGGCCCAGGATCGATTACAACATCCTGCCTTTTCTTTTGGTTGTTGGCTTCTTTTTCCCGTAATTCTTTCAGGTATTGCTGGCTTTCCTTCTCTCTTTCCTGATACTGATCGGGTGTCATAACCTGACCTTGAGGATTCTGATTTCTGTTTTGGTTCTGGTTATTCCTATTATAATTTCTGTTATAACCATTATTGTTGTAATATCTGCCTCTTCCATTGTAATTTCCTCGACTATAGTTCCAGCCCCTTCTCTGTTGATACGGTCGGTAACCTGGCGATCTGTTATTTCGAAACTGATTATTCCTGTGGGGACCTACATTGTCAGTTTTCTCCTCATCTGGCTTGTCAGTTTGTTGGACTTGGTCCATATATACCGTATTTATTTCTTTGAAGTCATGCCTTTGACCTTTCTGTACCACGTTAGGCATTGGACTTGTGTAGTCTAACCTCCTCAGTAATTCATCCATGCTGGTTAAATCCCTGATGTTCGATGAAATAATTAGTCTCCTCACCTCCACAGGTAGCATACGAGAAATCGCATCAATAAGTTGCTCCGTTGACAATGGGGGTTGCAAAAATCTCAAGCGGGATAATTGACTCGTAAAGAAATCAGCGTACCGCGTTGGAAGAGTACCTGAGTATTTTCTTGAATACACCTCCGCTCTTAACGAATTCTGCGCTTCTATGGACCAAAATCGTTTGATTAATGCCTCTGCAAACTCGTCAAAGTTACTGAATGTGTATCTAAATGCGCAAAAACCATTCGAGGGGTCCTCCAATCAAATATCTCTCCACTATCTTCATCTCTCTCTCTCTCTGGGAATGTGAGCTTCGATGAAATAATCTTTGAGGTTCCTTACATATTCTATAGGTGTCAAACTATCAGTGTTACTAAATTTTTGCGGTTTGTCTTCAAAATTCCTGATGACCGTTACGTTCCTCGGATATGAATCCGGGTAGTTTTTCCCACTATCTCGATAGTTCCACTCAGGTTCCATATTCCTCTCGTCATCTTCCTCCCTGAATCTGGATATACGTTCTTCAGGAGTCACGTCTCTCTCTTCTGGATCTAGGTTATATCTTCTGGCATAATTCCTATTGGTTTCGCAAGCCAAGCCTCCTGTATCCTTGTCAGTGATTTCCGTTAAGACTTTCTTGATTAACTCTTCTTTGTAGGTCTCCATTAAACTAGCTTCTCCTAGCTTCAAATTCTGCAGTTTACTCGACGTTTCATTCACATCAGAGACAACTTTATGAATCTGTTCCTCTAATGCAGATTTTAATGTTTGCACATCCCGATCTAATTGTGTTCTATCTTCAACTTGTCTTTCGGATAGCGAATCCATCCTGACGCTTAAATCTTTCCTAATCCGTACTACTTCATTGTTAATATCAATTTGAGTACTGGCAAGTTTTCTTTCAATACGTTCCTGAATTTGGGTTACATGTTCCCCACTTGACCTATTCCACTCGTCTTTCCATACTGCTACATTTGCCGTTAACATTTCTGCTATGTCTATTTCGATATCCTCTTTCAATACCTTATTATGGTCTAATACTTGGGTTCTCATGACCTCTACATCAAACTTTAAACCTTCTAAAGCCGCTGTCGTTCTAACTGACTCATCAACTAGCCTAGTCGTTAATGCACTTATATTACGTGTACAAAGGGTTTTCGAATTTTCTATCTCTTCCCTGACTTTATTTACATCAGTTTGGACTTTAGCAACATCTACGAAAACTGTGTTGACCTCTACTTGAATTTTATTTATGTCACTTTGCATCTCGTTTACATCCGAATGAATGTTATTAATATCAACCTGAACATTGGACACATCAGTTCTAACATTTTGGATTCCTCTTTGGACTTCCTCAACCTTGTCTTGGACAGTCGCAACGTCATTTTTAACAACAACTACCTCAGCCCTAGCACAAGAAATATCACTTCGGACATTAGCAACATCTAAATTCAACATTGTAAGATATTTATGCACATTAGCAACATCTATTTTAACATTGGACATGTCTGAGCGCATGTCAGTTACAGCCTTCTCAATTCCTTGGGTATTAATCTGTAAACGCGACATATTATCCTCTAAGTTAGCAGAACTGGTCTGAATAGCTTTCAAACTTTCATCCATGCTAGCTTTCAAATTGGCAGATAAATTACTAGCATTCTGCTCCATTCGACTAGTATTCCTAGCTTCCATCTCCTTCATACTACTATTCATGCTTGCTTTCAAGTTAGCAGACAAATTACTAGCATTCTCCTCCATCATCTGCTTCATATTACTATTCATGTTAGCAGACATCTCCGCTAACATCATCTTCAAACTTTCATCTGCCATTACAATATTATTCAAAAATTAGACTGCTGTAGGGACATACATCAATAGAGCAAAATAACAACATTTGAGCAACACTTTTCACCATATATAAATTTGATCAATTTTCTGTCTTAAATCTAACTTATAACTACCTTATAATTAACTTTCGAAGACCCTTCATGTTGAAACAAACTCAAGCACATGTTCAAATTTCCCTGGCTCATTTTAAAATATCCTAACACAAATAATTTACATTTACAATCCAAATAATTTAATTTTATCTTTAATATGACTAAAATGTCATAAGCCGGTCAAATAAAATAAGATTCCAGATCATAGGCGATTTTTCCTAAGTTTCCAGCCTATTTAACCTTTCTCAAGTTGTATAAGATCTGATCTTTTCTGAGTGTAATTTTCCTAATACAATGCAACATTTAATTCCATTTAATTCCTATATAATCACACTCTTAAATTCTACAATTGGCCTAGACATCTAACAAAGAATCAACCTCTTTATTTGAGTCTAATCGAACCACACGTTTTAGGTTCGCCAATCCTACTGTTGACTCAGCCCCACGTTATAGGTGTGCCAATCCTTCTATTGTTCAACCTGGTAATCCAGTGTTGTTGAACATGCCCCATACGTTGACTGCGCCAATCCTTCTGGCGTTCAACCTGGTGATCCAGTTATGTTGAATCAGCCCCACGTTCTTGGGTCGCCAATCCTTCTGTCCCCGTTTACCCGGATAGTAGGCTGTCAGATATCCGCCCCCTCAATCGGATTGCCAACAATCAATCGCACCGGCTCAGCTACATCAATGAAAAGGGCACTGACAGATACTACCGAGGTTTGAACACAGAAGTTACCAAGAAAATTATTGTGGAACACACCAAAATAGACGGGGTTTCATACTTACTTTTACTTACCTCTTAAAAATAATCTCGGGGATTGGGTTGACAACAGGATCTCTAAAGTATGCTCCCACAATAATCTTGACCATGACATTTAAAAATGAACCAGACCGAAGACGAGAACTTTGAACTGTACAAAAGCTTTTATTTCAAATAAAGGGTATGACTTTAACAAACTCAACAAAATAAATGTGGCTATCAGTAGCCCATGTCAATCTGACTACGTCCACTTAAAGGACTTGCAAAGTTATCAAACAATATGTTAGCTCCCATGAGCTCAAAATAACGTAACATTCAAAACACATTTGGATTGGATGAGGAAGTCAGGATGAGACATATATAGAGCATTTGGTTTCTTTTAATAAACATCACACTTGTATTAATAGGCGCAAGGCCAGAGTATCGACCTCGCCCGCTGATAACCAGATGTCGAGCCAGCTGGTCTACTCTTCAGCCTGGCGCATGCCTGTCAAATGGGGTTCACTCGTCACGCCACACTGCGTAAGAATTCAGCTCCTTTCAAAGCTTTAAATGTCTACAAGACAACTCATATATATATTGACGCAAATCTTTCAAATGCTTAACGCACATACCACTGGATTATTCTGACAATCCCTAAACTTGTTAAGTTATCATCCAAATGTTTAATAAGCATAGTTTAGAGTATGAAACACACTCTTAAATGTTTATAACAAAATCACATAAATTATTTATAACAATTAGAAATTGTTTATAATATTGTCGAAGATAATTACAAAAATTTTAAACACGCCTTTAACATTACTTTCGTTCCACATTATTGTCAAAGATATATACATTATTATTTACAATATCAACATTTAAATTATTTAAATTATCAATTTAAGAAATACATTGAACCACATGTTCATCCGGTTGGTAAATTCATAATCGTGTTTATATAATCGACCAATGAAGGTTAGTTATACATTTTAATGTCACAATCTGGTTTAATAAAGGTTGTAATAATTATAATTATTTGTGACGGTAATCTTCATTCAAAATCTTATCTCAAATTCTTTCAAAACTCTTGTTAATTATAACAGTAAATTCACTTGATTAATTTTCAACGAACTATGACAATACACTCTAGCGGAAAATACTTCGCTTACAAAATAATGCACAAAACTGCATTAAAAATTAGGCCCAAAATTCATCATATATTAAAATATACGGCATCAAATCTTCCACATAATTTACAAAACCTCCACTAACACAATCTTTATCATCATTAATTACTGTGGGAATCTCCTTCATTTATTTAAGGGCATTATACATCAGCGACTTTCAACATGTCCGCTGCACTATCGATTATACATTCATAGTTCCACTTAAAAATTCTTATAATCATTAATTGTTTCAAAACTGTTGTCATTTAACCTTCGTGGATTTCATTCATGAATCGAATTGAAGTAAAAATTTGCCAATCACAAACAAATTTAATAGTGAATACGCTTATATACGCCTGTCTGGTCTATCAAAATTTTAAGATTAACATCGTCAAAGAATTGTAGTATAAAAATACTATCATCAAACAAAGTGCGACTAACTGCAAAATAGTCGAATAGAATCCAATTAGACTGGGGAATGCAAACATCATTATATAAATCTCTAATTGAGAAAAAATTCCTAACAAAAGTTCACGAATTTAATGCATTCAATAATTCATAATTAAAGTTCATCTTTCACAAAATGTCTATGATGCAATGATCGTTCATAACTGACGATAAATGTCTGTGTTGCAATCAATTCAAATACCGACTAGTATTTCCAAGATCGTCGACAACGTAATGGATTTTAACGCTCTAAAATCATTTAAATGTTCTTCCTTCTTGATGATGACAGAAAATTGGTCAAAGTAATTAAACTGGGGTGGAATTACTTTAATAAAGTGACACGCTGTCTGAATTTAAATCTGCCATAAAAATCATTAACTTACAGTCAAATCGTGACTACAAAAATAATAAGCAAATTACTGAAAAATCTAAATATCAGTCTCAACTGATCCAAAATCGTTTAACTATGCCCATGACATAACAATGTCTTAATAAAACGTCGAAAAAGGCATAACTCATCAAGATGTACTGAGAATAAGAATCTCAAACAAGAATATAGGGCAAAATACATGAGGACAAAAATATGGGAAAAATGGTTGCTCAAATATTGCTAAAAAACTCAAATACAATAAACGTTCACGACTACCTTATCTGCCGATTGACGTTCCAGAGGAAAATTCCCCAAAGAAGACTGTTGATGGATCCATTTCACCAAGTTAAAGCTGAGCTCCATCCTCGAAACAAGAAACAGCACCCTCGGAGAATCGAACTGCTTCACGAAGACGAACGACATCCTTCCGGCAATAATCTTCTTTGTGAGTCGGGACAACCCTGACCTCTCTTGAAAAATCCCTGAAGTTCCAGTTGAAAATCGCCATGAAGTTTTTGTAGAAATTTTCGAAGAAATATTCATATTCAGTGAGTATGAAATCATTTCCATTGCTGTTTGATAGTATTCAGCCTTTAATCACGAAACATGGGTGTAGATGTTTATTCACCACATGTCCGCTTGTATGGAATAGCGATTATCGAAGTTCCATGCTGCTATCTTACTCCGTTGAAATATGTCCCAATTGCATAAAGTCCTTTAGCCTTCCATCTTCTCTTCGGTTATGGTAATAGAAGAACAAACTGCCATATTAAACTGTTCCATAATACTGTAGCGTTGTGTCACAAAAGCAATCTGAAGTCTCCCTATTTCACTAGCCGTGTCAGCCGTAGCGTAGATTCTGGCTATACAAAGTGCTTCTCATGTAGCGAGAAAATCACTTTTGTCAGTCGTCTAAAACTGCTAATATCTTCCAAAATAATTACTCGAAATTGTTCAACTTTCTTACACTCCTTACTGTATCACTGCACAATAGAATTAGCTTATAGGCGACCGCTAACTGTTCACAGCTAATCTTGTAGAAGCATTATAATGTGCGTTTCAACTTCACCTAGATTTACACACAGTAAACCTGCACTGCTTGTCATACTCGACTCTCGTTTAATGCAGTGGATTCACCACGCGTTATAAAGACGACTCTTTCACTACTTAATCTCACTCGACGTTTCACTGAAATAACTATTTGAGATCTGACGATTGAGCTATCAGACGATTGATGATCTGAGAATGAGGAATGAGGCTCCTCTCTTCTGCGCAAGGCCTTTTATGAACTTCATGAGGGGCGTATCTATCCCTTCCATCGCGTGTTACTGCGTCATCGCTAGAAGTTCCAACTTCGTCAATACATGACGGATTTTCAAAATTCAAAAACTGAAAATAAATTTCACCAAAATTCCAGAACAATGCCTCTACTGCAAATGGATTTGCACAATTCTGCATTCCAAAAGTAATAAAAAATACCATAGTTTTAGCAATCTCCGTCTTCCTTCAGACTATCGTTCATTGGTTTGAGCCTCCCCTCCAATAGCATAATTTCTTCCTCAGCAGAATTCCACGTTTCCTGCGACTGCGTCGTACATCTCGGATCTTTCTCGAATAAATGCTGACGTCACTGAGAATCTCAGCTCAAGTAGCCTGCTGGCATAACGTCTGCGTCATCCGTGCTTACGTCATGACTACCCACGTCATAACTATGACAGCCATAACTTTCGCTATAATTTCCAATATAGCCACCGTGGTCTCTATATAATTCAATTACGGGGGCAGTACTAACTATAGTATTTATGATTTTGTTTATATTCAAACAAAAATTAAGTAACCTGTGAAAATCTGCAAAACTTAGATGTAAGAAAAATTTTAAAATTACTGAGGACAGTAATTTTAAACTGAGAGGGGAGGAGCATGTACCCTGCCTAGCGACTCACTTAGCGACCCACTTAATATTCAAAGTCAGACAATGTGTTTCCAATAACTTTAGTTTTTAGATTTTATTATTATTATTCATGTTGGAAGCACAAAAGCTGTCTCTGTTTCAAACGTGCAAAAGCACATCGCTAGAATCTCAGGTAGCGAGCTGAGCCTCGACCAAGCCCTGTTGTAAAACCAAGAGTAAAAGCATATATCAGCAGTTAAGGGAAACAAGAAGCATTACTCCCAGGGCACAAGTCCGATATTCATTTCTCAGAACGACAGACCTTCTCTGGTCCTTGTGACAAACAATACTTAGAAACCCAAGCTGTCTCTAGTCTATGACTAACTTTCTTAGAAATGGCCACTCCTCCTTCTTGCCCACTCAGAGTTCCTAGGAATCCACTATTCCTAGAAAGCCAGTATGTCGCCTGTGAAGCCACGCCTGGACATCGGCTGGGAAACCATACTGTCATTGGCTATTGTCCTTCCCTTTCCACAGGTTTACCTTTATTGGTTGTAACTAAACTAAAGTGTATTCTCATTGGTAAAACTCATTCGGAGACACTCGGGAATACCTCGTGTCCCCCACTAAGATTATCCCTAGTATTTAGCCTCTTGTTGGAGCTGCTCCTGTCTCTTCACAGCTCTCCTCAACAGCGTGCTTCATATTAGTAGTCACTATGTTAAGCTTTGCTAAGGCAAGCAAGATAGGCTTCGTGCCAATGTAAATATTTATATAAATACTTGGTGTTTGGTGAACTAAATAAATAGCGTTTCAAAGTCGTCATATTCTTTCTGAAATAATATAATAACGCAGACGCGAGGAGAACCTGTGAGGACCTGACTAGTATATTCCCACTCAAGTATCTAAGTCATCAAATATAAATTCGATAAGTTTACATATTCATCTAGACAACCGGCTAGAGATCTACAAACTTATCTCGCGTACACTTAGACAAAGGTGTACACCCCTGGTTTGTGTACTATTGCTATACGCAACATGAATTTCTCGATTAAATCACACGTTTGGAATATCGTGGTTATCAGCCCCATGTATGAGGTTGTGTGTGGAATATACCTGATAACGCAAAATGTAGAGATTTGTAGCCATTCTTTTTAGTGTTGCTAATACAAATAGTCTTTTGCAGCTTTTCAATCGGTCAACACGACTGTGTCCAATGAATTGGGAGGGGTACAAGTTATAAATATGTAATCACACTCCTGGAAAACATAGATAGAAACAGACTTGAAAATTCTGCACCACGAAGCAAAAGGAAAAATTATCGACATAAATGAATCCATTGAAATATATTTAGCGAGGAAACATACTCCAGCGAATGAATGAACACAGGTTTTTAGAAAGATCACCACTCATCGCGCTGCAAAAAAAGAACCACATTAATAAAATGAGGCAAGGAATGCGAACGGGCAGGGATAATCGGGAAATATGTTACAGGATGAGGATGCACCTTGTGTCTATTTTCAACAAACCAAGACCTGTATATAGGTTGTCTCGTAGGGTCCTATACCGTCTAATAGAATGGGTGGCAACAGATGAACAGGTGTCTAAGTTGTGGCAAGACGGCTGAAATGGCCTACGATAGAATGAAAACAGTTCCTGAGTCCATGGCAAACAATTTTCCTAATTCTTTCCAATCTCATTTTGTTGGTTCAGGTACAACTATAATTCATTCAAAACTTCAGTTAACATTTCCGACAATATATCGCGTGCAGGATGACAAGCGAGCTCGGCTACTGTAGATGCAGACCACACCACGCCAGTAGTGGTGTGGAGGTCCATAAGTGAGCATCGCTGTGAAGAGAACAATACCAAGTTAAGTGTACATTATAATTGTTTTTTTCTAGTTCATGCTAAAATTTGATAATTGATTTATTTTTATTACAGTGTGATATTCTAAATTGTATACACGCGCATACACACCGTTACTCACGCAATTCACAAAACCTTGTAACACAATACAAACCTAACGTATAACGGGATTCAATTGCGAATCATACTAAACTCATCTAACGACGTGCTATTGAACCACAGTTGTGAAAAATTACCTTAAACACAGTGATGGCCACTAGCGGGTCAAAACGCGTAATCCAAAATTTGCCCATTTTAGCGTGATAGTTAACTAATACATGTATTTTTATCCAGTAGTGTGTTTACATATTTATAACTTGTACCCCACCCAATTCATTGGGAACAGTCGTGTTTACCTGATAACGTGTATTACTGACGTGTCTGGTTTAGTTTGAGTAGATCTAATTGAGAGTAGCGTTGGGAAGAGTGAAGCCATGGCCAGTACCATTACCAGAATTTTCCTCAAGAAGACCACTTTTAGGATGATTGCTGAAAGAATGAAGTCCACTGGATTCATAGTTGTCCCCATGTGATTGTATGAATTCAGTTGGTATTCTCAGTTAAATACATTTCTTGCAACATGTGTCTCAATACCTAACCTTAGACAACGAAGGTGAGATGTACCAATTGTAAGTTGTTGGTACTATTCTTTTCAGAGATCCTCCAGGGGCTCACAACCAGTGAGACGTAGGTTGGTGACCACGCGGCCCTAGCTGAGTACATCATTTCTTCCTCTTACTTAGGCTGGGCTTGTCACCCTCCGTTCTGACCCCGACGGAATTAGGGTATCCGTGGCTTAGGGGGTCTCACTTTCCTGATAGTCTGGCTTCGTGGCTCAGGGGTAACGTTCTCGCTTGCTGAGCCCAAGGTTGCACGTTCGAAACCTGGCGCAGTCAGCTGGCATTTGAGGGTGCGCAAATGCGAGGGAGCCGTGTCAGTAGATTTACTGGCACGTTAAAGATCCCCTTCGGGGCAAAATTCCGGCACCCCGGCGTCTCTAAAAGCCAGGGTTGTTAAAAGGGACGTAAAACCAATAACATTATTATTATTACTTTCCTGATACCCTCATTCAGCGTTGTTGTTGTTGTTGTTGTTGCTTCATTTGGGGGGAAGGGGGCCTCGAATTCTTCGTCATTTAGATCCGTGCACTTGTGTGTGTGTAGAATTTGTCCGATAAGCTCTGTTATTGTTGTGGGTGAAGTAGTGTCTGTATATCCAATTCAGGTGAAGATTGGGAATGAGGCGGCCATGACCTTACGTTAGGAATTATACCAGCATTTGCCTGGATTAGAACTTGGAAACCTTGGAAAACCACTTCCAGTTTTGCCTCACGAAGCTGAATGTGCCCCGTTACAGCCCTCAAACTCAAATGGAATTTCTGTCAAAGCTGGGAATCGAACCTGTACCTCCGGGGCGATAGCCACGACGTGGTCAATCATTTCTTCGTTTAGTAAGTTAGTAATTGCATAATTCAGTAATTCGTAATAGTTATAGTATTCATTCCGGCTTCATTCATTTTCAACCTCATCATAAGGGGCTGATGACCCTTGATGTTTCGTCCCTTAAAGAGACAATCACCATCACGAAGAGTGTACACGGGCCCATACGTGTACGCTGTCCATGCACTGATCCATCGGGAGGCATGTAGAATTTACGTTAATGATTTATCTCGAATAAAGCAGAATCCTGAGCCATTGCCCAGTCGTCCAATTAATTGCCATGTCAATTAGAGTTGCCGATAATTAGCCCATTCTAAGTCCCACTTAACTTGTTTAAATCAATGGTAATGGCAATGTGGAATTACTTGTGATCAGGATTATAAATGAGTGATAACTAGGCGTAGAGCTGATTGAGTTAATTCAACAGGAAGAACAATGCTTGAGGCATTAAGCTCATGCAATATAATAATGGCGATATGAGTCGTCTAATTACAAGGCTCTTTGATGAGCTTCACTGGTTTTGATTACTGTACTAATAGCGTTAATTAGCAGGGCATGTTTCATGTAAGCACCTACCAAATCGCTGACAGTTCACAGGTATCATTTAACCATAGGTACAGATCTCCATTGATCCAAATGAAATAAACATGCATATGAACAAACCTAACAAGCTGTCAGTACATTTATGGCTCATAGCCCACATGTGTCAGTGTCAGACAACATTGCAAGCAACATGGCTATTCTTACAGATAAATCACTTAACCTCTATAATACCTTGTGGTGCACAATGAAAATAATATATATCTCCTTAATTCCATTTCCATGTGAGTAGGAGATGATGTGAGATGAGTTTTTCTATGTGGTGGATGATTTTTACGTCTAGATGTGCTTCCTGACGCCAATCTCATTGGTTGAATTAATGAGAGATTAAATAAATGGAGGTGAATGAATATAGGCAAGGCGTTGTAATCAAGTGTCAATGACCTATAAGAAGGTACCATCCTGGCATTTGCCTATAGTTGAAAATGGAAAACCATGGAAGACCACTTCCAGGACAGCTGCCGGCGGGCCCGAACCCATTCGTCTCTTAGCAAGGAATTAGCCTGGTCCGTGTTGCTACTCTAATCGGTTTTCCTAGAAATATACTGTGGTGTAAACCCATATATGCCCACGGCTCCATTTTTGGGGCGGTCGTTATTAATAGTTATAAAACATTTAAACTACTTTTCTGGGAGAGTTTGGTGTTATATATCAAGTGAGTTGGCATTCCTGGGTATGATGTAGGTGCTTGTCAACAAACAACTGCTCTCTGAGAACAATTATACATTGTTGACTACAGTCCATTATCAGAATGCGAAATGTCTTCTCAAATGGGGTAAGTAATTAAATTATTTATTATTATTATTTTTAGGATGACAATATGATTCTATGTTCTTCACAAGTTAAGAAGTGATGCTGTATTGAAGAATTATCAGTTTCCTCTAATTGGAATACTGAAGGGGAATTTCTTTAGACGCCCTAAAAATGGGGTGGTGGGCACAGGCTCTGATGGTCCCAATTTGTGACCAGAATGAAATAATTTTGTATATTTTATTATTATTATTATTATTATTATTATTATTACTATCAATATTTTTTAATTTTACATTTTACCTTTTATTAGTTATTATGTTAACTAATATGTTTATATCTATTATTATGTGGTAATGTAGAATATTATGGCAATTGAAAGGACTTGGAGCGATACACATTATATTTGAAATAAGTTAGACGCTTGACTGAATATTATTTCTGAAGAAAATACGAACAAGAGAAGAAGAGGGTTGTTCGCAGAAGGTCGGCTTATCCACGGCTTCTTGGAAATGACATAAATAGACACTTATGTCTTTCACATCAAGTATTCTACCAGTATACAAATCATACTAAGAAGGGATTCTAAGAAGACTTGCCACTAACAATGCTGGGCCGATGAATGAGTCCTTTGCAACTTTATACAAAAGGTGGGCTGGACCTCCCGAGAAATGCTACAATGAAGTATTGTCATTATTGATATGTGAAAGGCGTGCAAATTGCCTAGTGACTTCAGAAGTGGGGGTGGGCACGTGCCTTACCTGGGAACGTTATATATATGACGGCCGCCCAACTGAAAGGTGATTATTATTATTGAATGGCTGGCAGGAGACTGATTGGAGCTGGACGTACTGGCAGAAGACTGGAACTTGTAGCGAGATGGAGTTGGAAATTAACATTCATCTGTAACGCAGTGCTAAATTAGACAGCTGACTATTTAAGTATGTGAATTTGATAAGACATTATGTCTCATCAAACTGTGACATGGTTGTGTACGAGGCTATTGTCACAGGGATGATTTTTGGATTTTATTCCGTCAGGAACTCTCTAAGCAACAATCCAACTACAATGACCTTCAATGCGGTGAGCGATTTAAACAGTCATACTCCAGTCAAATCAGAAGGCTCTCATGTTTATTAAATTCAATCTATATTTTATTCAATTAACTCTGTATACTCCAATTTCCAATCAAGACCCATAATACAAGTAAATTCAGTAGATTCTTTCATTTAAATTTATTATTATTATTATCTTTAGTAATTTATTCTTTTTTGTACCTGTTGTTTTTATATATTAATTTCATTTTTTAAATTCAAATGTTTGACTGGTTTCCTTTAGTAGCTAGAAATTACTATAAGGCAACACCATACTCCTGAACTAATTATCGTAAGGTTAGATTACGTAAGTTTCACTACGGCTGGAGATAGGAATTTCGATGCTCTACCTCTGTTTAACCGAGGTTTAATATATTATTTTGATCATGATATATAAATGGTCTGGCGCCCTTGGCTACATATAATACTACACATTATGTACTTTTTTTAGTGAAGCTGACAACAATACAGATACACTATTAGATTAATACACAATTAAATATTTCATATTGATCACCCAAAAGTGGGCGACTATTTAAATAATTAGCTTTGCATAATAACATTCTTTTTATTAACATTATTCAATTATCGATAACCCATTACAAATGGCTGCCTCAACGAGGGACATTAAGTTCTCACTAAACCATTACAAATAACGCCCAACTAATGAGGCAAGTTTAAGTACACTAAACCATTACAAGGCGATATGCGATATTTTTACAATTATTTTAAGATGAAATCAAATAATGGTGTCGTATTTGTATATTCGTGTAATAAATGGACAGGCCTTTTATTCTAACTCATTAGGTGACCACCCTTTTAAATAATTACCGTATTATCGGACTTCAATATCTCTATACCGTATTATTAGGTTTTACGTCAAATGCTGATTATGTTTACATGTATATTGTTATGTGTAAGGCTTACTGTTGATGAAATACTGGCAATTCTGCAGCAATCTAATCATCAATTTGTAAGTGCTATCGTGTATACCAGTGTTCGAGAGAATCACCTCCAGAGTGACGGAGAAAGTGGTGATGAGAATGAACATCGTGATCTGAATAATTTGACCGAAAATCAACTTCGGGCTGAGGGAGAGCTTCGGGCAACTACACTCGCTGACAATGGTCTTGAGGAAGTAGAAATAGCAGGTAATGAGGACAGAGATGACACATTACCCAGTACTTCCAACCAAAGAGATCAGATCACGCTCCCAACTACTCCATGTGGTAAGTCCAGAGCACCACGATCTCGCAAGAAGAAACCATTGCCACCATCACGCAATTGGAAACGCGTAGATTTACCATCCAAACCAGAACGTGAATGGGTAAGATCAGAAATGTCAAGTGTAGACAAATCTTCAGCAGAACTTTTTGAGATGTTTTGGGATGATCATATAATAGAAACTATTGTCAGAGAATCCAAACGATATGCAATGTTTAAAGCCAACCATAATTCTGATTTTCAAACAAGTGATATCAGGTTACTGACTGCTATTTTAATCCTGAGTGGATATATGACTCCCGCTAAGCACCGCCTCTACTGGGACTCGAGCGTTGATACTTACTATCCCAGAGTTGGAAAATTCCATGTCAAGAAACAGGTTTGAGGAATTACTTCGCTACTTACACTTTGCAGATAACAACTCTTTAAATCCCAACGAAAAAAATTGCAAAAGTGCGCCTCCTTTGGGATCATCTCAATGAAAAGTGGTTACAGTACTTCCTTAAAGATACCAATTTGAGCATCGATAAGTCCATGGTTCCACAGTTTGGAAGACTTGGAACTAAACAGCACATTCAAAACAAACCTGTAAGATTCAGTTTCAAAGTGTGGTCGATGTGTTCAAGCTGATAAGCTGAGCCTTATCAGAGTGCCTGCACAGGTAACACACATCCTGAGCTGGGTTTCGGGGGCTCAATGGTTGTAGACTTGGTGAGTAAACTGCCTCAGAGATCCGGCTGAAATATATTTACAAACAATTATTTTACTTTCCTGCCTCTGCTTTCAAAACTGGCTAGCAATGGCAACGACTACACTGGAACGTTTCGCAACAACCGTATTGAAAAGCCCCCCCCCCCCCCTCAAAGATCCCGCTACAGTGAAAAATCCACCACGAGGAAGTTATGATCAAGTTACAGATGTAGAATCAGGAATAACTCTTGTAAGGTTCAATGACAATAACGTCATAACTTTTGCATCTAACAAGATAGGTGTTTTTCCAATGGGTACATGCAGTCGTTGGAGTGATAAGGAAAAGAGGAGGTTGTCTGTGAGGCAGACAGCAATTGCTTCTCAGTATAATCTTTACATGGGAGAGGGGGGGGGGGGGTGTAGACAGCCTGGACCAAAATGTTTCTGCCTATAGACCTGGTATAAGGATGAAGAAATGGTACTGGCAACTTATACTGTTTCCCTTGAGCTGCAGTGTCAACAATGCATTCCAGCTGTACAGGATGACCCCTTTGGGTACAGCTAGAGGTTCTATAACTTATAGGGCTTCATTCGTTATAGTCCAATGCTACCTGGGAAAATACACAAACCGCTTACCAATGGGTAGACCTTTGAAACATGTGAAAAGGCGTGTGCAAAACGTAGTGAGATTGGATAGCGTTGGTCATATAATTATAACCAATTCAATACAGGTTAGATGTGGAGAATGCCATAAACACACTACTAAGAAGTGCAGGAAATGTGATTTCGGTTACCACGCTAATTATTTCGAAAAGTTCCACTGATGAGTATTTGTAATAAACATTTGCTGCTTAGTAAAATCCCTGCATGAGGACTGTAAACATGCTAGACCAAAATGTTTTTGCTTATAGACATCCTATCAAGATGGTGAAATTTTCCCTGAGTTGCATTTTCAACATGTATATTTTGGTTCTAATATATTATACTTCTTGTTTCTTGTTCTGAATAATATTGATTTGCATTCTTATTGTCCTTCTTGTGCAATTTCTTGTCTATTACTTGACTACATTCACAAAATGAAATCAAAAGTCAAGCAAAGGTTGTTTACATTTACCTTCACCCATCCATGCCCACAGCCCTATTTTTGGGGTGCCATTAATCTCTAGACAGGAACACAAAGAGAGTATTTTAACAAATTTCACACTATGAGGGGAACCCTTGGATAAATCCATGATAATATGAAAGAAATATGAGACGAAAAAGAAGTTGGGCATATACGGGTCTCACCAATTCGTGGAAAACAATCCTATTAATGCATGTTTACAGAAATCTGATGATTGTTTTACATCAGTTACCTTCGTTTTTTCTGAATAACCTTCTCACCGTTCAGTTTGAAGACCAACTCTTTTATTTATTTATGTATTTATTTATTTATTTATTTATTTATTATCTCAGCACACTAATTGAGATTCACAGGTTGTCTCACGCAACTCTGCGACCTCATACATTTTCGAAATGAAGCAATATGCAAAAAGTATACTTGTAACATGCTCACACAATGGAAGGGTATGCACAATCAAAAATAAAATAAAAACATAAATTTCAAGTCAACCTTTCTAAGTGGAACATGTCGTTTTTTTTAGTGAATTGAAAACTACAGGTAAAATTAGTAATACAAAAAATTGGGTTAACTTTATTGAATCTTATAACCTCCGAAATTACTTAACTTAAGTTTGCATCGGATGTAAATCTTTTTTAATTGATCAACAGTAAATCCCATTATTAGATGACCAATTAGTAATGCGTTGAAAACAACTCATTTTTAGAGCAGATGACCCCACTGTTCCGGCCCTTGAAACAAAAACAACTAACTAAAACTCATTTTATATTTACTGTAGATGATTTAAATAACTTTAGGGATTTTTTGGGCGCCAATTATTTACAGAAATTGTAAATTCAATCGGTAGAGCAGCGATCTTCTTAATCCCGCGCCGTGAGGCAATGATGCTTGCTTGTTCATATACCACAAGTGTGTCTTACCAATACATCTAAAAAGGTGCATATGTATCTATATAGGTTTGCATTAGTCATATGGAAATACTAATGATTCTGTAAGGTATGTTTGATATATTCTAAGAAATTTAGGTACATCAGAAAATGTGCCATTACAATGAAAAATAAGAGTAGCAAGCCCAGTGATTGTGTATTCCTGACTGTGTTTTACTGGTGTCAAAGTTTCAACTTATAAATGATCTGGCAGAGAAATGCTATCCCTCAACCATCACGGGTGTGGCTCCTCAAAGTTGGCAGTTTGGTCTCCCTTGATGGTCTCCTATTTGTTGTCTTAGTAGTTTAGGGATACTAATGTTCTCCAACTTCCTAACTAGCGTGAGACTTCCCATGTTAAATTTAAAAGTACAATATAAGTAGCTGATTTAGTAGGGTAGTGAGGCCGGTTCTAACGCACCCATTTTATTTGTACCCGACTGTACATGTTAAAATAATGAATATCTCTCGAACGCATGGTCCGATTTTGACAAATGAGGTGTCGTTGGACTCGAGCTGACGGTTTCTTTCCTATGGACCACTCGTTATATTTTTGATTTTTTTTTGAATTTATTGTTTTCGAAAATAGGCGATAGTTTGAAAACCAAACAGGATAGAACGTTGTGCCATGGCTCAAACGAATGGTCTTTATGACCTTTATTTTCTATAATAAAACTTTTTTACTTTTTATGTTTTTTTTAAACACTCGAATTTTGAAAATCCTATATTTTGGAAACTAGGAACTTTACAAAAAACATTGTTTGACGTAAATCAATGGTCCCTACCCCCTCTACCCCCAAAATGAACTTCAAGTCTCTAGAATGAAAACCTGTAGTAGTGTGGTAGTGACAGCTGTCTCACTTAGCAAGTGGTGAGCCCCTGCGACCTTGGAATGAAAGGAGTCATGCTAGGAGGGCGTGCTTGGATTCGTTTTTTTTCGTCTCGTTGCGCTCTTTACGGGAATGTCGGTGCCGAAAAGGTGAAATGCTGGAAACATGGGGTTTTCGGGGCAAAAACGTGATTTTAGACTTTTTGCTATATCTCGCGAACCAATCATGCTAGAGGCGTGTACGAGGGGTCCAAGGACTCGGGCTGACGTCCTCTTTGCTATGGACACTGTATAATATTTTTTTGAAAATGTTTGTTTTTGAACGTAGGCGATGGTTTGAAAACGAAACCTGATAGAACGTTGTGCCATAGTTGAAACGAATGGCCTTTATTTTCTTTATATTTTTATAATAAAAAAATATTTTTTTACATTTTTTGAAAACACTGAAATTTTGAAAATCCTATATTTTGGAAACTAGGAATTATACAAAAAAGTTTGTTTGACATTATTGATAGGTCCCTACCCCCTCTACCAAGAAAATAGATTTCAAGTCTCTAGGGCAAAAAAACTAGGCATGTTATTTTTTTTTTATAAAGAGTGTAGACAGAGAGCCGGTAGCGCTTGGCGCGTGTTTCAACGAGGCTATGACTGACCATGGTGAATACAGGAAATGGCTATTTCGAGGGGGCGATGTATGGCCAAACGAGGGGTCGCTTTTCGATATTTTCTTATGACGAACCAATGAAGGTGAATATTTCGAAAAAACCATTATGGTGATCTTTAAAATAGGTTAGTAAACACTGACCAGTAACCAAATAAAATTCATAATGCTACGAGACGAATGAGACTAGCAGCCAGAATGAAAAAAACAGAATATTTGCTCGAGAGGCCTGCCAGAAGCTTGGCTGGCTGGGTGACATGATGTGACATGTTATCGCGTTTCAGGAATGTGGCCAGAGCAGACAACTGGCCAATGGAAAAGTACAGTGACGTAGAGGTGAGTTGAAGGTCGAACAATATCACAACGACGTCAGAGAAATAATGCAGTAGGCGAGTATGTCTCCTCCCCCTACCATTGCCATAGCCAATTGCAAGGCAAGAGCAATGTTAACAGCTATTGTAAGAGGGACACAGGGCGAGGGGCTGAGCGAGGAGAGGAGGGCAGGGGGTATTAGAGTGTTGATCATGTTATGACACACAGTCAGTCATTACTGTTCTAAGCTTTGCAGTGTAAACATAGGCTGCGTCGTCTGCGTATAAAAGTGATTGCATTCGTGTGCTCAACCGCAGTTGGTGACTATATTGGATACATTATATATTTGAGGTAAGTGCGACATTAACACTGTTTTGTTTATTTTAATGCTAAAGAATGTTAAATGATTATTGGTTTATCATTTGATTTATGGACTGTTTTTTATTTTGTTTGTTTTAGATAACCTATATACCTGTTGTTGTGGACAAGAGAGAGACAGAGAGAGAGGCTAACCATTTCACAGAAACCTACAAGACAAGGCAGAAAAAACAAGTTTTTTACAAAACCCACGTAAGATTTTTTTAAATTATATATATAACCTGTTTGATTTGATTTTATTTATTTTTGTTTATGATAAATGCTATTTGGAATGGATATACTCATGGTGGTTTATTTTATTTCTTTTTAGTGTGTGTTGGAAAACGCTTGACCACTGCTGAAAAAACCGAGAACGTGTGTGTTTGGAGCTATTGCTTACCAGGCAGTCTACGGCTGAAAACTGTGGTGAGATTGTTTCTTTTATAAAAACCATGTCTTTTTCCACTGCTACTGATACATTAACTTGGAAGCCTCTCGAGTCTTGTTTCAAGTCACGCGTTTGCTCTGGCCACGTGGTCAATGTTAGGGAGAGTTTAATCCCAAGAGAATTTGTGGAATCATGTTTCGAAATTTTTTAAGAACAAATTTGTACTGCGCAAAGGTTGCATACGGCTTTAAAGGTCAATACACAACTCGTGTGCGATTTCATCTATAATAACAAGGTCGGTGAGCATAAAAAACATTTTATATTGGCAGTAAAATGCAAGAGCTTTTGATAGCCGATAATCTGAACGAGTGGTATCAATCCAACGTGATAAATGCCTTGCTATCAAAATTTTATAAACTGCAACAAGGACCCAGTGGTTTAGCGGTAGACAAAATTAATCATTTGCAAATCAACATTTGTCAATTCAACCCGTTGAATGCTGGGTCTAGCTTTATTGAAACACCACCAGCAATAGCGTCGAAAAAGGCTGTGGTGAATATTGAAAATGTTGATGATGATTGCTTTCTGTGGTCTGGGGCTGCGTTTTTACAACCAGCACAACGTGACAGTTGTCGACCAGGAAAGTACAAGGCCAAGTTTGAAGAATTAAAACAAACTTTAAATTTAACTCGAGTATCGTTCCCTGTGGACTTAACCGAGATCCATAGGTTTGAACAATACAACCAGGACTTTTCGTTCATGGTGTATGGCCTTGATGGTGATGAGATTGTGGGTCCTCTTTATGCACCAAAAGAACCGAAACGACACCACATTCATCTTTTATATCTGTCTTACGGAGAAGTGAATCACTATTGCCTCATTAAAAGACTGAGTAGATTGCTAAGCAGTCAAATGTCCAAAGTTCAACATAAGAAACATATTTGTGATCGATGCTTGCAATATTTTAAAACCCCTACGCTTTTGGAACGTCATAGGGTAGATTGCGTTTCTCAGGAAGCGGTGAGACTGATATTGCCACAAGGGGACAAGACTGTGTTAAAGTTTATGAACATTCACAAGCGTGACACTGTCCCCTATGTGGTATATGCAGATTTCGAAGCTCTCACTACACCCATGGCGGGATGTGAACCAGATCACACCATAAGCTCAACCACACCCATTCAAAAACATGAACCTTTTGCCATAGGATTTAATGTGGTGTGTGCCTATGACCCCACGCAATCCGTTTACAAATACCGTCAGGGTCCAGATTGTGCCAAATGGTTCTTGGATGAACTTGTCAAGCTGGCTCATGATGTACAGGAATTACTGGACCACCCAGTACCCATGAGCCTATCTCCAGAACAGCAGCAGCAGTATGAGCATGCCACGATATGCCATATTTGCGAAAAGCCACTGATCAGTGCTGAAGACACCTTTCGTGATCACTCGCACTTTACAGGGGAGTTTCGTGGAGCTGCGCATAGTAAATGCAACTTGAACTTTCCAGCTCCTCGTTTCATCAGTGTCTTTTTCCACAATCTGGCGAATTATGACATTCAGTTTTTGATTCGTGAATTGGGCCATGTCAACAAGGGCTCGTTTACCATTATTCCCCAAAACCATGAGCGTTTTACAGCCCTGACATGGAGGTTGAGCAACTTTAGCATTCGATTTTTGGATTCCTTTAAGTTTATGGCATCCTCGCTAGACAGCCTTGTGAATGGCTTGAATGAAGAGGAATTAAAAAATACTAGAATGCATTTTAATGATCCTGAGCAATTTCAATTGTGCATTCGGAAAGGTATATTCCCGTATGATTTCTGCAACAGCTGGGACGTGTTAAAGCAAAGAAAACTCCCACCACAAGAGAAATTTTACTCGAAACTAACACGCAGTACCGTTTCCGATGAAGACTATGCACATGCATGTCAAGTTTGGCGAGTGTTTGGCATGAAGACGCTAAGTGAATATGCTTTGCATTACCTAAAACTGGATGTATTGCTGCTCACTGATGTATTTGAAAAATTTCGTGAGTTGTGTCAACACACTTACGGTCTTGACCCGGCTCACTATTATACGAGTCCTGGGCTCTCGTTTGATGCCGCTTTAAAATACACTCAAGTGGAATTGGATTTACTCACTGACGTAGACATGGTTCTATTTTTTGAAAAGGGCATTCATGGCGGCTTTGTATCACTTAACCAGCGCCATGCCGAAGCGAACAATGTCTACATGTCTGATTATTCACCAGACAAACCAGAATCGTACTTAATGTACTATGACGTGAATAATTTGTACGGTTACGCCATGAGTCAGCCTTTGCCCTATGGGAAGTTTGCTTGGCTGACAGACAAACACGTGTCCGAATTTGATGTGAACATGGCTAGCCAAGAAACAGTCCGTGGATATGTGCTAGAAGTGGATATTGAATATCAATTATCCTTGTATGATGAACATGCCGATTTCCCATTCTGCCTTGAGCAAATGGTTCCCCCTGACAGTAAAGTGAAAATTGAAAAACTCATGGGCACACTTAACAACAAAAATCGGTATGTGCTACATATCCAAATGTTGGTGCAATGCCTCGCCCAAGGCTTGGTGTTGAAGAAAATCCACAGGGGTATTTCTTTTGCGCAAAAAGCATGGCTTAAGCCATACATGCGACTCAACACAGAGCACCGACAAATGGCAACACAGCAGTTTGATTTTTTTTTTAAATTAATGAACAACTGCATCTATGGCAAGTCTATGGAGAATGTCCGCAAATACCGTGACATTAAATTGGTGAATGTCTGGGAGGGGCAGTGGGGTGCCCGGCGGTACATTGCCAAGCCAAATTTCAAATCGATCAAAATTATCGATGAGGATTTGGCTACTATTGAAATGAGTAAGACCAGCGTGACCATGGATAAACCCATTTACTTGGGTCAAGTCATTTTAGACTTTTCTAAATCGGTCATGTATCGATTCCACTATGAGTTTGCGAAACGCCATTTTGAGGACGTCTCTCTTTTGTATATGGACACGGACTCATTCATTTACCACATTCGCCACTGCAACCCCTATGACGTCATGAGGCAACATAGTGACTGATTCGACACCTCTTGCTATAGCGCTGACAACGTGTTTCAGCTACCCATAAAAACAAAAAGGAAATGGGCGTTTTAAAAGATGAATGCGGTGATTCCATTATGATGGAATTCGTAGGTTTGGCTTCGAAAATGTATGCTTATCGCACACTCGACTATAAGGAAGCCAAAAGAGCAAAAGGTGTAGGTAGGGCAGTGGTAAAATCGCTACGTGTTGATGACTATTTAGCGGTTTTACGCACTGGCAAAGCTATGTCTCATACACAGTGCAGGATACAATCCAGCAACCATCATTTGTATCTTGTGGAACAGAGAAAACGCACCCTCGCCTCCATGGATAACAAGCGTGTGTGGGCTGATGACCTGCTCACCAGCCTGCCCTGGGGTTTTGATCGCAAGGAAGAGGATGTGTGATTTCATTGTTTAATCGTTTATGGGACATAGCTTTATATAACCTGTAGATTTAGTATTTTGTAAATATTGGTTTCTGTCATTGTAAATAGTAGATTTTGTAAATAGTGGCAACCCACTTGGACCTTTTGCTCTTTAAAAAAAGTTCTATGCAATCTTATTTTTTTAAATTTTTTTGATTGGTGAATAGTTTGATTCTTTTAAGCTGTGCAAAGTTGTGTTTTTTTTGTTAATATGAAATAAGTAAGATTTTTAGTAGCTTTTTTTCTTTTTTTTTGAAATGGTAAAATGGTAAACTAAAAAAAAGTTCTTTTGGGATGAGTGTGCATGTCGAGAATGTGCTTTTGGGAATAAATAAAGTGGTTGTGTTTGTTCCCAAAGACAGGTGTGAATGTATGAGTAGAGAGAGAAAGCTCGTGTGTATGGTTGACCAGAGCAGACACGGTGAGGTAGGGCGGGTGGGTGGGGAGGGATAAATGGTCACTTATATACTCATTTTGTTTTCAATAGTTTTGTGTTCTTTGAAATGTGGCAGACAATAGACATTATTTTTGTAAAAACAGTCTTACCTGCAGTAGTCGTAGACCTCGACGTTTCTCCAAACACCCATAAACACATTGCAGCATTATCAAGGTCAAGCACTTTCATCAACATCATTGTCAAATCTCAACTTTCGACATACACCAAATGGAAAAAATGTGAAAACAGCAAAATGGAAATTCCATGTTTCCATATCACAAAAAAACGCAAAACTCAAAACGGACATTTTTTAAAACTGGAATTGGTCATGTGTGAAATTTGAAAATTCAAAAACTTCAAACGGACATTGTTTAAAATGTGTCATCAACAAACTGGAAAAATCCATATCATCAAAAACGCAAAACTTGAAACGAACTTTTTTTAAATCTGTAAATTGCAAAATGACAAATGGCAGTGTGTGAATTCATCATGTGTGAAATGTGTAAAATGAAACATAAGCCATCAACATCACGATTTCTTAAAATTAAAAATAACAAAACATTGTGCTCTGGCAAACCTTTGTTTTTATTTCATAGTCATAGTGAATTGACAAAAGAAAAAATAGAATACAAACAAATCCCAATTCCTCACTCCTCAATGTTTATGTCCATGCATCATCAACTTTCCTTTCATAGCACTCATGACAATCAGGGCTGCCATCCTTTCACCCACTGAGGCATCACTGGATGTGAAACGTTTAGTTTCTTCAATAACAATTTATCTGCCACATGTCTTAAACCAGGATGACTATGGCGATAAGAAAGGTCATGTTCCTTGCATGCTTGATCCAAAAGATTAATGGGTACATCACCACGTTGTAAACGTTTTTCAAGATGAGTTCCAGGGCCGCAAAAACGATAACCTGGAAGATGGATTTCGAAAGGTAGGTATTGAATCACTTTGTCAATGACGCCATTGCCAGTACAGGTCTGGCATATCATTTTCCATCGATGGTAAAAAGGTTTGGTCTTTCTCCTCCTCTGTGGACGATGTTTGTGTTTGTTGCTGTTGTTGACTTTTCCCGCCATGACACCCGTGGAATGATTCAACAAAGTCTTTACATGGACTTTTATGGCCGTGATACAGTTTCACTAGCTGGCAAGTCGCACACTGACGCATAGACGGTATTTTTTCCATGGCCACTTGCTTATGGTGATCGTAATCCGTACAGGGTTGCAATTCACTCAACACAGGGTCTTGAGTCCATGATTTTGGTACATGTTGCCAGATTTCTTTCACTGCGTTGGCGGCCACATAATAAATGAACGACTTGGGGAGTGCCAAGAGTTCCTCTTTGGAAAAACTGTCTAGTTTCTTTTTGCACACAAAGAACTTGCCGATGGCTTTGTCCGTAGCATTGCCTTTCTCCATGGTATCACGTGCTGTAGATGTTTACACGTCGCTTGTAGAAATCTCACTGGCGTCATTCACAGGTAAATCATGAGTTATAATTTTGTTCAACAACTCCCAGCAGGCATGGGTGGTTATCCAATGAAAGAGATGCCACGCTGTATGGGTAATGTTGCCACAGGAACAAGTATCCATGAGCGTTTGCAGGGAGGGGCAGCCCAACTCCATGAGGTCGATACATTGGCAGTAAGACGCCAAAAATGGTTGCAAACATTGACGTTTTTCATTACCTTTCACAAATACCACATTGGTCGAGGACAAGTGTGCTTTCATGACCACGTCCAAATATTTATAGGAAATGGTTCCCTGATTCCAGTCTAGTTGCCTATGATTTTCAATCCACTGGGTTTGTTTACGGTCTTTTTCACACAACAAATCAAAAGCATGGGGTGGTTTAAATAGCAAATGCGTAGCTTGCGATATCCAAAACGTGGTGCAATCTATCATGGCCACTTGTTTAAATATAAATTTGTTGTCACCAATTTTAAACCCTTGGCAATCCACAATGAGTGTGCGCAACATGTTGACGCTTGCCTGGACCAAGTTCTACTGACGATCGACCACTAAAGTGTGATCATGACATGGACTTACCTGCCATGCTAGTTTCAAAATTAAGGTAAGGGTAGGACAGGGGGACATGCAAAAATAAGAATTTAAGAATTACATCATTTTATTATCATAACACGTCTTACAGGCTTTTGTCATTTTGGGACAAGGACGATACCAACTGATACAACAGTATAGTCTCTTGTGTTTGTAACGTCCATAACACCGATGATGTCCCAATGTCTCTAAACTAGGCGTTTTTGATGGTGAGCTGCTCACCGAAGCACCATGGACACCATACGGTCCACACGTATCGTAACTTGTTTTTTTTTTTCATCACCCAGAGACACAAGTGAGGGATAGCTTGAATGACAGGGTATATTTCCACTTCCATTCTGCACAGGTAGGGGCAGGTGGGTGACCAGCGCAGATGTTCCTGCATGGGTTCATCGCCCTCCTGCCATTGGTCTATGATGATGGGACAAAAGGCACATTTCACTTCATCTCTTGTTTTTAAATAGTAGAATCCAGCGGCCGCCAAGGCTTGAGGGTTTATGAAAGGCACCGGCCACGTGGCAAAAGTCTTGAAACGTTGTTCCTCAGAGTTTAAATTCATGGATGTGACGTCTCTTGAGGCTTTAAAGCAAGACATGACTGAGTGGCTTGACGTGGGTTGAGCTGTTATTTATACACTTGTCACTTGGTTGGATAGTGGATAATAGTTGACTTGTTTGTGATGAATAATCAAACAGTAGGCCGTGGTATTGGCTGGTACATTGTCATGCGTTTCAAAATCTATTCGAATGTCGATATTGGATGGCTTGACAGACTCTTCCAGGTAAGAACAGTCAAAGAAAATCAGTGGCGCTCTTGCCTTAAACGCTTGGGGTAGTAGCATGGGGCCGTTCTCTTTTTGATAATACGACCATCGAAATTTAGAAAACAAGTCGTACAGGGGGCCAAACTTATTTTTTGAAAAATCCAAATCCAGTCCTTCATAGGGAAACACAGCTCCGTTGAGGAAAAGACGTGCATTTCTCAATTGCAGGTGATCAAATTGCGTGGCATCTTTGGTTTGTTGATACTTGCGATTCGTTTGAAAACCCACGATCAGGTAGAGAGGTCTCTCTGTATAGCGAGCTGTTTTTACAGACCAACTGTGTGTGTTGGTGGTAGGCAATAGCGGATACTCATGGAGTGCCCAGCTTCTAAATTCCATGGGTAGGGGCATATCTCTCTTTACCATTTTGAGTTTGTCACGTTTTTTGCTATCTTCAAGGGTCACATGAGGCACTTTCCATAGCAAGCGTTGTAGTTGAATTTTTGAATTGATGGGGGCATTGTCGGCTCCCTTGAGTGCATTATTATCACTCCTGTCTCTCACTAGATAAAGCACTTGCCTTGCGTTGACCACAATGCGTTGGTGATCTTCGGCAAAGCCTAAAATCAGTTTAAGAGGTAAATATCCAGTAAAGGTCCCATCGGTGTGTACCATCCAGTCATTGGTCGAGTCAGGACACCAACCTGCCATGCAAAGTGTTTTACCTTCTTCCTCACTATAAGAGGGGTATAGTTTCATGACACTGGAAATGCCCACATTTCGAGTACTATCCACCACGATATCGTTAATGACATACCGCACTTCAGAAAACAGAAAGGCCAAACCATGGTTGGCCAACTTGGATGTGGTGGGTGTAGAGCCATCGGCTTTCGTGAGCCGACCTTCAATCTGAATGACACTTTCATGCGGTAGGGTGTAAATATCTTGTTTGTTGATAACAAATTGAATTTCATCATTGTTATTGAGTCCAGGTGTTTGAGCTTGATAGGAATGGAGATCAATTCTTACCACTCCTGGTTGCTCCTCGATGCGGTTCGCTATCTCTAGAATAGAATTCATCATGAGGGTTGACGTGGTAACCCAAATGCTGTAAAATCTGCTTGCCTTGAGATGTTAACGTGTATTCACGTGGCAAACAACTAACACCAATCCTAGACGGTGTTGTTGCTTTATACACAAACTTCATAGTGGCTTTAGCACCAACTTGTAAGTCACTGGTGTGGTAGAATCTAGATCAATGCGTTGTTGATCTCTATTGATCAGTCTTAATGTTATATTACTAATACTATCGACAGCCACAGAATGAAAAAGCACCACTGGAGGGTTTTCACGAATAATATACCCATTGGGCGATGTCACAATAAAGTCATAAAGCGAATGCGATGGTTCTTGATTGGTGCACACTTGGCTAATAATATTACACGTCACCGACACATGATGGTCCTCAATGAATTTCACTTCATGGTCCGATTCATGTTTTTTGTTGGGCTCCAACACACGTGGTTTAAATCCTAGTAATGGACCAATGGAATCGGGGTGTGTTTTAAAGTCAATGTTGAAGGTAGAGAAAATACTGCAGCGATGAGTGTTGGTATTTCCTACAAGTTCAAACTTGTGCGTTCCGTCGAGAAATGACTTTAAACCATATTGATTGATCAACACCGCATAAATGTGTTCATAAATGTCATCGATCGTGTATCCGCCAGAGTTCAAGGTGAGCACAGAATCATCATAGTAAAACTTGTTGTTCACATTTTCACGTATGTTGTATATTCGATTGTACGTTTCAAGAGAAACAAGTCCTAAACCATAGGGTTTTTCACTCAATTCGATAGGCGGGTAAAAGTCTAGGCTGACTTCAGGTCCACGTCCATGCAGTGTAAACGTTTTACTTTCTGCCGACACACTGGTGGCGTTTTTGCTTATGCTGCGTCTTATATAAAAAAATTAAGCACAAGCGTCCACACTGTTGACTGTTAAACGTTTGCTCTCGTTTCACATTATAATATATCTTGATCCTATTTCCAAAATAGGTCACTAGTTCCATGGGCGGAGGCAAATTCCCAAAACTGTCAAAGTACCATACGATGGATCCCTCTTTGACATAAGCTACATAATGCGTTCCTGGTCCTCGGTGATCATCCAAATTGACAACAGCACATTCCTGTTTCCAGGGTCGTGGGGGTAATTGGTTTCGCATAACCACACCTAGAAAATGAGAAAGCTTTAGTTGTTTAGCATAGCTTTCCACTTGTTGATGCGTCAGGGCATGTCTTGCTATGGCTGAGGTGATTTTTTTTTTAATATTTCGAAATGGTGAAATCCCAAATCCTTGTTGATAAAAGGCTGGCTTTAAATTGGCTTTTCTAGCCCCCATGGCAATCGCTTCCATCGTTTCATTGTGTCGCTGACTTTCTTTGAGTTGTTGCTTGCCCTGCTGCGCGGCTTTAATGGTTTTCGCCACTGCACTGGCACCGCCCAAAAGTGAACCCAGAGCAGCCAAACCGGCAAATAATGCAGGTAAAAATCCCGCTCGTTTGGGGACGGGAATCACTCGCCCTTGGTTTGAAACCTGTCGCCGACGTTTTGGAATAACATGTCTCTGTGCTGCTCGAAAGGCTTTCCTTATGGTCAATACATTATTTTTTTCTTTTTTTCTTTCGCAAGGGCTTGTCCACTAATGTCTTAAGCCCAGGCTTTGCCAAGGACAAGGTCCTTTTTTTAGTCTTTCTCACTGCATACCTTTGTTTCACCATGATGATAATGACCAACAACCTTTCACAAGAAAGTTTAAATCACAACTAACATCAGATGGCTATTTCATGGCTGTATATTCCAATTCCACATAAAGTGGGAAATCGTTTATGGTTTTTCCCACTTGCTTTTCATCCGATGTCAATATGAGATGAAAGGATAATTCGTCACCTGCATTGACCATTTCATGGTTATGGATCAACATCCTATGACCATTTATCTTTATTTGTAAATGGTTCTCATCAGGTATGGCATATTTGATGTGAATGGTTCCATCATAGTGTAATCGATAGTGGCTTAAACCCGAAACAAGCACATAGGTCAAGTGCTGATCATGGACTAGCGGAAAAAGGTTTCTGTCATTCACAGGTTTTTCATTTGTCAGGTACACTAAAAATACAGATGGGATAAATTTATAAAGCCTTCTCATTTCATAGGTCATGTAACGCTTGGTACAAACATCGTCTTCGTCTTGTGGGTCTTTCACCGGAATAATCCGATGGTGATTAGCGCTATAGCCATTCACCGTAAGCTGGGGCACTTTGTCATAAAACACATACACTTTGTTATCCACGTACTTTTTCGTAGTAACGTCTGTAGACACTTGAGGATGTTTTACATGGGTTAACCGCTTTCCCTTAAAGTCATAATCTCCCTTTTTTGTGCGTGGCACTACTGACCTATCCACATAGTGTTTATTAGCAGGATCTGTTTCTTGTTTAGGATCATGTATGGGGACAGGCCTAGCTTTGGCCATCAACGCACGTCCAAAGACATCCATCGTCAACCTGTAGTACCAGTCTACTGTTTCTATGACAAGGTTCGGTGTCCTGTATATAGACAGCCTGCTAGCCTGTCTAAGCCTTAGTTGAAATGAAGATTATTAAGCAGCAAGAGTCATTCCCCGTGGGGGACATGGTTTCCCATCTCTGTCCCACATCACGTGAACAACGCCATGGTTCACTGTTTCCATCTTCCATTCGCTGCATCATTGTGGGGCCTTCCGGCTGTGGAAAGACAAATCTTTTGCTAACGCTCATTACAGCGCCCAATGGTTTGCGTTTTCAAAATATTTATATTTTTGCAAAATCTCTCTACCAACCCCTCTACGTGTTTCTGGATCAAGTCATGTCTGGATTACAAAAAGAGAATATGGGTTATTTTACATTTTCCATGCAAGAAAATGTGATTTCACCGGATGAGGTAAAGCCTGATTCACTCATGATTTTCGATGATGTATCCACTGAACGTCAAGGCATCATTCAAAGCTATTTCAGCATGGGTCGTCACAAACATATCGATTGCTTCTATCTTGGACAAACGTATTCAAAAATGTCCAAACAGTTGATTCGTGACAATGCCAATGTCATTGTTTTATTTCGTCAGGACGAGAGGAACAGTCGTCACATTTATAATGAACATGTGAATCCGGATATGACCTTTCAAATGTTTACAGAATTGTGTGCCAAGTGCTGGAACACTCAACGTCATGCCTGTTTAGTGATTGACAAACAAAGTGAACTCAACCAAGGACGGTATCGCTTAGGGTTTGATCATTTTATTGCTATTTAAGGCCCTGTCTCATTCCTTGTCAAGTCATTGGTCAAGACACCATGGCATTAGCAGAGAGTCTATTGAAAAAGCATATTATTAGAGCAAAAAATACTATTCGCCAAAAGTTTCGTCAATTGAAACAATCACGTGCAAATCATGCTTTGTTTATTCAGCAACATTTAGCACCTCCACTAAGAGCCATGTTGAAACCCTCTTTCAAGCCATCTGAAACGCTACCCACCGTTTCACAAGCCACGCAGACGCTGCACGAGGACCCTGAGGAAGAGGAAGAGGAACAGGAAGATTTGACTAGTGTTAGTGAAGTTGAGGATGAGGAGGAACAAGTGTTTACGCCTCAAAAAAAGGCTGCACCCCTTGCAGAGTTTTTGAGAAAAAAGAAATCCTTGGCCATGGTCGAAACGCCTTGCCCTTCCAGAGCGTCTCCGTTTTCACAACTCTTGGCCACCCCTCAACATAAATCACAACTGAAAACCATTTTAATAAAATATTATGGATCAACATTGGAACCCTATTTCACCGATCTATTTATTGGAAACACAGATACCACGTATGGTGTTCGCTATGAGGATGATAGTTTTAAAATTGGCGATTCATCCATTAAATTTGCTCGTACTAAAGCTGTCATTAAAAACATCAACTATAAATTAACGCCAGGACTGTTAAAGCTGCTCTTTTCTCGGACCCCCTCTTTCCATGATTATACACCAGAGGATCTTGACAAATATAAATCCATTTTATTGGATACCCATGCCCACAAAAGACAGTATGATCCCGCTCAACAAGTGAATGCCAATATATCTCAAAAATATAAAATCATCATTGCAAAAATGTTTCTCACCAGTCAAAGTACTCGTCGTAAAGCGTCCGCTTCGGGAGTGACATTTAAACCATTAAAACCCCTTGTGGATGTTGCCTACTGGCACAATCCCAATACGCTCGTCCAGCGGCTACAGTTGTTGCATGCCTCACGTCAAGCTGGCCATACCGGTCACGATTGGGAAATTCAAGAAATTGAACAAGAACTTCGAAATGCCAAAATTATTGTTTAAGCCCTCACCCATTAAAATGGGTATTGCTCACGAGTTGCATCGCCCCGCTAGGCGTTACTATCCGCGACTCAAGGTGATTTCACGAGGTGTGGATGAACTTTGGCAGGCTGACTTGGTTGAAATGATACCCTATGCTGGCGTTAACGACGGTGTACGCTATATGTTGACCGTCATTGATGTCTATTCCAAAATGGCCTTTGTTGAACCTGTGCGTCGCAAGTCTGGTCCACTAGTTACCAAGGCCTTTCAACATATTATTCAACACTCCAAACGTCAACCTCAGCTGCTACAAACTGACCAGGGAAGAGAATTTTTCAACAAGGATTTCTCCAGTTTTCTCAAATCTAAGGATATTCACCATTACACCACGTACAGCAACCTCAAAGCCAGTGTGGTCGAGCGGTTCAACCGAACATTGAAAACCCATATGTGGAAAGCGTTTACCGCTCAGGGCACGTATCGCTGGTTGGACATGTTACCTGAGCTTGTGTCACGTTACAATGACACCAAACATAGAACGATTGGGACCAAGCCACGCCTCGTGACCAAAAATATTCAGCGATTGGATAAACTGTTTAACCCCATAAAAACAGCCGATCCTAAACGTGACCGACTGAACATTGGGGATTTTGTTCGTGTGAGCAAATTTAAGTCTGCCTTCAATAAGGGCTACACGCCTCAGTGGGGGACTGAACTATTTCGAATTCGGCAAGTCAACTTGGACAGTCCAGTCACCTATTTACTCGAGGACCTCAACCATCAACCCATAAAAGGTAGATTTTATCTCCATGAACTTCAGAAAACAGCATTTCCTCAGCATTATCTTGTGGAAAAAGTGTTGAAACAAAAAGGAAATAAACTCTATGTCAAATGGTTAGGGTTTAACTCTACGTTTAATTCTTGGATTAATAAATTACATGTTGTGTGAACCTGTGCACTTTTTTATTTATGTATTTATTTTATTGAATCGTGTGTACGAGAGCTCTGTGTACGGCGCTCCACGCTTCATGCATGTCCATATGTTTCTCTTTCTCTCTCCACACCCGCCTCTCACTCTTTTACTCTATGTTGACATACAACTCGTTCAGCTATTGGCTGTCATGGGTTCTCCACTCCGCCCCTCACCTCTCCCCCGGCTCTCTGGCCCCGCCCCCTCACCACTCTGCAGTGGTCACGTGATTTTCTGTTGTGTAGAGGTTTCCCTCCTTTCCCCTCACCCACTCCGTGGGGACCTGCCCACCGCTGCCTGCTAATCTGGCTGGCCGTTATCACTTTTTACAGAGTTGTCAGAAGGTTGCAACCTGTTATCATCTTACAGCAATGTTGTCTGCTCTGGCCACATTCCTGAAACGCGATAACATGTCACATCCTGTCACCCAGCCAGCCAAGCTTCTGGCAGGCCTCTCGAGCAGATATTCTGTTTTTTTTCATTCTGGCTGCTAGTCTCATTCGTCTCGTAGCATTATGAATTTTATTTGGTTACTGGTCAGTGTTTACTAACCTATTTTAAAGATCACCATAATGGTTTTTCGAAATATTCACCTTCATTGGTTCGTCATAAGAAAATATCGAAAAGCGACCCCTCGTTTGGCCATACATCGCCCCCTCGAAATAGCCATTTCCTGTATTCACCATGGTCAGTCATAGCCTTGTTGAAACACGCGCCAAGCGCTACCGGCTCTCTGTCTACACTCTTTATAAAAAAAAAATAACATGCCTAGTTTTTTTGCCCTAGAGACTTGAAATCTATTTTCTTGGTAGAGGGGGTAGGGACCTATCAATAATGTCAAACAAACTTTTTTGTATAATTCCTAGTTTCCAAAATATAGGATTTTCAAAATTTCAGTGTTTTCAAAAAATGTAAAAAAATATTTTTTTATTATAAAAATATAAAGAAAATAAAGGCCATTCGTTTCAACTATGGCACAACGTTCTATCAGGTTTCGTTTTCAAACCATCGCCTACGTTCAAAAACAAACATTTTCAAAAAAATATTATACAGTGTCCATAGCAAAGAGGACGTCAGCCCGAGTCCTTGGACCCCTCGTACACGCCTCTAGCATGATTGGTTCGCGAGATATAGCAAAAAGTCTAAAATCACGTTTTTGCCCCGAAAACCCCATGTTTCCAGCATTTCACCTTTTCGGCACCGACATTCCCGTAAAGAGCGCAACGAGACGAAAAAAAACGAATCCAAGCACGCCCTCCTAGCATGACTCCTTTCATTCCAAGGTCGCAGGGGCTCACCACTTGCTAAGTGAGACAGCTGTCACTACCACACTACTACAGGTTTTCATTCTAGAGACTTGAAGTTCATTTTGGGGGTAGAGGGGGTAGGGCCCATTGATTTACGTCAAACAATTTTTTTGTAGAGTTCCTAGTTTCCAAAATATAGGATTTTCAAAATTTGAGTGTTTTCAAAAAAACATAAAAAGTAAAAACGTTTTATTATAGAAAATAAAGGTCATAAAGACCATTCGTTTGAGCCATGGCACAACGTTCTATCCTGTTTGGTTTTCAAACTATCGCCTATTTTCGAAAACAAAAAATTAAAAAAAAATCAAAAATATAACGAGTGGTCCATAGGAAAGAGGACGTCAGCTCGAGTCCAACGACACCTCATTTGTCAAAATCGGACCATGCGTTCGAGAGATATTCATTATTTTTACATGTACAGTCGGGTACAAATAAAATGGGTGCGTTAGAACCGGCCTCACTACCCTACTTGACTTCGCCGTAAAATAATTAACTACATTCACAATAATTGGTTACATAGTACTTTTTATAATAACGCAGATTTATCATGAATACATATTGATACGTAATGAGTAAAGCAATCTCGTACTGAATAATGAACGAAGTTACCTGTACAGATTAACTATGTATGTATTTAATCACGCAGCATCGAAGGCAAAGTTATGTGTACTAATGCACACAGAGTGACAGTCTTGCACTTAATCACGCAGAGTGACAGATGTAAATAAGCCGATAAGTTACTAAATAGATATGTGGGAGTTGTACACGCATGGATATCTGTTGTATAGTATCGTAGATCACGTGGGTCCTTCCACTGCTAGACTAGAATCTTCGCGCCAAACTGACGTATAAAAAATTAAAGCGTCACACCTCAGGTGCCCTAGCCAGATATGAATTAACGTCGTTAATGACAGCTTGGTTTGAGTTAAAATTCGTTGAGTTTCCATGAAATCATGAGGGTAGTCCCTTTCAAAAGTTCGTTACAAGCACCTTTCACATCTGGAGACGGTTGGATTGTCTCCTCATTACACTCAGAAAACCTTCAAATAGCTCACTAGTTAGCTGTTGAAATATTGCCTAACTCAATAGTGCATCTCAATAAGTATCAATAATTAAAAATATGCCTATGCATATTCTTACAATTATTATAATAGTTATGTAATGAAATGGCACGGGTGATAAATAATTAATAATGGTGAGTCAAGACATATAATTTTATATTAAAAAAGGTAGATGATTAAATATAAATAATGATGAGGAGTGCCTGCAACATTCATAGATTGGTTACACGGAGACGCTATTTGTGACGTTATGCACTGTACCAAAAGAACGCATTAAACAAGGCCTGCAGTAGAGAGAGAGAAGGAAATAACCCTTTACTTGCCTGGGCGTGAGGGCCACGTTGCCAGGGATCAGCCAGTAGTGCAGGCCTCAAACCAAAACAAAAGAATACTGAATGAATGCAGCATGCCCCACTTGTGTCTCGTGATCTTTCATCTGCTGTGCTTCTGTCAGATTCAAAGAGATCAACACTGCACTACTTGCTGCAGTGCACTTTATGTTTGTGTCCTCAGTTTTAATTTCCGTATTGATATATGGCACCCTTTTACTACTTTGTTACCTTATTTCGTCCAGTAGATATGCCGCTCTTCAGCAACGATGAAAAATTAAATATTATTAATCTTCTTTTATAAAATCCACCTTGTCAAACACTAAAAAGTTTAATAATTAAATTAAAGCGTACGTGTTTCCATCACAATGATACCTTCATCACCGTACATTAAATAAAATGATTCGTAAAAAACTATGATAACAAATAAAAAGAGAAAATGGATACCTTTACAATAGCATTAGAATGTAAATAAATGAGAGTTCTCAAAAAATTAGAAAGTACATAAAAGAACAAGTTAAAAAGTTGATGTTAATCTACCTTAATGGACTGTCTATCGGACGTCGCTGCTGAGAGCTATGTGTTGTTGCTTCCAGCCAGGTAGAGGCTAATGATACGTAACAGCGCATAAAATTGCAAAAAGATGAAGTCGTCCAACCCTGGGGATAATTCTGCCGAATCCCAATTTGTCGCCTTCAATATGTCGCTTCTAGATGGTCGAACACTGCAACTTCTCAATGAAATGGCAAAAATCAACAAACCTCTAACACGACAGAGGGTTCTCACTTGTTGGCTAGCTCCGTAGAAGTAGCCGTCCAAACGGGCAATGCATACCCCAATATAACTCAAGTTAGCCAAGGTACACTTATTAGTTGTAACTTGGACTTCGAATAAGCCAAATGTAATATATAAGTCGAGAAATAAACTCAAACTAGCGCATTCACGAAGCAGTGCGTATCAAATGGAACATGCATGTATGGGGGTATGCATTGCCCATTTGGACGGCTACTTTTGAAATTTTATGCGCTGTTCCGAATCATTAGCCTATAGGCCTGTCTAGAAGCAGCAACACATAGCTCTCAGCAGCGACGTCCGATTGACAGTCCATCAAGCATATGCCTGGCTGGAAGCAACAACACATAGCTCTCAGCAGCGACGTCCGATAGACAGTCCATCAAGCATATACCTGGCTGGAAGCAACAACACATAGCTCTCAGCAGCGACGTCCGATTGACAGTCCATCAAGCATATACCTGGCTGGAAGCAACAACACATAGCTCTCAGCAGCGACGTCCGATTGACAGTCCATCAAGCATATACCTGGCTGGAAGCAACAACACATAGCTCTCAGCAGGGACGTCCGATAGACAGTCCATCAAGCATATACCTGGCTGGAAGCAACAACACATAGCTCTCAGCAGCGACGTCCGATAGACAGTCCATCAAGCATATGCCTGGCTGGAAGCAACAACACATAGCTCTCAGCAGCGACGTCCGATATACAGTCCATCAAGTACATACCTGGCTGGAAGCAACAACACATAGCTCTCAGCAGCGACGTCCGATAGACAGTCCATCAAACATATACCTGGCTGGAAGCAACAACACATAGCTCTCAGCAGCGACGTCTGATAAACAGTCCATCAAGCATATACCTTGCTGGAAGCAACAACACATAGCTCTCAGCAGCGACGTCCGATAGACAGTCCATCAAGCATATACCTGGCTGGAAGCAACAACACATAGCTCTCAGCAGCGACGTCCGATAGACAGTCCATCAAGCATATACCTGGCTGGAAGCAACAACACATACCTCTCAGCAGCGACGTCCGATAGACAGTCCATCAAGCATGTACCTGGCTGGAAGCAACAACACATAGCTCTCAGCAGCGACGTCCGATAGACAGTCCATCAAGTACATACCTGGCTGGAAGCAACAACACATAGCTCTCAGCAGCGACGTCCGATAGACAGTCCATCAAACATATACCTGGCTGGAAGCAACAACACATAGCTCTCAGCAGCGACGTCCGATAGACAGTCCATCAAACATAAACCTGGCTGGAAGCAACAACACATAGCTCTCAGCAGCGACGTCCGATAGACAGTCCATCAAGCATGTACCTGGCTGGAAGCAACAACACATAGCTCTCAGCAGCGACGTCCGATAGACAGTCCATCAAGTACATACCTGGCTGGAAGCAACAACACATAGCTCTCAGCAGTGACGTCCGATAGACAGTCCATCAAGCATATACCTGGCTGGAAGCAACAACACATAGCTCTCAGCAGCGACGTCCGATAGACAGTCCATCAAGCATATACCTGGCTGGAAGCAACAACACATAGCTCTCAGCAGTGACGTCCGATAGACAGTCCAATAAGCATATACCTGGCTGGAAGCAACAACACGTAGCTCGCAGCAGCGACGTTTATAGACAGTCCATCAAGCATATACCTGGCTGGAAGCAACAACACATAGCTCTCAGCAGCGACGTCCGATAGACAGTCCATCAAGCATATACCTGGCTGGAAGCAACAACACATAGCTCTCAGCAGCGACGTCCGATAGACAGTCCATCAAGCACATACCTGGCTGGAAGCAACAACACATAGCTCTCAGCAGCGACGTCCGATAGACAGTCCATCAAGCATATACCTGGCTGGAAGCAACAACACATAGCTCTCAGCAGCGACGTCTGATAGACAGTCCATCAAGCACATACCTGGCTGGAAGCAACAACACATAGCTCTCAGCAGGGACGTCCGATAGACAGTCCATCAAGCATATACCTGGCTGGAAGCAACAACACATAGCTCTCAGCAGCGACGTCTGATAGACAGTCCATCAAGCATATGCCTGGCTGGAAGCAACAACACATAGCTCTCAGCAGGGACGTCCGATAGACAGTCCATCAAGCATATACCTGGCTGGAAGCAACAACAGATAGCTCTCAGCAGCGACGTCTGATAGACAGTCCATCAAGCATATACCTGGCTGGAAGCAAAAACACATAGCTCTCAGCAGCGTCGTCCGATTGACAGTCCATCAAGCACATACCTGGCTGGAAGCAACAACACATAGCTCTCAGCAGCGCCGTCCGATAGACAGTCCATCAAGCATATACCTGGCTGGAAGCAACAACACATAGCTCTCAGCAGCGACGTCCGATAGACAGTCCATCAAGCATATACCTGGCTGGAAGCAACAACACATAGCTCTCAGCAGCGACGTCTGATAGACAGTCCATCAAGCATTTACCTGGCTGGAAGCAACAACACATAGCTCTCAGCAGCGACGTCTGATTGACAGTCCATCAAGCATATATCTGACTGGAAGCAACAACACATAGCTCTCAGCAGCGACGTCCGATAGACAGTCCATCAAGCATATACCTGGCTGGAAGCAACAACACATAGCTCTCAGCAGGGACGTCCGATAGACAGTCCATCAAGCATATACCTGGCTGGAAGCAACAACACATAGCTCTCAGCAGTGACGTCCGATAGACAGTCCATCAAGTATATACCTGGCTGGAAGCAACAACACATAGCTCTCAGCAGCGACGACTGATTGACAGTCCATCAAGCATATACCTTGCTGGAAGCAAAAACACATAGCTCTCAGCAGCGACGTCCGATAGAAAGTCCATCAAGCATATACCTGGCTGGAAACAACAACACATAGCTCTCAGCAGCGACGTCCGATAGACAGTCCATCAAGCATATACCTGGCTGGAAGCAACAACACATAGCTCTCAGCAGCGACGTCTGATTGACAGTCCATCAAGGTAGATTAACATCAACTTTTAATCTTGATCTTTTATGTACTTTCTAAATTTTTTGTGAAATTACATTTATTTACATTCTAATGCTATTGTAAGCATATCCATTTTCTCTTTTTATTAGTTATCATAGATTTTTATGATTCTTTTTATTTAATCTACGCTGATGAAGGTGTCATTGTTATACCGGAACATGTAAGTTACGCTTTAATTTAATTATTAAATTTCTTAGTGTTTGGCAAGGCGAATTTTATAAAAGTAGATCTATATGAGTCAACGCGGATAATATTTAATACCATATTCATAATGGTTTATGTCTATGCATAAATATTATATGAATTTACGGTGACTGTCACATAAATCAAACAGCTGTGATTTTGTACCCACATTGACGGTGCCCTTCACCTCGTACCATTGTCAACATCTGCACACTTCTCGCAGCAACAGGAAACTGGGCTCCCTGAAAGTACCAACGTACAAACACAGCAACTAACAGCGAAATCGGGGTCATTGTTCTGACTGCTGGAGGTCACAATGTACTAGTAAGTATACGATAAATTGAACGCGGTTCTGGAATAAGCCGCAATAGTTTAAAAAAAATTGTATAGACATACAATAAGTTTCATCTGTATCATATGTTAGTGTGCCGAGAACTGTACGAAAATGACTTTGAAGCCAGCATTGCATTCTGTCGTTTTGTACTAATTTAATTGCAAGATAACAATGAATTCCTAAGCAATTGTTTAGGGATGAAACTTCGTTCAGAAATCTTGGCAAGGTGAATTTGAGGAACATGCACTTCTGGCCCGGTCAAACTCCTCACTGGCATCGCGAGGTTGCTCATCAACGATACTTGAGTATCAATGTTTGAGGCGGAATCATTGGTAACCGTATTGTAGATCCCTATTTTATCAGGGAACATTAAACGGACAGCGATACTGATCATTCCTTCTCATGGAGAACGTTGGATTGCAAACCCATCTATCAGAGTGGTTCCAGCATGATGGGTACCATGCACACTTCACAATTGTTAGCAGAGAAATAGTGGATGCAAAGTTTAAAATCGGAGGATAGAACGTGGCGATCCCGTGGTGCTTTTATTACTGCACTCACCTCGCCGGTAGCTGTTGAAATACTAACAAGAATTTCTAACAATTTCTGGAGTGTGGACTAAGATGCAGACGACCTTGATATTTCCAACCCTTAAAACAATCACTACCAACATATAAAGATAATTATAGTACCTTTCTACCTTGACGTTAAAGTGTTCGTGGATAAGGAATAAATTTCTGAATACGGGTTTTATGTGGTTAAAGTTTAGCGCCATCCCGGCATTTGTTTAGTTAGTGTAAGATCGGAGAACATTATTTTCCTTGAACGGCTATAGGTGGATTTTCACCCACTTCCATTTTCAGTTCTCCTTTCAATGTTCAACGCACCCCAGTTAGATGATATGTGGCGGTGCAAGACATTGAACCCGTGCCACCTGCTTAGAAGGCCACTATGCAGTACTTAATTACAACGAACAGTTAGCTATTGTGCCCTCATATAAAGAGTATCACACATTCAAGTCGAAGAAATATTACCTGGAGAGCTCGCAGTAGGCAGATGTAAAAATAGCTTGCTATGGGAATCGCGTGCATGAACAGCGATAGCGCCGTTACACAATGCCCGCACGTGAGCCTGTCACTGCACGTTCATAGCCTATCGTGTACATTCGCTCCGAGGCCTGAAATCACATTATGTTACTCTCATCAATTGGACTAACAAGGTAAAGGCACTTGCACCCGCAATAAACACGAGCGTGACGCACAGGAAAATCACCTTCTCATAAGCAGTGATACTGTATCTGAGTATTTTAATTTGTGTCCTCAGACATGTCAAGATGAGCAAATTATCTTAAAACTCACGGCTAGGCTGCCAATATTTATTTACCTTACAGCCACTTCTCAGTGTCATTATATGTGTCGAGTTAAACGTTCGACAAACGTCTGTTGCCATTGTCTTTGCTCATCTAGTTCGTAGTTGTTGTTTCATTTGTTGCCTTGGGGCAACGTGGTCTTCTGTCCTGTGCACTTGGATGTATATGAAACAATGTTCATCTGATAACCTCAGTTAATATGTTGATTGTAAGAGTTTAACCACATGGTTTTGCTGTCCGGTTCGATATCGTTCAACAATTTCCTCACCAAGATCGTCTCTATAGGTCCAAATTAACTCACGGAAGCTGTTAAAATGTGGGTCTCTTCTGCACTTCACTTCACAGGAGTCCTCGTTACGTGACGATAACCATTGTGTAATACCTCTTAACACATATAGATTAAATCCAGTACAAAATACCCTCTCCATATGTATCAATTATAAAACATATGGAATCCATCTGACAGGGAGACTACCCCCTTATATTCGTCGAGACGTGGATTGGATAAATTGTGGATGAAAGTTTGGCCAAATTGATAAGACACCTATCACGGTGTTATCCCATATGGGAGTATGTTCAAGAGGAACAAGATGTTCAATAAAGAACATGTAGCCTAATTTATCCTAAATGAATGAGTATATATAGTTATAACTTTTTATCCTTATCAAGGAGCATAATTGAATATTCTTCTGATGAACGTTTAGAGCTTTACCCTATATAAGACTCCCCACTATTATGTTTCGTTGTAATTCCACTTTCGCATCCAAGAGAATTGATTGGAACACTAGAAATTTACGCCCATCCGCCATCTTGAATGAATAAAATCGATTCTCTTGTGCCCTCAGAAAAATACTGTTAGGCCTATTTGAGACTACATATTTGATGCGTTTCGTCATTTCAGCTGTAAATACAATAGGCATAGTGGAATGTCGACACGAATGTCTTATATAGAGTGGTTCACCATCCACGTATTATTTAGTATTATGGAACCCAACTAACATTACATTTCTCCCGATGGTCGATATTGCTCTACCCTCTGCCTGTGTGACAGCAATGTAATTGAGCCATGGGTCTTACAAGGACAAGACGACCCTAAAGATTTCCGCGCCAAATACTAATAATAATGTTATTGGTTTTGCGTCCCTTTTAACTACACTGGCTTTTAGAGACGCCGGGGTGCCGGAATTTTGCCCCGAAGGGGATCTTTAACGTGCCAGTAAATGTACTGACACGGCTCCCTCGCATTTGCGCACCCTCAAATGCCAGCTGACTGCGCCAGGTTTCGAATCTGCAACCTTGGGCTCAGCAAGCGAGAACGTTACCCCTGACCCAAATACTAAAGACAATTCTACTAACATGTGATTTATTGCTTCTTGAAAGAACACACATACACGTAATACGATCGAAGTAATAGGTAGTCTACGCTACGTAATCTGTAATAGTAGAAAGTTAAATTAACACCATAAACCATGATTGAAGACTTTTACATGGATAATAACGTTTGAGTGCAATGGCCACTGAAACTAGTACACGTGAAGCGCGCAGTATCCACGCTGTTGTAGTGGCTGAATCGGTCAAGTTCCGGCTGGACATGGTGGGTGCGAACGGGTAGGATGGTGCTTCAAATACAGCCATAGGCATACTTTTTGGAACGACAGCCCGTGCTATATTTTGGTGGGGATTTAATATTAAGCCACACATACAAAATTAAATTACCACATTTATTAACTTACGATGTATTCCAATGAAGAGTAGGCCTGCGTTGAATTTTGCTGATTTATAAAGAGAATACGATCGAATCAGCAGGTTGTGCCACGTGACCTGTAATGGCAGAAAGTTGAAACATCTGACATGGATATTAACAATAACATATCGAAGTGTCGCTCCGTAGGTCCGGGTTCGATTCCCGGCTCTGCCAAGAAATTTAATGCTGCTCTGGGCCTGGAACGGGGTACACCAAGCCCCGTGGGGAAAAACTGAGAAGAGGTGGGTGCGATTCCCACCTTAGCCGCCCTGTAAGTGGTTTTATGTACTTTCCCACTTCTACTCCAGGCTAATGCCGAGACGGTTTCTAACTTAAGACCACGGCCGCCACTTTCCCAATCCACACCTTAATTGCTAATACACACATTAATACACACGCCACTATAGCGCTGGTTATCAGAGAACTTCTACTCATTTCCAAGTACACGGGTCTAAATGACTGCGATGTTCTATCCCCTCAAATGAAACAACAACTACACACATCAAAAAACGTTTTGCATCACCTCGGTTCCAAGAGTTCCGGAACCGTTAAATACAAAGGGAATAGAGATCAACACAAACAACATTTCAGCTCGTTTTATTGCTCATGAGACCCACACATTGCATGTTGTACCATCATACAGCTAGACTTTCAGCATTTGTGGTCCAGATTGCAGTACACACCACTACCTCTAAGACCCAGTAGCACGTCCTCTTGCATTGATGCATGCCTGTATTCGCCGTGGCATACTATCCACAAGTTCATCAAGACACTGTTGGTCCAAATTGTCCCACTCCTCAACGATAATTCGGCGTAAATCTCTCAGAGTGGTTGGTGGGTCAAGACGTCCATAAACAGCCCTTTTCAACATATCCCAGGCATGTTCGATAGGGTTCATGTCTGGCGAACATGCTGGCCACTGTAGTCGAGCGATGTCGTTATCTTGAAGGAACGCATTCACAAGATGTGCACGATGAGGTCGAGAATTGTCGTCCATGAAGACAAATGCCTCTCCAATATTCTGCCGATATGGTTGCACTATGGGTCGGAGGATGTCATTCAGGTATCGTAAAGCCGTTTCGGAGCCTTCCATGACCACCAGTGGCGTACGTCGGCCCCACATAATGCCACCCCAAAACATCAGGGAACCACCACCTTGCTGCACTCGCTGGACAGTGTGTCTAAGACGTTCAGCCTGACCAGGGTGCCTCCAAACACGTCTCCGACGATTGTCTGGTTGAAGGCATATGCGACACTCATCGGTGAAGAGAACGTGATGCCAATTCCGTGGGGTCCATTCAGCATGTTGTTGGGCCCATCTGTACCGCGCTGCATGGTGTCGGGGTTGCAAAGCTGGACCTCGCCATGGACGTCGGGAGTGAAGTTGCGCATCATGCAGCCTATTGCGCACAGTTTGAGTTGAAACACGACGTCCTGTGGCTGAACGAAACGCATTATTCAACATGGTGGCATTGCTGTCAGGGTTCCTCCGAGCGGCAATCCGTAAGTAGCGGTCATCCACTACAGTAGTAGCCCTTGGGCGGCCTGAGCGAGGCCTGTCATCGACAGTTCCTGTATCTCTGTACCTCCTCCATGTCCGAACAACATCGCTTTGGTTCACTCTGAGACGCCTGGAAACTTCCCTTGTTGAGAGCCCTTCTTGACACAAAGTAACAATGCGGACGCGATCGAACTGCGGTATTGACCTTCTAGGCATGGTAGAACTACAGACAACATGAGCAGCGTACCTTCGTCCTGGTGGAATGACTGGAACTGATCGGCTGTCGTACCCCCTCCGTCTAATAGGCCCTGCTCATGCATGGTTGTTTACATCTTTGAGCAGTTTTAGTGACATCTATGAACAGTCAAAGGGACTGTATCTTGGATACAATATACACAGTCAACGTCTATATGCCGGAGATCTGGGAACCGAGGTGATGCAAAACTTTTTTTGATGTGTGTACATATCGAAGGAGGTTCTGAACGCCAGTGATCGCATCGAAGTATACATATTCCTGAGAAATTCTCTTGGTGTTATTTTGTTATTAGTCGCCTCCGTTGCGTAGTGGTCAGCGTGATTAACTGCCACCCCGGAGGTCCTGAGTTCGATTCCCGGTTCTGCCACGAAATTTGAAGAGTGGTATGAGAACTGGAACGGGGTCTACTCAGCCTCGGGTGGTCAACTTTATTTGTTTATGTAAAATGACCACCATTACGTTCATAGGGTTTCTAGATCAGGCCCATATTTAGGAAATACATCTATATAAAGTGCAAGAAGCATTTCGTGTAACAATTGGGGAAACAACGTTTTTAGGGTATTTCGACCCCGCTGAATATGAATCTGCCTGTTGCCAAAGCGAAATTTGGTCCGGAAGTCCGGTATCCAAGATGGTGGCCAAGATGGTCGTCAAAACTCTGTTGCCCTATATCTCTCTTGTCCGTTGGCTTAAAATATTTATTTAAACGCCGGGTTCGTGGTTTTCTCGGATTCTTATCATATAGATATGCTCAGAAATTACTTACCTTAAGTTTGGAGTGCATGGGATCCAAGATGGTACCCAAGAAGGTCGCCGAAACCTTGTTATGTTTACATGTTCTTGTATTTGGAGTGCAATATCTGTCATATATACAGGTTTTAGCGGTGGACTATTGTATGCGTTACTAAAATAAAATATAAAAAAATAAGTATGCCTAAACAAATATGTAATACACTGACGTTTCTTGCAGGATATGGCGGCAACGGTGGGCTCCTTAATTGATACGGCTGTAATGTCCAACCAAAACCTATGTATTATCTGCCAGAAGAGAACATGTTCGAAGGACAAATTATCAGATCTGGCGGATAACGGCAAAGAGACTCTTCTGAAGTACGCAGGCCTGATGCTGATTTTGCTGACACTATTGTTAGAATTGAACAAACGTTGACAAATAGTGACAAAAAATTCAAGTACCACTGCGGATGCTACTCAAACTTTGCCAATTCTGGAAGATTGGAAAGGTTAAAGAACAAATCAGCGCCTTCACAAGTGGCAGAATGTGCTGCTACAGAACCGTCGTCATCTCGATACGTCACCAGGGCTCGAACTAACTGAGTCGACATTAGCATGTGTATTTTCTGCCAAATTAATAAAAGCAAAGCTCTGAGGCAGGTGATGCCAAAGCCAATGAATTATACTATAAGAATGCTGGCTAATTATGACCACCAACTGTTCGTTCGCATTAATTTTATGCCGGGCTTGATAGCATTTGAAGTGAAATACCACAGTCTGTGTATAGTGAAGGCCGAGAGGATCCAGAAGAAAATACAGATGCAGATGAAGGAGTTTGGCCAAAGTAATTTACATAAGATCCAAATTTGCAAAGAGCTTAAAGTCTCAGCTTCACTGGGTCACGTTTTACAACCCTCAGATGTTTGGGAAAGATACGTTCACCTGGCGAGAACAGTCGACGTTGAGATACCGAAGTCATTTGAATCGCGCTTGTCAACTTTTAAAGATAAATTGCAGAACACCATCAACGACTCGTTCCTTTTCTTCCAGCCCTTGAACAAGGACATCACAGGAAGGCAGACTCTCCTTATACCCCGGAAATGTTCGTCCAAGGTGACTGGGGATGTTGTTTTAGGAGAAAGTGATCAATAAGTCGCGATCCCAAGACAAGAGCTCAATGATGATTTTTTAATTCTTGTCCGTGCTGCGCTTCTTCTTAGAGGGGAGCTGCAAGATTCGCCGGTTCACTCAGGGCTTCATGTTTCCCAAGAAGAGGCTGCCGCAGCGTACTGATAGGTGGAGACGAAGTTCTCGACGACGTTGTCGATGACCAAAACGATGACTCAAGCAAGGAATAAGAAGACGACGAAATCTTAGAAAGTGTGCACCCAGAAACGTTGAGCTCTCTATAGGCCAAGATATAGTCTATACTGTGAGTGACAGTAAGAAGCTGACACCAAAACATATCGGATTAGCTTTATCTGTACATCAGCAGACACGATCTCGTAAAATTGTAACTCTGCTACACTCAGCGGGGCATTGTATCAACTATAAGCAGGTCCTCCAGGCAGATAAAGCTCTCGCAAATGTCACTGTGAATTCACTTGACAACGCTACCGGTGCCGTCATCCCACCAAATTTCAAGGTGTCTAAAACTGACGGCAGCAATAAACCAGCTGTGCATATAACGGCAGACAACATCGACATACTGACAGACACCTTTGATGGTAAAAGGACGGTCCACGCAACCCATATGGTCACTTTCCAACGAAGTGGCCAAGGACGGATGAAGTGTTGCGCACTGTGAAGCTTGACCCAAAATCAACATTGAAGGTCCCCGATGTGATGAATCAGTTTTGCCACCAAAAATTCCTAAGGTGAGACCGGAGCCATATTATTCAAAAGCAGTAGAAGCCGATTGGTTTCGAGTCAGTGAGCCGGGAGATATGAAAAACCTGCAGCTGTGTGTCCAGGAGTCTCGAATACAAGATTTGGCCTTCGGGATTTCTCGTGAAATTGAAATTGAACCCTAAATGTCACGTAGACACGAGTACGGACAGTCGCCGCTAGCTTAGCTAGCAGCACTTGCTAGGCACTGGGAGTGGAATGGACCACGGGTCTCAGTGGAAGGGAGAGATGGAACAGAAACCGAGCCATGAAAGGCACATTTTGAGAGCTTTCAGTCAAATGCAAACGGCGATAGTGTAGCCACATTCCCGAGGCGATCTGTGAAGCCGAGAACCATGGAGGCTCACAGTCACGACACCTCCCTCCCCAGGGAAGAAATGGGTGCAATCTTCCTTGCATTCATTTCTGTGAGCAGGGTTCGGGATCAAGGGCATATATCCAATTGCCTAAACTTTCAAGTAGAGGTGGATTATTTTTTATTGAATTCCGTCCTTCCCAGCTTGATCGTGTCGTTTACACTCGGTTACTGTCGAGTCGTAATGATCTGCGACTTTGCGTCGAGGGTGAAGGCTGTAATGCGACCTGACTCGCACTCATATCTGAATCTACAATAGCCCTTGTAGGCGTACTGAAGCGTCCTTCAGCAGGCCTAGAGTGTAATTCCAGGATTTCCTCAGACATTTGCGGGCGTCCCCGAAGTTGCCTGGGACGTTGGAATATCGTAATGTCTTCGTCTGAAGTCCTAGCCTTGCCTTCCCTCGTAATTACTGTTTGCCTTATGCAAATATTTGGACAATGCGACCTTGCATCATCAAACCATTTTTTGGCTGGAAACCCTAATTTAGGACAATCACAACAACAATTGCAACAATAGCACCATAAAATTATCCCAATTATACCTGCTATAGTTAGTACAATATACTTATATACATTGAAATGTGTATACATCATCTGACTTTGTATTTCTTCTTGTTTTCTTACCAAGTCCTCCACCTCTTCTGTTTTGTGCGTGGCCCATTTTAGATCATTCACATGACTTAACAAATTATTCAGTGGCAGTTTATTAACCTCCGGTACCTGCTCTAACTTAATCTCACTACCAATCTGCTCGCAGCAATCATAATTAAGTATCAAATCTGGCACTAAGTCCTTACCTCGAGTAGTGTTTATTTTACCTACCCCTTGTACCTTACTATGCGGGCTGTACAACGTACACCCTGGACTTAACACAACAATTCCTGTGCCAGTTAATCCAATATCACTTGTAGTGTCCTTACACATGCAGGTGACCCTTGTCTCGCCTGGAGACACATAAATATACCTGTTTTCCCTTATAGGTATCCACAGCAATCGCTGTACTGGTAGTACTCTCTTATCACAATTCTCCGGTACCTGGCTAACTCCACTGAGTATCTTCACTGCGCAACTGTCTTGCGAGTGAACCATATTAACAGGGAACTGAGCATGACACAACCTCCACGTGGCAGACACTACCTTACACTGCCTCACCTGTTCCCTATCTAATTGCGCAAATGTCTGCTTTTCTTTGTCCATCAGTATATAGTCCTTGGCCTCTTGGATGTACACAAAATGGTGGGGATTACTCTTCATGTAGGTGGGGAATGGGATCATGTGATACACACTATAAATCACTCTGTCTGTAAGGGGTGTCCTTATAACATACACAAGATAATTTTCACTTGTAAACACTTCCACTGTGGCCACCTTGTAGACTAGGTAACCGTAAGGTGACCTTAATTCAAATGGCAAGGATAACCCTTTTGGAAAATCCTCCTGGGCTTTCTTATAACTTTCTATGATGTCATCCGGTGATATTATCTGTACCTGGATGACTCCTACCTGTGCATTCATGATGCCTGACAGTACCACACTGTACTGCTCATACAGCTATACAAGTAAGCCTTCTATCTCAATTAAATGCCTGTTTAATGAGATTTCTAACTCTGCTTGCTCAAATGCTTCTGTAATCCGAAGCGTACTATTGGACAAATATGTCCTGATTTCATTTAAACCCTGAGTCAACCTCTGCTCGTTTGCAGTTACATCGTAGATGGTGCTGTTCATTGTTTGTAACGTGGACTTAACCACTAACATCTGTTCTTTAGTGACCTTAATCATCGAGAGTTGCTCTCTTTCTAACTCACTTATTTGTGACTCATATTTATCCGCATCATCCTGACTTAATGTTCCAAATAACGCTTTGGCTATTGAACCTACCTTACTGACATTTCACCAAAAAAAAATTTTATCTACTTCAAAATCCAAAGTCTCAGTCTCAAAAGATTTTGCTTCGCATCCTGGCTTAGGCATGCGGCTACACAATTATCAGCAGTGTCATACTAAGTTCAAAAACTTGCTCCCTTAACTTCGAGTTCTGTTACGTAGAGACTCGGCTTCACATCCCACCTCGGAGATGGGGCTCTACCATGTCAGCTGTGCCACAAGCTGACATTCACTTTCTACTACCCTCGAGTTCTGCTGCTCAGAAACTCGGCTTCACAGATCGCCTCGGGAATGTGGCTACACTATCGCCGTTTGCATTTGACTGAAAGCTCTCAAAATGTGCCTTTCATGGCTCGGTTTCTGTTCCATCTCTCCCTTCCACTGAGACCCGTGGTCCATTCCACTCCCAGTGCCTAGCAAGTGCTGCTAGCTAAGCTAGCGGCGACTGTCCGTACTCGTGTCTACGTGACATTTAGGGTTCAATTTCTGGCCTGGCTTGTGACTATGAATCACTCTCTCTACAATACAAAGTGCTCGACCAAACGTACTCCTGTACCATCAATATTTACAGACCTCTGTACACATCCTGGCTCCAGCAGTCTTATTCCCTTGAGAAATACATTTCTGGCTTACAAAAGCTCACATCCAACTTAGTAATAATAATAATAACTCTATTGCCCTTATGTATAATGTTCCTTCGAACCGCAGTCCTGGGTTCTGAACCATGGAGGCTCACAGTCACGACAAAGTGCTTGATTTATGGTTGATTTATTATCTTTCTTGTATTATTGCCTTCAGCTAACGACACTAGAATGATTTTTAGCCTACTTTTCACATTTTGCAAAAATGAGGAAAAAGTAGTATTATGAGATCGATCCGGGGAAATGTGTGTCTGTCTGTCTGTCTGTCTGTCATTCTGTCTGTCTGTCTGGCTGGCTGTGTGTGTGTCCCCCCTATCAACTCCTAAACGGCTGCAGCAATCAAAACCAAATTTGGTATGAGTAAAGATGTGCACCGGAATATCTCACGTCCATATTTGAAAATGATGTCAGTGCTACCAACTGCTGAAAAAACGCACTAGAAATTTGAGTTCCATATTGGATATCTTGCAAGGTATGCATGGGAGCTATTCCAAAATTGGCACACATGTAGATAATACTATTTCAGTTTAATTTCCAGGAGGCCAACCATGACAGTGTTGCCGATATAATTTTAAGCCTTCTGATAAGTCCAATGTTTAAATGCATATAACTTCTACACTATCAATTGGATTTCAACCAAATTTTGTATGTAATATCTGTACATAAACAGATATGACTGAGCGTATTCTTAAGAGCCACCAGGGCTGCCAACTGTTAATAATTGCTATCTCTATTTTTTTTTATCCAAATACCAATATATCAGAAAGTATGCAAGCCAACAGCTTTAAACTATGCACACGTATATTCTGACATTTTATATTAATTTTGTATGTAATATCTGTACATAAACAGATATGACTGAGCGTATTCTTAAGAGCCACCAGGGCTGCCAACTGTTAATAATAGCTCTCTCTCTATTTTTTTTATCCAAATACCAATATATCAGAAAGTATGCAAGCCAACAGCTTTAAACTATGCACACGTATATTCTGACATTTTAGATTAATTTGGAGTAACTTATATACGTCAGTTCTACCAACATGATTATAAGCCTGCTGATAGTACCAATTTTTAAATACATGTAACTTCTATACTATCAGTTAGATTTCAACCAAATTTCGTATGTGATATGTGTACCATAACAGATATGACTATAAGTATTGTTAAGAGCAATCAGGGCTGCCAACTGATAATAAATGCTGTCTATATTCTTTTTACCCTAATATCAATATATCAGAAAGTATGCAAGCCAACAGCTCTATACTTTGCACACGTATAGCACCTGACATTCTAGATTAATTTGGAGTAATTAATGCAAGGCAGTGCTGCCAACATGATTCTATGCCTGCTGATATGTCCAATTTTAAAATACATGTAACTTCTATACTAACAAATGGATTTCATCCAAAATTGGCACAACAAGATATCATAATAATTCAGATTATTTCTGACCAGCACACGCATGGTATTGTTGGCAACATGCTTTTACGCGTGCTGATAGATCCAGTGTCTAACTGCATGTAACGTCCATTGGACTTCAACCAAATTTTGTATTCAGAACCTTAAGAGGTGGAACTAAGAATATATTCAGTCACCAGGGCTGCCAACTGTAGTGCTCTATTAGGCTACATTATACCAGGTATATTTTGAACTAATTAGATATTTCGATATTACCAACTTAATTTCGTCATTATTCAAGATAGGTTCATATACCGTAGAATAATCATTGGCATGAAAAGTAGGCTGTATAGTTCTTCACGGAACTTCTTGTTTATTATCTTTTTTACAATCCTGCAATAAACAATGTTTGAACTCTAGAATGGTCGTTTTCTTCACTTCCTTCGGTGGCCAACATGGATCCCATGCACTCCGAACTTAAGGTAAGTAATTTCTGAGCATGTCAATATGATAATAATCCGAGAAAACCACTAACCCGGCGTTTAAATAAAAAAAATTAAACCAACGGACGAGAGATATAGGGCAACAAAGTTTTGACGACCATCTTGGCCGCCATCTTGGATACCGGACTTCCTGTCCAAATTTCGCTTTGGCAACAGGCAGATTCGTATTCAGCGGGGTCGAAATACCCTAAAACCGTAGTTTCCCCAATTGTTACATGAAATGCTTCTTGCATTGTTTATTTTGGAAACGTGGCTGCTCTATTCATATCGAATTCATGCTAATATGGCCGAACAATTAAGTTTAGCTCATACGATAATATTCTTTATCCTTGATAGTAGTTTCAATATAAATTAACAAACCAGTTATCTTTTGATCCTTTCATAAGTATATTCCGCCAATTAACCTCCGTCAATTCAACTGTAAGTCGATAAAAATATGATGTTATACATCAATGATCTTTCTTAGATCCACACTGCTTTAAAATACATTATACGTTCCAGTTATACGTTCACAATACGTATAATAATCTTCACTTAACATCAATGCACTATTATTTTCACCCTTATACTCCACATACGACTAATTTCTCAATAACACGTGTAAAATGCATATCAGAGCTTCATAAAACTTGCTATCACAATATAGCTTCAATAATCCTTCACTTCGTGATATAAAAACGTATTCTTTGTTACCACTCGTCCTTGGAACTGTTACATAAGTTCTCAATTACAATATATGCTTTACTCGATATTGACAGTGCATGAAAATCTCAGGTTGTTAAGATAATTAATAGATATAGACTTTCATTAACAGCGATGACATATTGGTTTGCTTAACTTGTTAATCCGACTTAAAATAATGGTTGTTAATATTTAATAACAATATAGTTTCATTACTCCTCTCTTGTCGTTATCAATGTATTGCTTTAATGCAATATAAAGTCAGTAACTATTTATTAAAATGTTGCAATAGATTTTAATAGAATACTCGACAATGTTGATATGTCACGGAATAGTAAATTAAATTCTTGTATTTTAAATTTTTAATAGTGTTGATTGATAATTTTAAATAATTATGAAAATGTCTAATAAAATAGTTCATTCATGAACAACGTTCAATAGTCCGAATAGATTCCATATTTAAAGTTTCTTCAAGTTTCATTTGAGTTATACCACGTAAAATACTTTAATAATGCGTAGATATTCTTCAAAGATCGACGATAAAATACAATGAAACGTCAACAAACTGTTTCATCTACGAAGAATATTCCCCTAATCTAAATTTTCTTCTCACAATAAAATTCGCAATCAATTATCAAATCCGAAATAAATCCAAGAAATTTATGAAAACGCTCTTAAATTCGTTAAATGTTGAATGTCAAAAAGCAAAATGCAATAATCACCAAATCATGGATTAAAATCTTCAAACGATGAAATTTATAAATAAATATCCATCATGGAAAAATATACTGAAGTTCCATAATACAAATTCACTGAATAATAAAATTAATAAAAGCGTTGAAATGGTAAAAAAAAAGCTCCATAACATTCTAAATACAGCAAACTGCAACCAACGTCTACGAACAAAGATCACTCTCTACCTTGTGATGACTCTTGTAGGATATGTGTAGTGGAAAGTACTGTAAGGAACAGTATCCCACACTCTGAATAGCTCAACTTCTCCCTACTTCTGGAAAACTGCATTGTCACGGCTCGAACACGGGTCTCCAGTGTCGAACTGCGTCGTCTGGTCTCGGATTCTAACATTACTTCCTCAGCGGGGTTGAACCAACCTTCAAGCATTGAAATGGGACACCCTATTTCTCTTCGGATCTTGTAGAATGTCGAAACGACATGACTGCGTATTTCCGTAATGTAGACAAAGAATATGTAGTTGCGATAACTATTCTTTATTGTGATGGTATAATTTAGTATCGGTTGCTTGATATTCCAGTTCGTCAGTATACATCACATTCCTAACGCATGTGTGGTTTAAAACTCCATTACGATCACTTCATAAACGTAGATAAGCATTCCCCTCAACTTTTGAGGAGAAACATAGTTGAAATATTTTATATCGAATAGTATAAATGTCTATGCCCACGGCTAATGTTATCTGAATGGGCATGTAGCACTCAAGTGCGTCACTCACTCTCGTTGACTACAAGTCCATAGTCCGTCTGCTTCACAAAGCATCGCGCACGAAATGTCTTGCTAGCTTCTCAGATAAGCACTCTTGTCGCCACTGGCTTTCACTATCAAAATGACTTGAAATCTTCGGAGTTCAACTGAAATATCCATATAGAACGTGTATATAATACTAGCAGTAGTGTCTGGCTTCGCCCGGTGGATTTGTTTGTTTTATGGATGATAATGAATACTACTACAGAACTGGCACATAATACTTAAACTAACAGAAAAAAAAATGTTAAAAATATAACTTTTGCGGTGGTGGTGGTGGTGGTGGTGGTGGTGCAGGGGGTGATAAGTAGTGCAGTATAATGGACGTAACATTCAGGTCATTTTCCCGTAATGATAATGACAATAATGTATAGGGAAACGGCTATTTACTAACTACAGTACTGACACATGTAATTTACATACGGATTGAAAAATATGATTAGAAAGAGGAGTATGTGAAATAAAAGACACTGCCTAGGGCCTATATCTCATCGGCTGTTAGAAAAGTAGAGATCAATAGTGTCGTCTATTGTCACATAGTGCCATAGGAAAATAATCAGAGCACATCGGAAAACTTCGGCTGTCCCGAGCTCCTGAAGTAGCAATAGTGGCATTTATCTCCTCAAACCGTTCAAGGATAAGGATCTGAATAAATGAAAGTAAATTTGAAAGCACTGACACTTAGTGCAGCTGATTACCTCTATGTACTGCACCAACATCATCGCACTTATATAGAGGCATAATTTTTTCATGATGATAACCGTTTTAAGGGGCCTAAGAAATCATCTTGCAATAATTACTCCCAGTGACTCCAATTTACAAGCAGCGCAAGTTGTAACTATTTTCGCAATTCTGGTAGGGGTGACGTGATGCAGCTCGCATTGCCAGGCAACAATTGACTTATTAAAATATTCTTACAGTTGCACTATACGGACATGAATGGTTCTAGGACCTTAAAACGAAGTTCTCAAGTTCATTTTGTCTGTTGTTCTAAATGTAGGGAATGGAGACTGTTGTCCAAAATATCAAGTGGACAGTGTTAACCGCAGGGTTCCAAAAGGTAAGTACATTAAGTTTGGTTAAGATCGGTGAAACGATGTAGACTTGTGCCAAAGGGCCTAAATGCAGGGAATTGAGTGGTCTGTCCGAAATTTCAAGTAATAAACAGTGTTACTCGCAGGGTCCCAAAGGGTAAGTATACAAATTTTGGTTGAGATCGGTGAAACGGTGTAGATTTGTATAAATAACAGACAGACAAACCAACATTGAGCTTTATACCGTATTTACACATTCTAGTGCAACAATCACAATAACGCAGGTTATCACAAAAATTCTACCCACACACCCATGTACACGGGGCAACATGACCACGATGTCTAAGCCCCGCAAATGAAATATTAACTGTGCATACGAAAGCATAGAGAATACTACAGTCCAATACAATCCTTGATTGTCAATCGGTCAGTTTTCCCATGTGTCCTTTAGCAAAGTTTACCGGACTATCATGATACAGAGTAAATCGTTGTTGCCTAGTGACAACCTGTCCATCAATGACGCGCCGTTGACTATCATGATATAGTGTTAGTCGTTGTCGCCTAGTGACAATATGTCTGTCAAGTTATTAGAACAGTGAAACGGTGTAGATTTGTGCACAAGGGCCTAAATGCAGGGAATGGAGTGGTCTGTCCGAAATTTAACATAGCCTAAACCATTCCTCTTGAATCTGGCTATCATATACAAAAAGAATGTTTCGAATCTGACTCGTAGTTCCAGAGATTAGCGCGTTTAAACACATAAACACACAAACACACAAACTCCTCAACTTTATTATATTAGTATAGATTTCTCAATAGTATTGATGTACTTTCGTAATGTATATTCACACAGAATCTGATATTCAAGCACTTTCGTAAACTGTTCTTTCATTCACCGAAAACGGCATTAAGGCAGGCCTGAGTTACCGGCTTCCTCACGGTAGGTGATACGGATCGCTCGCACTCGGCTAATTTCCAGGCTTCTTGGGACCTCACGTGACACACGTCTTACTCACTCGATCGCTCTCCGCACAAAGACAATCAGATCGGTCGCGACGTCTCCACATCGAAACTAATGACATGGCGCTTCATCATTAATCCGTGCCAATTAACGTGATTGAATATTCACTTATATCTTCAAACATGGTCTCCAAACTTCCTTCCGAAGGTATTAATCATGATCCTTGTTAATTTAGACGTTTCTCCAAAGTTATAGACATAAGTTTTCTTTCTTCTTAACGAAATATCAGCATAATTCTCAGCTCAAGCTCTTCATTACGGGCGGTAAAATCCCTTCTTCCATCGCGCTTTGAGAACTTTGATTGACCAATCAGAATCATATCTCCTCAACTCTGTCTTTTGCTATGCCATTTCTAGCTAATATACGGCACGAGGCAAGGTTAAATCTTGGCTTGAGGTAGCCACTTTCCTCTCTTAGCTGCAATCTGAAGCCATTGTTCCTTCATCAAAATCTGATATTGTGCAATACTTCAAAATGCTCCAATCTTTACCAAAGATTACCATAACAACCAAAATGTCATTCTCATTATCCTGAGCGTCTTAAAATTCGAGATCATTTTCCTCTTAACTTTAACCCGTTAGTTCCCAGAACGTTTTTCTTCAAAAACTGCTGTAATGCTTCATGTTTGTTCAATAGAATCAGAAAACAATTCCCGATAATGTTTTACTTTGTTCCCGTGCACACAAGCCAGGTGAGGGTACGTTCGAAAACGACTCACCAGGAACAAATGGTTTCAAACGTAGTCATATGGGACAAATGCAATAGGTAAGGAATTCTTGTCATTATATCAATTTATTGTGCACATATAACTACTTTTCTACTCAATTATCTTTCAAATACTGCTCACAGTTGTTAGCATATCGTATGATTGTAACACAATAGAAAATATAACATTAGCCAAAGTTCACTGTCCTAATTTCCCAACGTAGAATCCGAAAACACTAGTCATGCAACACCACACCACATTTATCACATCTTCTGTTCGTATGACACTTGCAGAAAGCACATCTTGTTCGTTTTCTTGTTTCACAACAATGTGCCCTCCCCCATCGAACTATTGAGTTATCGTTCCAATGACAAGCAGCCGGTTTGAGTGATCACACTTGACATCAAATGCGTGTTTTTCTTCTTTTCTTCATAGCACTTAAATCTTTTACGGGGCACTTTTCAATTCGGTTGCTTCGCAGATTTCCTGTCAGTTCAAAAAACTGTCAGTTCTTTTAAAATATCAACCACTTTCAGATTTAGGAAATAGTTGTCCGCAAATATTTGATGAGGGAGGAATTTTCCATGTCTGTCTTGAGGCAGAGTTTCAGAAAAGAATTCCTCCGCCTCAACCAAGACCTTCTTTGTACTTATTCTGCTATCCCTCTGCTCCTTGGTAGACATCAAAGTCGATCAGATAACCCAGTCTTAGATTATGACACCATACTTTGGATCCTAAGCGAATTGGCTTGTCTCGAATGTACTGTTTCAGGCCATGACTCCTGTAATACAGAAAATATCTTCATCAATGCTTGACTTCGGCTTCAGACCTTAGCTGCTGTCCACGTAGATTATTTATTTACACCCCAGTCTTCGTCACCACTGTCATACTCATACCTTACCTGTGGGGGAGCCATGAATACATCCAGGCAGTTGGCCTGTAACATATTCGGAAGGTCCCCTCCTGTAGTAATGCCACAATCTCGTGCACGGAAAGGCTCCTACAAGTGAACAAAAATTAAAAATAAGCTCTGAAATCCAAAGAAAATAGTTTGATTTATAAGAATATATTAGAGAAAATAGAATAAATTGAATGTTTCTGATATCGTTTGTGCTCGGTGTTGTGATTACGCAACACACATAATGTAGCTAGCCTGAGTGACTCATTGTTGCATACAAGATTAGTTTTCCCAGACAAGAAAATTATTTCATCCCTAAACTATGCTATAAAAACGAGTCCATTATTATTACTTCAAATGCGTTATCATTTACTTACCTTCATTGTCGGCCAGACATCACCATTCTTGGAGTTCATTCAATGAACGAATTCACCAGCCATCCACACTAAGATACAATGTCAAATACGGTGGGAAACAATTGGAGCTCGAAGCGGGAGTCATAGAGCAACTGCACGGCTGAATCCGGAGAGTTAACAGTAAATGCTGTCTACTTTATTTAACAAAATGAAGACCCCCGTATGATGTTGCAAAAACGCATCACCGGGAACTAGTGGGTTAAAATAAAAGCGTTGCAAATGCTTTTATTCCAACAATACAAAACAATCCTTGAAATAGAATTTTAAGTTAAAATACTAGTCAATTCTCTCACAGAATTTCTTCTGATTCTTGGCTTTGAATCTTCCAACAGACAAATTGCTATCTATTTCTGTGATGTCGTAACAGTTGTTACCATAGGCAGAGCCTGCTCTAAATGGCCCAAAATACAGGATCGAGGATTTTGTATATACCTTCATGGCAATGTCGGCTTTGGCTGGCTTGCGAATTAAGACCAAATCTCCATCATTTTACGGTGCACTGAAGCGTTTTTCTTGTAATCTCTTCTGGCGTTTATTTGCTGTTTTCCTCCAGTTATCCTTGGCCTTTTCAATTCTCTGTCTTCTTGGAATTTCCAGGTCCTTCAGGATAAAGTTGAACAGATTCTTCCAAGGTCTATCTGGACTTCTGTCATGATGAAGCATCAACGGAATGTCTGCTGAGCTTTCATGGTAAGTAGAATTAATACAGGCTTCAATGATGGGAACAAATCTCACCCAACTTTGATGCTCGTTTGGACAGACAATTTGACAGAATTTGGCAAATTCCGACATAATTCTCTCACTAGGATTCGTCTCTGGACATCTCACACTGGAAAATAAATGTTTGATGTCCAGCCTTTCCATTTCCTCTATGAATGCACCCAACGTAAACTGAGTTCCATGTTCCGTTAAAAGAAATTCTGGTTTTCCTGCCTTCTGAATTACTGCAAGCTCTATTCTGCTCAAGACTTGCCTTGTAGCTTTCTGAATCGGATCCAATGATAAAAATTTCGAAAACCTATCTACTGTCACTAGAACGTATTGGTTACCTCTGTATCCTTTGGGACATGGGCCAAATATGTCACAAGCAAATAACTCACGAGGTTGGGAAGGATTAATGGATCTAGGTCTTTCCTTAAGAAGTTCTGACGTATATTTTCCTTTCTGACATTACTCACACGATCTAATAATCTCCGCTACTGAAATTCTCATGTTCCTCCATGTAAAAATTTCCTGGAGTGTGTTTACAGTTTTATCGAGACCACCATGACGTATACTGTGGTGCGTCAACCAAACCAATAGGTTTACTAAGTTGGGAGGAACCACAACACTGACTTTCGTCTTTTCCATATTGACGTAACTGAAAACGATGTCTCCCGACAAAACATAACTATCTGAGCGTCTACGAATTTGCTCATAGTCAGGATCGGCGTTGTCCATAAGACCTTTCAAGAAACGATACAAGATACTAATTGAACTGCATCTTTTCTGTGATATAAGGTGCGTTCAAAAGGTAACGACCCGGAGGCTGTAATGCGCAAACCGGTGACGACATCGGCTAATCGTGGCGTGTGTAACGAGGTGTAGTTCCGACCAGAGCGTGAAAGGTCACAGCCCGTCGCTAGAGGGCATGCGTGCACGTCACGTGACGATACAAAGCGAGCAGCAGCACGCATCAATCGTCCAACGCTGCCAGTCGCATTGCAAACAGTGACATAGAGGCGTCAAAAGAGGAGCAAAGAGGTGTTGTTCGGTTTCTGACAGCGGAAGGAGTAGGGGGAAGGGACATTCATCGCCAAATGTCACAAGCGTACGGTGAACACTGCATGTCCCTTGCTATGGTCAAGGCGTGGCACAAGCGCTTCAGAGAAGGACGGGTGTCGTTAGCCAATGATGCCCGGTCTTTGGCACCCCCCCCCCCCCTGCATTACCGATGACAACGTCTGGCTGGTTGATGCACTCATTACCCAGGACCGCTGAGTGACAGTGAACGTCACAGCCGCCGTGGTTGGATTGAGCGTCGAAAGCGTGCACACGATCATGAAGGAACGACTGCACTTGCGGAAAGTGTGTGCCTAATGGGTGCCCCAGTCTTCAACCACACCAGGAAGCATGTCGAATGGCCTAATGTCTTGGTCTCGGTTGGACGATTGATGCATGTTGCTGCTCACTTTGTATCATCACGTGATGTGCACGCGTGCCCTCTAGCGACAGGCTGTGACCTTCATCGCTCTGGTCGGAACCACACCTCGTTACACACGCCACGATTAGCCGATGTCTTCACCGGTTTGCGCATTACAGCCTCCGGCTCGTTAATTTTTGAACGTACTGCGCCCGAATTTCGCATTATCCACCACCCATATCCGCTGAGATGGTAAAGGATTGTAGGGACGTCGATACCCAGCTAGACACATCAACATTTCCCTACTGGGCGAATGACTAGGAAACCCTTGACGCATACGGACGTACAATAACACTACTAATCAGTTACACATTTACTAGCATATCTAATTCCATAATAAGATGGTAGTACGAGAATCTCGGATCTCGGACGTGAACGGTTTAAGTTGAGACTAAGTGAGTTCTATTAACTAACAGATAGTATTATCGCACGGCGATTTCGAAATGAAAAGATGATGAGATTTTTTATAAAAACAAACAGGCAAACTAAAACAAGTGCCTGGAATTTATTCCCAAAAATATACAACAAGGAAATCCCTATTACCCCCTAAAATATATTTGTTAAGAGTAATAATGAAAATTATTATGATGGTAGATAAAATATCTACTCCTTAAATTAGCATATTCTGTAAGAATTGCGTTGCTAAAACAAGAAATTTCGAATATAGGCATCGAATGGAAAAATTATTAGTCATACAGTGACTTGTTAAAAATATAGCTTGATCTGAGATCAGCTGTTCGACTCAATGACGTATTACAATAATGAAAAACCCTACAATATACATCTATGTTAACACACGTGGATAAAAATGTAATGATGATAATAATAATTACGTTAATAACTTATTTACATTGTTGAAATGCCTACGTCCAGCGCGGTATTCAAATCAGAACTAGATATGACGTGATGTGCCAATCTATTAGCGCTCTCGTTACAAAACATTCCTACTTAAAAAACACTGGTTCACATAAACGATAAGCACTTGTATCATTTTGTTATTTGTCACAAACAATGAACTATATTTAACGAACAATGCAGCTAGTTATAGTTCTAAGAATTCAAATCCATTGATAAAAATAATAGTTACAATAAAGATCGAGACGGAACTACACAGTTACATATACGACCATGTGGATATAATATTAACGCTTACTGACATGAACAACACATAAATACACTCCTAAATATCAACTTCCATCTCAACACACTGTAGTAGTAGTTTGCTCTCACGGCAATACTCATTTCATTTCAAATACGTGAACAATACCTTTTCATAGCGTCAACTGCGCTTCCAAATACGACACAATTCCTTTCTTCTCTTTACTACAATAACCTTCATAAAATTCTGCACGGCATTCCTTCAAAATCAACAAAACCCCATCTTGCTACATACGTGTAGAAGAATTAGTGATCTTACTACGTATCATTGCTGTGTATACGGTTCATGAAACACTTCTAACCTTCTCCTTCTCTAATTTTAAAATCATCGTGCTCAATTTTTCCACAATACTTTTGTTCACTACTTTATACTTTATTTAACATTCCACGTAACTTTAAATAATGCCTTTCAATAATAGACCATATCATTGTACTGTACTTCCACGTAATACATAAGTGTAAGTTTCAAAATACTAGTAGTCCGCTCATCTTTCTAAAGTTAATAACAATATCTTCCGTCATTCCGTCTCTTATAAACATTAATGAATAAAATATTCATTTAAGAGCTTGTTTTACACATACTTGACTTCAGACAGACCTACAAGTCTTCTGGTCTTCATTTTGTAATAAGAAAATTGTTGCTAAGTAACTGTTGCTATTTATAGGCATCACCTGACTTCCATTGTCACAATAGTGATCCTATATGACATTAATATAGTTACAGAAATTATCCATGTCTTGATTAACGTCACATAGTGTTTATATTCCTTAATTGGAAATATACTCGGTCAATGTTATTGTTAATAACATTTAAAATTGTTGCAAACATGTTTATACATTATACATTGTTAATAACAGCATTATAGTATTTTACAATAAATCTTGATTTGAATAACGATGTATTCTAGCGAGCTTAACGCATTTACATTGCTTATAGCGTAAGTATATCAATCGGAGCATTCCCATATATAGAACAGTTTTCGCATAAAGTGAGAATATTAAAAACGTTACTGAATAAAAATTTAAACGGCATTCTAAGTTCAAATCTAGTGAAATCACGTCTAAGACGACACACGTTGACGTGTATAAAAGTTAACTAAAAATCTCTAAATAGACAGAATAATAACATGAGTTATACGAAAGAATATCTAAAATATGAATTGATCACCCTGCTAATTCCAACAAATACTACAACCAAAACTACTGAGGTAGTAGAGCAGTCATTTCTGTACCTTGCCGACGGTCTGCGATTGAAATACCTCGCTCAATGGCTTCAATGTTCCGCTCCCTAGTTGGCTCGTGCTGGTCGCGTTTCTGGATCGAGCCATGCAAGCAACGTGGCTCGCAGCTGATCAACTCGTTCCTGCTGGGCTGGTGACCACCTGGTCTCGGTCTCCCCACACAGCAATCTTCTATTTTCTCCACGCTTGATAGTCTGGTCGCAGGAAACCGGAACAATGAACACTGCATTCCATCTGCTTCTTTCTTCTTCACCTCGTCGTTAAAGTAGCTATGAGCGTCCATGGTTTATATCTCTCCAAGTTCTTACTGGATATTTGAGTAGAATTGTTGAAATTCAGCAAACTGCATGATGGTTAAGCAGTCGTGGTAACGTCGATCCAAGGACCTCATGATCAACTCTTAACTTCCCGCTCCATAGTGTAGATTATCCTCCTTTCATGATTTATTGAATCATAGTACTCTTCTTAGTGAATGCAGAGTATATTCTTCCCCCCCCCCCCGTGACTGGAAGTTGTAAGCATGATGAATTGTAAGAACAAATCTGCTTGTATAATGTGGCTATAACGTAGGAGCTTGTTATAACTGAAGCTACTTGCTGGATTGTAGAATACAGTTCGTAATAATGCAATCTTTCTCTTCGAGCGCTGTGGTTATAAAAGTTGCTTCTTTCAATGCTGAATATTACTTTTCGTTGCTTTGCCGGACTCCTCACCTCTTCCTCGGCTATCGATGCGTCTCCTGCAGGTCAGTGAAGTCTCCTGCTCGCACTTCTCGTTGCTATATGGTAATTTGCGGAGCAGCTTACAACACAAGTCCGCTCTCTTCAATCGTTTCAGTAGGAGTCACCTCGCTGTGACCGCGGTTCCCGCGCGTGGCACCCTAGATCGAGTTCTAGCCTCGCGTCCGGTCCATTTATAATAGAATTATGCTATTTTCTCTTCTCCTAGCCAATATTATATAATTCCATACTTACGAGTAAATAACATATACTGTTCTTGATCTGTGGAAATGCTAATTTCTCTTTATTAAAGCAAATATGGTTTAATAGCAGTTCCCACACAAATTTTGCGATCTGTTCTGATTGGCTGTAGGTTTATTGTCAAAAACTCTATCTCTCCTAGCCTCTTATAGTTGGGTCGTGTGCATAATTTGTTGTTGCCGACTCGGCTAACCAAAACCGGTCTTGAGAGTGCTAACTTGAAACTTTTGACAATTTCCAGCTTCAAATGATCAGACTCTCCCTTGGTTAATCTTCATTCACCACAAAATTTCCAAATCCAAATATTTCAAAATGGTCCAAAATTCTCCAAAACATTTCTAAATAATTCAATTCACTTCCCACAACATATCCTTGAGTGAAATGCATTATTATTTCCAGTTTTCACATTATAAATCGAAAAATTGACAGATCGGTTCGATCCTCGGCTCTGTCCATAACTTGAGCTTGGGTGAATTAGGGCTCAGTACCTTATACATTAATCTTCTCGAGCTTTTCCAAAGTCTCTTGACCTTGAGGCTCCAATTGTATCGCATTTATCCAGACATTTTCAATAGGATTACGCGACAATGCATCCGCCAACAAGTTGTCTTTCCCAGGCTGGTGAACTATCGTAGCATTTAACTGCAAGACAAGCAACGTACATCCGGTCAGTCTATCACTAGACATATCTGGCTGCATCATGAACTGTAAAGCCTTTTGATCTGTAATTATTATGATCTGGTGTCCTATCAAGATCTTTTTCCACTGCTGCAACACTGTTACAAAAGCCAATGCTTCCAATTCAGTAGTGAAGTGATTTTCCTCATGTTTCCTCAATTGTTTGCTACAAAATCCAATATAGTGCTTATTGCCCTCTTCATCCTTCTGATATAATACAGCACTAATTCCTATTCGAGATGCATCCGACTCTAAATAGAATATGCGCTCAAATTCAGGATACTCTACTTCTGAGCCTCTCCTTAGCTCTCTCGAATGCCTCTTCTGTGGCTGGACCTCATTTCCACCTATTGTTCTTCTTAAGAAGATCGTACAACGGTGCCATAATCTCAGAATATCGGCTACCTTGGTTACTCAAGAACTGACATATACCGACAAATTATCTTACTGGCTTCACCTTTGTTGGTCTTGGAAACCTTACAATAGCCTCAACTTTCTTCTCATTAGGATGATAACCAAATTTATATATGGTATGTCCTAAAAAATGAATCCTCTCACGCATGAAGTGGCACTTGTCAAAGTTAACTTTGATGTTTGCTTCCCTCAAATCTACAAACAATTTCCTCAAGTGTTTCAAGTGTTCCTTCACATTCTCTGACGAAATGATGAGATCATCTATGTAGCAAAGTGTATATTATTTTCCTTAATCGCTGAACTTATTATCAAGTACTCTTATCAAAGCTGGTCCACTATTAATTATACCAAAAGGTAATCTTTGAAATACATAGCTTGTTTGGTCAAATAAGAAATCAGTATACTGTTAACTGTCCTCTGAGAGCTCTATTTGATAAAATGGTGCTGTGAGATCAAGTATGATGAAGCAAGATTTTCCCTTAATTTTTCTTAATAGATCACGGATTTTCGGAGGTCTGTCTGTTTCTGGCAGTATCAAAGAATTGATATTTCTTGTATCGAGGCATAAACGTAGCTGTCCATTGCTTTTCTTCACAACAGTGAGTGGATTTATGATGATGCTTGATTTCTGATAATTCCATCCATTTCCATTTTCTTTATTATCCCCCGTACTTCTTCGTAATATTTTTCAGGTATAGGGTATATCTCCTTCTGATAAGGTGTTTTATTGGTCAATCTAATACGATATTGGAAATCCATGATTAGACCTGGTTTATCATTAAAAAAAACGTCGTTCAATTCAATTATGAGATCTTCAAATTCCTCCTGGATTTCTTCGAATCCTTCAACTCTGAGAGCATAATGTTCTTTCACTTCTTCCACTTCGGTAACAACGTTGTCTAAAATATCCTCTCTATAATCTTTATCTAGATCTGTATTCATTTCCTGTTTTTCCAAATCTTTCGTTTCCGAACTAATCTCATTAAACTTGATGACTCGATTCTTCATATCGATAACTGCTCCTACTTTTGCAATAAAGTCTATTCACAAAATCACATCGAAGTTTTTCTTGTTAACAACTATAAATATATGTTCGTAATCTCTGTTATTTATCTTGAAATTCGACAGAACCTGAATTTTACATTTAACAGTCTTGTCTTGGAAGATACCTCTAACCTTCACTGTTGAAGCTGGTAAAATAGTCATGCTGTCGCCTTTTAATAACCTCAAATAGCTTTCCTCTGACAAGATTGATATGACTGCGCCTGTGTCAACCAAAGTTCTGCAATCTTCTCCTGCTACATTTATGTTTATAATAGGTAATTCCACTAGTCTATCTTCTTTTAAGTTCTCTTCCTCAAACAACAAATCTTCGTCAGTTACCTGGTAAATTTCATTAATGGTCACGTTGTAATATGGTATTTTATTTTCACTTAGTTGCGATTTGCGATTGGAGTTTTTTGATGTGTAATATTTTTCCACTAGGTTGCTGGATAGTTTTGTGGGAGTGATTTTGAAAATTGGGGACGGAAGTGAATCGGAACGATCGAGCTGGCAGTGGTGGATCGAACGGAAGTATGCACTGCCCGCTCGATCGATCGAACGGAAGTGTACTAGCTGGCAGTGGTGGAAAACGGAAGTATGCACTGCCCGCTCGATCAATCGAATGGAAGTGTACTAGCTGGCAGTGGTGGAAAACGGAAGTATGCACTGCCCGCTCGATCGATCGAACGGAAGTGCACTAGCTGGCAGTGTTGGAAAACGGAAGTATGCACTGCCCGCTCGATCGATCGATCCAGCGAGCAGTGGTAAGACCCAGCTGGCAGTGGTACGAGAATCAATGAGCGCGCGGTGTCGGATATTGATACCATGACGTACTCTCGGCCATGTGGAATGTATATGACATACTGAACGGAAAACGCTCATGCGAACTCTGGTGTCAAGTGATTGAAACAAAAGACATGGTACATGTTCGAAGTCTTCGTATCAGTATTTAAATGCTAAAATGCCTTAATATGAAACATTGTAAGTAGTCGGCATTGCCGGTATTGTGTTTCTGCACAATGGCTATTCAAATATTAACCCACATAACGGTAATGCAGTCATCAATATAATATAATCGCTGTGGTTATACGAGAATTGAGCAAGCCTTCATGAACTATTGATGAATACATTCTCTTTACTTACAAGAGGGCCTATTCATAAGGCGTTTTAAACTCAATTTCATAAGGAACATTATCGAAACAAGCAAAATATAAATGAAACGTAATTCCGTAATGCAGTATTATTGGAACGTGGAAATAAGTCACCATCTTGTGCACAAAATTTGCGTAGTCGAAATAGCCGTGGGGTTAGTGCTTATGACTGTGAATCTAGAGATCTTTGGTTCGAGTCCCGGACTGGGTAGATATTTTTGCTACCAGATTATCATTTAAAACGATATTTATCACATCAATATGACTCATTTTAACAAAATCCATATGAAATAACGTGTTGGTCTGTGAATGAAGAGGACCTATTTATAAGAAATTTAAGGTTAAGAGCGGTGTCGCGTCTATTAATCTAGTTGATCCATATCGTATTCTTTATTTAGGCTAGTGCTGGTGGAAGCTACAAATCATCTAATAAAATGAGTTCCGTATTATAAACTACAATATCAATAAAACACTCCCTTTTACAATAGATTAATATTTGTGCCAATACTAGTAAAAAATGCCGGTGTATCAATAATTTCACGTGAGCTTTCTTCTATGTTAGATGTTTTACATCATATGCGACTACTGTAAGGCTTGTAATTTTTTTTTTTTTTTTTTTTTTGTACAGGGGCTGCTTCATCTGCTCTCCCCTGTTGACTGGTACTTGGTTTTGGATCTGGGTTGTTGTTATTATTATTATTTCTATTGTCACGAGGTACATTTCCTTGCACGACAATTCTTAAATATTCCTGACCTTCACGATATCGTTCATTATATTGCTGTCTAGTGAATACATCGTCATTGTAATTTTTATACCGATTGTATTGTTTCTGGTATCGCGATTGTATTGTTAGTTGTAATTATTGTTTCTATAGTTGTTGTTGTAGTTATTGTTGTTGTGATAGTAGCCTGTCCTTCGATTAGGCTCTCCGTTTATATAGTTTTGTTACTGGTAAGGCCTACCTTCTCTAAACCTGCGGCATCATGCCTCATACCGTCTATCACGAAAATAATTATTTCTCTTCGGACCTGATCTATTTTGTTCTTGTCTCTGTATTTCATCAGTCTGCTGCATTTGATCGATTACTATTGTGTTACTTCCCTATTCTCTTGTCTATTTCTTGATACGGCGTTAGGCATAGAACTAGTGTAGTCAAACCTGCACAATGACTCGTCCATCTGAGCGAGATCGCTCACTCCTCGCGAACTTATGTTACGTTTGACATCGACTGGAAGTTGCCTAGAAATAGCTTCTATCAACTCTCCTTGTGTTAGAGGTGGCTGAAGATAGCGTAGCTTTGCTAGCTTCATATTCAAGAACTCGGCATATTTAGTTGGGAGAGTACATGAGTACTTGTTCGAGTAAACCTCCGCACGTAAGTCGTGTTGTCGTTCTACACTCCAGTACCTTTTTAACAACGATTCGGCAAATTCATCGAAGTCTCCGAACGTGTATCTGAATGCACAAAACCATTCGAGAGGGACATCCTCGGGATAGCGTTTCACAAGTCGCATCTCTCTATCTTGTGATATCTGTTTCTCAACAAAATAGTCACGAAGATGTCTGATGAATTCTATCGGTGTAAGACCATCTCTATCATTAAATTTGCGTGGTTTCTCTTCAAAATTTCCGATGACTGTTATATTAGACGTTCTATTCAATGGACATATCGGTCTTGAACTTCATAAAGATGGATCATTTTCGATATTCTCCTGATCTTGTTGTGTTAACAATCCTATCGGAGTTGATTTCGATCGAACATCTCTTATCTCATCTTCTAATCGTGTCATCCTAGCTTGGTCTAATTCTTTTCCTTCCTTATCTGTTTCGATCTGGTTTCCTATGAGTTCACGAATATCCTTTCTAAGTTCATCCTTTAAAGAATTCTTAAGTCTCTCCGCATTTTCTCCATCTCCTAAACTCTATTCTGAAGACTTTTCCTAAGTTCTGACGACTTCCTTTCCCTATCAGATGTAAAATCGATACCCATTTGATGTATTTTCGTTCCTAATGACTTAGTTTCCTGTATTTCCTTATCAAGATCAACTCTCATTTCGGACATATCATCAGTTTGAGTTTTCTGTACAATGTCGATTTTCTTACATAAATCCTCTTACATCATGTACATCTTTGTTTAGTTTGACCTCAGTCAAAACTAGTTTCTTTTCCAGTTAATTTTTTAATCTTGAAATATGATCGGAACTAAGCTTCTTCCAATCATTTTTTAATGTCTCCAAGTTAGCCTTAATAATCTTTTCAATATCTACCTCTATATAATCCTTTAATACTTTATTGTGATCCTGAAATTATATTCTCAAAAGATCAACAGTACTTTTAAGTTCAGCTAAGTTTGTACGTGTTTGTGTTGTATTTCCTTCCAGATTTTGTTTACTGACGTCCAATTCCTTTCTTATTTCTGCTTGGAAATTCTCATTACTGTCTTCTAATTCATTAGATTTCTCTTGTATGTTAGACTCAATTGTACCTAGTCTCGTTTGAACTTGATCTGTGTTAGACTCTATTGTGCCTAGTCTAATTTCAACTTGATCAGTGTTAGATTCTACTCTACCTAATCTAGTCTGTAGATCTATGGTGTTATTCTGGAATTTTATGACTCTTTCTTTAAGTAAAGAAGCCTCATCCTGTGCTTTCCTAACATCTTCCTGTATCTTATCTACATTATCCAGAACCTTTTCTACATCAGGGGGCTGTGTGGCGCAGTTGGTAGAGGCGCTGAGCTTCTAACTGAAAGGGAGTGGGTTCGATCCCCACCCAGGTAGTGGATATTTGAAACAAAACTACCACTTTCGCAAACGCAAATGGCCCTGGGGTTCACTCAGCCTACACCAGAAATGAGTACCAGGGTAATTCCTGGCAGCAAAGGTGGCTGGTCGTGGAGCTGACAACTCCATCCCATCTAGTGCCGATGTCACAAAAAGTGGAAGCCTCTACCTTCCTCTACTTGTACGGAGTTGGCATTTTCTACATCACGATGCATTTTTCCCACGTCACCATGTATCTTTCCTACTGTTTCTCTAACTTGCATAGAACTAACTTGTAGTTTGTTTACATTACTGTTTACTGAAGTAGCACTTGTCTGTAACTTCTGTATAGACTCCTGTACTTCATTTAATTCCTGCTTAATGCTGTCTTTAACGCTTTCCTTTACACTGTCTACAATGTTTTCTACAACAGTGTCTTTAATTGTTTCTGTTACAGTTTCAACAAGAGCTTCCCAATTTCTTTCTGCTTCCTCCTTCAAAGTTTTAAATTTCTTTTCTGTGTCCTCCTTAGCATTTTTAAAACCTTTCTGGGTGTACGTGCGAACACCTTAGGCATCCTTAGTCAGGTTGTCCATCTTTCCCTGGACATCAGCGAACATTTTGTTCACTTCCTCCACCTTCATTGCCATTGCAAACAAATATATATACCAACTGCTACAGGAATGTGACTTACACTGCAGAACTAGAATACCATAAAGCAACCATTTTCAACATATTGGGAATTTTAATGTCTAACTACACACATCAAAAAAAGTTTTGCATCACCTCGGTTCCCAGATCTCCGGCATATAGACGTTGACTGTGTATATTTTATCAAAGATACAGCCCCTTTGACTGTTCATAGATGTCACTAAAACTGCTCAAAGATGTAAACAACCACGCATGAGCAGGGCCTATTAGACGGAGGGGGTACGACAGCCGATCAGTTCCAGTCATTCCACCAGGACGAAGGTACGCTGCTCATGTTGTCTGTATTTCTACCATGCCTAGAAGGTCAATACCGCAGTTCGATCGCGTCCGCATTGTTACTTTGTGTCAAGAAGGGCTCTCAACAAGGGAAGTTTCCAGGCGTCTCAGAGTGAACCAAAGCGATGTTGTTCGGACATGGAGGAGGTACAGAGATACAGGAACTGTCGATGACAGGCCTCGCTCAGGCCGCCCAAGGGCTACTACTGTAGTGGATGACCGCTACTGACGGATTGCCACTCGGAGGAACCCTGACAGCAATGCCACCATGTTGAATAATGCGTTTCGTTCAGCCACAGGACGTCGTGTTTCAACTCAAACTGTGCGCAATAGGCTGCATGATGCGCAACTTCACTCCCGACGTCCATGGCGAGGTCCAGCTTTGCAACCCCGACACCATGCAGCGCGGTACAGATGGGCCCAACAACATGCTGAATGGACCCCACAGAATTGGCATCACGTTCTCTTCACCGATGAGTGTCGCATATGCCTTCAACCAGACAATCGTCGGAGACGTGTTTGGAGGCACCCTGGTCAGGCTGAACGTCTTAGACACACTGTCCAGCGAGTGCAGCAAGGTGGTGGTTCCCTGATGTTTTGGGGTGGCATTATGTGGGGCCGACGTACGCCACTGGTGGTCATGGAAGGCTCCGAAACGGCTTTACGATACCTGAATGACATCCTCCGACCCATAGTGCACCCATATCGGCAGAATATTGGAGAGGCATTTGTCTTCATGGACGACAATTCTCGACCTCATCGTGCACATCTTGTGAATGCGTTCCTTCAAGATAACGACATCGCTCGACTACAGTGGCCAGCATGTTCGCCAGACATGAACCCTATCGAACATGCCTGGGATATGTTGAAAAGGGCTGTTTATGGACGTCTTGACCCACCAACCACTCTGAGAGATTTACGCCGAATTGTCGTTGAGGAGTGGGACAATTTGGACCAACAGTGTCTTGATGAACTTGTGGATAGTATGCCACGGCGAATACAGGCATGCATCAATGCAAGAGGACGTGCTACTGGGTATTAGAGGTAGTGGTGTGTACTGCAATCTGGACCACAAATGCTGAAAGTCTAGCTGTATGATGGTACAACATGCAATGTGTGGGTCTCATGAGCAATAAAACGAGCTGAAATGTTGTTTGTGTTGATCTCTATTCCCTTTGTATTTAAAGGTTCCGGAACTCTTGGAACCGAGGTGATGCAAAACTTTTTTTTGATGTGTGTACCTTATAATAAACTCAATAATAATTCTTTCGTGATTTATTTAAATTTTGCTACCCTTATTGATCATGTTACTAATTAATTTTAATTTAACAACCGGTTTATCAAACAAACAGATTTAGATTATAAGTTATATTTCTGTTTTATAACTTATTTTTCCTTCCACAGTATTTATTCCAATCTAATATTTCATAAATATTCCAAATACAAATTCAACTGCACCCAATCAAGCTTCATCGAGCTTAGTCGTGCCTAATCGTGTCCAATCGAGCCTGATAGTGCCCCGCGTTCGGCCGACCATTTTAACTTGGTCACGAATAAACCATGAAAATCTGCTCGTCGTATCCGAAGATCAGCTGCATTGTAGAATCTCGAGGTTCCCGACTAGCTAAACCTAAAAATCCTACCGACAAGAGCTACATGCGGACACATAATATCCTACGAATGTGTTTTGAAAAATAAAAACAGGGCAAACCAACTAAATAAAGTGGAGAGTACGAGAAACGTACGGTTCTCGGGGCAAATGGGGCATAGCAAGGGGCTAAGTAAACTAAACCTCAAACCGCTCCCAAAACACAATCTCTCTCCATAATTAAAAAAAAAACAATCAAGTTATGTTTACAAAAACAAACGAAAATAAATTTATTCAAAATTTAAACAAACAAATTAAATTTAATAAAGTAACCATCAAATATTTGAATAAGTTCCGTAAAACGTTTACTGAACACACACTTGTTAAATAGAAAAAGAAATATTAATAAATGTCCATCTGAGATTAGAAATCTACTACTTCTTCAACGTAAACCTTGAACAGCTGTTTCTTCAAAGTAAACACTAATCAACTGTTTCAGAGTTTCAAAGACAAAATTCAGTTAAAATTTTAAAATAATAATACCAAAATAAAAATTCGTTTAACATAGTCCTGTGTTACTCTATACATGACCTCTGAATAAATATTCTCGAAATATATTATTGCCGAAATTGACTTTACTTGTCACGCAATCAGCTTTTCCTGACATCTCTCTTAACTTTACTTTCATTCCGAAAATACAAATTTTAAAATAATTCCTCTGTTAATTTGACATGAATCTTCCGATAATACACCTTCCTATGTCTCGTTCACCAATTCACAATATTTATACAAATTGTTAAAGGTTGATCTGTCTTAAGACCACCTATCCATATCGTTAAACATCCTTGATGTAAACAAAGAACATCGTCATGTTCCTTGAACATCCATCCCCAAATTGTTATTCAATTGTTTAAATGCACTTCAAATATCAAAATAAATGTTTATTGTTACAATAAACCTCCTAGTTACCAAATAATTATGGAAATTATTAATAAAAGTTCGAAAAATTATGAATAATAATATCAATTAATATTAAACAAATTCACTGGTTATTTATTGATACAAATCAATATTTATTATTATAAATATTTATTTGAGCATATTACCCACAAATATAAATAATATTATTATTTATTAATTTCTGTATATCAGCTGTTTGTAAGTTAATTTGTTTAATTAACTTTATCAACATTTTAATTATTCTTACGCATTGTTTACTTTCATTTAAATTGTTTTTACTTATTAATTGTTGCTAGTATTGTTTACTTTTAGTCCGAGTATTGTTTACTTTTATTTACAACATCACCACACCACTTATCCAAACTGTAGTTATCTATTTACATAACTTCCTCTTCTATTCATCCATCACATTGCTTTCTTTACCGGGTGAGTTAGCCGAGGTCGTTACGGCATGACTGCTGGCAGTCGCTCACATCCGGGAGGCGAGGAGGTTCGAATCCCCCCGCCGGCAACCTTGAAGATGGTCTTCTGTGGTTTCCCATCTTTCTTCCAGGCAAATGCCGGGGTTGGTCCCTAACTATAGGCCACAGCCGCTACCTTCCAACTCCTCGTCCTTACCTTCCAACTACCCTCCCCGACGGTACTTGTAGCTCACCCATTGTGTGTCCGTCTCGAAGCAGCTACAAAACTGGCGAGCCGAACATGTCCTCGGACACTCCCGGCACTAAAAAAAAAGCCATACGCTAAAAAAATTGCTTTCTTTTATTATTTAGAGTCAACTTTATTTGTTAGTTAAAATTACCACCATTACGTTCGTAGGGAGTAGGCACAATAAGCCGGTCCTGGCACAGGGCAAGATGGCCGCCGCGCGCAACTCCCCTATGTTATTCTTATGGGAGGGAGAGTCATAGCTGGCACAGGGGCTATTGTGCAAATGGCCGCCACCTCCTGAGACTGTAAATGACGTTGGTAAATGGAATATTTATTATTATTATTATTAATATTATTATTATTATTATAAATTATAATTTTTATTATTAATATTATTATTATTACTATTAGGTAATTATTGATTGACCATGTACAATCAAGACCAGCCTTATATTGTCCTCCTCGTGGTGTAGCGGCTAGTAACCTTGGATGTCACCGCGAAGGCCCGATTTCGATTCCTGGCTCTGCCAGGAAATTTAATTTCTGGTCTGAGAGCTGGAACGGGGTATACTCAGGCTCATGAGGCAAAAGTGAGAAAAGACGGGTTTGATTCCTACTGTACCTCATCCATTTTGAAAGTGTTTCTTTGTGGTTTCCCACTTTTATTCCAGGAAAATGCTTGGATGGTTCTTAACTTAACGCCACGGCCACCTCCTTTTCAATCCTCATAGGAATTATAAATACACACACTAATACAGCCATCACAATAACACAGGTCATCAGACAAATTCAACACACGCCTAAGTACACGGAACTAAATGATTTCGATGTCAAAATCTCTCAAATGAAACAACAACTACTGTAATATTCATGTCCTCCTTGTGGTGTAGTGGCTAGCATTCTTGGCTGTCACCGCTTAGGCCTGAATTTGATTCACCGCTCTGCCAAGAAATTTAATTTCTGGTCTGAGGGCTGCAATGGGGTACACTCAGCCTTGTGAGGCAAAAGTATGAAAAGGCGGGTTTGATTCCTACCTCAGCCATTTTGGAAGTAACTTTTGTGGTTTCCCACTTCTACTCCAGGAAAATGCTTGGATGGTTCTTAACTTAAGGCCACGGCCACTTCCTTTTCAATCCTCATCAGAATTATAAATACACACACTAATACAGCCATCACAATAACACAGGTCATTAGACAAATTCAACACACAGCTAAGTACTCGGGACTAAATGATTACGATGTCAAAGTCCCTCAAATAAAACAACAACTACTGTAATATTCATGTGCACCACGTGGTGCAGCGTCTAGTAATCTTGGATGTCACCGCGGAGGCCTGGGTTCGATTCCTGGCTCTGTCAAAGTACTTAATTTCGGTTCCAGGACTGGAACGGGGTACACTCAGCCTCATGAGACAAAACTAAAAAAAGGTGGGTTTGATTCCTACCTCAGCCATTCTGAAAGTAGTTTTCTGTGGTTTCCCACTTCTACTCCAGAAAAATGTTGGGATGGTTCTTAACTTAAGGCCACGGCCACTTCCTTTCCAATCCTTGTCGGAATTATAAATACACACACTAATACTGCCATCACAATAACACAGGTTATCAGACAAATTCAACACACAGCTAAGTACACGGAACTAAATGATTATGATGTCAAATTCCCTCAAATGAAACAACAACAACTACTGTAATATTCATGTGCACCACGTGATGCAGCGTCTAGTAATCTTGGATGTAACCGCGGAGGCTTGGATTCGATTCATGGCTCTCTAAAAATACTTAATATTGGTTTCAGGACTGGAACGGGGTACACTCAGCTTCATGCGACAAAACTAAAAAAAAAAACATTCTGAAAGTGGTTTTCTTTGGTTTCCCACTTCTACTCCAGGAAAATGCTGGGATGTTTCTTAATTTAAGGCCACCTCCTTCCCATTCCTCATCGTAATTATAAATACACTAATACAGTCAACACAATAACAGGTTATCAGACCAATTCAACACACCTAAGTACTCGGGACTAAATGATTACGATGTCAAAGTCCCTCAAATGAAACAACAACAGCAACTACTGTAATATTAATGTCCACCTCATGGTGCAGCGGCTAGTAATCTTGGATGTCACCGCGGAGGCCTGGATTGGATTCATGGCTCTGTCAAAGTACTTAATTTTGGTTTCAGGACTGGAACGGGGTACACTCAGCCTCATGAGACAAAACTAAAAAAAGGTGGATTTGATTCCTACCTCAGCCATTCTGAAAGTAGTTTTCTGTGGTTTCCCACTTCTACTCCAGGCAAATGCTGGGATGTTTCTTAACTTAAGGCCATGGCCACCTCCTTTCCAATTCTCATCAGAATTATAAATACACACACTAATACAGCCATTACAATAATACAGGTTATCAGACAAATTCAACACACAGCTAAGTACTCGGAACTAAATGATTACGATGTCAAAGGCCTTCAAATGAAACAACAACAACAACTACTGTAATATTATTGTCCACCTCTTGGTGCAGCGGCTAGTAATCTTGGATGTCACCTTGGAGGCCTGGATTCGATTCATGGCTCTGTAAAAATACGTAATTTTGGTTTCAGGACTGGAACGGGGTACACTCAGCTTAATGAGACAAAACTTAAAAAAAAGGCGGGTTTGATTCCTACCTCAGACATCCTGGAAGTGGTTTTCTATGGTTTTTCACTTCAACTCAAGGCAAATTCCATGACCTCCAATTATTAGACTCGAATGAAATGAAAATCCACAGCCTGCTTCCAGTCTCCGACCGGGTCAGGAATGGAATGAATGAAGCCCCTATCTAGCGGCGAGGATATGAACTGTGCCGGCTGCCGAGGCCTGACGCACTCCTCTGGGGCAATGATTAAATGAATGACAGATGAAATGAAATGATAGTGGAGAGTGTTGCTGGAATGAAATTTTGACAGGGAAAACCGGAGTACCCGGAGAAAAACCTGTCTGCCTCCGTTTTGTCCAGCACAGATCTCACATGGAGTGACCGGGATTTGAACCACGGACCCAGCGGCGAGAGGCCGGCGTGCTGCCGCCTAAGCCACGGAGGCTTTATTAGACTCAAATAAAGAATATAAATCAGTTACACATTCTTATTCAAAATCAATTTATATATTTTATTTGATTACTATACTTAGTGATGCTTTCTCCCTGTGGACTTGCAACTTATCCCATAATATATTGCGTCTAGAAATTTTCAAAATTGGAGATTCTTAGGGATACCTGAACTGGGTCCAACGTGTTTCATTTTTGTAGACTTTGGAATGTATACTTTAAATCAGGTAATTTCAATGCATTGTCAACGAATCTTTGATTAGTCCAAGATTAATCATCATCATCATCATCATCATCTTCTTCTTCTTCTTCCTCTTCTGCTTGAACCGGCTCCAATTTCCTGATGCGGTGAATGAGCGTTCTCCATTTATTTCTCTCTAAGAATGTTTCCTCTTCCATAATTTGCTGTAAACCTAGACCTCTCTCTCCAAGATCATTTCTAACCTGCTCGATACATCTCTTCCTTGATCAACCTCTTGCTCTCTTGCCTTTCAGTTATTTCTCAAACCAGACTCTAGTTGTTCTTTATGTGTCCAATTCTTTTGAGATGACCGAACTATTTCAGCATGGTTTCAACAGAGATCTCATTAAGAAATTGTTATATTTGGACAAGATGGCGTATCTTATCATTTATTTTTATTTTGTCCCTCTTTGTTTTCTGAATAATAGTTCTTATAAAACTTTAGCTCTACTGCTTGTAGTTTGCTGGTATTTTTCTTGGATTGGGTACAGGTGTCTATGCTATAGGTAGTAACAGGTACAAAGAAGCTCTTGTAGAGTATTAATTTTGATCTTAAAGGAACTTACTTATCCCAAAAGACTTTAAATTCCTTTGCTCTAAATTCATACAAAAACTAGAATAAAGTAATCTAAACAAAACGTGTAATATTCTATAATAGCAAGGCTACTATTTTAGTGGAAACTCTAAAGAATTATTTTTAGTAAGTTTCTTAAAAGAAAATGTAATTAAGACTATTTATGAAACGTTTGAAATAATATCTCCACTTTGCAAACAATTTTACTGCATTAATTCATAAAGTGTAAAATCGAAATGTTGTAAAACTGACGTTTAGTCGAATAATTAACACATCCGTGAACTTCCAAATTACTAATACAAACACTAATACTGTACACACATTACAATAAGACAGATTATTACACGAATTTCACACACACACCCCAGTGTATGGCAACATGACCATGATGTCGCCAACGAAATCTAACCTAGAAAATTAGCTTCACACAGGTTTAGTCTGCAGAAGGATCTTTCGCGTGCCAAAAATCTATAACTTGGGACCGTGGGCTCTACTTTTCCTTTGAAGGAAGGCATACTGAATGATTTTAACACTCTTAAAAAATCCAAAGGCTTCGGCCGGGTTTGAAGCCGCTATCTTAGACACAGCAGTTCAGCATGCTACCAAGTACGCCACCGAAGTCACTACAATGAAATAGGTACTTAAGCAGATTCCAGAAACAACATGTACAGCGTATTCCGATTCAACAAGGAACTGTAAAAAGGGTTGCCTACCCACCCGCAATCAGCTTGAAATCTGCTCGCAGCGCGTTAGCGACGGGGCTGAATTCGATTTCACTGATTGCCGCCTTCTTATGCAACATTGCAAAGTATTTTGCTCTTTAAAAATATATTTACACGGCTTCACAATAAGTTTGAACGATTTCTGTTTCAGAACTTGTTATTTTACGCTTCAGTAGATGGCTTTTGCTGAGCATTTCTATGAAATAAAATTTTCTTTTACAACACAATGTATTTTTGTGTTGTATTTTATTTACAACACAACTTATTGCTTTTTAACCCAATACCACGAAACGAGATACAATTTCGAAATGATTTGTTACAAAATTGAGTTTAGTTAAGAATATGTTTCAACGATTTCTAAATCAGAACTATTTACCTGCAACAATCTAAAATGATAGAACGACGAACACAGGCAGTTTAGTCTTACTTCATACTCCAGGACATCATGGATGATTTTACATTGGCGAAGTTGAACAACATGCTTTTTCAACAAAATAGTCATCCAGCGCACTCCTCGAGACTGGCTAGAGAAATTTTAAACCTTTTGTGTCCTGGCCCGTGGATAGGAATTGGCGGCTTTATAGAATTCCCACCACGTTCACCTGATCTGACCGTCCTGGATTTCCTCATTTGGGGCTACATCAGGTCGAGAGTATTTTAAAGATCACCACCAACACCCAAAGAAATGGAGCTCGTCATTACCAAAGCCTTTGCGGAAATTACTCCTCAGATGTTGGCGAACGCAAGAGAGAACTTCATGCGACGAGTGGCCCTCTGCTTGGAGAATGATGGACGCCACTTCGAACACCGTATGTTATGATGACGAGGATAATTGTTGGTTTAAGGGGCCTAACATCTAGGTTATCGGCCCATAACACCGTATGTAAATGACCATTGGCAGTAGATGTAACGTCTGTGATAAATTAACTTTTTAGTCGCATCGAAGACTAACTACACTCTTGTAACAAATCATTTCCAAATTGTATATCGTTTTGTGGTATTGGGTTAAAAAGCAATAAATTGTGTTATAAATAAAATACAACACAAAAATACATTGTGTTGTAATAAACTATGTTAAAATAATAAAATGTTATTTCATAGAAATGCTCTGCAAAAGCCATTAACAGAAGCGTAAAATAACAAGTTCTGAAACAGAAATGGTTCAAACTTATTGTGAAGCCTGTGTAAATATATTTTTAAAGAGCAAAATACTTTGCAATGCTGCATATGGAGGCGGAAATCAGTGAAATTGAACGCAGTCCCGTCGCTAACGCGCCGCGAGCAGATTTCAAGCAGATTGCTGTTGGGTAGGCAACCCATTTTACAGTTCCGTGTTGAACCGGAACACGTTGTACATGGGTTTAAATGGTCACGATATTGGATAAGCACCTAAAGTGTGACCATATGGCTAATTGGTTAGCATGGTAGACTTTGACCTTAAGGGATTTAGGTTTCACTCCTAGGAATTTTAATCTGTTATGGGAATGGGAAACATAATTATGGAAAGAAGGGTTGAGGCTAAGGACTGCAGGGTAGGTCAAGGTTCGAATATGCTGAACAGATTGTATTAGATGTAGCTTACATTAGCTTGAGCAGGGAGTAACTGCCCGCCTTGTGAGGAAAACTCAGACGTGATAAACTTATTTCCTACCTCAGTTTTGTGGTTTTACCACTTTTATATTAGGCAAATGCACTGATGATTGTTAACTTAAGGTTATGACTGCCTCTTTCCCAATCCTGACTTGAGTTTTAAAAAATTACACCAATAACTATGCAGGAATCATTTATCTATTGGTTCTTCATTATCTGAGTCGTTGCTCACGATTTAACGCACACGGCTAGTTCATGTTATAACTACAAAGGACAACAAATGAAGAGGTGAAGACGAGGCATTAGGAGTGTGGGTGAGATAACAATTAAGAAAAAAAACACATCAAATATTTGTATTAATTTAATTTTTACAATAGATACACACTGATTACAACGTTGTCTCTTTACCATTGCTTGTCATAGTTTTTAAACATAACACTTGTTGAAAATTATTTCAGGGGATGCGTGTTGCTACGTTGACCCATCACACAATAATACCAGCATTACGAAGTTCATCTTCTATTTCTAATAGCTCTTCCTCATAACCAATATGACCAGCCGGTTTACAGTCATGCAAGAGCTGTAGGCGTTCGACTATTATATTAGGATCGTTCCAATAGGTATTATTGATGAATGGTTTCCCACGGCGAGCAATGACTGATGTTTTCAAAAACTGGGAAAGCGGTGTTGGTTTTATAGGTGTAAGAACTTATCATCATCTTCATCATAATCATCATCATCATCATCATCATCATCATCGTCATCATTACCATCATAATTTCCACCTCTGTCCACAGTCTCTTCAATGGTTTGAGTTGCCTTTGAAAGTGTTGAAACCTTTTTTTGATGTGCTGGAGTGCTTTAACATAGTTATGTTATTATTATCACCATCACCATCCTTTTCACCTTCCCCTACCAACTCTTTGATGGTCTGTGTTAACTCTGATAGAGTTGAGGGCTTTGCAGATGTGGGTGAGTGCCTCAACATGGGTTTTAGAGGAGGTGTTAAAGGTTTCTCATCAAACAACTTGCTATCAGCACGAGTGCGATCTAGTGTATGAAACTTGAGGATAATATTATCTTGAGCAGCAGTATCTTTTTCTCGGACTTGTTTTTTTGCTTTGGTTTGGGTTTTCTTTACTTTTAGACTAGCATCATTATTAAGTTTACAATGATGATTGTTTGAAGAAAGTATGTTGAAGTCTTTTGTCTTAAACATTTCTCGACACTGTTTCGATCGTTGCTTTGAACAGCGCCAAATAACATCCCCGTCTTTTTATGATATATGAGTATCCTTTATAGTAAGCATATGGTTTACCATGTCTGGTTGTTGATACTTTCATATCGACTGATAAGCATGAACTGAACTCTTGTAGAGTTAATGCAGTAATAAGAATGATGGAGTTTGTAGTGGGCACGATTTAAAGTTGTCGCGATTTGAAGTGGGCGCGATTTGAAGTGGGCGCGATTTGAAGTGGGCGTGATTATAGTGGGCGCGATTTACAGGTCAGGGTCAGATTCCTAAAAAAAAGTAACGAATACAGTGATGAATGCTATTACCATTTCCTTTTCAGATCTCTATTTAACAATGTAGCGTTACAGGAGAAAGTAATTATCAATTCGAGGTGTATAAATGGTATAATTGGTTGTTTTTTTCTTGCTTATTGACATTATTTTGTGCCAGAATATCTTTACTAGTAGCTACTGTCACTAGGTCGTTCTTGATTTCAACTGATGTCGGCTCGTCGGCTTATTTGATGTCCGCTTGTAGGCGTATTTGATGTAGAGTTATTTGTTGGCCTATTGATGTCGGCTCATTCGTATGATGTAGGTTAGGTTAGCATAGGTTAGGTTTTCTGCTATATCCACTATTTTTGAACGTTTTGATTACACGTGCTGTAAAAGTCAACTCTAGAGGGCAATGGATGCACGTTTCTTTCAATTATCAAAGTAAGGGAATGGTTCATTCACATCAGCCTTTTATAGCCTTTACTAGCCAGGGTTAGAAAGTCTGTTTAACACAGTACGCAATTATAATACCAGATTTTATCAGCGTACATTGGTGGCCAGTTGATAGCATACGCAAACGTTATTAGACTATGCTAGATGCCATGCTCCAAGATGGATGTAAGTTAAGGGGAGGTTGTAAGCCCTATCTCCGCCATGTTAAATTTGTCAACTTCATGTTCCTTTTTCTCATTAAGTATTTAACCTATTGAAACAAAACCTTACAGATATATAGATCTATATTTTATATTTAAAGGGTTGTTTTTGGAAATGTGTATGTTTGTAATTTTTTTCAGAGGTTACATTTTTCAACTTTCTTCTCTACGAAAACATAAAATATTATTTTTTCTATTTATGATAAAATCACAGGAAAACATACAATCCTTTAGTTGATCATATTGAATTACTGAACAAAAATTCAGAGCGCTATTGTTAATACTTCCTGAGAAATAGGAACATTTGCCTCGAAAAAATCAAAAGTGAAGAAAAATGCTCTTCAAGATAAGTGTTACCTTAATGTGCACCAGGCCCATATTCAGGATCACCTGGGTTGTCTTCATATTCTCTGTCCCTCTTCTGGTTTCTTTTCAACTTCCTAGCTTATTTAGAGAGAGAAAAGAAGGAGAAAGAGGATAAGAAGTAGGAGGAGAAGGAGGAGAGGGAGGAGCAGGAGAAGGGGAAAGAGAAGAAGGAGCAGGAGGAAGAGGAAAATGATCAGGAGAAGAAGGAGAAAGAGAGGAAGGAGCAGGAGAAGGAGGAGGAGGAGGAGGAGGAGAAGAAGCAGCAGGAGAAAGAGAAGAAGGAGGAGGAGAAGAAGGAAGAGAAGAAGGAGCAGAAGAAGAATGAGGAGAAGGAGAAAGAGAAGAAGGAGCTGGAGACGAAGGAGGAGTAGAAGGAGCAGGAGGAGGAGGATTAGGAGGAGAGGATAAGGAGGAGAAGGATAAAGAGAAGAAGGAGCAGGAGGAGGAGAAGAAGGAGCAGGAGAAGGAGATGGAGGAAAGGAAGGAGATAGAGAAGAAGGAGTAGGAGAAGGAGGAGAAGGAGGAGCAGGAGAAGAAGGAAGAGATGGAGAAATATAAGGAGAAGGAGAAGGAGGAGGAGCAGGAGAAAGAGAAGTAGGAGGAGAAAGAGAAGAAGGAGCAGGAGAAGGAGAAGGAGCAGGAGAAAGATAAGAAGGAGGAGAAGGAGAAAGAGAAGAAGGAGAAGGAGAAGGAGGAGGAGCAGAAGAAGGAGGACGAGCAGGAGAAGAAGATTGAAGAGGAGAAAATATGCCAGTTCTCAGGAACAGATCTTCAAGGGGGGCGTGGCTTTAAATGGCCTATAAATGGCGTTTAGTTAACATTTTCAGCAAATAAGCATATGTATATTATAAATTGGACTTCAGGCTATCAACATAACATAAAATCTAAAATTCCACTTTTTGACCCAAAACAGCTTACACCCTCCTGTCCAAGTGCAGAGTCATTCCTGAGGTACCATATGCGTCGCACAATTAGGAAGAAATGTCTAGCACTGCCGTATATCGCCATAATCCATCGTAACAGCCCATTCTGAAGCTCCTGTGAGGAGCCTTCTCCAGCGGTGGTGGTGGGTGAGAGACCCTCTCCACTCACCTGATCTCAGTCCAAGTGATTTTGATTTCATTCTTCAAGTGAAGAATTCACTGAGTGTAAAGCGGTTTGCAAACAAGGAGGATATTGTAGTAGCGTTGCGACGAGTGGTGGTACACCTAGGCTAATTGCATACAGCCGATGGTATGCAACGCATCCCAATCATTGACAAAGATAAGTGAAAGCCTTGGGAAATTTGCTGCTTCATTTAGGGGCTTTGTGACATGATGGTCATGTAGCCTCGTGTACTTGCGTGCATATATATATATATAATCTATAATATCATTTGTCTGATAACATGTGTTATTGTGGTATCTGTAGTAGTAGTGGTTGTTGTTGTTGTAGTAAGAGTATTAGTGTGTATTTGTAATTCAGGTGAGGATTGGGAAGGAGTCATCCGTTGCCTTATGTTAGGAACAATCGCGGCAGTTACCTGGATTATAAGTGGGAAACCACGAAAACCCACTTCGAGGATGGCTGACAAGGAAGTATCAGGTAAGACACATCGATACCTATCTTCAAACTTTGTGGACGCAATCATTGCACTATAAGAGGACAGCATGGCAAAGATTAGCCGCCAGATTGAACTGCAAGGCTCCAAAATCATGTGGCGAATCTCTAAAATAAATCAATACGAAGTAGCGAGTACCGTACATGTTCGAACGGACAGCCCTGACGGCTCATGCACTCAAAGCCGGTGGCAAGCAGCCGCACTCTCCAGTCAGCATATACGCCCCACCACACAACTACTCCGAGTGCCGGGGATGTCCAGCTCCGCCAGCCGTCATGCCAGCATACCAGGATGTCAGGTACGATTTGGGAGCCTTGCAGTTTAATCTGGCGGCTGATTTTCCACACGTTGTCCTGATACTTCCATTGTGAGGTAGGAATCGAACCCACCTCTTCTTAGATGTGCCTCACGAGGCTGAGTGTACCCCGTTCCAGTCCTCGAACCAGATTTTTTTGACAGAGCCGGGAATCGAACATGTACCTCAGCCAAGAATGCTAACCGCTACACCAGGAAGTACTGTGGACTTGGGAGTTGGCTGCGACTAACGTACTTTGCTTTCTCCTGTGCATATTAGAGCAATGGTTTCTATTTACGCTTCTTGCAATTTCTCTTACCCACTGGCTCTTTAACCCGGATCCAATTCGGTATTATTACACGTCAGATAAATCCTTGCTGGCGGTAGATGTATGAACAGTGTGACTAATATACTCACATAAAAAAGTTTTGCATCACCTGTGTATCGCATAAACACATTCCGGCTGGACCTACGTTGACATGATGCGCAAAACTTGATCCTTTGAACTGTCAGAAACTGTAAACAAACCGGCCTATTGCCCCATCTATCGAAAGCATACCCATTTCGTTATATGTAGGTAAGGCAGTAACATTCGTACCATAATTCAATACACAGTGTAGGAACAGTATAGGGTGTTTGTAGCCATTGTATGGACGTTCTCCGATGACAAGAACACGAATATCAACGTTTGATCGCACGTGGATTATTGCATTATGTCAACAATGACTTTCATCAAGATAAGTTGCAAGGCGATTAGTCGTGAGGCAGAGTGATGTAATAAGGACCTGGAATCGTTTTCAAACCACAGGTAGTGTTCATGACTTGCTCCGTACTGGTCGCCCTATGCCAACAACTGCAGCAGACGACGGTATCTGCGACTTCTCGCCCACAGAAACCCCGACCAGACTGGCAGCAGGACAAACAATGACTTTGTGAGGGCCACCGGGAGGCAAGTGTCAAACCAGACTGTACGCAACAGACTCCACAACAATACTCTCCGTATGCTAGACGTCCATGGAGAGGTCCGACCTTTTAACCCAGACACCATGCAGCACGGATCCGGTGGGCCCAGAATCACCAAGAATGGACTATGGAAAATTGGTGCAAAATTATCTTCACAGATGAATGCCGCATATGTTTGCTACCAGATGACCGTCGACAACGTGTGCGGAAGTAACCTGGTAATGCTGCACGCCAGAGGCATTCCGTTAATCGAGTTCATCAAGGTGGCGGATCAATGATGTTCTGGGTGGGTATCATAAGAGGGTTTCGGACGCCATTATGCCCATACTGGCACGCTCAAGGCTCCACAATTCAGGGATAACCACCTCCAACCCATCGTTGAACCGTTTCATCAGCATTTCGGGGAGGAATTAAAGTTCATAGACGACCAATCCCGAGTCCATCGTGCCGGCATCGTCAACGATTTAATAAATCGTGCCAGTATTTCATGAATGGATTGGCCTGCATGTTCCCCCGATATGAATCCAATTGAACATGCTTGGGATAAATTGAAAAGAGCTGTGCAAGGACGTCCTGACCAAAGACGAAATCTACGGGAGTTAAGAAGGCTGCCATTGAAGAATGGGATACATTAGACCCGCAGTGGTTAAATGACCTCGTGGGCAGCATGTCACGTGGGGTGCAGACTTGCATTCATGGAACCCTTTATTGAATGAGGTTGCTACACCATGGGCTTACCTCAAGAAACGATTTTTGGGTTCCGTTGGACTACAAGAGAAATAATTTTTTGGGTTTTGTTTGTCTACACATCGGAAGATGGATTACTTTATCAATACCAGTTCACCATAGTATAGATAGAATACCATAGGACTTTTGTTTGGTGGGTGATGCAAAACTTTCTTTGATATGTGTAAGTTTTCCTGAAGATATCGGTACAGTCTGAACTCTATGTCAATGTATCCTTGTGGAACGAGCTTCGTTTTTGGTCAGTTGGGTATTATTTTAATGTCTATATTACGAACATAGTTTTGAGGTATTCATGCACTTAACGGAAGAGTAGTGAATTAATGCAGTAGTATAAGTGGTATATTATATATTAGCATCAGCAGCACAATAACACACGCTTGCTGTGGAGTGCACATGCCTTCCCTCTTGCCTCACACTAGTCATGACGCGTCGATAGAAATATTTAAACAGTTGACAGCGCACTCTCGTTTCGTCAGACGGGTACTACCATTGCTAATCACATTCCAGTTTAAGTGGGGCGTTACTTTTTGGCCAGTACATATTATGTTCGCAGTGCTGTCTCCACGCACAGTGAGCCTTCATACCTTTCTGATCACTGCAAATAAAGTGCGAAATGTGTCCTTGGCAGCGCAAGTGCATATTCAGTGTTCTCAGTGTTCTACAATTCTCACGTGCTTACGACTAGTCCATCTATAACCTTCAATCTTACACAGTAGGCCTGAAATTCCTGTTGCTTTATTGGCTCATAAAATATAGTTGCATGACTTATAGATTGACCCTCATATAATATTGTATTTAATTGTCTAATACAAGTACAGATACAGGCATAGTGGTTTGATATTCCGAAAAAGACATTGAAATGATCTTAAATAAAATAATAAAATGAATCATATAATAACTGGCGACACACCAAGACCGCTTTCAGACGCATAAAATGTGTGACCACTACCCATTAAATTAACAAACCTTAAATTGTAATTGGTAGCACTCAATTTGAGGACTGGAGGAAGCGCATAGTCCAGCCACAAAACTCGACAGTCAAAGTGACAAGTAAGGTTTACACATGCGAACGATGAAATACTTGCATTCTTGTTAGCTCAGTTGGAAAGGGCATGGGAAACGAGAGTGCCTGACTGGTTGCAAGTGAGGTGGTTTCGAATGTCTAATTTTCATCTTCCATTACTTGCCAAAGCTGCTGTCAATCATATTGCCTTTCAGTGACTGAATGTTTATGTAGCCATAAAAAGGGTCGTTTGATATGCAGGGCGACACGACCTGAACACTAGTTTGTTAATGGAGTTAACACTGGAACACACGGCCCATTTACGCACACCGATCAACGGACATTCCTAGGCGATGGAGCGTGGTACTCCTCGTGGTGTAGTGGTAAGCATTCTTAACTGTCATCCCTGAGGCTCGGGTTCTATTTCCGATTTAAACAAGACATGTAATTCTGGGTCGCGGGTAGAAACGGAGCACACTCAATCTCTTGAGGCAAAACTGAGAAAATACGGGTTCGATTCACACCTCAGCTATCCTAGGAGTGGATTCTCGTGGATTGCCACTTATTCTCCAGACAAATATTGGTATGGTTCTTTACGTCCTCTCCAATCTTTGTCTCGATTACAAGTACTCACTCTATTACACACATCACAATAACACAGGTTTGCAGTCAAATTCTATATACACCCAGGTACAATGAAGGGCTGTAGACCACGATGTACAAAACCCTAAATGAATCAACAACAGCAACTTATTATCAGAGTCACCACGGCTACCCACTGAGTGTCAATGATCGCATCTCAGAATATGTGTATGGAACTAACTTCACGCTTGGCACACTGTAAGTCCAAGATGTTTTTGACATATTTCAAGTAAATCGAGAAGTTTAGTGCTACTAACATAATTCTATGCTCGATATTCAACTGATGTACTGTATGTTTTTACACCAGATTTTTCAGTGAAATAATTGCCTTAAGTGACATAACTCTGCTAATTTAGAAAGTCCTCAGGAAACATTTGTGCTATAGACTTAATATCGGGCAATGTGTTCATATAAACAATTTGAAGCCCTGCACAGTATTATGACTTAATATTGCAGATGTTTTTTGAGCAAAACATATAACTTAGGTCACGTACATATTCTACGCACGTTTATAAGGTCCACGTGTAACTGCGTGTCATTTCCACAACTTGTCATGAAACTCTACCAACTTGTTATATAGGCTACAATGTAAGACAAAAAATATATGATTGTGCACCTTTTCGCCCTTTTTGTAAATGTGAACTGTAGTCTCTCCATATCTCAGAATCCATGCAAGGAAACAATTTCAAATATACTACTAGCCATTAAAAGATGCACTTGTTTCTAAACGCTGCAGTTGGAGCAGCCATGGAAATGAATCAAATCAGGAAGTTTCTCATCACTATTGACGGCTACAAATCTGACTAAAATATAAAGGTGAGGGTGGCTAGTGCAGATGGTGCTAATTAAAGAAAATCTATAGGTGTAGAGAATCAAGCGATGACATAGATTTTAAGAAATCAAATTTGGAATATATTCACGAGCGAGATGGGAGAGTTCAAACTGTGTAATATGGTCTTAATAATTTTAAGAGAAAGATGCAAAACTTCGTGACATACCATCGAGGGTGATACTTAAAAAAATGCCACAGTACGAGAAGATAAGTAATTTTACAACTAACGACGTGTTACGAGTACGGTACAAGGTCAGGAGTAAAGTAATGCCGCAGAGCCGATGTACACTGTGTGCTGTGGGGTGTATTTCATATGGCCATGAGGATAAAGTGTAGTTTTCTGCTAAATGACACTCTGAGTAAACTATTCATTTCTTCATGTAATACAAATTTGGTATTTCTTTGTGAGAGCAAAAATGCTGTATATAAAGTACCAGTGCAACGCTCATGACCCTGTCCTTTCTGCTGTTAAATGGCTTCGTGAAACGTTGTGTTTAGTTCATTATATTATCAGAACGAATTTGACTCGCCAGCTACCATGCTTGAGTTCGTATTTGCTATGTATTTAATTATGGATTCTGGTCTGAGGGTTGAAACCATCTTCGTGAGGAGAACTGAAATGATGCGAGTTCAGATTCCACTTCAGCCAATCAGAATGGTTTTGTACTTCTACTCCAGATAAAATAGGGAGTGTATTAAACTAATCCCAATTGCAAACACACATACCATTACCGACGTTTGGAAAGCAAGGTGCTGATCTTCCCTTCCCCACCCCCAAATGAACTTATCGTTAGAGGAATAGTATCCGACCATTTTGCTTTCTACTCAAGAAGTTGTTTCTCCTAGATGTTGAGTCCCCTCAAAAATAAACGTGAAGTTCAGCAGACTGTGGATCCCCGTGCCAAGAAAGAGTGTAACAAGTTATATGAGAAGTTCCAAGTTTGGTTCGTTCAGATCTGTCGTGCCACGTCTCACCCAGGTTTCCTGGAAATATGGGAAGTTATAAGCACGTGCTTTGCTAGCCACCAGGCTGTCATCGCCTGACTCGTAAATAGGCTGAGTACTTTTCCCTTTTTCCGCATAGGATTAAAACGTATCGTGCCCTACAGTAGTAAACAGATCGTTTTGTCTAGAACAGTGTCAGAATTCTTCGATTTTGAGTTGTGCTGAAGTGTCGTGTAACTAAACAGGAAAGGGGTCCACGAAATTCATAGCTTAATTTTATGTTGCAGCAATGAGAATTGTATAGGTAGACCGAGCATTAGCTGTAATACAGCTGTAACCAACTTGCCGAACAACCTCTGCAGGTTATTAAGTAGCCTATAAAACATACGTAATTCACTTTTGTGTTTCGATTCCTTGGTAGATATTCCTAGATTTTTAAATTTTCCATACTTCAAGAATTTAAACTGTCGCTATGTAATTGTATTGAACTTGACCATGAATTTCACAAATATTATACTCAACAAGTTTCTTTCTGTTTAAACACATTTATTCTCATTACATGTGATATCTGTCAAATTAGCAGCCTTAAAATAAAGGAAGCATTAAACATTAATTAGAATTTGTTTATTTATATATTGGTGTTGAAAGGCTTGTTGTAATTTGGCAATTCCAGAAACAATGGAGAATGTTTGCGGTTAAAAGCAAGAAAAAGTGCGAAAGTCCATTTTCCGAAGTTAGTTACGGGACTTTACTTAATGTAGATTCATGTAGCTCATCCAGCTTTAAAGAAGGCTGCCATTCTCATTCTGTATCGGGAGATATGTCAGAAACAGCCAAGAAACCGAAGAGGCGTTTTGATCCAGACTGGAATAACACCATTCCATGGATTTTCTATGTCCAAATAAAAAGCACCTTTCTGTGCTCTACCTGTATGATCATATTTTAGAAGAAAAGTTTCCAATTTTCGACAAACAGATATATGACTTTCAATAATATCGGTTTCTGTAATTGGAAGAAGGGCACTGAAAAGATAAAAGTTCGCAAACTTTCAGTCTGTCAAAGTAAAGGAGTTCTGAAATGTAATTCTTTGAAAGGTAGAGTCAGTGTATGTTCGCAGATATCTGACAAAAAACAAACCTAATGGTAATGGATCGTACAAGTTTAATACAAACATTTCCGTAGCTAATATATCTATCTAAGCAAGATAATGCTATTAGAGGCCATACTGAGTACTATGACTTGTTAAAAGTACGACGTGAAGATCCAGCTGAATTACAGATGTAGCTTCAAACGCAATCGTGATATGCAAAATGAAATATTTTACAGAATGAGCTATACACTTCCACGAAAGTTAATCGCAACGGTGAACACTATTTTGTTTCGCAATAGTAGGCGATGAAACAGTTGATGTCAGTAGGAAGATTCATCACAATTTGAAGAGCTGTTTCTTTTGGCTTCTATGAAGCAGAAACCACAATATCATCAACCTTGTTCGGAATCATATGCGGTATGTATCTACTTGCTCTCTTTGGTTTGTCCATCACAAATTGTTGAGGCCAATGCTTTGATGGAGCTGTCCATGTGTCTGCTGCGTCTAATCGAGTGCAAGTTAATATTAAACTTGGAAAAATAGCCTAACGCGTTTACTAAACTTGGTGGTACAAGGTTCAAAATCAGCAATTCCTATGAGTAGAGATGCAATTAATATGGTCAATGATATACTGTAATTAGTTTTGTGAGAGATTACTCTAGGAGGCTAGCATTTCTTCAATCAATAAGATGCAATGCAACACCTAATCTAAGACTACTGTGTCCTATAAGATAAACAGTCAGGTGTAATTCGCCTTCTTCTGTACTTTGTAATTACACAGCGTTGGTTGACTATTGTACGTGTGATACAGACCGGGATTCAACCAAATATGGATCTAATATTGTTTAATATTTAAGACTAATGAATTTCTATCTTTTCGTTTACTCTCACTGTTCTTGTGAAATTATTAGAACAGATAAGCGCATATATTGCCTATGACGCGGAAATGAAGCTTTCAATTTCATAGAGACCACCTAGTGGTGTAGCGGGTAGCGTTCTTGGCTTTCACTCCGGAGGTCTGGGTTCGATTTCTGGCTATGCAAAGAAATTTAATTCTAGTGTGGGGGCTGTAACGGGGTACCTCAGCGTCGTGAGGCAAGACTGAGAAGAGGATGGTTCAATTCCCACCTCAGCCACACTGGAAGTGGCTTTCCGTGGTTTTCACACTTCGCCAAGTGCTGAGATGGTTCATAACGTAAGGCCACGGCTGCCTCATTCCCAATACTATCCCCAATTTACAAATACATACTCTAGTAGAGCCATCACACACACCCAAAAACGCGCGGCTATAATTATGACCACGATGTTACAGCCCCTTAAATAAGCAACAACAAATTCGTAGAGAAAAATTTCAAAAAATCTGGTTGAAAGTAAGAGAAAAATTATCTGCATAAGCTCATTCTCCTACACTTCGTAGATAGAAAAGGATTCCCAAAAGGTATGACTATTCTGAAGATACGTAATTCAGCGGAGCAGTTTGATTCAGTTGAACAAAGGTACAGGTGTCTATTATTTGAAATCATTGATGTGATTGAAAATTATTCGGCTTCCCGTTGTGGCACATCATCTTACAAATTCTTGCTTCGAGTCGAGCAGTTTCTACTTGTGAGTGATGAAAACACAAAGTTCTTCGGTTCTATGAAAGTGATACTGATAAAGATTACATAGAGGAACGTTTTATGAGTTGCTTCTGAATGAAGAAAAACTAATAGAGAAATTATACGACATTATCAAATACTTCTAGAAAGAAGTTAACCTTTAGGATTTACTCGCAGAACTGCTCAAATTATTGAAAATACTCGTGACGATTTTAGTGTCAATTTCAACAGCTGAGAGGTCTTTCTCAGGCCTTGATAGACGTATTAGCGTAAGAATAGAGAACAGTAGAGATTAATTTCATCGAGCCTTCAGCACATAGGCACAAGAAGGGTGCTTAAGTAGCCTATTAGATCTGGAGGTGGAAGATAATTTTATAACAAGAAATGCGATTAAAAAACGGATATTGCTCCAGAGAATTACAATTCCAAATAGAGACTGTTAAGGCGGTACGTTTGGTGGTAGTACCTTCCACTATTCATGTCATGAAATGAACATAGTAATAGGACATTCAGAAAATGTATTTGTGAAGCAAGTTCTAAGTTTTTCTGTTTACGTGTGAATATTTTAATACCACCGTACATAATAGGGCTGTTGTTAATGTTATTTCATTTGAGGGGCTTGGAGATCGTGGTTATTTATCCCAATGTACTTGGGTGTGTGTGTAATTTATGTCTGATAATCCATGTTATTATAATGGCTGTATCAGTGTGTGTATTTGTAATTCAGGTGAGGATTGGAGGAGGCGGCCGTGGCTTTTAAGTTAGGAACCAACCCGGCAATTGTCTGGAAACCACGGAATACCACTTCCAGAATGGCTGAGGTGGGAATCGAACCCACCTCTTCTCAGTTTTGCCTCACTAAGGGTACCCCGTTCCATCCCATAGGCCAGAATTAAATTTCTTGGCTGGATCGGGGCGACAGCCAAGAATGCTAGTCTCTACACCACGAGGTAGTCAATCCTTACCTAATAAAATGTACGAATGAAGCATGATATTTTGTTATCTGATTACTTGTGAATATTTGTGATATCACCGCACATAAGACGTTCGTTCAGAAAATATAATTGTGAAGCAAGTTCTACTTTTTCTGTTTGTGTTTTATTATAATTCCATATCTCCGTACTAACAAACATTCGTTCGTAAATTTTAGTTCTACTTGTAAATATTCTTAATATGAAGAAATGAGACTAGAGAACCGATATTCCTCCAGAGAACTACATTTTCAAATGGAGAATGTTAATGCTCAGAAGACGGTCATTCAGAATATGGATTTAAAAAAAACAAGCTTTCTCACGGTACCACCATTTTCTGTATATTTGTGAATATATCTCAGGCACAGGAATGTTTTAAATAATACTTGTTCATCATTCCACATACCTGTGTTATGTTAATCATGCCCCCCCCCCCCCCCGCCCAAGTAATTACCTGGCGTCGACTCCATTGATAGATAATACAATAGCATAGGTTATTAAACAAATTTCACAAACATGCCTGAACACAGAACTGATGACCATGATGTACTGACTCCTTTTATAAACAACAACAAAATGTTTTGAAAAATAGTTTTCTCATAGAAAACGGAGATAGGCTAATATGAGAATCCATTTGAGGATTTGGAATTACAGTATCATCCGACACTTTGTGGCCCATTAGTCAGAAGCTCCCTCAACGGGGTGAGGAGGAGATTTTAAACACATTTACAAGACAAGAAGAACAGAAATTCTTTATACAAATCATCTAAACCAGACGATTTTTATTTAGTAGCGAACAATGTATCCTCCACTTTGAGAACCATTTTAAGATTTTGTCGGATTTTAGTAAATTTTGGAAATTTTGTCGGTTTTGGATATGTATTTCCCACATGATTTCAGGTAGTATGGGAATCATTGGAAAAGCTCCGGAAGCAAATTTGTCCAGACTGCCTGTTTCTGTACTGGGAAAGGTAGCGGTTAAGGTTCCACGTGTTAAGGTGGCTACACACGTAACTGCAAGCTTGACAAGCATGCATGATCAATCTTGTTGTGCAAGCAGGCTTTAGCGTCTGTAGGATAATTCTGCGCAAGCATTTTAATTGTACAAGCGGCTTGAAGATGGATTGAATTGAAATCATGCAAGATTGTACAAGCCGCGTTTGCCCATGTGAAATGAAGCGTGTGTACCACGGATGTGCCAGCTTGTGCAAGCAAACGTCAGTCGTGAGTGAGCTCTACAGGTGGTGACATCATTTGGAACATGTCTAGTGATCTGAAGAAGGTCAACCGTCAACAACAATTATTCGCTACTGACCGAAAGCTGATGGTTCTTAACAAATACCATACTTCCTCTATCACTCCACGTGAACTCCCATGTCCCGCGCTGGCGTCCAGCTCGCGTGTCACAGTATTGCACAGTTAGACACAGTTCTGTTCAGTCTCACTGCTTGATCTCAGCGGCTACGGTGTAAAGTTGGCAACACTGTGCCTCGCGCTAGGAAAGCCTTGGCTTCCCGCAGACATGGAATGTAAACATATTCACCAGTGATCGTATTCTTCTTTTTAATTAAAGGTGTTACGAGCGACAAAAGGTTCAGATAAGTTTCTTCATTTATTCTGATTATAATTATGCCAATCACGTGGATATTTCTTCAATTCACTTAGCAAATTAACATGGGAATAGGTATTTCTCTTCAATAACCACTCTTTGCAGCACACATCACGCTTTGGCACTTTCATCTTGCGGATAAGGCAAACAGCAGCCAAAGAGAGAGCATCGTCGTCCAAGCTCGTCATAGTGCAAGCGCCAACTGGTGCTTGTTCAAGCATACTTGTACCGTGTGGTGTCGTAGATAAATTTTGCATTTCTGTACAAAGCATTGTCAAGCTTGCAGTTACGTGACTAGCCACCTTTATCTGACCTCCAGCATTGCGCCAGACTTTCGGATAGCCCCAGAGAACTCCCTTCAGTACTCACAGTGTCTGCTGCCAGAGCCCGTCAATAGATATCTGCTGAGTGGTGAATATTTTGTAAACGTTGCACAACACAAGGGTATAACCTCGGTCCTGCCACCTGGAAAGCTAACGCCTAACCATCTGAGCTCCTGCGGCAGATAAAACACATTCAAAATTTTCACATGTTGAAGGAAGAGAACAAAGCAAATTGAAAGTTAATGGGAAAACGTTGAACACATTGAGTCACACGGGGTAGTAAATATCAAGGGTGAGGATGTCAATCCAGTGTGATGAAGATTTTGTTCCATTAGGAAGTTACTGTATGTGACGCGGCAAGCAAGCAAGTGGAGCCACATGAACTTAAACATCATCAATATCATACCATTAATAGCCTATTGTTAGTGGCCCTAGGAAAGTCATAAGAATCCTCGAGATAATGAGTGTTTCGCTTGAGTGGGATAAACAACTCGTCTGCTTCTTGATGAACACGAGAGTGAGGACGGTGTTGCACCAGCCAGGAGGTTGGTTAGATTCTCAAAATATCACAGTAGGTTACGTGGGTAGAAACCCCAGGCAAGGTAACGAGTGAGGTAGGCACTAACCACCCATACTTCAGTAGCTTCCATACAATCAATGGGGCATCAGTGAAAAGTCACATTTTGCTCTTCTTTCTGCCTACAAACAAATGATAAAGCACTGTACCCACCAAGACATTACAACACCGAAATAGATGGCTGACCCAGGGATGCTACGAATACAGTGAGCCGTAGGTACTCCACTCGCCACTATCAAAGCCACTGTCGTTACAGAAACACAACGCTTAGAGGAGTGTAACAGACTAACTGAATAAAAAATAACTGGTTAAGAAATCTGACTCGTTATAATATTTAACTAAAATCCTCTGTAACGTAATAATTGTAAATACTGTTGTACATACGTGTTATATACAGTAAATGTCCACCGAACATAAATTCAGCCTAACTGAGCAGGATCTGATAATGTTCGCATGAAGAACTAAGCCCCCCATTTGTGTTATAAGTGTTTTATTAAGTGCGTAGGCTACAACGCATGAATTGACATTGTATTTCAGGCACTACGAAATTAACTGTTAGCCTACTCCCCGGCCAATCTAATTGGTTACACTCGTGTTGACTGAAAAGTAATTCTATTACTTCTACTATTACTTTCAGTTGATGTCTGCAACTATTGTCTTCCATTTCTCCTTCAAAATGGCGAACAGTTCTGTGAATATTTTGGGACAGGATGGTAGGACAGTCAAAACTCACCCCACAGATGATCGAATGGCTTTAATTCAGGGTTTAGGGCCAGCCATTTAACTTCATTCCCACCCATTTCGTCAAACCATGCATAATGGACAGGTACATTATCATGCTGAAAATGAACAGGGCTAGTTCCAAGCTGTTACCATTGAGTGGACAGCATAGATTTCTCTAATATTGCCTAAGATAAGCAACAACGTTTCCCTAAGAGATATATGTCTTAATACTATGTATAGTAGTTGGTGGCCTCACAGAAGGCCACGGGTTTGATTCCGAGCTTCACCAGATGTTTAAGTCTCGTGGTAGTCCAGAACACATTTAAAAGGACTGAACAGACCAGCTCGCTCTTTCTATTGAGCCTGAATCGTACAAAACTTAAGAATGAAGGTCCTAGGCTCGTTGTAGTCCAGAACGCATCTAAAAGGACTGGACGGAATGAGATTGGAAAGGTTCAGACCAGCTTGCTCACTCAGGAGCCAATTCTACTGCATGTTGTCGCATGAACCACGTACGCCCAAATGTTGTTAAATATACGTTGTTATCTGGCTTAACTATCTGAAGATTGGTGACCTTAAATTACGCCACACTAGACAAACGACGATCAGCTCGTGCTGCAAACCTTCAAGTTACAGTATACCAAGTGCCAGTTTCAGTCTATGCAAACATACTGACTTTGAAGCATACTGTACGTGGCAACAGGGAATACAACCCTGATTTAACCCAACAGCGTGGAATTATACCATAAAGCACCATATTTGTAAGGATAAGGGACAAATGGTAAGGTTTCATTGCTAGTAACTTATTGAAGGTGATGCAGACTGTAAAGAGGAAACTGACGAGCAAATATGAGACTTTGAACATCTCCGGCGCATGGTACGTGATAACAAGTGATTTTAATATCATATCGCTAAAACAAGCTGTCCAAGATACTGTAGCCTGTCGGTGGCTGGCCTAGTCTTTGCGTGCGCTGTCAACATCTGAACCCGATCCTCAGTGGTAAACACACCTGCATACTTTATAAGCTCACCTAGAAAACTTACTGAAGACCTTCAATGTTATCAGCTTCTCAATACTCCGTTTCGATTGTTATTACTGAGCCCGTCAGACGAGTTGTTTGGGGTTGCCACTAACCGCAATGACTTCCCAGACAACTCACCGTCTGGACGCACACGCCGAAAAGGCCTGGATGTACTTCATATAGGTCAGTGCGCACGAAGACGCAGCATCCCGGGGCGATCGGGCAGACATGGAGGAAAAGGTGAGAGGACCCAAGAAGTACACCCCAGAACCCCAGAAACACTTAGATTAAAATGATAACATCCAGACTTATGTAAACTCCAATAAAATTTATTTAAATAATATGCAAACACCTGGCCTAGTTCGGAGGGTTAGTTTCGGGCTAATCCCGCATGCTAAATTTAAAAAAATGTTAAAGTTGTAGATCCTAAACTGATTGTAAAGTGAAATAACCCTCGCGAAAGCTCTAGTTACAAGAAATGCAAAAGCGGCAAGCTCGGGCAGTGGCACGTAAAGTACACCCTACACAAGTGAAATGGGTTACTTATAAGAAGTTAAATTAACAACAACAAAGATTAAAAGAATTTACGATGGTACCACTCCCTTATTTATTTTTAAATAAGTTAAATCTAGCTAATTCCTGACAATTACAACAATATATACGGTGACTTAGTACCGTAACAAACAAACATTTAATAACAAAGCTATGTGACAATCCAGAATAAAAAACATCTAAGTTCAACTTACTGACTATCAGGTACAAGGGTGAACATACAAATTTACACAAATAAATAAATAAGACACAGCTTTCAGAAATCTTCATATTATTACCCTGCGTACACGCAAGAATACTCTTTGCATCCTTGGGTCATCTAGTGTTTAGTTATGTTGGTAAAAGCGTGATCCCAAAACACGTCTTACATTACTGAGGTGTCGTGCGCCACAACTTGAGAATTAATGGTCCGCGACAACTCTGTCTTCAAAAATAGTGTTACAAAGTTAACAAGTCATTTCCTGCACGGAAATGTGACTGATCCAATGAGTTGGCCAGTTCGCATCCAATCACAAGTCAAAGTATATTACAGTCATTATGGTTATTTTATTTATAACAATTAGTTCTAATTATTATTAGAAGCGTGATTATAATTTTGTCGTCGGTTTACGTAGAGTACTGGCTCATTCCTCAATGGACACCTAGGCTTAAACTCGTGAAGTCTAGCTAAGAACAACACTAATATTACATCGGCTCACACATGGCCGGAAATCACAATAACACAAGTTAACACTTGGTTCACAACAACACTGACGGGGCACACAGCTCACCGTTGCAGTCTTCGGGTAATTACCTGGACAAAAATGGTGGCAGATATAAAAATCTGTACGACGACGCAACACAAGGCGTCAAGTAGGTAATATAAGCCGAAGCTGGGGCAGGGGCTAATGGGCAAGATGGCCGCCGCGCGCAATCACTCTATGTTATTCTTATGGAGGGGTCAGTCAGAGCTGGGGCAGGGGCTAATGGGCAAGATGGCCGCCATGTCCTGAGACCATGGATGATGTCACAGGGGGAGTTCGGCCGTGTAGTTTCTAAATGGAATATTTATTATTATTATTATTATTAGGTAATTATTAATTGATCATGTATAATCAAGACCAGCCTTATATTGTCAACCACTTGGTGTAGTGACTAGCATTCTTGGAGGTCATTCCTGAGGTTCGAATCCTGGCTCTGCCAAGAAATTTAATTTCTGGTCTCAGGAGTGGAACGGAGTACACTCAGCCTTGTGAGGCAAAACTGACAGGAGCTGGCTTTTGATTCATACCTCAACAATTCTGCCTAACCCAACTTCACCTAACCTAACCTAACCTAACCTAACCTAACATAACCTAACTTGAAAGTGAGAGCAAAAATGTAAGAGCAAATGTAAGAGCACACATAATAAACTAAGTTATAACCTAACCTAATTTCACTTAACCTAACCTCACCTAACCTATCCTAACCTAACCTAACGTAACCTACCTAATTTAAAATTGCAAGCAAAAAAAATTAGCAAAAAGTATGAGAAAAAAAGTGAGAGCAAATGTAAGAGCATAAATAATAAACTTAGTTATAACCTAACCACACCTAACCAAACCTAACCTAACCTAACATAACCAAACTTCAAAGTGAGAGCAAAAATGTAAGAGCAAATAAGAGAGCACAAATAATAAACTTATTTATAACCTAACCTAACCTAACCTAACCTAACATAACCAAACTTCAAAGTGAGAGCAAAAATGTAAGAGCAAATAAGAGAGCACAAATAATAAACTTAGTTATAACCTAACCTAACCTAACCCACAGAAACCTCATTTAAAGATTTTAGATTTTATATTTTAACATTTTAGATTTTTGATTTTTTTCATTTTACATTTTTTAGATTTTACATTTCACATTTTTGATTTTTTGTATTTTAGATGATAGTTTTTTTTTTAGATTTTACATTTTAAATTTAAGATTTTTTTGATTTTAGATTTTACATTTTCCGAAAAGAGTAAACTACAAGGCTACATACCTAACCTCACCAAACCTAACTTTACCAAACCTAACTTAAGCTAATCCAAAGGCTAATGCAATACACAAAGTATATAAGGGTACAAGCAACTATCCTTATGCTAGTTTTATAGGTTACTGTACAACATGATAACTACCCCAACCGTTTTTTTTCATTTTTTTGTTTACACATATGAAAATTTTCCAATTTTCCATTTTCAGTTTTTTTTAATGTTAGTTTTAAGTTTTTTCAATTTCATAACATGGAAACATGGATTTTGCATTATGTTGTTTACACATTTATCAATTTCACAATTTCCCATTTACAGTTCTTAAAATGTCAGTTTAAAGTTTTTCAATTTCATGATATAGAAACATGGATTTTCCAATTTGTTGTTTACACATTTGTCAATTTACCAAATTCCCATTTACAGTTTTTAAAATTTCAGTTTAATGTTTTTTTTTTATTTTGTCAATATGGAAACATGGATTTTCCAATTTGTGTTTTACATGTTCATTTTGCATTAGGAGTGGAGAGAGGTGAGTAGTAATAAAAAATGTACAAGCAGTTTCCATACGGTACAATATTTTTTTATTTAAATACATGTACACTATTTAAACATAATACATTTTTATATATATTCCTTATTGTTATAAATTGTACACTTGTTTTTATTTTGTTTTCTATTTTATTTATTTTTGATTATGAATGCCATTTCTTATTTTGTTTTATTTTTATTTTTGTAGTGCTATTGTTTTATTTCCTAAATTGTTTTGTTTTATGTATTTGCTAGTTGCAGGCAGAAGATTTTGATATTCATAACTTAACTCTTTAAGCATGGTTAATGATTGAGTAATGACCATAGGCATGTGTACCTATACCATCAGCATCAATCACTCTTTTATCATCACCAGGACACAAAGCAATTTTGTTTAGTCTTATAGATGATATGTCATGTTGTTTAGAAGCGATAATGTTCATTGGTATTCTTTTTACATTGTTTTTCATGACACAATCCTTATAATCTTGAAAGCTTATACAATTTTTGACAACACCTCTGTTAATACCTTTAATCTTTTTTGATTTCTTTACCATTTATGTCTAATGCGTACATTTTAGCTCTAAGTCCAACAAATGCTTTTATAATTTGTCCACAAGCCTCGTCTTTAAATTTCCCCAACGTTTTCTTGTTTGATGTAGAGTAACATATGTGATTAGTAGGATAATCTGATGTGTCCAGGTGTTGTAGGAAATCCAACTTGTCTTGATATACATCTGGGGTGTTAACCAAATATATGAACGAGTCAGTATCCATATACATGAGTTTAAGATTGTTCATGCCATAATAGGGTAGCAGGACATCATAGTGGTGGGAATACATGAGAGTTTTTGAAATATCCAGTATACACATTCCAATATATATAGGCTTATTGAATACAATGTTACGTTTAGACATGTGGAAAGCAGCTAGGTTAGGGCCATAAATTGTTCTGTCGATAAATGTCGGCTTTGCTATTAGCTTTTCTGCCTTTTTGCTGTCAGTCACAAGACGTATGTCTATTCTTTTACGGATATTTTCCATTGTTTTCCCAAAAATGGCATTGTTGAATAATTTGTACAGATTTTTCTCAAAATCATTTTTGGCTTGTTTTCGAAGGTTGTTATTAAAATCAACGTATGCCTTTAACCAAGGTCTTTGTTTAAACTTTAACACACGATGAATTTTTATCAATTTTATTCCATGATCTAAAGCCTGTTTTAATGCCATGTAGTGAACAACATATCGCCTTCGATTTCCAAGATGAGGAATTAGTTTTTTCAGAGACGAATCCTTAGGTTGTGTACACTCTGGTAGGAAAGGTAAATCGTTGTGTAGATCATGAAGGTCAGATGGGTAATCAACATCAACGTCTAGAATGTATCCCACAGGATCGTCTTTCTTTAGTTTTTCTAGATCAACAGTATCTGGAGAAACCCACTGAAATCCACCATAAGGAAGGGAGTGACACATAGCCCACCCGTATTGGTTGTTGGCATCATCATAGGTAATAAACTGCGATGGTTTCTCAGAATCATAGGTTTCCATGTATTTATTGTTAGCTTCAGCATACCGATGAGACACCTGGCATATGCCTCCACGTATTCCAGACTCGATTAAAAGAATCTGATCGTAATCCTGTAGCAATTCCAGTTCAATGCCTGTGTAAAGGAGCATTGCCTCGAAACTTAAACCAGGCGAAGTAAAAAAGTGTGCAGCATCCACTCGGTGTGTTTCTAGTGTTTTGTTTCTAAAGGTTTCAAAGCTGTCTGCAAGAAGGAGTACATCTGAAGTTAGGTAGAGGTCACTATATTCCCCTAGAGTTTTAATGTTGAACTGATTCCAGACACTTTTGGCATGTTCATAGTCTTCTTGACTAACATCTTCTTGACTTAATTTGTTAAAGAATGCCTCTTTTGGAGGTAAACACGTTTCACTTAACTTTTCCCATGAGTCAATGTAGTCATAACAAAATACCCCTTTACGAGTCATGAGCATTGCATTTTCTTTTCCAAAGTACTTGTCTGTTTCAGGGTATGATGTTAAGTTGGAAACTAAGTTTTCCAAACTACTCGGCATTAACCGAAACGTATCCACAAATCTAAGCTTAACATTTCCTACATATTTGGTAAAGGAAATGTACTTTTCTTTGGAGTTAGCGATAACATCCACTCTCTCAGTAGTACATCCCAATTGCTTTACAATGAAATTTGCGTCGTAGCCACTCATATTATGTAGAAACACAGGAACGGGGTTTCGTGTTTTACACCTCAAATTACAGTTATTGTGAGCACTTCCACGGTATTCCCCTGTAATATGGCAGTGGTCTCGAACTTTCCAGTCCTCTTTGGTGAATGGTTTTCGACACAAATAACAGGTTTCAGAACATTGGAACTCTGCTTCTTGAGCCTGAGTTAAGGCCTTTGGAACATTTAAGCTGTAAAGTCTATCAATTTCATTAGCTATTGAGATCAAACAGTCCATAAACTTTTCTGCAGCGTCAGGTCCACGATAAATAACAGGTTGGCTTGGAAGATTTGTCTTTATGTGTTCCACAGCGGTGATGGTTTAACGTATATACCAAAGCTCATAGGAACATGACTCTGGTATGGCACTGTATAACTTGCTTCAGGATTGGGCAAACATGTTTGATAGGGTAAGAGTATACTTTCGAAATCTGCATAGATAACGTAAGGTATTCTTAGCATTTTTTCCACGTTTAAAAATTTGACAATGGGGTTTTTAATAGGCATTTCAACCCTAGCAATGTCATGCTGGACACACAAAGCTCTATGTTCTTTCAATTTTTGCATTCCTTGTTGTCCATATTGATTATCAAAGTGAGTAAAACACCGTTTACACGTATATATCTTATGTTCACGGCGGGTAATCTGATGTGCTACTAGTTTATCAAAATCTTTGATAAAGACGTAGTGGTTCTGGCCGGATGATGAACTTAGCAGAAGGAGGTCGCGATGGTCTTGCATCTCTTGATCCACAACCTTTAGAGGGAACAATTTGTTGTCTTGTTCCAATCCAAATACATTAATGGATATATCGTTGGCTTTTTCAAATTTGAGAATGTCAACTAGCGATGTAGGAAACGATATTACAGAAAAATCATACTTGTTGTCCAGGTCCTTGTATTTACTAATGCGATGAGCATTCTTTTTAACCAGTTTTGCTAAAATGGCATACATAAAACACTTTTCATCATTCAAATTTTCAGGATTAATGCAGGCTTTTCTTGCTTGTATAGCTGCTGGTAATGGAATATATGTGCTTCCACGCAAGGGATTGTACTTATTTATTTTCAATCGTACTCCTTCCACTGCTAACAAAGCCCAATTACTGCCTTTTAGCTCAGATTCCTCCATTTCCGTAGTTAACTTTGTAAATTGTGTTTCCAAGAAACTACTTAAGTCCGTTTCCAAAAATAGGGCCTGATTTCGTGTTTTAAATGCACGATCTGTAATTTCATTGGTAGATGTATGAATGAATCTACATTCAGCCACAAGATTAACTTTTATCGACTTGTGCATTGCTAGTTCTTTCTGCATAGCTTGTATTATTTGCTGTTTGGACTCTTTAAGGTATGAATTTAAATCCTTGCACGTATCGCAACGAATGAAATAGGATTTAAGTCGACCTCCAAAAGATGTCTCATATTCAATAAGTCCATTTTTGTCAGGGACCAATGACAGTAGGTAATGTTTTGTAGGCTCTGCTTTTTGTCTTTTAGCTGCCGACACAACATTACAACATTCTTCATGACGACGTCCATTGTAGGCATTGTTGAATGTACTACCACAGGTCTTGCACTCATGAAATTCACCACACGATACCCATCACGAATGTTGATTTCTGCAAACAGCTGCTTACTGCGTATCACAAGACTAGAGGTTGGTCGGTGAGACGGTCTTTCACGATGTGAACACCGTGAGAGGTAGTAGTCAACTGGTGATATTCTTGTGAAGGGTCCACTAATATACCCCTAGTCTAGACCAACAGCTCTTTACAGCGTATGACAAGGCTGTAGACTGGACAGTGAGACGGTCTTTCACGATGTGAACACTGTAACAAGTAGTAGTCAACTGATTATATACTTGCTAAGGGTTCTCTAATATACAATAGTCAAGACCAACAGCTACTTACTGTGTAGTACAAGGCTGTACAATAGTTGTTTTGACAGTCTTTCACGATGTGGTCACTGTGAATGGTAGTAGTCAACTGATGATATTCTTGATAAGGGTCCTCTAATGTACCCCTGGTTAAGGGTAACAGCTGTTCACTGCTTATGACAAAGCTAAAGACTGGTTGCTTCAACGGTCTTTCACAATGTAAACACTGTGACAGGTAGTAGTCAACTGAAAATATTCTTATGGCCTACTCAAGGTTATCAGGTACTTACTGCATATCAAAAGGCTGTACACTCATGTGTGTTAGGCACTCTTTCTTGCTAAGGACCCCAATATTCCCTACACAAGGCTATACATGTTAGTTCTAAACACTTAGTGATTAATTGTATATTCAATTTTTGTACAAAGCTTATACAAGCACGTTTTTATGAGGTAAAACTTTGTTAAATAGCTGCATGCGACACACAAAGTATGTTGCCGCTATCTAGCAGTGACTATGAGAACTACTTGAACGACCAGCATGCTACCTAGCGCTCCATTTCAACACTCGCTCACTGAACGACCAGCATGCTATCTAGCGGTCGATAGCAATACTCCTCAACTACCAGCCTGCTATCTATCGGTCAATATGACAACTCACTCAACTACCAACATGCTACATGGCTTTTTTGGTCAGTTTTTTGTTGGCTTTTTTTTGGTCAGTTTCTGTTGGCTTATGTTGGCTTTTATTGGCTTTTGTTGGCTTTTGTTGGCTTTTGTAGGCTTTTTTTGTTGGCTTTTGTTGGCTTTCATATTTGCTCTTGCTTGTGGGGGCTTATTATTTGGTCTTGGAAAGTATGTCAGTCCTTTTTTTATGGCTGCAAAATGCTTACAGCCATGTTTGTAAGCAGCAACAACAACAACAGCAACACACAAAATTCCAAAAAAAATCCAAAGTACTCTAAGGTTTATCAATGACTCTCAACTCTTACACTTACCTCTATCCCATGCATAGTCAAAAATTAGTGTATTTTTCAAATTTTTCAAAAATATTTGGAAAGTTGGCTATATCATTAATCTAAAAATCCTGAAAAGGCATGTGTTAACTCCAACACCTACCTCTATACCACTCTCAGTCCAAAAATGGTGTATTTTTCAAATTTTCCAAAACATATTTCCAAAATGGGTTATATTTCCAAAATTAAAAAGTTAACAAAAACGTTTGTTTGACATAAATGAATGGCCTTTGTCCCCTCTACCACTATACCAAGTCCCAGGTCTCCAGGACAAAAAAATAAAATTTTTAAAAAGCGTTTTATTTCCAAAATTAGGAATTTTACAAACACATTTGTCTGACGTAAATCAATGGTCATTACCCCCTCTATCCCCACACTAAGTCTCATGTCTTTAGAACAACAAAAATAAAATTTTGAAAATGGACTTATATTTCCAAAATTAGGAATTTTACAAAAACGTTTGTCTGACGTAAATCAGTGGTCATTACCCCCTCTACCCCCCACACTAAGTCTCATGTCTCTAGAACAACAAAAATAAAATTTTGAAAATGGGCTTATATTTCCAAAATTAGGAATTTTACAAAAACGTTTGTCTGAAGTAAATCAATGGTCATTACCCCCTCCACCCCCACACTAAGTCTCATGTCTCTAGAACAACAAAAATAAAATTTTGAAAATGGGCTTATATTTCCAAAATTAGGAATTTTACAAAACCGTTTGTCTGACGTAAATCAGTGGTCTTTACCCCTTCTATCCCCATACCAAGTCTCAGGTCTCTAGGTCAACAAAAATAAAATTTTGAAAATGGGCTATATTTCCAAAATTAGGAATTCTACAAAAAAGTTTGTCTAACGTAAATCAATTGTCTTTACCCCCTCTATTCCCATACCAAGTCTCAGGTCTCTAGGTCAACAAAAATAAAATTTTGAAAAAATGGTCACTATTTTGGAAACTAGGAATTCTACGAAAAAGTTTGTTTAACATAAATGAAAGGTCTCTATCCCCTCTACCTGTAAACCAAGTCCCAGGTCTGTAGGACAAAAATGAAAAAAGTTCAACTGGGAAAGTAGGCGATTTTTCATAAAACCAAACATTCAAAAATGTGTTCATTGGGCTGCAAATAATGGCCTCTATGTCCTTTATTTTTATAATAAAACGTTTTTATTTTTTTCATTTTTTTGAAAAAAGTTCAATTTTGAATTTTTTATAATTTAGAAACTAAAGAGTTTTCAAAAAATTTTGTTTGACATAAATGAATGGTCTTGACCCCCTCTACCCCCAAAATAAATTTCAAGTCTCTAGGACAAGAAATAACAGTAGTGGAGTGGTGGTGCTTCTGCTTTACTTGGCGTGGCCGCCATGTTGGTTTATTGGGCACAGGAGTGTCAAGTGAAGCAGAAGCACCACCACTCCACTACTGTTATTTCTTGTCCTAGAGACTTGAAATTTATTTTGGGGGTAGAGGGGGTCAAGACCATTCATTTATGTCAAACAAAATTTTTTGAAAACTCTTTAGTTTCTAAATTATAAAAAATTCAAAATTGAACTTTTTTCAAAAAAATGAAAAAAATAAAAACGTTTTATTATAAAAATAAAGGACATAGAGGCCATTATTTGCAGCCCAATGAACACATTTTTGAATGTTTGGTTTTATGAAAAATCGCCTACTTTCCCAGTTGAACTTTTTTCATTTTTGTCCTACAGACCTGGGACTTGGTTTACAGGTAGAGGGGATAGAGACCTTTCATTTATGTTAAACAAACTTTTTCGTAGAATTCCTAGTTTCCAAAATAGTGACCATTTTTTCAAAATTTTATTTTTGTTGACCTAGAGACCTGAGACTTGGTATGGGAATAGAGGGGGTAAAGACAATTGATTTACGTTAGACAAACTTTTTTGTAGAATTCCTAATTTTGGAAATATAGCCCATTTTCAAAATTTTATTTTTGTTGACCTAGAGACCTGAGACTTGGTATGGGGATAGAAGGGGTAAAGACCACTGATTTACGTCAGACAAACGGTTTTGTAAAATTCCTAATTTTGGAAATATAAGCCCATTTTCAAAATTTTATTTTTGTTGTTCTAGAGACATGAGACTTAGTGTGGGGGTGGAGGGGGTAATGACCATTGATTTACTTCAGACAAACGTTTTTGTAAAATTCCTAATTTTGGAAATATAAGCCCATTTTCAAAATTTTATTTTTGTTGTTCTAGAGACATGAGACTTAGTGTGGGGGGTAGAGGGGGTAATGACCACTGATTTACGTCAGACAAACGTTTTTGTAAAATTCCTAATTTTGGAAATATAAGTCCATTTTCAAAATTTTATTTTTGTTGTTCTAAAGACATGAGACTTAGTGTGGGGATAGAGGGGGTAATGACCATTGATTTACGTCAGACAAATGTGTTTGTAAAATTCCTAATTTTGGAAATAAAACGCTTTTTAAAAATTTTATTTTTTTGTCCTGGAGACCTGGGACTTGGTATAGTGGTAGAGGGGACAAAGGCCATTCATTTATGTCAAACAAACGTTTTTGTTAACTTTTTAATTTTGGAAATATAACCCATTTTGGAAATATGTTTTGGAAAATTTGAAAAATACACCATTTTTGGACTGAGAGTGGTATAGAGGTAGGTGTTGGAGTTAACACATGCCTTTTCAGGATTTTTAGATTAATGATATAGCCAACTTTCCAAATATTTTTGAAAAATTTGAAAAATACACTAATTTTTGACTATGCATGGGATAGAGGTAAGTGTAAGAGTTGAGAGTCATTGATAAACCTTAGAGTACTTTGGATTTTTTTTGGAATTTTGTGTGTTGCTGTTGTTGTTGTTGCTGCTTACAAACATGGCTGTAAGCATTTTGCAGCCATAAAAAAAGGACTGACATACTTTCCAAGACCAAATAATAAGCCCCCACAAGCAAGAGCAAATATGAAAGCCAACAAAAGCCAACAAAAAAGCCTACAAAAGCCAACAAAAGCCAACAAAAGCCAATAAAAGCCAACATAAGCCAACAGAAACTGACCAAAAAAAAGCCAACAAAAAACTGACCAAAAAAGCCATGTAGCATGTTGGTAGTTGAGTGAGTTGTCATATTGACCGATAGATAGCAGGCTGGTAGTTGAGGAGTATTGCTATCGACCGCTAGATAGCATGCTGGTCGTTCAGTGAGCGAGTGTTGAAATGGAGCGCTAGGTAGCATGCTGGTCGTTCAAGTAGTTCTCATAGTCACTGCTAGATAGCGGCAACATACTTTGTGTGTCGCATGCAGCTATTTAACAAAGTTTTACCTCATAAAAACGTGCTTGTATAAGCTTTGTACAAAAATTGAATATACAATTAATCACTAAGTGTTTAGAACTAACATGTATAGCCTTGTGTAGGGAATATTGGGGTCCTTAGCAAGAAAGAGTGCCTAACACACATGAGTGTACAGCCTTTTGATATGCAGTAAGTACCTGATAACCTTGAGTAGGCCATAAGAATATTTTCAGTTGACTACTACCTGTCACAGTGTTTACATTGTGAAAGACCGTTGAAGCAACCAGTCTTTAGCTTTGTCATAAGCAGTGAACAGCTGTTACCCTTAACCAGGGGTACATTAGAGGACCCTTATCAAGAATATCATCAGTTGACTACTACCATTCACAGTGACCACATCGTGAAAGACTGTCAAAACAACTATTGTACAGCCTTGTACTACACAGTAAGTAGCTGTTGGTCTTGACTATTGTATATTAGAGAACCCTTAGCAAGTATATAATCAGTTGACTACTACTTGTTACAGTGTTCACATCGTGAAAGACCGTCTCACTGTCCAGTCTACAGCCTTGTCATACGCTGTAAAGAGCTGTTGGTCTAGACTAGGGGTATATTAGTGGACCCTTCACAAGAATATCACCAGTTGACTACTACCTCTCACGGTGTTCACATCGTGAAAGACCGTCTCACCGACCAACCTCTAGTCTTGTGATACGCAGTAAGCAGCTGTTTGCAGAAATCAACATTCGTGATGGGTATCGTGTGGTGAATTTCATGAGTGCAAGACCTGTGGTAGTACATTCAACAATGCCTACAATGGACGTCGTCATGAAGAATGTTGTAATGTTGTGTCGGCAGCTAAAAGACAAAAAGCAGAGCCTACAAAACATTACCTACTGTCATTGGTCCCTGACAAAAATGGACTTATTGAATATGAGACATCTTTTGGAGGTCGACTTAAATCCTATTTCATTCGTTGCGATACGTGCAAGGATTTAAATTCATACCTTAAAGAGTCCAAACAGCAAATAATACAAGCTATGCAGAAAGAACTAGCAATGCACAAGTCGATAAAAGTTAATCTTGTGGCTGAATGTAGATTCATTCATACATCTACCAATGAAATTACAGATCGTGCATTTAAAACACGAAATCAGGCCCTATTTTTGGAAACGGACTTAAGTAGTTTCTTGGAAACACAATTTACAAAGTTAACTACGGAAATGGAGGAATCTGAGCTAAAAGGCAGTAATTGGGCTTTGTTAGCAGTGGAAGGAGTACGATTGAAAATAAATAAGTACAATCCCTTGCGTGGAAGCACATATATTCCATTACCAGCAGCTATACAAGCAAGAAAAGCCTGCATTAATCCTGAAAATTTGAATGATGAAAAGTGTTTTATGTATGCCATTTTAGCAAAACTGGTTAAAAAGAATGCTCATCGCATTAGTAAATACAAGGACCTGGACAACAAGTATGATTTTTCTGTAATATCGTTTCCTACATCGCTAGTTGACATTCTCAAATTTGAAAAAGCCAACGATATATCCATTAATGTATTTGGATTGGAACAAGACAACAAATTGTTCCCTCTAAAGGTTGTGGATCAAGAGATGCAAGACCATCGCGACCTCCTTCTGCTAAGTTCATCATCCGGCCAGAACCACTACGTCTTTATCAAAGATTTTGATAAACTAGTAGCACATCAGATTACCCGCCGTGAACATAAGATATATACGTGTAAACGGTGTTTTACTCACTTTGATAATCAATATGGACAACAAGGAATGCAAAAATTGAAAGAACATAGAGCTTTGTGTGTCCAGCATGACATTGCTAGGGTTGAAATGCCTATTAAAAACCCCATTGTCAAATTTTTAAACGTGGAAAAAATGCTAAGAATACCTTACGTTATCTATGCAGATTTCGAAAGTATACTCTTACCCTATCAAACATGTTTGCCCAATCCTGAAGCAAGTTATACAGTGCCATACCAGAGTCATGTTCCTATGAGCTTTGGTATATACGTTAAACCATCACCGCTGTGGAACACATAAAGACAAATCTTCCAAGCCAACCTGTTATTTATCGTGGACCTGACGCTGCAGAAAAGTTTATGGACTGTTTGATCTCAATAGCTAATGAAATTGATAGACTTTACAGCTTAAATGTTCCAAAGGCCTTAACTCAGGCTCAAGAAGCAGAGTTCCAATGTTCTGAAACCTGTTATTTGTGTCGAAAACCATTCACCAAAGAGGACTGGAAAGTTCGAGACCACTGCCATATTACAGGGGAATACCGTGGAAGTGCTCACAATAACTGTAATTTGAGGTGTAAAACACGAAACCCCGTTCCTGTGTTTCTACATAATATGAGTGGCTACGACGCAAATTTCATTGTAAAGCAATTGGGATGTACTACTGAGAGAGTGGATGTTATCGCTAACTCCAAAGAAAAGTACATTTCCTTTACCAAATATGTAGGAAATGTTAAGCTTAGATTTGTGGATACGTTTCGGTTAATGCCGAGTAGTTTGGAAAACTTAGTTTCCAACTTAACATCATACCCTGAAACAGACAAGTACTTTGGAAAAGAAAATGCAATGCTCATGACTCGTAAAGGGGTATTTTGTTATGACTACATTGACTCATGGGAAAAGTTAAGTGAAACGTGTTTACCTCCAAAAGAGGCATTCTTTAACAAATTAAGTCAAGAAGATGTTAGTCAAGAAGACTATGAACATGCCAAAAGTGTCTGGAATCAGTTCAACATTAAAACTCTAGGGGAATATAGTGACCTCTACCTAACTTCAGATGTACTCCTTCTTGCAGACAGCTTTGAAACCTTTAGAAACAAAACACTAGAAACACACCGAGTGGATGCTGCACACTTTTTTACTTCGCCTGGTTTAAGTTTCGAGGCAATGCTCCTTTACACAGGCATTGAACTGGAATTGCTACAGGATTACGATCAGATTCTTTTAATCGAGTCTGGAATACGTGGAGGCATATGCCAGGTGTCTCATCGGTATGCTGAAGCTAACAATAAATACATGGAAACCTATGATTCTGAGAAACCATCGCAGTTTATTACCTATGATGATGCCAACAACCAATACGGGTGGGCTATGTGTCACTCCCTTCCTTATGGTGGATTTCAGTGGGTTTCTCCAGATACTGTTGATCTAGAAAAACTAAAGAAAGACGATCCTGTGGGATACATTCTAGACGTTGATGTTGATTACCCATCTGACCTTCATGATCTACACAACGATTTACCTTTCCTACCAGAGTGTACACAACCTAAGGATTCGTCTCTGAAAAAACTAATTCCTCATCTTGGAAATCGAAGGCGATATGTTGTTCACTACATGGCATTAAAACAGGCTTTAGATCATGGAATAAAATTGATAAAAATTCATCGTGTGTTAAAGTTTAAACAAAGACCTTGGTTAAAGGCATACGTTGATTTTAATAACAACCTTCGAAAACAAGCCAAAAATGATTTTGAGAAAAATCTGTACAAATTATTCAACAATGCCATTTTTGGGAAAACAATGGAAAATATCCGTAAAAGAATAGACATACGTCTTGTGACTGACAGCAAAAAGGCAGAAAAGCTAATAGCAAAGCCGACATTTATCGACAGAACAATTTATGGCCCTAACCTAGCTGCTTTCCACATGTCTAAACGTAACATTGTATTCAATAAGCCTATATATATTGGAATGTGTATACTGGATATTTCAAAAACTCTCATGTATTCCCACCACTATGATGTCCTGCTACCCTATTATGGCATGAACAATCTTAAACTCATGTATATGGATACTGACTCGTTCATATATTTGGTTAACACCCCAGATGTATATCAAGACAAGTTGGATTTCCTACAACACCTGGACACATCAGATTATCCTACTAATCACATATGTTACTCTACATCAAACAAGAAAACGTTGGGGAAATTTAAAGACGAGGCTTGTGGACAAATTATAAAAGCATTTGTTGGACTTAGAGCTAAAATGTACGCATTAGACATAAATGGTAAAGAAATCAAAAAGATTAAAGGTATTAACAGAGGGTGTTGTCAAAAATTGTATAAGCTTTCAAGATTATAAGGATTGTGTCATGAAAAACAATGTAAAAAAGAATACCAATGAACATTATCGCTTCTAAACAACATGACATATCATCTATAAGACTAAACAAAATTGCTTTGTGTCCTGGTGATGATAAAAGAGTGATTGATGCTGATGGTATAGGTACACATGCCTATGGTCATTACTCAATCATTAACCATGCTTAAAGAGTTAAGTTATGAATATCAAAATCTTCTGCCTGCAACTAGCAAATACATAAAACAAAACAATTTAGGAAATAAAACAATAGCACTACAAAAATAAAAATAAAACAAAATAAAGAAATGGCATTCATAATCAAAAATAAATAAAATAGAAAACAAAATAAAAACAAGTGTACAATTTATAACAATAAGGAATATATATAAAAATGTATTATGTTTAAATAGTGTACATGTATTTAAATAAAAAATATTGTACCGTATGGAAACTGCTTGTACATTTTTTATTACTACTCACCTCTCTCCACTCCTAATGCAAAATGAACATGTAAAACACAAATTGGAAAATCCATGTTTCCATATTGACAAAATAAAAAAAAAAACATTAAACTGAAATTTTAAAAACTGTAAATGGGAATTTGGTAAATTGACAAATGTGTAAACAACAAATTGGAAAAA